>JAOWBW010000016.1:620286-1220286 GCA_026119855.1 Campanula takesimana
TTTATATCTTTCCATATTTCCTTGTGAATCCTTTTGGTCTTAAAAATTAATTTAATCCCATTAGGTTTCACATCTTTAGATAATGGGACAATATCCCAAATGTTGTTATCTTTATAGATTTTTACTCTCCAATTTATGACATTAATTCACTATATGAGAATTAGGACTATTAATGGTTTCATGGAAGGTGAGAGGCTCATCTCTCACTAAACACAAGTGTCCTTTATTCTTGGCAATATACACTTTATGATCATCCAGATTTGCACTTTCTTCTTACTCTATTGGATCTCCTAAGGGCACCGGTCTACCTCATTGTGAGTTGTTGAATTTCATCCTTATGATTAACATTTTCATGTTGTTCAATATTTATAGGAAATCATAATTTTGAATTGTATGTTCTCCTTTGAATATCAAGTACAAAACTATGATATCAAATTTGGAACTTATGGGAAGAGGTAATGAAAAGAATGCCTCTTCCTTTTTCAAATTCAAAATATTACTCCTAATCTCCCACTAAATTCAACATCCTCAAAGAACCTAGCATTTTCTCATTTTAAAATGTTCTAGTTTTTGGGTTGTAAAATTTATATCCCCTAGATCTCTCGGCATACCACACAAATTAGCTACTAATAGTCTTAGCGTTCCGTTTCAGCTTTGCCTTATTAGGACTAGCTTCTACTGGATAACCCCATAAATGAAGATGATTTAAGACGGTTTTAAATTGTCCATAATTCACAAGGGTTTTTATTAGTAACTTTAGGAGGAGCTCTTTTGAGAATTAAATTTGTGTGTTTTTCAATGTATCGCCCATAATGAGTGAGGTAAAGAAATCATATTTCTTACCTTATCCTTAAGGATTTTACTACATCTCTCATCTATACTATTCATGGAGGCCGAATCCGGCATAGTGTAGTGAGTGACAATCCCACACTCTTTTAGATAGCGAGCAAAAGGATCCGGACGTAATTCCCCAAAACTGTTATTCCAACCATAGTATTCACACTATGATCGGATTTAACGTTCTTAATAGTCTTCCTAAGTTGACTTTCAACTTAGGTCTTGTAGGACTTGAAAAATGTCTAAAATAAGACTTTTCATGAAGTAAATAAATGTACTCATAATGAGAGTAGTTCTCTTATGAACATAATAAATTGTTGTTGACCATTCTATGAAGGGGTAGTGAATGGTCCACAACTATCCATATATTAGTTCTAGAACACTTGATGCTCTCGAGAATACTTTTCTTTTAATGTTTGTACATTTTCTTTAAGGCATTAATGCAAAAGTCTCTTCTGGAATATCAAGTATGGTCAATATCCTTTTAGACACAAGCTTATCAATTCTCCTCTCGGAAATATGATTCAAACGCCTATGCCATAAGGAATAAAATTTTCACTTGATAACTTTTGCTTTTTACTTTTGGGTTTTATTATTATAGGACTCATTTATTGTTTGAATGATGTCAAGTAAAAGAAAAATATTGACAAAGTACTAGTACCAACAACTTTGGAATTAAAATAAAGATCACATTTTATTATTAAATGAACAAAATATCCTTCTTTGTTCAATGTTGTGATAGATATCAAAGTCCGTCTTAATGATGGTACAACAAAGTATTATTTAATACAAAATAATAATCAGTACTTTAACAATAACCTAAAAGTCCCTATGCCTAAAACTTCAACCGGATTCCCAGCTCCATATAGATGAATCTCTCATCTTCACTGGTTCTTCGGTAACTCAGGAAATCCTACATAGGCACACTTATATGAGTTGTTGCACCAAAAATCAAACCATCATTTTTATGTAGGAATTGAAACCAATTTAGCCTCAATACAACAAGACCAAATGACATACCTTTCTTAGCACGCCCAGCGTGATGCTTAGGGCAGTCATACTTCATGTGTGTAAGGTCCTTGCAAAAGAAGCATTTATTTTCTTTATGATTATTGGATGATCTTTTAGGCTTCTTTTTATGTCAACCGCAATTTCCTTCCCTCTTCTCTTTGTCCCATGAGAAGAGGTAGATGCCAAACGTTCCTCAAGGATATCAAGGAATGTTTTAGCATCAACATCCTTGGAGACACCTTTCAAAATGGTCTCCGGGACAACAATGTTGATGATCATTAGGCTCACGCGGTTGGAGCGTTCCCACTTCTCAATATTTAAGCAATATTCTTGAGTGCTTATATTAGAGAGAGGAAGAGGAAACGGTTCCCTTAATGCATGATCTATGTCCATATAGCCTAAGATCATAATTAATTTATTTTTCCAAGTTTTAAAAATTAGTCCCATTTAGCATCGGCATGGTACTCATAGCAGTAATAACGGATGAAGCAATAAGTAAATCTGTTGGGGGTTTGGAGAACAAAGAATGATGAAAACAAACATAAATAAGAACTCACCAATGAATAAATGATTAATTATATCAACGAAATCCAACAATAAGGTAATTAACATGACATCAAAACTAATCTTTGATTGCGAATTGACTCATAAATAATTGCCTTAGATGACAAGTAATCTGAACAACATTTGATTAAATGCATAATCTTCCTTTGGGTAGTCTTAAGCATTTAATAAAACAACTTAATGTTCATTTTATTTGTCATCACATGAATGCTTAAGTTTAGTCAAATGTCAAGATCTTCTTTGGAAAATTCATGTCATTCACATATTAACTTAAACATTCAACACTTTAATAATTTTGGATTAAATAACGTTAATCACTTAGGCGATAATATTATTTAAATAATGAATAAAATTATTTAAGCGTATAATTAATCAAAACTTTAAGTTTGAAAAAATCTATGTTTTGTCCAAAAAGGAAAACAAAGTTGTGCAGAAAACTTAAAAATTCCAGATTCTGTGACAGTAACTGCTCGGCCGAGCATAGAGAAGTGCACGGCCGAGCACAAAGACAGTAGGAATTGGCCCATTCGACATAAGTTGCACGACCGTGCTAGCAAAACGCACAAAAAGTACGAACGAACGTGCCAAAAATGCCTGCTCGGCCGAGCACAAGAAATGACACGGCCGAGCACCACTTTACAGAAACTATGAATTTTGGTCAATTAGCGAACGGCCGCGCAAAACACAAGACTCGGCCGAGCATAACCTTTGGTCCGCCCGGACAACAACATAGACCCGACCGGACTAGCCTAAGGTCCGACCGGACTTTTGTTATCACCCGCCCGGACCATGCTATTTACAAAGCCACCGGTTCAAAAGGGGTCCGACCGGGAAATACAATACACCCGTCTGGACTATCACACCGGTTCAAGTGCTCGGCCGAGCAGATCCTAAGACTCGGCCGAGCAACCAGATTTTCTGCACTTCTGAATTTTGTTTAATTTATTCCCAAAAGCCATGAATGGCAAGTAGATCCACATGGTATGTACTTAAAACATAAAACCACTTATAACGGATAATCGTGGTGCTTTTAAAACTAATGGAATCAAGTGAGTAGATCCACATGGTATGCACTAGACATAAAACCATGTTATGAGGGATAGTCACACTTGAATCATTTAGTTTTTAATGAACAAAACTTTCAAACCATTATCTCAATTTCTGATGAAGATATATTAGTACTCTATTAATGAATTAGAGTCCCTAATCAACATCAAATCTTTAAGATTCAACAGGAAAAATGAATCAAATTAAAGCAATAAAGCTTTCTTAAAAGAACTCAAATTCAAACTAAATAATGAGCGGGCTCTGATACCATTGATGGAACAATTTATGACCCTGAATGCCATACTCATATTTAGAAGGAGATAGAGGAAGGAGATGAAGGCGGAAGCGTACAATACCTGTTGAATCCATAGTTAATGTTGAAGGGAGAAATGAAGAACAAGTAGGGAGAAGTGTTCTTCTAAATGATAAGTGTCTCTTAATCTCTCAAAAGTCTTCCAACAATATGAAGTAATTTAGATGAGAGAAAGTAAGAATGTAGTATGTTTTAGGCTTGATGGAGAGGCCTTTAAATAGTAAACATGGTGACAATTCATTTAGGGACCACACCCTTTCAAGCTTAACATTGTTAATTTACCATTTTGCCTATCATAAATAGATAAATTATATTTCAGGAATTCTACGTTTTATTATTTACTACACTTTATATGAACATTATACTTATGATTTTATATATGGAATTCACTAAATGACTTGTGTTGCAAGCCATGATCTTACAAATATGTCTGGTACAAGTTTAACCTATGCAAGTAATATATAAACAATTAAAAAGTGAAATACTACATCTTTCCTATAACAATTTGTATCATTTTTCTCTGATATGAAAATTAAGGAAATAGTATAATATATATTCAAAAACGTAGTAAGTGAGAAATGAGATATGAGTAAGACTCACAATTTAATTTAAATGTGTGAATGTAACGGTGGCGCAAATAAAAAAAAAGTTAAACATTTTAAGAAAATAATACTTACCAATGAAACACCTAAAGAAAATATTAGTCCATAAAAAATATTGGTGCAAACTGTTATGAAACAAAGGAGCATACCTTGTAAAATTTGTTAAGTGAAAATAAAATTTGTTAAGTACTATGATAATTTCTCTGTCTCAGAAAGTCGCTCATTTTTTTCGTTGTTATTATGAATGGACTTTGAACAATAATTTAGGTTACTTTTAATTCTTCTAATGATTTTTTTTTATTAATACACCATTATAAATACTGCTCCGTATAAATAATAATTTTAGATAATCATTAAAATCATTAAAATAATTTTTTTTCTTTTTTTTTAACAGACAAAATTATTGTTCAAAGTAAATTCAAGTAAATTCGTAGTAACAACGAAAAAGAAAATGATTTACTTTTCGGGAGAGATGGAGTATTTATTATGGGTCGGAGGTAAATACATCTCCTTTAGATAAATACATAAACTTTACATCAAATTAAACCCAAATCTGGCTATCAAAAATCACTCTCTGAGCTAACAATTCATCAGCAATTCAACATGTATTCTTAATCTACTAACAAAATGAAAAAAAAAAAAAAAAAAAAGAATGAATTGATCATTTTGTAGTATGATCAAGAAACTGCTAATCTATTTCTACTACTACCATTCAACAAACAAAACCTGGAAGGTTTCTGTTGGAAATTCCGTCTCCTTTGAAGATGATGACATGAAGGCTTTATAATTTGAAGGAGAAATTCCTTTATTGAACATGCTTTATAAGTTGACAACACGCGGCCGCTACTATTGGAGCGGCCGCTAGCGGACCGCCGGAGCTTTTTCCGGTGGAAACTGCACCGGAATGAGCCCGGATGGGTGGTGGGAGAACACATACATGTACGGGATTGTGTGTGTGGCTTTGAACTTATAGGTTGACTTTTTGTAGACAATGGAAGACTTGAAGGTTGAATTTTTGTAGCCATGGAGAGATTTTAAGAGTATTATCAAGGAAGGAAGAAGTATGAATACTTTGGTTTGTTTGATAGGGGCAAACCATTGGGAAACTGTGTTGTGGGTGTATTTATAGAGTTTTTTGCTTTTGGTTTTAATAATTTTAATTACAATAATGGCCCTATTTTGACTTGACTTGGTCAACTTATTTGTCTAATTTTGACTTAGTCGAAGGGTTCTAATTGGAGTATATTCTTAGTTGTCCCTTACGTTAATTTGATGATGAGGGCTCTCTTGGACTTGGTCAAATGATCACATAAATACTGTGCCTCAAAAAAAAAAAAAAAAAATAAATAAATAAATACTGTGCCTCGATTTGTAGCCCGTGAGTAAAACTGAAGAGAAGAGAAGTCGTAGAGGTGGACGAGATGCGAGTTGAATGGAGGGACGAGACGAAGAAACAGAACAAACTGTGTAAAATAATTTTAAAAAAAACTTTTGAGTATGGACTGTCGTGATTAAAATGTAAGGCCGAAATTCAGAGCTCGTTTGATGTTATGTAGTCGGATTGCACAAGACTTTGCATATTACGTGTCAATGGAGAGTTTTTCGGTTGTTGTAATAGCATACAATCAAACTAGCTTAATATTCGACATTGAGAGCAAGATGGGTGGGATCAATGAAATATCATAAATAATTAAAATAACTTGGCATATTTGTATCTAAGGAAATTAAAATAGACATCAATATCAAAGGCGTGCCAAAATGTTGCACGAATTCGAACGACATTGGATCAATGCTGAAGATGGCGACATGATACCAATCCAAAGTAGGAGTACCATATTTAGATATTTAACGCAAAGGGCTAAAAGATCTTGCTGCTATGGTCATCAATTCTTAACGGTTAATGACAATTTAGACCCTAAAGTATAGTACCACCCTTCCAATCGAACCTTGAGAGTCTTTTTTCGCCAATTTAAGCCTTGAGGTAAAAAATGTTCGCCACGTTAGTCCTTTTTGACGATTTTCGTCAGAAAAGTCAGTTAAAGGACCTAAATGAAAAGTTTAAACTTTGTAAGGCTAAAAATCAAAATAATTAATTTTTATGCCAAAAATCAAAATAACTATTAAAATATTGAATAAAAGGGTTTTTAAATTATTTTGAAAATATTACGTAATAGTAAAAAATAAAGAGAATCAATAAATAAATTTTATTTTATTTTATAAACATAATAAATCTTTTTTCACATGTACCAAAAAATATTTCATCAAAAAGAAGTCATCAAATAAATTAAGACATTAAAGTGTTTATTTTTTATCACCCACTCAATTTATAATTTTCTTTTATTCAATATTTATTATTGATATTAAATTAATAAGAAAACAATTTTTGAAAAATAAATATTAATTATTACCTCCGTCCCAAACTTTTGGTTACTAATTTTCTTTTTGAGGGTCCCATACTATTGATTACTTACCCAAAATGCTCAATTTTCTCTTTCCTTCCCACTCACAACAACTATCCACTATCTCATTTTCTCTCTCCTTCTCACTCACACCACCTACTTTTTTCTTAATCTCCGCGCATTCAATTTTGGTAACCAAAAGTTTCGGATGGAGGGAGTATAAGACAAGTTTATCAATCTTCCTTTTTTACCCCATAACACACATTAAAACACTAATTCCTCTGTTAGCTTACACATTCAACCAAATCAACCACGACATCAATAACGTAGCAGCTACGGGCTCAACTTGTCTCATATTTAATATTTATTTTTCAATAAAACTGTTTTTTGTTAATTTAATATCAATAATAAAGATTGAATAAAAGAAAACTATAAATTAAGTGGATGATAAAAATAAATACTTTAATGTCCTAATTTATTTGATGACTTCTTTTTGATGAAATCTTTTTTAGTACATGTGAAAAAAAAATATTATTTTTATTATTACGTTTGTAAATAAAATAAAATTTATTTATTGAGTTTATTTATTTTTTATTATTTAATATTTTCAAAATAATTTAAACACCCTTTTATTCAATATTTTAATAATTATTTTGATTTTCGGCATAAAAAATAAATATTTTGATTTTTAGCCTTACAAAGCTTAAACTTTTCATTTAGGTCCTTTAACTGACTTTTCTGACGAAAATCGTCAAAAAGGCCTAACGTGGCGAACATTTTTTTTTACCTCAAGGCGTAAATTGGCGAAAAAGGACTCTCAAGGTTCGATTGGAAGGGTGTTACTATACTTCAGGGTCTAAATTGTCATTAACCCATTCTTAACAGCGTTGTCTTTCATCAAAAATAATATCTATATTTTTCTTGTTTCATTATCAGTGTTTCTATTTCTGCTGACTTATCAAATTATTATACTCCCTCCATCCCAGAAAGATAGTCCACATTTTTTCATTGTTACTACGAGGGAACTTTGAGCAGTTATAAATGCTACTTATAATTATGTTAATGTGAATCTAAAAATTGATATTAATAGTATTTAAGATAGTGTATCAAGAACAATTTCAAAAATTTCATTAGAATAATTAAAAGTAGCATTAATTATTACTCAAAGTTCTTTCGTAAAACTCATAAAAATAAGGGGACTATCATTCTGGGACAGAGGGAGTATATTACTCCCTCTGTCCCAGACTAAGGTTCTTAAACCATTCACAATGCTATCCCACTTTCATTCTCTATTTTAACACTCCACCTCATCTTCTCTCTCATCCACCTAATAATTCAACTACCTATTCATTTAACCACCCTAAAATGGTTAGATTAATTAAATTCATCTCCCTCCCAACTCATCATTCTACACCCCACCACTTTTATTTTATTTATATTCTTTATATTTATGATTAGTAAAATAATAATTATAATAATAATTATTATTATTTATAATTAAAAAAATACTTCACACTTAATTAATTTTTTGTAATTGTAATTAAATAAATACGAGAAATGACGATAATTATTATTAAAAATAAGAAAAGTTACAATAAACTTAGCTCGCGACACAAGTAATGAAAGACAAATAAGCATACGACACATAGACTCGACTCACATATGTGCTTGACTAGATCCTTTCCGATTTTTTTAAATAAGGGTTAAAATGAAGAAGGATAATTGAGAAAAGAGGGGTTTTTTTTTTCGGTGTCCAAATCAAACGAAACTTGCATCTATTTATAAGGATTTTTTTTATGAATTTTGGTGAAAATAAAAATAAAAATTATTTACTAGGTGATAATTCAGCTCAAATAATTTGGGATAGAAAATATATCCGAAAATATCAAGAGCCAATAGGTTTGAGACAAGTGTCCCAATCACAAAAAAACAAAAAGAAAAAAAGGCTGTTGCTTGGAACCTCACACGCCTTGTCAGGTGCGTCCAATTTCGCCCACTCCGCTGCCGCCACGTGTCCAAGCTGGGTCCCTTTTTTTTTCCCAATCAAATGAAACATTTCATTTTTCAATTTCATCCCACCCACTTTCATTTTACAATTGGTAGAGTTCAACTAAATGAAATTCCATTTCATTTCACTTTTCAACTCCCATTGTAGGTGGTCTTAGTTTCTTTTTGGTTTGTCTCAGACTAAGGTTCTTAGTTGATTTATTACCTAAAATGGACAATGGGACTCACTTGTCATTCTCATAACAAAAAATTTCTCTACCCACTTTCTCTCTCCCACTTTCTCCTACTTTATTTTTTATACTCACAAACATTTACTTTTTCTTAATCTCCGTGAAAAGTCAAACTAAGAACCTTAGTCCGGGACGGAGGGAGTATACTTTTCTTGCTTGTATATTAAATGTATTACTCCCTCTATTTTTAAATGAATGAATGTCCAAATTTTATTTTATGAGACATATGAAAATATCTACTATTTATACTGTTGGGTTAATGCCCTTGAATTTGGGACGCCAAGTTAAAGGATTAAGCAACAGGAAAATTTTGTAATTCCGGGACGGAGCAAATTAATTGGCCCGAATGGGCCTAATGATCTTTTTGGTATTTTGGGCGGAGGATTCAGTATCAAAAAGGAATTGAATTCCTTTCCTAATAGATTTGGTAAACTTGGAGTAAGGACCAAGTTTTTCCATATGCTGGTGTAATTAGATTAGGAATCTTAGAGTATATGAAATATACTCCCTCTGGCCGAAATTTACAGAAAGAGAAAAAGTCAGAGACAGTTGCTTAGGTTTGCTCAGTTTACACAGAGAGATCAATAATCCTAGATCTAGGGTTTGCACAGTCAGGAATTTTGTGATCAAAATTCGTGCAAAGTAGATTAGTGTGATCTTGTGTAATTGTTTCTCCAGTGATAATAATATTCTCTCCCCTCCCCGTGGACGTAGCCAAGTTGGTGAACCACGTAAATCTGTGTTCTTGTGATTGCTTTCTTTTCGCGTCAAGTCTTGTTTAATTGCTCTAACAAGTGGCACCAGAGCTTTGGTTCATGGTTAGAGATTCAGGGATTCCGCTGCAGAGAACGAGAAGATGGGTCAAGGAGCAGATTCGATCGACAATTTCAATGGGAATAATAGTTTTTCTCTCTGGCATATCAAGATGAAGGCTTTGTTGATAGACAAAGATTTATGGGAACCGTTAGAGATTGCAACCAGGGATCGCAAGGATCCCAAGGCTAAGGCAATCACCACAGAAGCTACCGCAGAACAGTCAAAGAAGGACAAGCAAGCAGCCGCCAAGGAGGAAGCAGCGTTGAAGAAGTTAGATCAGAAGGCTCACGCCAAGATCATCAGACAGTTGGATGATGAGATCCTAACCAATGTTGCAGGAACAGACTCCGGAAGCGATCTTTGGTTAAAGTTGGAAGATATGTACATGACACGTTCATTGACCAACAAGTTATACCTGAAGAAGAAGCTGTATGATTGTCGCATGACAGAAGGTATACCCATTAATGATCATCTTGATAGATTTACTTCTGCATTACTTGAACTGCGTAATATAGGAGTTATTGTGGATGACGAGGATGCAGCCTTGCAGCTTTTAGTATCTTTACATATGTCTTATGAACATTATGTCGACTCGTGCATAAATCGTAAAGATGATATCACTCTAGAGAAAGTGAAAACTTCTCTCAAGACGAGGGAGTTACGCCGAAAGGCTAGTGGGAATGGGGCAGATACCCAGTCATCAGGTTGGTTGCTAGTAGTAGTGGTAACAAGGGTTCTAGTGGGAAGAAGAACAATAAAGGTAATTCTTCACACAAGAAGGGTCCAAAACCTGGGGATGTCTGTAATTTCTGCAAGGAGAAGGGGCATTGGAAATTCGATTGTCCCAGAAAGAAGCGAGGCGAGGCACCAGTCAGAGCAGAGGCCATGGTGGCCAGGGGTAGCAGTTCAGATGAGGATTATGATCTAGTTACATCAGAATCAGAACGCGCATCCGATGCGTGGATTCTTGATTCAGGAGCTTCTTACCATATCAGTCCAAGGAGAGAATGGTTTACTGATTACAGGCAGATAGATGGCGGTGATATAAGCATGGCCAACAGTGCAGTCTGTAAGGTTGTTGGTATTGGTTCGATCAAGGTCAGGACTCATGATGGTAGGTTTGTCACTTTGAACGAGGTTCGACACGTTCCGCTTATGACAAAGAATCTGATTTCTCTTAGTTAGTTAGACAGCAAAGGGTTCAGTTTCAAAGGAAAAAGTGGAGCAGTAAGTGTGTGTAACGGTTCAGAAGTGGTTCTGAAAGGCCTTAAGCGGGGCTCCTTGTATTTCCTCCAAGGAAGGACGCTTGCAGGGTCAGCTATGTTAGCATCATCAAAAGTGAATGAGGGAGATATGTCTAAGCTGTGGCACATCAGGCTTGGGCACATGAGCATTCGAGGGATGCAAGAGTTGGCTAAAAGGGATCTTCTATGTGGCCATAAGATCAAGGATCTTAAATTTTGTGAGCATTGTGTGCTAGGGAAGATGAAGCGTAATATTTTTCCCAAGGGCATACATAACACAAAAGGCGTTCTGGATTACATCCACTCAGATTATTAGGGGCCTTCATGTCAAGAATCACTAAGGGGGCACAGATACTTCTTGTCTATGGTTGATGATTATTCAAGGAAGACTTGGGTGATTATCATGAAACACAAGAATGAGGCTCTAAGGAATTTCAAGGACTGGAAGACGTTAGTGGAGAATCAGACAGGGAAGAAGATCAAGAAGCTCTGGACAGATAATGGTTTGGAGTTCTGCAGTAGTGAGTTCGATGCGTTGTGCAGAGAGGTGGGGATTTCTAGACATCTCACCATTAGAGGTACGCCACAGCAGAATGGTGTATCAGAGCGCATGAATCAGACATTGCTTGCGAGGGCGAGGTGCATGCTCACCAATGCAGGGTTGTCTAAGCGGTTCTGGGCAGAAGCGGTTAGTACAGCATGTTACTTGATTAATCGTGGACCTCACGCCGGTATTGGCCTCAAAGTTCCCCATGAGGTATGGACCGGTAAGCCTGTTGATTATTCTATTTTAAGAGCTTTTGGGTGTACTGCTTATTATCATGTGGATGATGGGAAGTTAGAACCTAGAGCTAGAAAGGGAGTATTCATGGGGTATGGGGACGGTGTCAAGGGATACCGTATTTGGTCTCCATCAGAAAATAGGGTAATTATCAGTAGGAACATCGTGTTTGATGAGAATTCTGTTATAAACCCTATAATGAGATCTACGATTGTTTCGAGTGTTAGTGGTGTTGATAAACATGTGGAGCAACAAGATACTGAAGAGTTAGTTGTCTCACAATCAGATATTGATCATGATCCACCAACAGAGACAGAGACTGAAGCTCCAGAAAGTTCAAGTTCAGTTCCCGAAGAACATGGGTTAGCACAAGGAAGGTCTAGAAGAGCTAATTTCGGGAAGCCTCCGGAGAGGTTTGGATTTGAAGACATGGTATCTTATGCACTACAGGTTGCTGAGGAAGTGGAGCCCGATCTTACGGAACCTTCTACTTTCATAGAAGCAGTTACATGTTTAGAGTCATCTCAGTGGTATACGGCTATGGGTGATGAGATGGAGTCTCTTCACAAGAATCAGACTTGGGAGTTGACCAAAATACCAGAAGGCAGAAAGATTGTGACTTGCAAGTGGATCTTCAAGAAAAAGGAAGGGATGTCACCGGCAGAAGGGCTTAAGTATAAAGCTCGCGTTGTTGCAAGGGGTTTCACACAGAGAGAGGGGGTGGACTACAATGAGATCTTCTCACCAGTGGTTAGACACACTTCGATCAAAGTGTTGCTAGAAATAGTAGCACAAAGGGATTTGGAGCTTGAGCAACTAGACGTCAAGACAGCTTTCTTGCATGGAGAGTTGGAGGAAGAGATATACATGACACAGCCGGAAGGATTCCAAGTTCCTGGTAAGGAATATTATGTTTGTAGGTTGAAGAAGTCCTTGTATGGACTTAAGCAGTTGCCTAGGCAGTGGTACAAGAGGTTTGACAGCTATATGACAGAGATCGGATACACGAGGAGCCCGTATGATTGTTGTGTGTATCACAATAAGTTGGTAGATGGGTCGTACATCTATTTGGTGCTCTATGTAGATGATATGTTGATAGCAGCAGTCAAGAAGTCAGAGATTCAGAAGCTGAAAGGCTTATTATCCGCAGAGTTTGAGATGAAGGATTTGGGTAGCGCGAAGAAAATTCTGGGTATGGAGATTTATAAAGACAGAGCCAAACGAAAAATGTTCTTATCCCAGAAAGGTTACATCAATAAAGTTTTAGAGAGGTTTGGTATGTTGACAGCTAAGGCTATAGATACTCTGAGTGCAGCGAATGCACGGTTGTCAGTCGTGTTTGGGCCCAATTCGGTTAAGGAGAAAGAGTATATGGCTCGAGTACCCTATGCTAGTGCAGTTGGTAGTTTGATGTATGCTATGGTGTGCACTAAGCCGGATCTTGCACAGGCAGTTAGTGTTGTTAGTCGGTTCATGGGTAATCTAGGTAAGGAACATTGGCAGGCTGTGAAGCGGATCTTTAGGTATCTTAGAGGTACCAATGATGTCGGTCTCATTTATGGAGGTGGTGCAGAGTGTGCAGTAGAGGGGTTCTCAGATTCGGACTATTCGGGTGATGTTGACACAAGAAGATCGATGACCGGATATGTATTCACGCTTGGTGGGTCAGTTGTCAGTTGGAAGGCTACATTGCAGAAGACAGTGACGTTGTCTACAACAGAGGCAGAATACATGGCACTGACAGAGTCCGCTAATGAAGGAATATGGTTGAAGGGATTGATCAGCGATCTTGGGATACATCAGGATCAGGCTATTATTTATTGCGATAGTTTGAGCGCGATTTGCTTGGCCAAGGATCAAGTTCATCATGAGAGGACCAAGCATATCGATGTCAGATATCATTTCCTAAGAGATGAGAAACGGGTAAAGGTGAAGAAGGTAGGGACGGCGGACAACCCTGCAGATATGTTCACAAAACCCGTGACGGGGAGCAAGTTCCAACATTGTTTGGACTTGCTTAATGTTCGCAGCTATTAGATAACAAAAGAGGCGAGGGGGGAGGAAAGATTTGTTATTTGGGAGATTCAAAGTCAAGGTGGAGATTGTTGGGTTAATGCCTTTGAATTTTGGACGCCAAGTTAAATGATTAAGCAACAGGAAAATTTTGTAATTCCGGGACGGAGCAAATTAATTGGCCCGAATGGGCCTAATGATCTTTTTGGTATTTTGGGCGGAGGATTCAGTATCAAAAAGGAATTGAATTCCTTTCCTAATAGATTTGGTAAACTTGGAGTAAGGACCAAGTTTTTCCATATGATGGTGTAATTAGATTAGGAATCTTGGAGTATATGAAATATACTCCCTCTGGCCGAAATTTACAGAAAGAGAAAAAGTCAGAGACAATTGCTTAGGTTTGCTCAGTTTACACAGAGAGATCAATAATCCTAGATCTAGGGTTTGCACAGTCAGGAATTTTGTGATCAAAACTCGTGCAAAGTAGATTAGTGTGATCTTGTGTAATTGTTTCTCCAGTGATAATAATATTCTCTCCCCTCCCCGTGGACGTAGCCAAGTTGGTGAACCATGTAAATCTGTGTTCTTGTGATTGCTTTCTTTTCGCGTCAAGTCTTGTTTAATTGCTCTAACATATACAATTTAGAGGCAAATGTTCATATACAATCATATACTGCAATTCTCTTTGCAGTTTGCACACATTTAGTTTTGCAAGTATAAAGAGGCTTGTAAAAAAAATTTCATAAAAAACATTTAGGAACAAAGCTATTTTTGAAAAACACATTCATTTTGGAACAATTTCTTAAAAATAGACGTTCATATATAGGGACAGATAGAATATGATAATGTCGGATCAAAACTAGTGTTTTTTTATAACACAGAGAGGAAAAATATGATGTAACATTTTTTTATTATTATTATTATTAGGTAAGGAGGAGAGAGGAGTATTATACAGGTGCATGTCATAATCCAACTTTCATCCATACCATACCAATAAAGAGAATTGGAGATGTCTTTGTTGAGTATTACTTTGTGTTTATCTTTAGCTGGTTAAAGTTCTTCTTGATGTTGAGTGTTGATGGCAACTTTTTACATCTTCAAGTCCACTACTCTATTATTGTGTGTATATATAATATATAGAGACTGATAAAATCTATTTTGGTAGATAACTTAAATTAACTAGTCCTGATGGCAATGTTTATGAACTCAAGAATATGTATTCTAGGCAGTTACAAGTTGATTTAATTCAGAATTTTCAACTCATCTCACTTGAGTAGAGTCAAGTTTTACAAATTTTTACCATGAAAGAGCAAAAAAAAAAATGTTTCTAGTCCGATCACAAACGACAAAAACAACAAAGCTTTAGTCTCAAAATAATTTTGCGGACCACTAACATAAATGACGTATGAACTCGTCCAAAGAGCTCTTGCTCAAGCGGTATCCGGTGTTAGGTTCTTATGCGGAGGTCACGAATTCGAATCCCATTATGGAGATTTGTGTTAGCCTATTTATAAGCCAAGTTGTAGCCTTCATGGCATTGTTAATAAAAAAAAAAAAACTCATTTTTTTTTTTTAAAAGACGAGTTCAATAAAGAGGATGAAATATGAAAGATATACTCCCCTGTCCCAAAACGATCTTTTCATTTCACTATTCAAACTTTTTATGGATACAAACACTCGTTCACTAGCCACGTTGTGTTTATGCACATTTAAGCCTAAATTGTAGAAATGAGAAGAACTTTTTGGAACAATGAAAAATGGCAAATGAAAAGATTATTTCGGGACAAAGGGAGAATACTCCTTCCGTCCCATAACAATGTGCACAAGCTTCATTTTTGGGTGTCCCATTGACAACAACTCACTTTTTCCTAATGTGGAAATTTTATATATTTTTGTATTCAATGAGAATCACTTGCCATACTCACAACAACTATCCATTACTATTCTATACCCACTTGCTCTCTCTTACTTTATTTTTATTACTCACAATAACTAGCCACTACTATTCCCTCCTTATTCGCGAGCATCTCCAATTTTGTGCACATTGTTGAGACAAAGGGAGTATTATGTTGAAAAGTTGGCTCAAGTTCTAGAATAATCTAAGATTCATTTTCCTTTTGGACATTCATCATTATCCACATGGTGAATGTATGATGACTTTTGGTGTTTCCCAAAAAACATTTTGGTGTTCCATCTCTCTCTTGATACATCCTTATCTTTGGATGGTTTGTGCCTATAAATAGGTTTTGGTAGGATGCTTTCTAGCATTGTGGCAAGTTGTGAGAAAACATTTGGAGTGTTAAAACACTTTGTGAGAGAGAGGCACATTTGTAGTGAGAGATCACTTTGTAAACAATTTGTAATCACCTTATAGTGATTTTGGTTGTCACCCGTGGACGTAGGAGGATTTTTCCGAACCACGTAAATTCTCGTGTCTCATTTGTTACTTTGTTCGTGTGGGTGTGGAAGTGCAAGATCCGTTTCCGCATTCGCTTTCAAGATATTATATATACAACACATATATATTTGTACATTTATGAACATATGTGAATATATACTATATGTATACATGTATATAGTTGACACTTCTGTAATATTGTTTTGAAAAAACTACATGTCTGATCTTATATAGGCCTGATTGATATGCACAATTTTCACATAATGTACATATACATTCTAAACCATGTTACAAGAGAAGACTCATTTCAACAATTTGTAACTGTGCAGCTTTCTATGCCATATCGCGATCGAATCGCCCTCCCATGGGCAAATTCATCATATTAAGCGACTTCTTGGAATCGGAACGTCGTTTTCTCTGTCGCGCGTACACAATCCATAACACAATCGACATCATTACGGCGCTAGAAGACACGAGGAAACCAATGTAAGTCATCTCGCTGTACTTACTCAAATCTGGACAGTGGTTTTTACTGATGTTAGTAAAAGTTTCTGTCACGAAAGTCGAGTCAACTAAGTCAACGAGGAATGGGGTTTCCTTGTACAGTCCGTAACTGACGTTGACCGAGGCCACCATCTGCGTGTACCGGTCAGGTGTTAGCCGGCCCTGCGTGATGCAAATCCCGGATTTCGAAACTTCGCACACGTACTTCTTCCAGACCTGTGAAAACAACAAATTTCACTATTTTTTTCGGCCAAACAAGTACTGTATGCAACATAGTTTTGCAATTTTTGTCAAATAAAGAAGATACTCATTAGTGTCTAGAAAATGCGGCATACTTTTTAATTAGCGTTCAAATAATAATGCAACCGAGTTCTTTTTTCACTAACGGAGTTAAGAAATTCGTTAGAGTTTCTTAACTCCGTTAGTGAAAACTCAAAAAGAAAGCTAGTGTGAAAACTAACTTTCTGTTACCTCCAATATCCTTCTAAACCCCTCATCAAACCCTCAAATACAACAACCAGCCAAAGGAAGAAAGGGGTTAACGGGTGTTAGTTTATTTAACGGGTATAATGAAATTATTTTGTGACCTCATGTGTGACGGAAACTTTGTCACAAAGTTACTTTTACCAAGACCCACTGAACGCACATTATTTTTTGGGCATATTTTTAAGTCCGTCACAGAGTGTCACAAATTTCGTCTCAAAAGGTCATTTTTCTTGTAGTGGGCGTTAACTATTATTAATGCCATCCACTTTTTATGTTGAAAATTGCATTATATGAAAACAGCTTCTAAAAAATCTCCCCATTCTACCGTCCAAAATGGCAGAATGAAAAGAGTAATTTTCCCATTTTTTCCCGGGATAGATTTCATTACTAGTTAAGCTACATTAAGAACATACATACCGCACTTGCAGCCTTGAAGTCAACTTCATCCTTGGCACACTGGCGATCATCACGGTTGGATTCATAAGGACTGCAGAGAAGAGGGATCAACGGACCAGATTGGTTGTAATACAAGGGCAGTCCAGCTTCCGGTGGGATACCGGCATTGGAGACGTTGGCAATGACATTATTGACTGTCGAAATGATACCAAACGTTGCGTCCTTTGTAGTATCTGAAACGCGCTGCGCAGTGTCGTAATCTACTTTCGGGAGTAATTTCTCGAGGGCAGAATTGGCATTCGGGTTCTGAAGATAATCATCCACTGCAACACATGTGTCTGCGACAGTACTAGCGGAGCATTCGAAAGAAAAAATGTTAATAAGGCGTCATCAATTTATACTCACCTGTGAATATGGTGAAAAAGCCCGTTAAGTAGTTAACAAACGTTATCTATTTAAACTCACTTGTGGATGAGGAGAAATAAGCCACTCATTATGAACGTTGCCGCCACAATACACCACCCGATGATCATTAAACTGCGTGCATGTATCAATCTTATAGTCAAACTCCTCGCTGATTTAACTTAGAAGGAAGGTTTCTCGTTATTTTCTTTTTCTTGTTTAACTTACATATATAGAACACACTCCAGTCCAAGAAGAGAGAACACTGCAGCAAGAGATTCAACAACAAAAACAAGATTCAGACAACAACAACAACAACAAAGCCTTGGTCCCAAAATGATTTGGGTCGGCTGACATGAATAAGATAAATATATAGGCGTAACGAAATTGTTGGTAGTTCATAGGCAAGTTTAAGGCTTACAGAAGCCCAAAATCGACAAAATGATCAACGCAGCAGCAACATAGGTTAGCCATGTTTTCCTGAAAACCCAATAGTACAGAACAAACAATTTCAAATATAACTAATAACAAGTCCGCTATGATCATTATCCCATGTTAATTATGACCATAAATGAAGATAAAGGAGAGAAGAATTACGCGGAGTCCAAGAATTTCTGAATGTCAGTTAAACTCTTCTCAGAAATATCACGGAAGTCGTTAGCGACAGAGTTAACTATGGTTCCCATTTGATCGATTTCTTTTTGGTATTCTTGAGGTAAAGCGAGTTGTCCGTCCCCAATCTTTTTAGCATCCATAAGGCTATCTAGCAGGTTCTGGAGGTTCGTAACCACAGTATCAGTCTCATTTAAAACATAATCCAACACATTTTCGACACTGTTTTGGAACTTGGCTTCCCCAGTATAAAGAACAGCAGTACCTAATCTGAAATATGTAATCAAGAACATCAATTAGTGACAAAGACTGTGAAAACAGAGAAAACAGAGTTGGGGGAGGGAGGGGGGGGGGGGGGTAGAGGGATTAAGAATTATTACGCTGCAGTTACTGTGAGAAGAACGAGGGAACAAAGGGAAAGAGCGAAGATGGTTTTAGAATAACCGGGACGGACTTTTCTTGAACAGCAGCAGCAGCAGCAACAGACAAAGAAGAACCATAGGCCGAATAAGATGAACCATACTACTGCAACAATTACTGGTGGTGCAGCTGAGTATGCCACTGACTGCAATCAAAATGCATAGCAGTATTCATGAAAATGAGGTGAAATTATTTTCGTATGAAGGAGTATGATTTACTATTCATGGACCAAAAAGAAAAATGCGATATTTATTATGGGACGGAGGGTGTCTAAGATTACTAGCTAGTACTAAAGATTCTACAAGCTGGGCGATACGAATTTGAAACAGGATAGGGATAGGCAAATCCCGGTGGTGCATTCCTTAATTAATTCATAACAGTGAAAAATGAGAGTGCGCGAATCAAATAGTAAACGATTGAGCAGATTGCCCAGATCGAAGAAATTGAGATTTAAAAGAAACATGCAGATTTTTCTTGACGGATTTTCATTATATCATCAACATAACGAAATGAGATACCAGAACATACAAGGATAATTTACCTACAATGAAGAATCCACATTGCTTTCACATATACTCCCTCTGTCCTGGAAAGATAGTTTCATTTTGACTTTTTATAATCCACAAAAATGAACTTTGACCAATCATTGGTGTCGATCTAATCATTTTAGTGAGATTCTAAAAGTTGTAATTGATTAATCATTAACTAATTTATCAATAACACATTTTAGAATTTTATTGTGATTATTAGATTAACACCAATATGTTTGGTCAAAGTTCATTTTTGTTAATCATAAAATGTCAAAATGGAACATTCTTTCTGAGACAGAGGGAGAATTTGTTTTTTTCTTTTCTAAAAGTTCACTTTGAGGTTAAAGATTCAAACTTAATCGCTTGTATATGACGTAAGCAAATTGGCAGAACAACACAATACATATTCTTAAGGAAAAATTAGTCTCAAGGGTACGTAGTGCATGAATTCAAGTGCTACTCCATCCCAACATCAAGAACAAAAACGGACATTCATTTTGGTACGGAAACAGAACTTTTTGAATGAAACGCTACAGAAATCGGATGTTGTTAATGATAATGCACCATAACTAGAAAAAAATTCCTAATCATGAAATTAAATACTAATGGCCCAAATGCATAAAGATTTAATAACAAGCATCATAACACATACTCCCTCCCTCTGTCCCATAACAATGTGAAAATTTTAATTTTTTTGTCAATTAAATCAATCTTTGACCATAATTTTATGAATATCTAAAAATATATCTATGCAATTCAAACAAAATTATTGATAGTAATTCTAATGATGAAACGATAAAACTTTTTTAAATAACATAAAGATATCTAGATATTCATAAAATTAAGGTCAAAGATTAATATAGTTGACCAAAAAAGTCAATTTGTCCCCTTGTTATGGGACGGAGTGAGTATATGCAAGCAATTCCAGAAGAAGCAATTTGGATCAAAATAGAGAAAAAGAAATATAAAACAAAAAGAAAGAAATGGATTTTTTTGAAGGAACTCACAAATAGGTAATGGGAATTAGTGATATTCCAACCGCCGGTGTAATAATTAAAATGATCCGATGGGTCTTTCCGGCGTGTTCGTTCCGCTGCCAATATCAAGTAACTTGAATTCCCTGATTTTTGATCGGACGATTGATCAAGCCTCCTTTTGATAGTCTGTGGAGGGAGACTAGTTAACAATCTGCCTTTCTCTAATTCTTCTTCTGGAAATGTCACAAATCCAGTTAATTCGGGCCCACCCGTCCTGGCGGTGGGCCCGGTTTTTCCATACCCTTTTGGTTTCTTAACAAGTTTTGCTGCGCCGGTGGGCCCACCGGTGTTTCTTTGCAACCCTGTACGAAATTGGTGAATGTAATTAAAGAAAGTAAATTTATATACAAAAGTAAAAGTTGAATTTTAGGTTAATATTAACTTGATATGTTTTTTAAAGATAAATAAATAAATAAATCTTTTTGCATGCATGCAATCACGTAGGTAATTCTTTTTTTTTTAATATGACCTGAAACATGGGAATTTTCGACAGGGTTGGAACTGGAAACTGCATGGGAGCAAGAGAATAAGATTAGCGAAACGAGGAGGAATAGGGGAAGGACAAGAAGCGATGATGGGTTCAATCGGAAACCCATCGTCGACGAATAATGCTTCTTCTTGTGAATCTATCCAAAGCTATTTTAATGGAAGGGGAGAAAAATTTTTGGGAGAGAGAAATGAAGGGTGCATTTATACTATTTTTGTAATGTTGCTTCTCAATCTATGCCGTTGGGAAGAAGATGATTCTTGAACCATTTATACCTTTTGCTGGTCTATGTTTATTTGATTTTGATCGAATTCACTTGGAGGCCATTCATCAAAAAAAAAAAAAAAAAGAGTAATTTTTTTGACAACTTAAAGCGTATTTTGATAAGAATAATACTCAATCTACCTCCGTCCCAATGTTCCAAAAAAGATTAAATTAAATTTACTTTTTTTACATTCATTTTGGGACGGGGGGAGATTATGAAAGCTCGCCACTTATACTATGACATGTGTGAATGCGATTTGAGTATTCAATTAGAGAGGAAAAAAAAAAGTAAAAAACAATATAAGGAATAACATAAAACCGTCACAAAGGTTGTCGAGAAGAAGAAAAATGAAATTATCAGTACATAGGATTAAGAAAAACAATTTAACGAATATAAATCAGCACAACTTTTAGCTGCTTCGTCCGAAGAAATGGGGGCATCCATAGACCTGACAGAACGAGTGCACGAGCAGCAAGAAGATGAGCACGACAGTAGAAATAACCGTCAGAGCCTTCCAAGAATCATACACGCGTTTTCTCAACACTCTATACGCCTTAACCACTGGCCTCTCGTTATAATACTCGTTAAGTTTTTGTATAACGTTATGCCCTTCACTCCCACTAGACTTGT
Organism: Campanula takesimana; assembly: GCA_026119855.1. Lineage (NCBI taxonomy): Eukaryota > Viridiplantae > Streptophyta > Magnoliopsida > Asterales > Campanulaceae > Campanula > Campanula takesimana. Next base: position 642,318 of record JAOWBW010000016.1, read on the forward strand.
TAATCCCGTTAAATAGTTTAGCAATCGCTTCATTGCTCAAATCGCCTTTTATAATCCTCCTTTCCTTGAGCAGCTTCGCGTCCTCTGTGGTATCAATAATCCCACACATAAGATCAACATATTGCGCGAGTTCAAGCGTAGAGTCTGAAATTGCCAATTCATAAGCTACCAAGTTTCTCAGTATAACTTCCGAGTTTGAGTTCAGGGTTATTATGGGAAGATACAAAATGGCATCGGGTGTAACAAACTTAATGTCGCGTATACCCCCAACCGTGTGACTTAACGTCACTCCGCCATAGTGATAAAGATCTGTCACTGAAGGAACATCAATCTCCTCGGCAAGAGGGGTATTTTCGTCATCGTGATTTTGTCCTGTTTTGAGACCTAGAAGTGTTGTTATCTTGTCCCATGGCATATTTCGGATGACTTGAACCGGTCTTAGAACTTTCTTTCCTATGCCAAACGACAATCCCACGTCTACAATCTCTCCCACGTTATAAATCAATTCTTCCTTCTTGATTTCGACATGGTTTCCCTCTTTCTTGACCTTTGTATGCATTGTGGGCCGGTCTGGTGGTTCTGTTTCGCGATGGCTAACAATCAAATGATACATAAGATCTAGCAAGTGCAAATGGCTAACGTCGGTCCAATTATGTGAATTACACGCCAATTTGAGGGGAGAATGCACTTGGCAAAAGCCTTTCAACATGGTAAACAACTCAAGATCATCTTCATTATGTGGAAAAGAAAGGCGTAAAATTTCCCTTATTTTCTTTAGCAAAATAACCGGAATCTGATTCTCGACCACCATCACATCTCCATAAAGAACCGAACTTTGTAACACCCTTTCACGAGTAGAGTAACTCACTTGTGCATAATCTTGCAAAAGATGAAGCAAGAACATACCATCAATCGCTACTATCCACGCCAAAGTGTCGTGATTCAAATCCAAGTATTTATGGTAACAAGCACGAATAGTTGGCTCGATATCTATCAGTTTATCGATCATTAAACCTCGAAAATCATGAATTAGAATTGGGGTCAAGATTGTTTTGATTGCAGCAAGTTTGAACCTCTCCATATGGTAGAGGGAGGGGCAAAAGTGATGGTAAGGACCTAAGGCTATGAGTTGAGGGATGTACGCCTCGGGTTTGAACATACTAATGGATTTGGGCACGGTGAAGACGCAAACGGGCACTTCTGAAACGTCGATCGCTACTTCTTTCTCGAAGTTTTTTGTGATTTGATCAACCCATCTTTGCTCGCTATATTCCGAGCTGAAAATTGAATGCAAAACCATGTTTTTTTAGGTATTTGGATGTGATAGTCATGAAAATGGTTGCATATCGTTGATATATATATATATATATATAGAGAGAGAGAGAGAGAGAGGATGAAGATTTGAAGAGAGAGTTTAAATATCGCAGAATTCCTAGTCAGGTCAGCCATGTCCGACTCACGTAAGTTAGAAATGGCAAATATTGGATCATTCTTAAATTTTGTTAAGAACGTGGGAATTAATTATAACGCATATAATTTAGCGGATTGACTTTGTTATAACGATGTTTGCCAAACAAAAATATTAAAATTAATAATATTAATTAAAGCTAATTATATATATTCTGTTTGTTCCATGTTCATAAGCTTTACTCTGATTTTTTCAGTAAACATAATTTTAAAATTTGACAATAATATATACTCCGTATAAATCGAGTTAATGTATGAATGAAATTAAAAGAACGTAACGAAAATGATGTCCATCCAATTTAATTATCATTTTGTTGTGTGTACTTCATCCTTCTTTTTTATTTGAATTTTAGTTTGTCTCCTCAAAAAAGGAAAAAGAAAAAGTAGGATTAATTGTGGAGTACACGATTAACGAGTTCTACTGATTATTGGCCAATGATATTAATTAGCAAAGAAGTTTTTTTTTTTTTTTTGAAAGATAATTAGCAAATAATTAAGAGTATATAATGCTCCCACCTGTCAAAATAGGTGTTGCTTTTTAATGAAAATTTTGGTCCAGAATGATTTTCACTTTTTCAGTTAAAAATATTCAAATTTCTCTTTTATCTCTGCATTCAAACGTGTTACACATTATTAATTTTTTTTTGTGACGTAATATAACAGAGAATGATAATAAATAAGGGCAATTTTGGTATATTTGTGTTAGCTTATTTATAATACCAGTTGTAGCCTTCATAACATTATAAATTAATATAAATAAAAATAATTTTTTATTTAAAATTTGTGAAAAGTTTAAAAGCAACGGCTATTTTAAATGAGGAGTAGCAAAATGGATGTTCATCATATTTATAATGTGTTGATAATTCATAGTGTTTCAAGCAAGGAAGCAATCTCTATAGTTAGGTAATTATGCTAGCATCATGCAAACCCATAGTATATAGCAGTATTATGATTGATATAAGAAACTCCTCGAAAATTCATTTGTTACTTATACCACAAGTTATCATTTTTCTTTAAATTTTTATTTATTTTAAGATTTAGGTCTACGCAATTGTATTCTACTCTCTCTGTCCCAGTATATATGTCTATCTTTCTATTTGCACGGAGATTAAGAAATAATGGAAGTGATACAAGTGTTGTGAGTGTAAAAGTAAAGTAGTAGAGAAATTGAGTGAGAGGAATAGTAAGTTGATTGATGTTGTGAGTATAAAAGTAAGTAGGAGAGAGAATGAGTGAGATGAATAGTAAAGATTTTTTGTCATTTTAGAAAGTGAACATATACTCTGGAATAGACTAAAAAGGAAAGATAGACATATACTCTGGGACGGAGGGAGTATATAGTATGAAATTAGGCCTGGCAATTGGGTGGGTTGGGTTGGGTTAAAGCGGGTTGACGGGTCCGACCCGTTACAACCCGTTTAGTTTCACGGGTCGGGTCAGTGGCGGAGCCAGAAATTTTCATCAATGGGGGCATAAGCTACACAATAAAAAAATTTAACTGTATTTTCATCAATGGGGGCAAAAAAAAATTCTAATGCATTATTACTTTTATTTCAAAGGGGCAAATTTCAATAAATTGCACTAAACTCACAAATTTAAAATAATTTTCCACTAGTAAATTTTTATTTTTTAAAAATCAATGGGACAATTGCCCCCTTTGGCATTGGGGTAGCTCCGCCACTGGGTCGGGTCATCAATGGGTCGGGTTGACCCGCTTTTTTTTTTTTTTTTTTTTTCCAAAAACGCTGGAAACTTATTTTCACCCGAAAATTTATTTTTTGGATTTTTATTTTACTTTATGTATTTTTAATCAATTTATATATCATAATTTATTTTGACCCTTCGATGTTGATTGGAAGCTTCTCCTTGCTGTTAGATTACTTTGGAAAACCCTAACTTACCTTTTTATCATCAGCCTCTCATAAACCAAATACCAAATGCAGAGCCTCTCCTCTCCATATCTCTCTACACTTCTTCCTTTCTCCCTCTACATCTCTACCAATTGTCACCACCGAAGCTCGCCGTCGGCTCTTACCACCGGATCTCGCCGTCAGCTCTTACCGGCGGATCTCGCCGACGCCAGCACCATTCCGGCGGATCTCGCCGACGCCAACACCATTCCGGCGGATCTCGCCATCAAGTCAACAACCGCCACTACAACCACGCTGACAGGAACAAGCAAGAAGCTTCGTCGTCGGTGCTTCATCGCCGGCCACGGAACACCTATCTTACATGGTGAGACCGCCATTCTTCCTCCTTTCTCCCTTTGTTCATCACAACATCTATCTTACATGGGTTGATTTTTTTTTTTTTTTTTTGAATGGCTGGGCGGGGTTCATCGGAAAATCCATTGCAGCTGGAAAGACACCGGAACGACGCCGGAGTAGGCTGCGGGAACGACGCCGGAGTAGGCTGTGGGAACGACGCCGGATATTTCTGCCATAACGACGCCGGATATTTCTGCTGGAATGTCGCCTGATATTTTTTACAAAATGATAACGGGTTAAGACGGATTGATAGGTTGACCTGCTCTAACCCGTTAATTTTCACGGGTTTAATCAGGTAACCCGTTTCAACCCGTTAATGTTATTGGATTGGGTCGGGTTGGGTAATTAATGGGTTGGATCAAGCGGGTTGGTGGGTAATGGGTTGAAATTGCCATGCCTATATGAAATACACATTGGCCTCATAATGAATTATACTTTCTCAAAATGTCTGGACTTATACTATTTCCGTCAAAAAATGATAATTGTTTGTTTTTTCAAATATTTTATATTTATATTTATATTATAATTTTAAAAATTTAGTAATTTTGAACCATTCATTTTGCAAATATGTATAGTTTCTTATGAGACAAATAAAAAGAAGAAATGAAACTTACTCCTCCGTCACATAGTATATGTTCATCCTATCATTTACACGGAGATTAAGAAATGGTGGAAGTGATGTAAGTGTTGTGAGTATAAAAGTAAAGTATGAGAGAAATTGAGTGTGAGGGAATAGTAAGTTGATTGGTGTTGTGAGTATAAAAGTAAAGTAGGACAGAGAGCGAGTGGGAGTAATAGTAAAGATTATTTGCTATTTTAGGAAGTAGACATATACTTTGGGACGGACTAAAAAGGAAATGTGGACATATACTCTGGGAAAGAGGGAGTATTATTTTGAAACAAATAGATGATACTTTTATGGGCAAATTGCAATTTAGTTACCTGAGTTTGTCATGATGTTTCAATTGGTTATCCAATTTGGTTATTGAATATGTCTTTTTGTTGCAATCAGGTGTAATTTTGGATGGCCAGTTAAAAAACTAACGAAAATGGATGAAAAATATAACAACCTTCGTTTAAAATTGCAATGGTCACCCTTACTGTTTAAATTATCCCACTATGTGTTGTGGAATTAACCCTCCAACACCCAAACAATATCCCAAGAAAATAATGGCACCACAAACAAGCACAAGAAATAAAGCAGAGAAAAGACACAAGAAATTGTTTACCCAGTTCGTCAATATGTTTGACTACGTCTGGGGGCACTACCAAGCCAGGATCTTGCACTATAATATGTTTGTATGAAGTTACAATGAGTTATGGGGCGGAACTTTATTTATATAGCAAGCCTAGAATGAGACATAAACCTAAACATAAGAGAAAACCCGTCAAAACTGCAATTCCCTGAATTCACATCGGGGCACCGAGCGCCCGCTTGGGTTACCCCAAGCGCCCGCCTGAATTAATCTCGCCAGGAACCAAAATCTTCTGCCCGCTAGGGCGCCCGCCTGGTCCATACCAGGCGCCCGCTTGGTGTGTCCGCCAGTTTGACCTCCTCTTTGTTCCTTAGAAGATCTCTATTCCAACAATCTCCCACCTAAAGATCAACCGCATATACAAACCCCGTATCCGTCTTCAACTCATCATTGGTGTCGTCCTAGTGCTCACCTTGATCATGGTAGTGCCTTCCTCCTCTCCTATTCTCCAAGCCCCATTGAAGCTATACATAGCTTCAATTTATCAAGGTTTACCACCTTGGTTAACATGTCAGCCGGGTTCTCCGATCCCAATATCTTCTCCAGCCTTAAAATCTTCCTTTCCAAGAGATGCCTGATGTAGTGAAACCTCAGCTCAATGTGCTTCGTCCTAGATTGAAACGCCGGATTCCTAGCCAAATGAATTGCACTCTGACTATCACTGTAGAGAGCATTACCACTTCGCGTCTTCACAAGTTCACCCAAGAAGTTCTGCAACCATACCATCTCTTTGCTTGCCTCTGTCACTGCCACATATTCTGCTTCCGCAGTCGACTGAGTCACGATCTTCTGCAACTTAGAAGCCCAGGAGATAGCCGTACCACCCAATATGAAAACATAACCCGTAGTACTTCTCCTCTTGTCTAGATCGCTTGATGCCAAATCCGCATCAACATAACCCGCTAACACGACCTCCTTGCTTGAGAAACATAGAGCCTTCCCAGCAGTACCCTTTAAGTAACGCAGGATCCATTTGACCGCTTCCCAATGTTGCTTCCCTGGATTGCCCATGTACCGGCTGACTACTCCCACCGCACGTGCAATGTCCGGCCTTGTACACACCATTGCATACATTAGACTCCCCACTGCCGAAGCATATGGAGTCCTCTCCATCTTGTCACGCTCCTCCTTGCCCTTAAGTGAGTCCTTCTCGGATAGCTTGAAGTGCATACCCAACGGTGTCCCTGTTGGCTTCGCCTCTTCTATGCAAAATCTTGGAAGACTTTCTCAACGTATTCTGCTTGTGAAAGAACCAACTTACCCGACTCCCTATTCCGGTCAATCCGCATGCCCAAGATTTTTCTGGCCTCCCCCAAATCCTTCATCTCGAACCGTTCTGACAACTGAGCCTTCAATCTGTTTACCTCTCTACTGCTAGAGCCCGCTATTAGCATGTCATCCACATATAACAGCAAGATTATGTACCCGTTGTCCGTGTTCTTGAAGTAGCAACAATGATCCGCCTCACATCTGATAAAATCAATATCGTGCATGAATCCATCGAACTTTCTGTACCACTTCCTAGGAGCTTGTTTAAGGCCATACAAGCTCTTAGTCAACCTGCAAACCAGTTCCCCGCTACCCTTAGACAAGTAACCCTTTGGTTGTACCATGTAAATTTTTTCCTCCAAATCCCCATGAAGAAAGGCCGTCTTTACATCCATCTGTTCCAGCAGCAAATTATCTTCCACTACTATACCCAGAACCATTCTGATAGTGGTCATGTTCACAACGGGAGTGAATACCTCGGTGTAGTCAATACCGTATTTCTACTGAAACCCTTTTACAACCAACCTTGCCTTGTAACGTTTACTGTCGTTTGCTTCCTCCTTGATTCTGTAAACCCACTTGTTATACAATGCCTTCTTCCCCTTTGGTAGTTTAATCAACTCCCAAGTTTTGTTGGCCTTTAATGAGTCTATCTCATCATCCATCGCAGCTTTCCACTTATCACAAAGTGCACTACGAACAACCTCCACATAACATTCCGGCTCACCACTATCTGTCAACAACAAATAGTAATTTGAAGGAGTATACCTGTCAGGTGATCCATGCAATCTGCTGGATATACGCAGAGGAATATCCGGTTCTGGAGTATGTGGTTCATCTTCAGTGACCCCCTGACCTTGGTCATCATGAACCGTCCTGCTCCCACCTGAGTTTGGAATATCCACCTCAACAAATTCTGGTTCCGAACTAACCCCTTCAGATGCCCCCTTTCTGTCCTTGTACAATACCTGTTCATTGAATACAACATCTCGACTACGAATAACCTTATGATTTTGGTCATCCCAAAACTTATACCCGAAGTCATCCCCGCCATAACCAATAAACGTATACTTAACAGATTTAGCATCTAATTTAGTTCTATCAACAGAGTCTATATGAACATATGAAACGCAGCCAAATATGCGAAGAAAGGACAGATTTACCTGCTTGCCACTCCATGCTTCCTCTGGAATTTCATTCCCCAATGGTACCGATGGTCCCCGATTAATTAAGAAAGCCGCCGTGTCAATCGCATATGCCCAGAACGTCTTCGGAAGTCCACACTTCAACCTCATACTTCTAGCCCGCTCGTTCAATGTCCTGTTCATCCTCTCTGCAACCCCATTGTGTTGTGGTGTGCCCTTTGGAGTATTCTCCATGCGAATGCCATTCGCTGCACAATATTCCTTGAACTCCCCGAGCTCATACTCCCCACCATTATCTGATCTCAAGCATTTAAGCTTAAGACCCGTCTGATTCTCCACCAAAGCCTTCCATTTCTTAAACACCTCGAATGCCTCATCTTTGTGTTTCAAGAAATAAACTCAGACTTTCCTTGTCGAATCATCAATAAAAGACACGTAATAAGACGCACTACCCAGAGAAGTTACCGGGGCCGGCCCCCACAAATCCGTGTGAACCAGTTCCAACTTTGCTTTCCTCAAAGTCCTATCTGTCCTCGAGAAATTACTCCTTGCCTGTTTGCCAAACACATAATCTTCGCAGATCCCCACGCGACTGTCTTCAAACCCGGTAGTCTTCCCTTTGAGCAAAGTACCTTCATCCCCTTCTCACTCATGTGACCCAATCGACAGTGCCACAAGTCCGTATCACCTTTGGCTGACGCCACCGCGATACTATCCTTGGTGTTATTCGCCAAATACAATGTCCCTTCTTTATTACCCCGAGCGATCTCAGAATCCTCCTTGGTAATAACCCAGTTCCTGCAGCCAAAAGTTACCTTGTAACCTTTTTCATCCAACTGCCCAACTGATAGCAGGTTCTTTTTCAAACCCGGAATGTGTCTGACCCCGTGTAGATGTAGTACCTTCCCGTCTGATGCTCCTATTATGACATCCCCCTTCCCCTTGATTTCCAAAGGCTCGCCATCCGCCAGATAGACCTTACCAAAATCACCGGAAGTATAATTTTCCATCTCCTTTGCATGCCCGCATGAGTGGAATGATGCCCCCGAATCCAGCACCCATGATTCTAGCGCACTGCTAACACTTAGAACCAGTACATCTTCACCTTCGATTATCACACCGATTTATCCCTTCGCATGGTGTAAGTACCCCAATCTGAAGCTGACCTACTTTAGAGGAATTCTTGGTACCATTTAGGGATAAACCAATGGGCTAGGACCTCACTAGGATAAACCTGATATTCCAGGACTGAACTGGAATTAAACTTAGAAAAATCCAGAAGCTCGCCAGGTCGAGTCGTACAGATGGTTTGGGTACATGAGGTCCCTAGCCGTACGGCTATATTGGGCACCCTCAGCCTCTATAAATTGAACCCCATGCTGATCATTTCAGGGGGGAGAAAATGTTTTGTGAGTTGAAACTCTGCCAGTTTGAGAGCAGAAAGTGAGTAATATATACATTTGAGTGAAAAGAGAGGAAGATAGGCATAACCATCATAGGTGAAGCCTCCTTCTCCCCATCTTCTTCTTCATCTCAAACTCTTTTATCTTTGTTCATATTACTTGTTTATCTTGTGTTATTTCTTCTTGTTCTTGCAAAGTCTTGTCCATTTCAAGCACTTTACATTTCTTGCAAGTCTTGTCCATTTTCAAGCACTATATCTATATATTATACAAGTCTTGGCCTTTAAAGCTATATATATATATATATATATATATATATTATGATTATATATGTATATGATCCAAATCATGAGGTGATTCAAGGTTCCCTTCACACCTAGTGTGTGAATATAGGGTAAAACCTAAAGATGATCATGGTTTGTTACATTTTCATGTTGATTTTGTTTTATTTGGCCATAAGAGTCATGATTGGGGGATAAAGTTCCAATCTTTATCACCCCAACCATGATCTAGCCATAAATCACCAAGTATGGGACATAAAGATTTGATCTTTATGTTATATTTGTGTCCCTAAAGGTTTAATCTTGTATAATAAGTCCATTTTGGTGGTAAAGTTTCAATTTTTATCCACCAAAATGGTCATTTTGATTTAAATGCCATGTTCATCAACTTTTCATAAATTTCTCCAATGATTGCCTTTGATCACACCCAAATCTTTGTTTTTGGGGTTCCTTTGATGTTCAAAGTGCATAGGAATGAACTTCTCAAGGTTTTGTTGTTAATCATAAACTGGAAATCAACATTCCAGTCCAGTTTCAGCAAAGATACTCTGTTTTGACTGAAAGTGGATTGTTTTCTGATAAACTGTAAAAATGCCCTGGAGAGCCCTCCCCATCCGTACGGCTACTTTGGTGTTGGTCCCAAAGGGCAACAAGGGTATGAAAAATAGCTAGAGGGGGGGGTGAATAGCTGTTTTAAATTATTTTCGTACCCTTGAAAAACTCAATTGCAAATGCGCACTTTATCAAGTAAGCGTTATGAAATGCGCCTAAGTGAGTGAGTGAGTGAAATGCACAGCGGAATTTAGTAATGAAAATAGGCGCAAAGTGTGATAAAGGGGCGCACACACACTCTAAGTATTTTGGCTCAAAGTGGTTGAAATAAGGAACTAAGGCAAATGATATATCAACACAACACAATTCAGTTCAATCAATCTACAATGAGTAAACAAGCAAATAGTGAGTGAAAATAATAACTTGAAAGAAATGACAAGATAATAACACAAGCTATTTGGAGAGGTTCGATCAATGAAAGATCTACGTCCTCTACCAAGATGGTTAGTCTTGGATTTCTAATGGAGATCTTATATAATGAGAGAGTGTTACAAATTACAACTTTTGAGCTTCTACACTAACTCAAGATCTAATATTCTATGAATGAACAAATCCAAAACAATAACCGGTGTATCTCTAAAAGATGGATCTAAATGATCAAACTTAAAGAGGTGCGTGTGTGAATTTAGGATCAAGGCTCTTTAGATCTTTATGATTTAGAGCACAATGAAACTAAAGTGTTATAGCTTGAAGATCTGGGCTAAGGATGAAGGTATGAAGATGTTCTTGAGGAAATCTGGAAAAACGAAGGTAATCTTCAAATCTTCAACAAATGCTTTGAGAGAGAAATTCTTGAAATTCTTAGCAAAACTAAGCAACTTCAAAATGTTGAAGTTATGGGGTATTTATAGTGAACTTCAAAAACTAGCCGTTGGAAATCCTTGTGGATAAGATGAGCTGTCGCTCGTTGATTGGAGCATGCATATATTATGGCCATTTTGACACTCAACATAAATGTGACCGTTGTGGACACGTGTCAATAGATTAGGCGCATATGCATCTTTTAACCCCCGTTGGATCATTGGCGTAATTTGAATTCTCTTCAAGTCTTTGAATCTTTAATAAATCACTGAGTGTTGAATAAACACTTTGAGGTGCGTTTGAGCCAAGAGGCGCATTGAGCCAAGAGGCGCATAGTAATTGTGCGCTTAAATCAAGGGGCGCAGAGGCGCGCTTCATAGCTAGGAAGAAATCCTTATGCGCGTTTCTGAGAGGCGCATGGCGCATAGCGCAGAAGGCGCATATGCGCGGCTCAAACTTACAAAGTGATTTTTCTTGAATCTTGATCTTCTTGCCCTATTTCTAAGCCTATTCTATAACAATGGACAACCTAAAAAAATGAAGTATAAATACTTCTTACATGAGGGTCTAAAGTCCATGAAATAAAACTTAGGTGATGGATCAATCAAATCTAATAAATCCTATTACATTAAAACTGAGATATATGTGGGCATACCCAACAATCTCCCCCTATTTGATTGATGCCATTACCTACTATATCAAGGACAAACATTATACTTGATAAAAACATGTCCAAATGAATGAAATTGGTAATTCATGTCTCAAGATAATGCACACACTAGTCCAAGATATAGATTTCTAATCTATTCCAATAAGAATAAAGAATTACATATGGAAAGATAGAAACGACAGTTTAACACATTTAAAATGATATATGATTTTTAGTTTTGAAATGTGTTTAAACCAAGTTTAAACTTAATGCATGAAAGTATGAAACAATTCAATATGATGCATATGAATTTAAACAATATTCATTGTTCTACAAACAAGGAGTTTGAGTGAACAAGGTTTGATAATAAGTGATGCATTGTTCTCATTAAAACTTGGGGTGTAAGAGTTACAAATTACAAGTTTCGAATAGAACAAAAGCAAAAGGTGCTAAAACAAGTAAGCACAAGATCACTAACACGAGTTGATTCTATTACAAAGAGGTTCTAATAACTTATAATAAAAAAAAATAGAAACTAAGGGTTGGGAGGCGCATCATCTTCCTTCAATCCTTCAATGATCTCAGAAACAGAGCGCTGAATCTGTTTAGCGAGCTGATGACTACGGTTCGCTAAGCCCTGAGTGTCAGTGACACTGGAGTGAGTGGCAGTGATACCGTCTCTAATGTAACTCAGGTGATTCACATTGATGTTTTGGTATTCATCAATGGAGCGCTGAGTGATTTGCTGCTGCTGTGAAATATTTTCTTCTAAGATTTGAATGTGAGCTTCAATGGCATTTTGAGCCGTGATAATATCAGAGGAAATATGTTTGGCGCGTCTGTCAGAGCTTGAGTGAGCAGCAGTGAAGTGAGTAACGACCAATTCTTTCAAGACATCCAACTTTGATACTAGCACGTTCATGTTGGATTGAGACGCAGCAGACTGAGGTATGAAAGAAGGCGCAGAAGTGGTGGTTTGCGCCTGATCAGTATGAGGTTGAACCTGAGTCTGCGCCGGAGGAGGAGAAGGAGCAGAAAGTTTGTCCTTGAGAGAGTTCATCTCCCCCTTAATGGCAGCGATCTCTTCAGATTGATCAGTGAGTAAGGCAGTAAGAAGCTCAAATTGAGACTTTATTTGTGTCTGTCCTTGCTCTAAATTTGCTTGCCCCTGCTGTAAAGAATGAAGAATGGAGAGTACCTCGCTCAAATCGGGAGCAGATGGAGGAGGCGCAGGGGTAGATAGGGGCGCATTATCTTGAAGGGGCGCAATAGGAGATGGAGGCGCAAGAGGAGGTGAATGAGTAGGAGACTCAAATTCATCTTCAGTTTCAACATCAACAGTTTCAACAACAACTGTTTCAACATCAACATCTGGTCCAGAAGGAGGAGGAGGCGCAACTGGAGAAGGAGTGCGCTGAGGGATGGTCTCTTGCTCCCCCTGAACTGGTTCCTCTATATCTGAAACATCATCACCAAAAAAATCAGAGAGGAGTTGTACCCTTGACACTTTGGTCGGTTGAAATTTGAACGGAGGCGCACAGGGAGCAGGGGCGCGTTGAGTAGGCGCGCGCTGGGTAGGCGCGGGGACAGAAGGCCTTTCCTCAATATCCACACTTGATCCAGCGCCTTTCATCCGCTCTAGCTTCTCTGACTCAGCAGCTTGTTTGGCTTGAAAATCTTCATCTCTTTTTCTTTGAGCCTCAAGTCTGCTGGCTTCCTGCGCTAGCCTTAGATCACGCTCTTCATCAGATTCAAATCTGGTACGTTTGATAGGCGCACGAGGAGGGTCATCAACCACCCGTTTTCCTTTGCTTTGAATTCCTTTGGCGCGCTTCGTAGGCTTCTTTCTGCGCTTCTTGAGGTCCAAATTCGCTTTTCCAAACGTTGGGACATCATTGATCTTATACTCAGGATTCGCATTCAAAAACTTAACTAACTCAGGGTAAGTTAGAAAAAGTTTTGTGAGAAGAAGGCAGTGAGAGCGGAATCGGGTCTTTCCATCACTCTTGTTCTTCACAAATTTATCAATCTGCTCACGCAACGTCTTGAACAGAATGTGAGGCCAGTGAAGCTTCTCCTTGGCCATGATGGCAGCTGTGTATTCCCATTGTTCCACTGTGAATCGGTTCACGTTCCCAGTTTTGAAAACAATTGAAGTTCCCACCAAGTGCGCGATGTGAGTCAAGAGTTCTCCACCATCTCGAATTTCGGTGTTTTTTATATTATTTTGAAGTGTGGGAATATTCAGAAGTGAAGCAGCCATCCTGTTCTGATCATCAATAGAGTAAGTCATCGGACGCCCAATAATGCGATCTTCACCCGTAGATAGAAAACCGAGTAAGTGTCGAATCACAGACGAGGAAATATGGACGTCAACATTTTGAACGCGAGCCTCAATCCTGTAGTGAGTGCGTCCATTTACATCAATTTCCACTAGAACATCAGTGGAAAAGAACTCATCCACGAGGAGCGCAGAAAAGAAAGTTTGGTCCATGGTGAATAAAGGGAGCAGACCAGCTACGCGCAGGGTCTCTATTATTTCTCTTCCAATCACTTCACCAGATAGCTCTAATAGATCAAGAGATTCTTCTAATTTGAAATTTGCAAGGTCCTGAAAAACAAGATAATTGATGTTAGAAGTGACAAAGGCGCATAGAAACATAAAATGATCAAAGTAACATAGGCGCATAAAGAATAGATAGGCGCATAATTGAATCAGGCGCACAAAATTAGAGATTCAAGGCGCATGATTGAATTAGGCGCATGAAATATTAAAGGCGCATAGAGTTACAAGGCGCATATTATGGTTCTATGTGAATACTAAGGAAAAATTAAAACAACGAAATTTGACTAAGTACAAAGTTAGGCGCATAAGGTTTTATGCGCAGAATAATTTAAGCGCATATACAAGGAGAGGCGCAGAAAGCATTCAGGCGCATAAAAAATAGGCGCATAAAGAAGTACATAGGCGCATATCGTATGAAAATTTTTACTTAGCAAAAACAAAACAACAAGTATTCAAATGAAAGAAATGAAAATCAAAAAGTTCAAATTTTCGAAAACAAGATAGAAAATTTTTAGAAACCAAAACATGCAAGAATGACGAAGAACACGAAGAACGACCCTTGAATGCTCGAAGAACACCAAGAACACGAAAATCATGAAACTTCACCAAAATAGACAAATAATATATCAAAATGACCGCATGACAACAAGGAATCTAAATATGTAAACAAAACATGAACAAATCAATAATGAAAGCACAATGAACAAAAGAAGAACCGAAAAATTTGAAAAGTTTTTTGAAACCAAAAATTCAGATTTGTAACAAAGAAAGCATTGATCGTTGAAATGTTGGATACTATAGGTTCGAAATCATGAATAGAACACAACCCAACAAACGATATAGAAAACGGATCATCGAAACAATAAAAATCAAGGATAATCGAATCCGGTTTTTGAAAAAAAGACGAGGAACAAAAAAAAAAAAAAAATGACGAAAAGGAAAAAAATTTCAGAAAATTAAAGAGTTGAAGGGTTTAGAATTCATACCATTTCATTTTGTGTAGATGATGAGGCTTTCTTAGGACCCATAAACGTATGTATATATATATATAGAAAATGAAGAAGAAAATGAGAGAAGATGAAAGTAGAGAGAGAGAGAGAGTGAGACGGGGAGAGAGAGATAGAGAAATAGAGTAGGTGAGAAGAGAGGAAGGTGATGTGTTTTTATAGGTTAGGTTTAAAACTTGCACTGATAAAGAAAAAAATACAGTCAAAAATTTAAAAAGATGGGAAGTTGAAAGGATGACATTTATGAGGGATTTTGAAAAACGGCGGCTCATTATGACAAAAAGGACGTTCATTAATGAGGGATTTTTGGGATTTGAAGGGCATTAATGGCTGAATGACCTAAAGTGTCATGATGTGACATTTTGGTTTTCGACAAACTGCTCCACTTTCCCTTTAAGTGTATGAGCAATTTTGACTAATTTTTGCACAAACACCAAAAACATCTATTTTGGTGTAAGTTTGGGGTGCAAGAAATATATTCCAAAAAAAAAATAAAAAATTTCGAAAAGCGTAAAACGAGGGAAAAATTTAATTGCACAAGTACCCTTGAACAATTAATGGAATGTTAACAGACATAGATTCCTATAATGAATGAACAGAATAAACATACCTGGTACTTGTGTATTTAATACGTTCAATCATTGAAATTAAAATGTGAGAATTGATTGAGCCGCAATAGTTAATGCGCGCATGAAGGGGCGCATTACTTCAACAAGGCGCATACTCATCTAGGCGCATTATTCATCAAGGCGCATTACACATCAAGGCGCACAAAGATGGTTGAGGGCGCATAAATGTTTGAAGTGCATTGGATGCTAGGCGCGCATGGATTGATAGGCGCGCAGATATTTAGCGCACAAAAAATGAGAGATGGGCGCGCAGTCAGTAAGGCGCATAGGTGGCGCATAGTTTCCTTGATACTTTGAAAAATTGATTTAACATTTGTACCTAATATTCTCATAACTCAACAAGACATAAAATTTTTAGTATTGACAAAACTATATTGAATTTAGTTGAGTTCAAGCATACCCATTTCACCTCTCAAAAACATGAACCGTTTCGCGTCGAGTGCTTTCGTTAGAATGTCGGCGATTTGATAGTCGGTTCCCACGTGTTCCAAATGAATATTGCCTTTCTCCACGTGGTCTTTGAGGAAGTGATATTTGATGTCGATGTGCTTGGTCTTTGAGTGCATGATAGGATTTTCAGAAACCGCAATTGTTGATGTATTGTCGCAGTAGATGGGACAATTTTCTTCGATGATATCATAGTCCACCAATTGCTGCTTCATCCAGAGTATTTGGCAACAACAACTTCCCGCAGCGATATATTCGGCTTCGGTTGTTGAAACAGATACAGAAGCTTGTTTCTTACTTGCCCATGACACAAGTCGATATCCGAGGAAATGACAGGTGCCACTAGTGCTTTTCCTATCAATTGTGCACGCTGTATAATCCGCATCTGAATAACCTACAAGTTTAAAGTTCGAATCTTTGGTGTACCAAAGTCCAAGGTTAACAGTGCCAGAGAGATATCTTATAATACGTTTCACAGCAATTAAGTGTGCTTCTCTAGGGTCGGATTGATAACGAGCACAAACACAAACACTAAACATAATATCAGGCCTACTAGCAGTAAGGTAAAGGAGTGAGCCAATCATACCTCGATAGAGCGTTTGATCAACACGTTTACCTTTTAAATCTTTGTCGAGTTTGTTGCCGGTGGCCATTGGAGTATCGTATGATTTAGCGTTCTCAAGTCCAAACTTCTTGATTAAGTCCTTTGTGTATTTGGCTTGGTTGATAAAAATGCCTTCACTCATTTGCTTGATTTGAAGTCCGAGGAAGAATGTGAGTTCTCCCATCATGCTCATTTCAAACTTGCTCTTCATTAGTTTCTCAAAACGCTTGCACAACAATTCATTAGTAGAACCAAAAATAATATCATCAACATAAATTTGAACAAGTAATTTATGACCATTATGTTTGGTAATGAAAAGAGTTCTATCGATTTTACCGCGAGTGAAGCCTTTTTCGATGAGAAACTTTGATAGTGTATCATACCATGCTCTTGGTGCTTGCTTGAGTCCATACAAAGCTTTCTGGAGTTTGTACACATGATTTGGAAATTGTGAATCTTCAAACCCAGGTGGTTGAGCAACATAGACTTGTTCTTGAGTTCACCATTTAGAAACGCGCTCTTCACGTCCATTTGATATAACTTGAAGTTCTTGTGAGCGGCGTAAGCTAGAAATAATCTGATAGCTTCAAGTCTTGCTACGGGCGCAAAAGTTTCATCGTAGTCAATGCCTTCTTCTTGCCTATAGCCTTGTGCAACCAATCTTGCTTTGTTTCTCGTGATGATTCCATTCTCATCCATCTTGTTCCTGAACACCCATTTCGTACCAATCACTCCATGATCATTTGGTCTTGGAACTAGAGTCCAAACCTTACATCGTTCAAATTGATTGAGTTCTTCTTGCATTGCAACAACCCAATTAGGATCTTGGAGCGCTTCATCAGCCTTCTTCGGTTCAATTTGAGAGATAAAAGCAGTGTAAGCATCAAAGTTTGTAGCTCTCCTTGTACGAACACCAACTTGTAGATCACCAATGATATTAGCAATTGGGTGACCTCTAACTTCACGAATTTCAGGAGGTAAGTTAGGTTGAGTCGTAGAAACTTGAAGATCTTCAATTGGTACATCTTCACCAGATTCAAAGTCATTGAAATTTGGGGGTTGAACTGGCTCAGAATTGAAATTTGGGTTTACACCAGATGCAGCAGTAGAAATAGGCGCGTGAGAGGAATCATGAGGCGCATCATTTGAGTGAGGCGCAATAGAGGATTCACCAGGCGCATCATACATTGAATTAGGCGCATTTGATATAGATGGATTTCCTTGTGTTGATAGATTCTGATCTTGAGTGGGCACAACATAAATAGGAGCACCTGTATCATTTGGCTCAATAGAATCATCAGCAACATTTGGAGCCAAATGTGGCTCAAGGAGAGAATGTTCATCAAATGTAACATGTACAGATTCAACTATCACTAATGTAGTTCTATTAAAAACACGAAAAGCTTTAGAGTGTTTGGCATACCCAACAAAAATACCTTCGTCGGCTTTGGCATCGAATTTACCTCTATGTTCGTTTCCGTTGTAGAGGATATAACATTTGCAACCAAAGATCTTGAAGAATGCAATGTTGGGAGTTCTACCACGCCAAAGTTCATACGGAGTCTTGTTGTGAAGTTTGTTGATGAGGAACGATTTTGAGTAAAACATGCAGTGTTGATAGCTTCTTCCCAAAAGTACTTAGGCAATTTAGCTTCAGCTATCATCGTCTTTCCCGCTTCAATCAACGTTCTATTCTTTCGTTCAACAACGCCAATTTTTTGAGGGACTCCGGCGGTTGAAAAGTTGTGATCTATTCCAAGATCTTCACAATATCGAGCAACACCGTTGTTTTTGAATTCTGTTCCATTGTCGGATCTAACACTAACGATGTCATCTTCTTTTTGGGTTTGGAGCAGTCAAAATAAGGTAGTGAGAATATCATAACAATCATCTTTTGTAATCATCATCTCCACCCATGTATATCTTGAATAATCATCCACCACAACTAGAGTATACTTGTTTCTTCTAATACTTGCGGTGGAAACTGGTCCAAATAGATCAATGTGAAGCAGTTGCAAACATCTTGTAGTTGAAGGATTAGACTTGCTTGAAAATGACTGCTTCGGTTGTTTGCCAAGTTGACATGCGGCGCACTTTTTGTCATGATGATCAGCAACCTTGGGAAGTCCTTTGACAAGATTGTTCCTGCTGAGTTTAGATAGATACTTGAAGTTCAAGTGACTTAAGCGCTTGTGCCACAGCCAACTATTTTCGTTCACACTTTTTGCTACAAAACAAAGATTAGTACTAGAGTTCATACTATGGAAATCAATAATATAAATATTTGTCTTACGATATCCCGTGAGTAAGATAGCTCCAGTTTTGCCATTCTTGATAAGACATTGCGTTGAAGTGAAATGGCATTCTAATCCTTTGTCGCAGAATTGAGATATGGATAATAAGTTGTGCTTGAGCCCTTCGACGAGTGAGACTCTTTCAATGCACACTTTGTCTTTCTTGAGCTTTCCATATGCTACAACTTGACCTTTGTTATTATCGCCAAATGTTACGGAGGGACCTCTTTCTTCATGGACATCTTCTAATAGGATTCATCTCCAGTCATGTGTCTTGAACACCCACTATCGAGAATCCATTCATAATTTCTAGCTTTTGAAGATCCAGCCATGAAACAAATAACCTGAAATATAGACATTTAAGCAGGTCCCCTTTATTCCTTTTGGGTCCTAGGGTTAGCAACTTTTGACAACCCACTCTTGCTTGACCTTAGGATTTTTACGTCCTTTGGCAATTGGAGTGAATCGCAAAAGGCATTCCACGACCTTGTGTCCTGAACAATCACAAATGGAACAATGATGAAAGCCACCAATCACATGAGTTTTCACAAACTCTTTACTTTTCTTGGGGATGACATTCTTCTTTGGGTCAAATGAACTAGCCTTAACAAAATATTTCTTTTGAAATTTTGGAGCGCTTTTTCTCGGAGGGCGCATAGGGCTAGGAGGCGCACGGCGATGAGGCGCGTGGCTCTTAGGCGCATAGTGAGCACTCGGAGAAGGAGCGCACCTATTTTCAAGAATGATTTTGCTAGGAGATGGTTCATCTGTAGCTATATCTTTCCCATTAGCTTTCCCAAATTGCTTCATTGGGTAGACATAATGGAATGTTTGTCTCTTGACTTTTTCCTATCCTTTACCCATTGAATTAGAATGTTTTTCCTTGGGAATTTCAAAAGTTTGTTGGTTGGTAAATTCACTATCTCTTTCAGCACAGACATCACATTTAAAGTTGTCACTAGTTGATGAGAATCCCAAGCCACTTTTATCACCACTGACTTTTTGGGACTCAAATATATTCTCCATAGTGACACGAGAATTGGACCACTCATTTGTAATCTTTTTAAGATCAGTAATTTGAGCAACCAATTCATCGTTTTGAACTTTAAGAAGTGAGTTCTGTTCTGTTAGAAAAGTGTTTTTAACAGTAAGAGGAGTCATGCTCTTTATCTGCTCCTTAAGGAGGGTGAGTTCAGATTTAAGTTGAGATTTCTCGGTCTTAAGCTGGGAAATTTCATCACATGATAGTGCTAAAGCTTCCTTCATACTATCAAATCTAGTAATTATCTTTTCAGCCTTTTTGAACAATTTTTCTTGTTCAGCAATCACTTCATCATCATTGATTTTGGAGATTGGAGCAGTTGGTTCAACCCGTGGTCTAATGTATGCTCCTTTTCTCAATTTGTTCCTTGCTCCAAGATCACATCGTGAGAATAGCAATCCACCATCGTTTTGAGCCGGAGTGAGAAATCCTTGTTCAAGGAGCTCGCTGATGGTTGGTCCTTTCTTCTTTTTCACTTCTTGAAAACCTGCAAATTTCTTGATAGGTTTATTCAAGGCATTCATATCGGGAACATCCTTGGAGAAGTCATCATCAGAATCATAAGCATTAACTTCATCATCATTTGCCATCAAACAAACGAGTCCATCATCGGAATCTTCATCGCTCTCATCGGAGTCTGTTTCAATCCAAGTGTTGTGCTCATTTGCTGGTGCTTCTTCTTCAGCAACCATTCCCTTGTGACGAGTGAACTTGGGAGTGAATTTGGGAGTATGGCTGCTCTTCTTCTGCATATATTCAAATTTGGGGATCGGGCAGCTTGATGCAAAATGTCCGGGTTTCCTGCAATTAAAACAAACAAGATCTTCTTTCCTTTTTGAATCACTGCTCCTTGAAAACTTTTGAGGAGCTTTGCTGGTAGATCCTTGAAATTTGTTGGTTGAGCGGGTCTTGAGAATTTTCTGAATTTTTGAAATTTCTTCACAAATAAAGCGAAGTCTTCATCATCCATGTCTAATAGCTCAGAAGTAGAAATTTTGGGATCGGAGCTTTTCTCATCTTGTACAGGCGCAGGAGTAGGCGCAGGTGTAGGCGCAGCTTCTCTGTGCGCCATCATCTAAAGTCCAAACATCTAAAGTTCTTCAAGAGCGCTAGATTTATGTAGGTATCTTGATCCAAAAGCTTGTAGAAAATTTACATTCAAATCTTTGTTGGTAAACTTCATGCCAAGTGAAATACATAGATTGATAATTTCACAGTAGCGTTCATAAGTTTGCCTCAAGTTTTCACCGGGGAGTTGAGAGAAATTGTTGAATCTCTTTTGTACTTCGTATTTCTTGTTCTCCTTGCAGACGGTGTCTCCTTCAATATGCTCTTCAATAGCATCCCATAGCTCATTAGCGGTAGCACAATGCATGACTTGTTGTTTCATAGCCGTGCTTAGAGTGCTTAGAAGAATGTTTCTTGCTTTGCCATCATTTGCAACTCTTCTAATTTCTTCCTCGGTCCATTCTTCCCTTGGTTTTAGAACTGTAGGTTGAGCAGCATTGGTGCGTGGATTTGGATTCGCCTTCATCGGAATATAAGGTCCATAAACGACGGTGTCATGGAGCCTTTCATCGATTGAGTTGAGATGAGTCAATATGCTGAATTTCCACACGTCAAAATGATCTTCATCAAAGACCGGAACGTGAGTGTAATTTGCAGTTGCCATAGGTTTTAAGTTTGCCATTTAGATTCGGCACCCAAGCTGTTAAGCTTGAAAAACGAAAAATGTTTTATAAAGGTGTTTGCTCTGATACCACTTGTTGGTCCCAAAGGGCAACAAGGGTATGAAAAATAGCTAGAGGGGGGGTGAATAGCTGTTTTAAATTATTTTCGTACCCTTGAAAAACTCAATTGCAAATGCGCACTTTATCAAGTAAGCGTTATGAAATGCGCCTAAGTGAGTGAGTGAAATGCACAGCGGAATTTAGTAATGAAAATAGGCGCAAAGTGTGATAAAGGGGCGCACACACACTCTAAGTATTTTGGCTCAAAGTGGTTGAAATAAGGAACTAAGGCAAATGATATATCAACACAACACAATTCAGTTCAATCAATCTACAATGAGTAAACAAGCAAATAGTGAGTGAAAATAATAACTTGAAAGAAATGACAAGATAATAACACAAGCTATTTGGAGAGGTTCGATCAATGAAAGATCTACGTCCTCTACCAAGATGGTTAGTCTTAGATTTCTAATGTAGATCTTATATAATGAGAGAGTGTTACAAATTACAACTTTTGAGCTTCTACACTAACTCAAGATCTAATATTCTATGAATGAACAAATCCAAAACAATAACCGGTGTATCTCTAAAAGATGGATCTAAATGATCAAACTTAAAGAGGTGCGTGTGTGAATTTAGGATCAAGGCTCTTTAGATCTTTATGATTTAGAGCACAATGAAACTAAAGTGTTATAGCTTGAAGATCTGGGCTAAGGATGAAGGTATGAAGATGTTCTTGAGGAAATCTGGAAAAACGAAGGCAATCTTCAAATCTTCAACAAATGCTTTGAGAGAGAAATTCTTGAAATTCTTAGCAAAACTCAGCAACTTCAAAATGTTGAAGTTATGGGGTATTTATAGTGAACTTCAAAAACTAGCCGTTGGAAATCCTTGTGGATAAGATGAGCTGTCGCTCGTTGATTGGAGCATGCATATATTATGGCCATTTTGACACTCAACATAAATGTGACCGTTGTGGACACGTGTCAATAGATTAGGCGCATATGCATCTTTTAACCACCGTTGGATCATTGGCGTAATTTGAATTCTCTTCAAGTCTTTGAATCTTTAATAAATCACTGAGTGTTGAATAAACACTTTGAGGCGCGTTTGAGCCAAGAGGCGCATTGATCCAAGAGGCGCATAGTAATTGTGCGCTTAAATCAAGGGGCGCAGAGGCGCGCTTCATAGCTAGGAAGAAATCCTTATGCGCGTTTCTGAGAGGCGCATGGCGCATATGCGCGGCTCAAACTTACAAAGTGATTTTTCTTGAATCTTGATCTTCTTGCCCTATTTCTAAGCCTATTCTATAACAATGGACAACCTAGAAAAATGAAGTATAAATACTTCTTACATGAGGGTCTAAAGTCCATGAAATAAAACTTAGGTGATGGATCAATCAAATCTAATAAATCCTATTACATTAAAACTGAGATATATGTGGGCATACCCAACATTTGGCCGGGGAGGGCATTTTCCAGTTTCTTCCTTTCCTGACCAGAAAGTTTGCAAAAATAAACCTTTTCTGTTAAATAATTAACTGGTTTTGTCAAAACAGTCAGTTTCTCCCATTTTGAAAACACACACACACACACATGCACTTTCGTTAACTAACATTAGGGAGACTGGGTCCTATCCGAGGCGACTTGGGTGACGTGAAACTCTTCTCAAGGCGTAACCTGACCTCCGAACCAATGGAATCTCTAACCTTTTCTTTTGTTGGCTTAAATAATTAACAAAAGTGGCGACTTCGTTATTTTTGGCATGTTAACCGCGTTTGGCCTTTCGCCCTCATAACTCGTCGCGTTTTACACGCGCGGCGGCGGGATCCTTACAGTGGCGACTCCACTGGGGAGTTAAATGTTCTCAAACTTCTTTTTAGAAGCTTTGGGGACATTTATGTGTGGGTCATACTCCCGTCCCCCGTTTTCGTTAACTTTTGTGTTGTTTTGTGTGTGCTGTGTTTCTGTTTGAATTTTCTGAAGTGGAAACTGTTCTGGATGTGCAATAAACTGGGGCTTGATGATCAGAAGATGAAAAACTGCAAAAAATAATTGCCAGCATTCTATAGCCGTACGGCTATGTTGGGCAGGGAACAGAATGTTCCAAAATTTAACAATTTTGTGCAGGGCTGGAACATTCTGTGTCCCTTTGGCTTCTACTTGTCCAGGTTCCAAATTTACAGTTTTGTTTGAGCACATTACCTTCTTCTTTTCTAGCCAAAACTTGGTTTTTGAAGCTTGGTCATGCACAAACTTTTGGACATAAATTTGGGTTTTTAAAACCCCCTTGTGCATAACCCATTTTGTAAAATATTTTTTGAATTCTTTGTTGTGCACAACTTGTTTTGCAAATGGTTTTCAAAATGATCGTTTCTTGTAAAGTTTTGATTTCAAAGGATTCATTGGTTGTGCACAATTTGTTGTACATACAAGTTTTGCCTTTGTTTGTTCATATGATTCTTGCTTGATTGCTTGTGTAAATAGCTTACTCATGCTTGCTCATTTTTGTTGATTATGCTTATTCATGATTGTTCATATGTTGCTTGCGTGTTGTTCATGATGTTAAAACGAATCGAAAATTTCTATTTTAACTCAAAACAGAACATATAATGGCTACACACTACGCGCACTTGACCTTGCACGTTCCAAATACCCTTTAAACCCGGGATGGATGCCACAATGCAGCTTGATTGGTGCTCTTGTGCCCTTCTAGCGCGCACGGGTCCATTCCACCTCCCCTTCCGAGTCGAGTCAACCACACTCGTTCGTGACACACAAATATCGAGACCTTGGTTGGTTTTTGGTCTTGATCACGTTACCACGTCCCTAATACGTGTCTGAGATTAATTGTGGCCAATCTAATGCCCGAGTCATGACTCCTTGTGAAAGCAAGTGTGACCATGGTCAACTTTGACCCGGTCCTTGACTTACGCGTCAATATTGACCGTAATTAACCTAAGGCACGTATTAAGGATAAGGTGACACCGTGTTGTCAAGCCCTAATGAATGGTCCGTACTAATCATCCTTAAGCCCAAGGATAAGGTTCGAGAGCCCTCATCAAAGATGAGGTTGTGCCGGAAGTCCCTTAAAGTCCCTAAGACGAATCTCGATCTTAACCGGGGCTTAATCATGATTGGAATGGATCGCGCATTGGGAACCTCACAATGCACTAGACCCTAGGATCGTTCTTTCGGTCGGTGGAAGCCGCTTGCCCTATAGGACCCTCGCCCGGGACAATCCATCCTTGGGGGTGTGCAAGGCAGGTGAAAAACGAGGGGTCTAGCGTAGTGATGGCCTCCACTGATCCAGGATGTAGAATAGTTGCGAAAAAGAAGAGAAATCTTTTCCAACCAGTTAGGAATAAGTGTGTTTTAAGTAAGCATGAACATAATTAATAATAATGAACCGTCGTGTTGCATGAACCTAAACCCATTCTCCCAAACACCAACCCGAGTTGATACCCGAGTCTGAAATGAACCTCCCTCTCCTCCGCAGCTCGTAAGAAGTGGGTCAGAGTTCTGGGTCATCGTCTGATTAGTGCCGAGTCTGACAGTTCATCAGCAGCTTCACTCAGACTTCTTCGAATGGCTAGTCCGGCAGGAAGTAGTAGTGGGGGTGACAACGCAGCGGATCCGAATGGTCTTAGTAGGGAAGAGTTAGTACAAGCTCTAGAGGCCACCAGGGCCCGGGAAGAGAGGTCAGGAAACGTCATGAGGATATGCAGAATAGGGTTATGGAAGCCATGAGGCAGAGGGGGGTAGCCTTTGTGTTTGAAAACGACGGAAGTTTTATGGAGATCACTGATGAAGAGGGAATTGAGAATGTGCAGCCCCGAGGATATAACCAGGTTCCGCCCCCTCAAGATTACCCAAATGTGGAGACCTCACGTCCCGCATTCCAAGCCACCACTCACCAAAATGTGCCTACCACTCATGCTTCATTTGTCTCGTCGGGCGGTTTTCCCATGTACCCGCCAGGGTTCAACTTGTATGACAGAATCCCAAGTAGCCGAGCACCCTTGGCTCCAGCTACCATTGGCCTGCCACCTCCGTCTTTGACAACCACATCCCGAGAAGTGCCTTACCCACTTTACCACCCAATGGCCCAAATCTCTGAGGCTATCCCACCATATATCCCGACAAGTAACCCGGCACCAGGGTATGTCTACACCCATTTGCCACCTTAAAATCCTCCTCTGATGGTCCCATCCACCACTTCACCTCCCCTCACAAGCTCAAACTGGAGGAATGCTTGGCCCAAACTATGGTACCTACCACGGCTACCCCCGAAGAGGCCGTGCAAATGATTGGAAGTGTTCAATATGGGAATGTCATCACATTCACGGACTTGGACTTGCCAAAATTTGGGGCTAACCACAATGAAGCCCTCTACATCACGGTGCAATTAGATGAGCGCCGCCTCCCTTGGGTTTTGGTTGATAATGGCTCTGCCATGAATGTCTTCCCCGCTAAGATGATGGATCTACTTGGTCTAAAGACCACCGACCTAAAGCCCTCCATGATCACCGTTAAGGCTTATGATTCCATGGCCCGCTCAGTCCTAGGGCTGGCCACCTTGAACCTTTGGTTTGGGAAACAAATGATGCCAACCGACTTCCAAGTACTTGACATCCCCATATCCTTCACCGCCCTATTGGGACGCCCATGGCTCCATAAAGTCAATGGGGTAGCCTCCACCCTCCATCAGTGCGTAAAATGTGTGCAAGAGGGTAATCTGACAACCATTTATGGGGACAGTGTTACTACAGAAGGAACCAACACCAATGGGATTCCCGTGTTAGAAATCAAACATGAGGAGAGCGGCATGGTTTTGACCGGCTTCACCGAGATACCATCCAAAACCCACATCTGTTGTGTAGATCTTACGCTCACCAAGGACAGGATTCCCCCTGTAATGAGAATGATGCGTTTGATGCGCTACCTCCCGGGGCTTGGTCTTGGAAAGAAACTCCAAGGGACCCACAAGATTGTTGAGATCAAGGAGCAAAAAGCGCTCCATGGTTTGGGATACAAACCCACCCCCGAAGACCTTAGGATGGATAAGGAAATGGCTCGGAAAAGAAGCCAAGCCAGGGCTCAAGGGATTCCGTTTAAGGCTTCCAACCTCCGTCCTTACACTTTCGATATGAGCCGTTACTTTGTGAGAGGAGGGGTCCAAACCGAGGCTCCAGAGCCGAAGGAGCCAATGGTGACCAATTGGGATAAGCTGCAAGAGGATCTCAAAAGATTCCGAGGATTGGCGGCTAACCCCGTAAGGAGGGCATTTATGGATGCACCCAAGATGACCGGTCCTACCGAGACCACCATGAGTCACGAATACACCTTCAAAGGAGTGCCCGAGATGGTAAGGGAATTTGAAGCCTTGTCTATGATGGAGGCTGGACAAGAAAGGGAACCCGTTTGGGGTCAAAATGGTAGATGCAAGTTTGAGGAGATAGCTCCCAAGCACGCCACCAAGGAAGTCATGGACAACGAATGGGATGGTGCGGTGATGCAAGAAATGTTGGGGGAGGAGTTGATCGTGCCTGATCTGATTGGCCTCAAAAAGGAAATAATTGCTGTAATAGGAGATGGATCTCCTGGCATTTTTGACCCTCGCACCTTGGTAAGCCCGACGGACATGCCTCTGAAGAATTGGGTAACCTTCTCTGGACCGGTGGCAAGCAAGGAGGAAATGACCATGAAGCTTGGACTGGTTCCCCGCCCACTAGAGTCAAGTGTCATAGGACCCAATGTAGTCGAGTCCCCTCAATCTCTTGTCTTTGAATTTGAGTCTTCCTCCTCCGAGGGCCTTACGCCCGAGGATTATGAACTTGTAGCCAACATTGTATTCCCGTTTACATTGAATGAAATGATAGACCTTTCAGAGTATCCCCTCATTGCCAACTTATTAGATGATAAATTAACTAATAATCTAAAAATGGTTAATGATGAATCATCTAATAATGCAGACACACTAAACGAATAAAACATTAAACAATCATCAAAGCAGGTTGTTGACCGAGAGGAAAGTCGTGCCCAAGCTGCCGAAGAGGTTTTAACTAAGGTGAATTTGGGGACTGAAAATGAGCCGAAAGAGACACAGATTGGTAGCTAATTCAAAGGAGCCGAAAGAGAAGCTTTGGTTGAGCTACTTAAGGAGTACATGGATGTGTTTGCTTGGTATTATAAGGATATGCCAGGGTTGGATTCTTCGATCGTTGAACACAGGATCCCCGTGGATCCCGAGGTGAAACCTGTCAAGCAAAAGCTTCGGCGAATCAAACCGGAATGGTCTTTGCAAGTCAAAGAGGAGATTGAGAAGTTGCTCCGGGTCGGCTTCATAAGGGTGATAGAGTACCCCTCGTGGCTATCCAACATAGTAACAGTCACAAAGGCCAACGAAAAGGTCCGATGCTGTGTCGACTTTAGGGATCTCAATAAGGCGAGTCCCAAAGATGATTTCCCCCTCCCGAACATCGACATGCTTGTAGATACAACCTCTAGTTTGAGGTCAAATCTTTTGTGGATGGTTTTGCCTGGTATAACCAGATTAAGATGGCCGAGAAGGACCAGAAGAAGAACGCCTTCACCACCCCCTGGGGGACCTTTT
This sequence comes from Campanula takesimana, assembly GCA_026119855.1. Lineage (NCBI taxonomy): Eukaryota > Viridiplantae > Streptophyta > Magnoliopsida > Asterales > Campanulaceae > Campanula > Campanula takesimana. The sequence goes on from JAOWBW010000016.1 coordinate 670,402, forward strand.
GCTACACCGTAATGCCTTTTGGATTGCGAAATGCTGGGGCTACCTACCAAAGGGCCGCAACCGCACTCTTCCATGATATGATCCATAAGGAGATAGAGGTGTATGTCGATGACATGATTGTGCATTCCAAGGGCACCGACGGGCAACATTTGATGGACTTGAGAAAGTTCTTGACAGGCTTAGAAAGCACTCCATGAGGCTCAATCCGGCCAAGTGCACTTTTGGGGTTTATCGTGGAAAGGTTTTGATGTACATGGTCACTGAACGAGGTATCGAGGTTGATCCCCAAAAGGTTAAGGCAATTGTGGAAATGAAGCCACCTCGCACCCAAACAGAGATAAAGGCCTTCATGGGAAGGTTGCAATACATTAGCCGCTTCATAAGCCAGCTTACTCCCATATGTGAGCCCATCTTCAAATTGCTAAAGAAGAATGCCGAGGTTGAATGGAATGAGGATTGCCAAAGAGCCTTTGACAAGATTAAGGCCTATCTCATCCACCCACCAATCCTATGCCCCCCGCAAAAGGACACGCCATTCTTTCTCTACCTAACAGTGACTGGTACGTCTATAGGAGCAATGTTGGCCCAAGAGAAGAAGGATTCAAAGGTAGAGAATGCCATCTACTTTGTGAGCCGTAGACTACAAGGGAGCGAGCTCAACTACTCCCCAATTGAAAAGACTTGCGCCGGATTGGTATGGGTCGTAAGAAAGTTGAAGCGTTACATGCATACTCACCCAATACAGCTCACCTCCAAGATAGACCCCATCAAGTGCTTGATGGAAAAGCCATCTTTGTCCATGAGACTTGCCAAATGGTCTTTCTTCCTAGCTGAGTATGATATCCGTTATGTGTAAAGAAAGGCAGTCAAAGGAAGGGTCTTAGCGGAATATTTGGCGGACTTCCCTAGTAATGAGGAAAAGGAGCCCGAGCCGCAATTCCCTGATGAAGGGATTTTTTCCCTCGAAGGGGAAAATAGGTGGCAATTGTTCTTCAACGGTGCCGCCAATAAAAGAGGAAATGGCATTGTATTGCTCTTGGTTGATCCAAAAGATGAGCACACCCCCATCGCCATCAAGTTGAACTTTGATGTAACCAATAATGCCGCGAAATATGAGGCATGCACGGCCGGCTTGGAAGCAGCCCTGGAAAGGAATGTGAAAGAATTGGAGCTATACGGAGATTCGGCTTTGATCATCAACCAAGTCTCCAACAAGTGGAAAATACTGGACCCTGATTTGCAAAAATATCATGCCTACATGGAAGAGCTTATGGCACAATTCAAAGAAGTTAGCTTCCACTACTTGCCGAGGGTCCGGAACCGTTTTGCCGACGCCTTAGCTACTTTGGCCTCATTGGTAGAAATCCCCGAGGGAAATTCAATAAAACCTTTCCGAGTTGGGAGGAAAGAAAATCCGGCTTACTGTTATGAGATTGAGGTCACCACAGAAAAGGTGGAGGAGCCATGGTACAACCAGATTTACCGATTCCTCAAGGAAGGAGAAACTTCCTTCATGAATAAAAAGGGAGAATATGTGGATGGGGTAAAAACTAAAAGCATGGCGGCACTCAAACGGCTAGCATCCCACTATGTCATCTTGGGGGACATCTTGTACAAAAAGCGCCATCAGGGCCTTCTCCTTAGGTGTATAAGCATGGAAAAGGCAAAAGAGCTCATGCAAGAAGTTCATGGCGGAATGTGTGGTCCTCATATGAATGCGAGGGCATTAATGTAAGTCATCTTACGGATGGGCTACTTTTGGATCTCAATGGAGACCGATTGCATACAATTTGTGAAAAGGTGTGACAAGTGTCAGCAGTTCTTTAACCTCAACCACCTACCACCTCACCATCTCTACTATATGACCACACCATGGCCTTTTTCAACATGGGGCATTGACATCATTGGGAAAATTTCCCTGCCCGGGAGCAATGGCCACGAGTTCGTTTTGGTAGCCGTGGATTACTTCACAAAGTGGGTAGAGGCTAAATCCTACAAGGTCCTCACTTCCAAGAAGGTTGCGGGGTTCATAAAGGAAAACATCATGTGTCGGTACGGGGTCCCGAACGAGGTCGTCACTGATAATGGCTCGCACTTCAAAGGGGAATGTGACCAATTACAGGGAGAGTTCCGAGTCACTCTCCACAAATCCTCCCCATATAGGCCCCAGACCAATGGTACAGTAGAGGCCGCCAACAAAACGCTCGAAAGGATTATTAAGAAAATGGAAACACGGGGAATAGATTGGCCCGAAAAGCTACATCTAGCATTGTGGGGTTACCGGACCTCGGTTAGAACCGCCGCTGGGGAAACCCATTTTGCTTTGACTTATGGAATGGAGACAGTTCTCCCGGCTGAGCTGGAGGTACCTTCATTGAGAATTTTGTTGGAGAACAAAATCCATGAGGTTGATTGGCTTCGGAGCCGGCATGATGAATTGGCCTTGCTGGACGAACGTCGTCTGAAGGTAATAGAGCACATCCGTGCCTACCAAGGGAGAATGGCGTGATCTTTTGATAGAAAGGTGAAGCCTCGAGAAATTCGGGTAGGAGATTTGGTCCTTAAGGATAAAAACCCCTGGGAGGTCTAACCCCGACGGAAGCCCGTGTGGATCGGTCCCTTCGTGGTACAGGAGATCTTCTCAGGAGGTGCAATGAGGCTTGCGGACTTGGATGGCAACCCCTTCATGCACCCGGTCAACGGTGACAAGTTCCATCGTTACTTTGTTTTAAAAAAAAAAAAAAAAACAAAAAAAACTGTAGGTGCTAAAAGAATATACCCACCTAGATTGAAAACCCATTTGGGCGGTCTAGAGAAAAAACAGGGTCACACCCAAAATTTGTAACAAGTGTGAACGCAAATCATTTGTAAAAGGGGAACGTAGGCAGCCAATTATTGGTTCGGTCTAAAAAATGAATAAAAATCAAATTTGGTTTTGAGCAAAAACTCCATGTGAACGCAAATTGGCTTCATAAGTAACCATTTTCATTACAGTTAAAACACTTCTTTGATGAGTTCAAGCACGGTCTACTCTCGACTCAACTAACATGCTTAAGACATAATTAAGACACCTAAAATGAACTAATGTGTCTGCAATGGAAATGGGTGGATACATGAAAATGTAGGACTGTTACTGTTCCTCGTCCCTCCACTTCTTCTTCTGACTCCGCCGAGTCTTCTTTTTCTTCACCTCAAAGATGTCGACCTCCCCCCTTCCATGATTGGGTATCCTCCCGACATCCTCAACCAGCCCGGTTGCCCTCAAAGCCGCATTGGCAATGGCCCGAGCTCGAAGATCTTCCATTCGTGCCCTAGGCATCGCAGCCATTCTTCTATCAGCCAAGACTTGATAGTCCTCGACAATATCTCCAGTAATGTTATGGCCACTTGCCACGGCCTCGGTCTCCCTCAAAACCCTGCTAGGGTCATGAGTCCGACCAAGAATAGCCCCACGCCTCTCTTTAATGAGCCTCTGAGTCTGTCCCATAGTCTGTTCATACCAGTCCAAGTAGACCGTGGTTAGAACCATGCTGGCTGCACGCCCAAGAAGTACCCGAGCCGGAAAGAGGGAACAAGTCCACAATCGGGAAGAAGTAAAATAGTGGAAAAGTCCCACATAGACAAGGGCGGAAGCCTCAAATGCTCCGGGTTAACACCAGACCACTCCAACAGTGGAGTCAGCAGTAATCCAAACTGACGACGGACCAAAGAAGGGATGTAGTAAGACGATCCCAAGAGTCCCGGCACCCGAACAAAAGGGGAATTATCCTGATACTCCCGCACCGAGCTGATACGCCAATGTGGGACTGACCAACGGATCTCGGCAGTCGTGAGGCGAGCCATGTAAGCCTCCCAGTCACTCTGAGTGAAGTCTAAGAGAATGCCTCTCAAGGAATAAGACCACGGTCTTTGAGAGATAGGAGCCTCGGGAATGGCCATCAACCTCTCCCTCAACCACAAAGTGAGTAAGGCGGGGTTACCTCTACGCATGAAGCCGTCTCCCAAAGCCAAGTGGTCCATGCCATGAAAGGTTTCGCCCAAGATCAAGGGGGCAATATCCTTCCCCGCACGGCACTCCTCAAGGACACTCAGTAAAACCCTATGACAAGTACCTTTGGAGCCAACCATGCAAAAAAAGGCAAGAATGCACAAGCCAAAAGCATTCCAAGAAGCCTCATCCGTGCGATCCATGAACTTCTCAGGGAGATCCAAAATGTCAATGAAAGTATGATTAAGAACCATACATTGGACCTCTTCCAAATGAATGTCGAGAAGAGAGACCAGCCTTTCGACACACATGGTGTCATCAACTTAGGGGAGAGCAATGACCTCCGTGTCCACTCCGCCCACCAAATCCTTGAAATCCTCATAGGTTGGAGTGATTTCGTTGTAGGAGAAGCAATATACATGTCTCCTGACATCCCAAAAGGACGCAGCGGCTCTTAATAGCTCAAGATCCGGGATGAACTCCTTGAGGGACCAAAGAGATTGGAGACCAAATTTGGACTGGAAAACTCCCTTGTAATTCCTCATATGGTACCGCATCCAAAGCCTAAGGTTGCCCTCAAAGCATTCTTGATGAATTTTGGACAATTTTGGTGGTTTTTCCATGAGAAAAGGCTCCATGGAGGAGAAAGCTTTCGAAATGAAGGTGATGAACTGATTGATGAACCTCAGACTGTGGCATTTAAGAAGATGACCAGGACTGGAACAAAATTGAATGAAAAGGGAGTGTTTCCTCCCCTAGCCGTACGGCTACTTTAGCCCTGCCAAAATTAATGGTTTCTTGTTGAAAGTTAGCTTTGTGGTCCTACCCATTCAAAGCCCCTTGTCATAAATACCCCCGAAAAATGCCCCTCTTGGCTCATGCAACTTGAATTGAACCTAGAAAAATTAGGTTCCCAATGAAAATGTCCCGGGCAGTCCCTAGATGGACGTAAGACCATCTTTGTTAAAATTTGACCCGGCCGTACTTCGTAAGCCCAGGTTAAAAATGTGGAAATTAACCCGGTCGTACTTCGTAAGCTCAGGTTAAAATGTGGAAATTAACCCGGCCGCGCTTCGTAAGCCCAGGTTAAAAATATGGAAATTAACCCGGCCGTACTTCGTAAGCCCAGGTTAAGAATGAGGATTAGCCCGGCCGTACTTCGTAAGCCCAGGTTAAGAGTGTAAAATTAGCCCGACCGTACTTCGTAAGCCCAAGTTAAGAATGATAATTAGCCCGGCCGTACTTCATAAGCCCAAGTTAAGAATGAGGATTAGCCCGACCGTACTTCGTAAGCCCAGGTTAAGAGTGTAAAATTAGCCCGGCCGTACTTCGTAAGCCCAGGTTAAGAATGAGAATTAGCCCGGCCGTACTTCGTAAGCCCAGGTTAAGAATGAGAATTAGCCCGCCCGTACTTCGTAAGCCCAGGTTAAGAGTATGTAATTTAACCCGGCCATACTTTGTAAGCCCAGGTTAAGAGTGTAAAATTAGCCCGGCCGTACTTCGTAAGCCCAGGTTAAGAGTATGTAATTTAACCCGGTCGCGCTTCGTAAGTCCAGGTTAAAAGTTTGAATTTGGGAAGTTAACGTGGCCGTTCTTCGTAAGTCCAGTTAAAAATTTGAAAAATTGTCCTTTGGCCGTCCGACGTGACGTAAGAGCATTAGGTTTTATGAGATGTGTCCTTTGGCCGTCCGGTGTGACGTAAGACCATTAGATTTTGTGAGATTGTGCCCTTTGGCCGTCCAACATGCCGTAAGACCATTAGGTTTTGTGAGATGTGTCCTTTGGCCGTCCGGCGTGATGTAAGACCATTAGGTTCTGTGGGATTTGTCCTTTGGCCGTCCGGTGTGACGTAAGACCGTTAGGCTCTGTGAGATTTGTCCTTTGGCCGTCCAGCGTGACGTAAGACCATTAGGTTTCGTGAGATTCGTCCTTGGCCGTCCGGCGTGGCGTAAGACCATTGGATTCTGTTGACCCGGCCGTACTTCGTAAGTCCAGGGTAGAAAGTGAAATCGTGAAAGTCTCGGCCGTACCTCGTAAGTCCAGGATGAAAGTTAAGATGTTATCGCCTCGGCAGCCCTTGGTAGGGCGTAAGACCAGTATAGTCATGATTAGGTTAAGAAAACATTTGTCCCCGAGAGTTAAACATTTGTCCCCGAGAGTGGCCATGTTAGAGAAAACCTATCGATGTGTCCCGGCAGTCTGTGATGACGTGAGACCAGTTTGTGTGGTCGACCATCCGTCATGAGATAAGTTGACCAGTTTGTGTAGTCGACCCTCCGCCATGAGATAAGTTGACTAGTTTGTATAGTCGACCCTCCGTCATGAGATAAGTTGACCAGTTTGTGTGGTCGACCATCCGTCATGAGATAAGTTGACCAGTTTGTGTAGTCGACCCTCCGCCATGAGATAAGTTGACTAGTTTGTCTAGTCGACCCTCCGTCATGAGATAAGTTGACCAGTTTGTGTAGTCGACCCTCCGTCATGAGATAAGTTGACCAGTTTGTGTAGTCGACCCTCCGTCATGAGATAAGTTGACTAGTTTGTGTAGTCGACCCTCCGCCATGAGATAAGTTGACTAGTTTGTATAGTTGACCCTCCGCCATGAGATAAGTTAACTAGTTTGTATAGTCGACCCTCCGTCATGAGATAAGTTGACCAATTTGTGTAGTCGACCCTCTGTCATGAGATAAGTTGACCAGTTTGTGTAGTCGGCCCTCCGCCATGAGAAAATTTGACCAAATGTCCCGGCAGTCCTTAGTAGGATATAAGACCAGTTACCCTCAAGTCGACCCTCTCCGATAGAGCCAAGTCGATCGAGTCTAGCCTCTGAGCCATGCCCATCATTTGAGCCTCTGAGCCATGCCAGCCCCCTTTAGTCAACCCCCTCCGAATAGGGCCAAGTTGACCAAGCCCGGCCTTCGGGCCATGCCTGTTTAGGAAATGATGTGTTGTTCAAATATATGTTTAGGACATAGAATTGCTTAATCCCAATCATAGTTATCACTTAGGATCCCCCAATTTTAATAGAACCTTTGTAAGGTACCCTTAGGATTCTTTGTGACCATCACAGGTGTATTCCAACTCTTCAATGTTGGCAAACCAGCAAAAGGAAGCACAATCAGCAGACCAGAATTCAACATGCCGATCAACTTACTACTCAAGTTACCGATGACACAAACAATCAGCAAGGACAATCTGAACCTTACTGACAGTCAGGTTTTGTTGTTCTATCTCAATGTCAACTTACTGATTGTCTCTGTCCTTTCTGTACTGTCTTATCAGAAATTTGTTAAACTGCTCTGTCATGATTATTGCGCCGTCTGACACATAGCTAGTTTTAGCTATACTTTGTCCCTACTTGCTTTTTGCAGGTAACCGGTTGAGATAAAGGGGTCTTTACCCATCAGACTTTTGCAAGCATGCGTGTACTCCATATCTTTGCCATTAATGCTGAAGATAGCGCATTTAATGCTCCTCAACTACCCAGATGGATATTCAAATTGCAAGCCTTCTTCTACAAGACTCAAGACATTCACTCCTCTTATAAATAGAGGACTTAGAGCATTGAAGACGGTTGGTGGAAATAGAGCATTGAAGAGAGTTGAATGTTTTTGAGTACTCATTGAAGACTCAAACATTCTGTCCAAATAATCATTAGATCATTTAATAGGACATACACTTGTGCACCAACTCAACAACAATGTTAGTATTCCCGAACTAGATCATTTAAGGAATACGTTGTTTAAGTTATTCACACACCTACCTGAGTGAGACAAGTTCTATTGGACTTGCCGCTAAAAAACACTTGGTCAGATTTGTATTACGATCCATTAGTGATCTCTAGAATTTAGTCTTTGTTTCCGGCAAAGCCGTGCTTGTAATAGACTAGAGATATCTAATAGTACTCTTAACCCAAATCCAAGTTCTGAACAAACTTGGTAGAGGACGTAGCAGTATTTACACTGTGAACCTCTCCAAATCTTTGTGTCTCTGCTGTTTACTTTATCCTTGCCGGTTGGAACTCTATCACAGGCAGATCATATATGTTTGTACTGATTCATTGTAATTTCCATTGACCAATCTCTTGAAACTGCATTGAACTTTTAGGAATCACTTTGTGTTAAACCAAGCTCTCAAAACCTTTTTCATAGTGATTTTGTGTGAGTTAAAACCAAGTCATATCTTCTCCGCTGCGCTTACTGATAATAGTTTGCAAACTGATAAGTGACTTTGCATTTATAAAGTGTTTCTTTGAAAACGTTTTAATTAGGCTATTCACCCCCCCCCCCTCTAGCCTATTTTCCTACCAATTGGGCCTAACAATTGGTATCAGAGCTTGGAATTTTGAAAGAAATTTCCAAGCTTTGCAGCTTGTTTGCCGATACCATGGCAGGAAAAATCATGCAGTCATTCAACATTACTACCATATCGTTGTTGAATGTCAACGAGTTTGGTGTCTGGAAATCTCGTATGATAAAGTATATGAACTCAATCGATGATCGGTTGATGAAGGTCATAGAAGGTGGTCCAATAATTCCTTTAAAAGTCTCAACCACCTATAGCCCTATTCCCTCCACTCCGCTGACACAACATGTTGATCGTGACACTGAACAAGAAACCCATGTTCAGATTGAAGAAACTTTGGTCGAGAAACCAAGAGAGGAATGGACTGAGGACGACAAACTTTCAGCTGCCCTAGATGGAAAAGCATGCCACATTATCTCTTGTGCTCAACGGCTCAAGAATGATGAAACAAGCTCCTTGCATACTTTGAAGGTGATGAGCAGGAAAAGGACAACAGACTCTACGATTGCATTGCTGAGTTTGAATCCTTCAAGAAACGAGATGGTGAATCACTAAGGAGTGCCTATGACAGATTCTGCGAGGTAAGTAATTTATGTGCTTCATTAGGTAAGATTTATACCATGAAAGACCTAAATATTCGTTTTCTAAGTTCTTTGGGAAATGAGTATCATACCAAGGTCACTGCTGTTAGAGAGGTTAGAGACTTAAGCAAGACTTCTATTCAGAATCTTGTATCCAGTCTATTCTTGTATGAGAGAGAACTGCAAAAACTTAACGTTCTCGATAAAAATTTCAAAAACTTGTCTCTATCAGCTCAGTCACAGGTATCCTTCCCTTCAAATAAATTCCCTCCTATAGATCCCCATCAAACACCCTGCAGTTCCAAAACCCCAGAAACGACCTCAGAACAACCTATGGAAGAAGACGAATTTGCCGCCTTCGCTAGGAACTACAAAAGGTTTAAAGACTTCAAAAGGATGCAGAAAGGAAACTACTAGCAACCAAAACCATTCACACCAGCATTTCAAAAATTAGCAAGTTATAGCAAAACCTCACAAGTGCTACCGACGGAAAGAACAACAAAGGTGATCTTGTATGCTTCAACTGCAAAAAACCTGGTCACTTTGCTTCGGAATGTCCTCAACCAAAATATGAGTATGTGAGGAAGTCATTCAACAAGAGACATCCTAAGTCTCGAAGCTTCGTTGCAGATGAAAGCAGAGAAAAGGCCTTGCAGGTTTGGTGTGAAAGTGACTCAGACAAAGATGCCGATGAAGATGAAGATGCCGATGTAAGTTTTGTTGCCCTAGACATGGAAGATGCCAATGTAAGTTTTGTTGCCCTAGACATGGAAGATGCCGATACATCCACATTACCGACTCCAGTCTACCGAGATCCAACTTCTCCAAGAACTCCAGTCAGAGAAGAAGCTACTTGAAGACCTCAACCACACTTCAAAGAGATTAGTGTGAAAACAGAGAACCCAAATGGATACAGAGTTCACCAAGTGGGAACCTCACTCTATGGTCAGCGTAACTCTATTCAATTCACTGCCATCAAACCTAAACCCTTACCGATGACCAAAAAATTCTCATTCACTGAGCATCCAAGCATTGCCAAAAGCTTATCTAAACCCATCTCTTCTCTACCTGACTTCTCTCCCAAACCTATTCCCTCTGCCACCAAAATTTTAGCTGATCCCTTTCCTGAAATATCCAAAGCTGAAATGGTAGAAACAATGGATGAACTTTTTATTGATCATGAGAAGCTGAGTAGCGTTCATAAAGTGATGGCTGCTGATTTCAATAGAATTTCTGCAGAGAATGACTTCCTTATGTATGAACTTAAAGTTGTCAAAGGACTTGATCTTGAGTCTGTTCTTCTAAAGAAAGAAAACCTAGATCTCAAAAGTCAAGTGGCAGTATTGATAGCTCAGATCGAAGATCTTGTGAAAAGAAACAATCATCTCTCAAGGATTGTTGATTCTTACACAAAATCTAGAGTTGCTGTTGAAACAATCCTACATACCCAAATGTCATATAAGGACCAATCTGGGTTAGGATTTGATTCCAACAGCAGTAGCTCTACTGAAACTTGTGCGACTGAGAAAAAGGATGAGAAAGTTGAATGTAGTTCTGTTAACTCAGTGCATGTGAATGCTAAGCCTGCAGTATATAGTGCTGTTGCTATGAAGTATCCTAAGAACCAGAACAAAAGAAATGATAAGCACAAACAAAGATATGTTAAGGTTGATGATACTGAGTCTGCCGATACTGGTATTCTTGGTGAATACATCAGCAGAGCAAGTGCTGCCAGTCTAACCACCTCTGTTACCGATGGACAAGTACCTAAAAAGGTAACTTCCAAAGGTAAATAGAAAGGAAAGAAAGGCAATACTATCACCTTTAAACCTACTAAGTTTGTGCCTGCTCAATTCTCTAGTTCTGCCGATGCACTGACTAAACAGAATGATGTTCTACCGACTCCACAGCCTATCAGTCAAGTGAGATGTTCTAATTGTTCTGATTATGGTCACAAGGCTCGTGAATGCCTCTTGAAACACCTATCTGGACCCACTGAGGTTGCATCCTCTAGTGGTGGCCAGATGTGGTTGCCAAAGAGGAACTAACCCTCGGACTCAAGAATAAGGGGGACTATAAGCATACTGTTTTATTTCAGGAATGCTTCATGGCCTCAACTGGTGCAAGCAAGGATTTGTGGATTCTAGATAGTGGCTGTTCAAGACATATGACAGGATTTGCAGATCTACTTGCCGATATCTCATAAGCATCAGGTCGCCCAGTGGTTTTCGGTGATAATGCCAAAGGAAAAATCATCGGTATTGGTACCATCAATAAAGGTGCAGTTACTATACAGAAGGTCTCTCTAGTAGATGGCTTGAAACACAACCTTCTATCTATATCACAATTCTGTGATAAAGGGATGCAATGTGTATTTACTACTTCCAGTTGCTATGTGAAAGACATTGCTTCCAATGAAACCCTTCTCACTGCCAAAAGAAAAGGTAACATTTATGCAGTAGACTTAAGTGCTATTACTGGTGTTGCTAATGTTTGTTTTGTAGCTAAGAACATCAGTGAGAACTCATGGCTATGGCACAAGAGACTCAGTCACTTGAACTTCAAGTATCTATCTAAGCTTGCCGGTTCAAATCTAGTTACCGGTTTGCCTCATGTATCTGCTGATCAAGCAAAGAAATGCAAGGCCTGCCAGCTTGGAAAACAATATAAATCATCCTTCTGAAGCAAGCCCTTCATGTCAACATATAAGTGCCTCCAAATTCTACATATGGATCTATTTGGCCCCACAACTACATCAAGTATTGGGGGAAGTAGATACACTTTGGTTGTAGTAGATGATTTCTCTAGATATACTTGGGTGGAAACTTTCAGTCATAAAGATGACACATATGCCGTTGCTACCAAGTTATTCAGACTACTACAAACACAGAAAGAAAGCGATATCATCAGCATGAGATCAGACAATGGCACTGAATTCAAGAACAGTGGTATTGCTCAGTACTGTGATTATCATGGCATAGACCACAACTTCTCAGCTGCCGGTACACCACAACAAAATGGTGTCGTTGAGAGAAAGAACAGAACTCTCATTGAAGCTGGTAAGACCATGATTGCTGAAGCCAGGCTGCCGAAATACTTTTGGGCTGAAGCCATCAACACCGCCTGCTTCACTCAGAACAGGTCTCTTATCAAAAAATTCCATAACAAGACTCCTTATGAACTATGGAGAGGTAGAATTCCCATCATTGGATTCTTCAAAATATTCGGCTGCAAATGTTACGTGCTTTACAATGGTAAAGAGCACAGAGGTAAATTTGATGAGAAGGCTGATGAAGGAATCTTTGTTGGATACGCTAAACATAGTAAGGCCTTTCGAGTTTTTAATAAGAAACTTTTGAAAATTGTTGAATCTGTTCATGTAACCTTTGATGAATTTGATTTGTTAGAGTCTGATAAGGCTCTAAATAGTATTAATGCTTCTAGTGCTCATGAGACAGGTGAATCCAGTAATTCTAACCCTGCAGGTCAAGTACCAGCTGCTGATCCAGTCATTTCAGTAGAAGAACCAGCAGATACTCAGTATTTCCCATCATCGGCAGAACATGATCATACCGATAACTTTCATAATCCATTTGCCGATGCAAATTCTGCTGATCATCCTGAAGACAGATCAAGCCCTCAACCAATTTCTGTTATAAGATCTAATCCTCCAAGTTCTCACCCACCTTTCACTCAAAACTCTAACTCTTCCTCTCAACCATCTGCTGACCTTGATCCTCCTCTAGAATCACTTCAACAAGAGTCAGTAAAACAAGATGTGCTGAGAGAAGTTAGACTAGTTCGTGATCATCCATTAGAAAATGTGATTGGTGATGTCTTTGGTCCAAGATTAACAATAAATCTTAGTAGAGCATTTGCTGAAAGTCTCTTCTCATCTGCTATGGTTTCCAACATAGAACCAAAGAAGACTGAAGAAGCTCTTGCCGATCCTGGTTGGGTTGAAGCCATGCAAGAGGAACTGAATCAGTTTGAAAGATACAATGTATGGGAACTTGTGCCAAAAACTTCTCAGCAAGTTATTGGTACAAAATGGGTCTACAGGAACAAATTGGATGAAGCTGGGAATATTATTAGAAACAAAGCAAGGTTAGTTGCTAAAGGCTACCGACAAGAAGAAGGAATTGACTACGATGAGACATTTACTCCGGTTGCAAGATTGGAAGCTATAAGACTTTTCTTAGCCTATGCTGCCTTCAAAAAATTCAAGCTATATCAAATGTACGTGAAAAGTGCATTCTTAAATGGAGAACTCCAAGAACTTGTTTATGTGGAACAACCACCTGGTTTCGAGGACTCTAAGAAGCCTAATCATGTCTACCGATTGAAGAAAGCTCTCTACGGTATAAAGCAAGCTCCAAGGGCATGGTATGAAACCCTATCTAAGTTCTTACTTAGTGATGGCTTAGTTTTCACACGAGGGTAAAATCGATACTACTTTATTTGTTGCCAAGCATAAGGGTCATTCATTGTTTCTTCAAATATATGTCGATGATATTATTTTTGGTTCTACTAACGTATCACTTTGCAAGAGATTTGAGAAGCTAATGCAGAGCAAGTTCGAGATGAGCATGATGGGTGAACTAACATATTTCCTTGGAATTCAAGTAAAGCAAACCAATGAGGGAATATTCATCAGTCAAGCCAAGTACGCAAAAGAATTAATCAAGAAATTTGGCTTTGAAAATGCTCACTCTCAAAGCACACCTATGGGCAATAACATTCATTTAGATAAGGATGAGTCCAGTAAGAAGGTAGATATGACACTCTACCGAGGTATGATCGGCTCACTCCTCTATCTTACTGCCAGTAGACCAGATATTATGTTTGCTGTTTGTGTTTGTGCCAGGTTTCAAGCTGACCCTAGAGAATCTCATCTGCAAGCTGTTAAACGTATCATTAAATATCTATGTGGCAATGCTAACTTTGGATTATGGTATGCTATAGATTCATCTTTTAATCTAATAGGTTATTCAGATGCAGACTTTGCATCTTGTAGGGTGACCAGAAAAAGTACTAGTGGAACTTGCCAATTTCTTGGTGATCGGTTGGTGTCTTGGTCATGTAAAAAGCAAGCATCAATTTCCACTTCTACTACTGAAGCTGAGTACATAGCTGCCGGCAGTTGCTGTTCACAGATCCTTTGGATGAAGCAGCAGCTTGTTGACTATGAAGTTCCATCTCAAGTTTGTCCCATCTATTGTGACAATCAATCTGCCATCTCAGTTTCCAACAACCCTGTCATGCATTCCAAAACCAAGCACATAGACATCAAGTATCACTTTCTGAAGGAACATGTTGAAAAGGGAAACGTTGTGCTGCTCAAAGTTCATACTGATTTCCAAAAAGCAGACATACTGACAAAACCCTTAGATCAGAAAAGATTTGAATTCCTCAGAGGTGAACTAGGTATGATTGATTATTATGGTTAAAATCGTGCCGTCTTTGCTACTTGTGTTAGTCTGCCGATCAAATCAGCAGAACGTAAATTATCGTGCCGACAAACATCATGCCGATAAATATCTTGCTGATCAACAACTTGCCGAATCATGTCTTGCCGATTTGTCAAAATTCAAAATCCATCGGTAGATCTCATCCAAACGGATAAGGATTCTCTGACACATGACATAAGCTTAGTCAAATCAAAGGTACAATCGGTCACACCTCCTCTCTAACACGTGTGTGCACCGCCTTACCCAAATCGTGTCAAAGATTTATCCCAATTTTTTGTGATAAATCAGAATGGTAACTTCTAATTTTATTGTTGCCACTTTTACCCTTTCTCTCTCCTAAGTTTAACCGTCTAATTTAAATCGTCAGGTTCGTGCATTTAATGCATTGTGTGCGCACGTTCTCCCAGTTATTCGCTTCAGTTAAACTAATCATTATTTCTCCTTCTCCCATGCAACTCTTCCTATTCTCTATCTCTCTTACATAACATATATAAGCATCTCTTAAACTCTTCTTATTCTTTTCGCTCTTCACTCTCCTGAACTCTCATTGTTGCTTGTGTTTATCATCATCTCTTCCTACCTGCCTTCAACTAAAATAACTCTATTTTCTGGTAACTACTTGATAATTTTACACTTGCATCTCAAATCTATTTTGAACTAATTTATTCTAACTTGTGAGATCTTTTGAGTGATTTTGCAGAAAATGTCGAGCAACGAAAAGGATATCTATGGAGGCTATGTTGACTCCACCTTCTTCGACGACGATCTAGACGGTGATTTCTTAAAGAATCTTCTGATTGGCTCTCTGCTGGACTCCTTCATCACTCCAACTGGTGTTGAGTTTATCTTTTTGGGTCAAGTTCAAGAGTTCTTCTCCAATTCCTCAGTTATCACTGCCCCAAATGATCCGTCTACCTTTGTCTCCATCAACTCTACAGTCGCTAGCGTCTCTATCTCCATCACTCCTTCCTCTATTTATATTGTCTTTCCACTTCTTGGAAATGAAGGTGTGACAAGTCTCACTAATGACAACTCCTTGGACAAGGCATGGACCCTTTTGAGGGGAGCTGGTCCTAGACTCAGTGGAGATAATTATCTCAAAGCTCATTATAGAAGAAGATTATTTTCCCTTGCAGAGATTGTTGATAGATGCTTGGTATGCCGATCTGGCTCTCACAGCCATGTAACTGACATTCAGTTCGAGGCAATGGCAGCCATTGTGTTGCAAGAAGAATTCAACTGGTGTGCCTACCTGTTTAGGGTCATTGCTGCCATTAAATACAAGGAGGATAGAAGGAAGAACAAGGCTCACCCTGGTAAGGGATGCCATTATATGCTGATAAGCATTATCTTAAGGAACAATTCAAACATTGTCAGAGCCTCTCCTGCTCCTCAAAGTTTTGACTTCACCAGCCTTAAGTCCTTCAAACTCTCTGATTGGAAAAGAATAACCAAGAAGGCTTCTACCGGTACAGTAGTTGTTCAAGCTGCTGGTTCTCCAAAGAAGAAGAAGGCAAAGAAAGTGGTTAAGGTTGCTGCTATTGCGCCTACCAATGTCTCGACTCATGCTCCTTATACCGACAAAATACTTGCCGTGTCTACTCCACCAGCACCGAAGAAGAGGAAGTTGGTCAAGGCTGCCGATAAATCCCAAGTCAAGAAGTCAAAGGTCACTTCTTCCGGTGAACCATCTGCTGTTCCCAAGCCAAAACCTGCTGATCAGGTTCAGTCTGTGCCAATTCCAGCTATTGATCCCAGAGCCAAAATGATAAGATTTTCTCCATCTCTTCTCTCTGGTATTTCTCTAATTAAGACTGAGGTAGAAGACATTGCTGCTCTGGCTGAAGATCCCATTGTTGATGTTCTGAAGAAAACTGCTGTTATAAGGAGATGCAGACCAATCAGAAACCCCACCTTTAATTCTTTTTATCGCAATCATTGATCATTCACCAATAAGGTCATGATAAAGAATTGGGTGTTTCCCATTGATCATCTATATCCCTTCATTCGCCGGTTGGTCCAATTCCTTGAAGAAAGGAAGGAATCAGTCCCTGTAGGAAAGCTCTCTGACTATGTTGATTATAAAAGTCTGAACAGGCTCACTAACTTATACAAAGAGAAGTTTGTTCCCCTCCGGAAATTTCAGAGGTTATCAGAAATTGAGCTCAGATTAAACTTTGAACGTTTCTTTGATTTTCTGTCGCTTCCCTGGAATCAAGTCTACCTCTTCAGATAGAATTCGTCAAGACTTGATGGTCCAAAGTGTTTGGGTTGCCTATACTGATGTATTTGATCAGCACTCAAACTTCTTAGAAACTGATCCCTATCAAATGGGAAGACCAGAAGACAATGATGATTTACTGATCTACAATGACAGTGAAACCATCCCTGCTGGTCATCTTGCTGATCAGTTCTTGCAGAAAGTGAAGAAAGCCACAGTTGAGTTGATACAAGAATCTGCAGCACTTCTCTCAAGGACTCCTGTTGAGCAACCATCAGTCAATCCCATTCCTTCTCCCAGTAGCTCTGTTGATGTTGCCGATTTTGTATGTATTCACAAAGCTGCTAGTGAAACAATCACCTCTTCTGATTCTATCGGTGAGTATGATAAGCTGCCGATTAGTGTTGTCTTCAAAAGGCCATATTCTGATCAAGCTCATGCAGCTGCTACTCCTACTTCTGTATCATTTGCTGAAGCATTTGCTGACTCAGTACTAGCCAGTGATGGCTCTGAGCGTGGCTCTGCTGATAATTCTGTTGAACAGATTGTTGAGAAAACTTCAGACACTCAACCTGCTGATGAGACCAGCGCTGCTGATGAATCCTTAGTTAATCAAGTTGAGGAAACTATGGACACTCAACCTCTGATTATTAAAGAAGACCAACTTGTATCAATTGAGGAAACTATAGAAACTCAATCTGCTGATGAAGTTGTTGATTTGGCGATATCAGGAGGAGCTTGTGCTGATGAAGAAGTTGTTGCTGATGTGTATGTTGATGAGCCAACTACCGACACTCATCCATCTGAGAAAACTTTGGACACTCAGATTATTAAGGTCCCTATCTCTTCTACTGATGTGATCCTGGTGGAACCTACTGGTGTTAGAGAGATTGTTGAGTTGGGAGGAGGTGCCGATGCAGAGAGTGCCAATTCAGATCATAATGTTGATCTTGATGCATTGATTGCTGCTGATCTGCAGCTTGAGGAACTTCAGGATGCTTTATTTGCTCCTGAGGAACCTTTATTTTTTACTTCTCTTGAGGCACAACCGGTTGTTGCTGATGAAGTACAACTAGTTGCTGATCATGCTGCTGCTGCTGCTGATGAAGAAAGTGCAGATGAGATAGATCCTGCTGACTATGTGGAGTTACCGGTTCTTATGAATGAAGTGCAACCCGTTGCTGTTGAAGCTGATTCTGCTCCACCTCCTGAGTACAACTGTGAACTTCATGCCAAGGAGATGATGAGTTCCAACTGGTACACCACCAGCATCTCCATTCCATCTAACAATTTTGACCAACAGTTGTTTCTGCTTCATCATCTAATCATGTCTTTCCGATCTACACTTCAGAGAATTACTTCTCCCTTCGGCAAAACACATCCCCATTTCACTGATCACTCCTTCCTTGCTGGATCCTCTGCTGCTGAAAAGATAACATTCATGCCTTGGATTAAACCAAATTTCAAAAGGAAGAGAGGGAAGGCTCCCCGGGTGTCAAAGCTCAAAGTGAATAAACCCGTCTATGATCCTCTTCACTGCTTTCCTGGGACGATAAAGGTTGGAGGTAAAATTCACCTTCCTGGTCCCTCTCCTAAGGAGGTCTGTATCATCACGAATGGGTGGATAAGAAGGTGTATGATGGTCAACGATGAACTTCATGACATACTTGAATACAGAGCTACTGATTCTCGTGGTCTGCTATTCTTGGTTAAATCTTCTGCTCTAGCAATGACAATGCCGATGTTTCACCCTCGACAGCGTGCCGATCATTTGGTCTATACCTCAAGGCTGATGAATGCCAGGCTGATGACCATGATTCTTGAAGGTCATGCTTGCTTGAACTTTATTTTGGTTATCCTTCTTTCTCTAGAAGACAATGGTGAGTTCCATCTGCCGGCTGAACGAGCAGTTATTATTCATCCTCAATTTCCTTTGCCGATCGTCCGTGATGATGTAGTTACTGCCGATCTTGTTTCTTCCACCTCTGTTCCTGCTGAGTTCCTTCTTACTGATAGATATGCTGCTGATGCTTCTCTCATTCAATAAGTTTTGCCTCTGCCATCTGCTCCCTTTCCTGTGCCATCTTCTCCATTACTGATTGTTCTATCTTCCGATGATGAGTTGTCTGTGCCTGCTCCTGATGGTCTTGTAGAAGATGTTGATCTGATCAATGAAGACTTCATTCCTTCCTTCCTGATGCATTCTTCTCTTGGTCTTTCAAAGCCCGTGGTACTGAATAGTATGTATGAATACTTCAGTCACCTTGAAGGGGATACAAAAGATCTGCAAGTGCCTGTTACTCGTGCCGATCTGGGCGATACTGGCCTATTACTCCACGACAAATTGAACCATATCCATAACGATCTTTCAGACAAAATCCTTAAGTCCAATCAGGAGGAGGAATACAAGAGAATCCAAGACTTAAAGGAACTTCTGGAGGACAGGGAATCAAGACTGATTGCCTTATCAGAAAGTTTGGGAAGCATGCACTCTATTCAACAGCACCTAGTTGATGAGAAAAGGTTACAGATCAGAGACCTAGAAAGAACTGAAAAAGATCTATCTGCTGCCAAGTCTGCTCTTACTGATGCTCAATTGAAGATTGCCGCTCTTGAAGCCAACAACCAGATGCTGACTGGGAGACTACAAAGTTCTCAGAGGAGACAGAAAAGAAAAGCTGATAAAGAAGAAGCCAGAGCCAAGAAAAAAAGCCAAGCGTACTGGATCTACATCAAAGGTTGCTGATCAACAAGAAGACCCTCCCGTGTCTTAAGTCAATATAGCCAATGATATAGATATCCTGCTAATCTTCAAAGATATATCCAACAAATTATTTGCTAACATTTATTTGTGTGTTTGCTTATTTTTGTATTTTGTTCTTATAATATATCTACTTCTATTCATGCTAACTTGTTTTGCAGATTATTATTCCTCTGCTGATCATTACTAATCAGCATTCCACCCTTCTTTCCATTTTGTATTTTTTTTCTTTACCTTTACTTGACATCTCGTGTGACTTGGCTTAGGGAATGAAAATAAGTAGACATTGGTTGAAACCATTCTTTTACTAAGCTAAGATAGATGTTCTAGTATAGGGTGATTGGACTTAAGCAATTAGGAGGAGATTGTTGTTCAAATATATGTTTAGGACATAGAATTGCTTAATCCCAATCATAGTTATCACTTAGGATCCCCCAATTTTAATAGAACCTTTGTAAGGTACCCTTAGGATTCTTTGTGACCATCACAGGTGTATTCCAACTCTTCAATCTTAGCAAACCAGCAAAAGGAAGCACAATCAGCAGACCAGAATTCAACATGCCGATCAACTTACTACTCAAGTTGCCAATGACACAAACAATCAACAAGGACAATCTGAACCTTACTGACAGTCAGGTTTTGTTGTTCTATCTCAATGTCAACTTACTGATTGTCTCTGTCCTTTCTGTACTGTCTTATCAGAAAGTTGTTAAACTGCTCTGTTATGATTACTGCGCCATCTGACACGTAGCTAGTTTTAGCTATACTTTGTCCCTACTTGCTTTTTGCAGGTAACCGGTTGAGACAAAGGGGTCTTTACCCATCAGACTTTTGCAAGCATGCGTGTACTCCATATCTTTGCCATTAATGCTGAAGATACCGCATTTAATGCTCCTCAACTACCCAGCTGGATATTCAAATTGCAAGCCTTCTTCTACAAGACTCAAGACATTCACTCCTCTTATAAATAAAGGACTTAGAGCATTGAAGACGGTTGGTGGAAATAGAGCATTGAAGAGAGTTGAATGTTTTTGAGTATTCATTGAAGACTCAAACATTCTGTCCAGATAATCATTAGATCATTTAATAGAACATACACTTGTGCACCAACTCAACAACAATGTTAGTATTCCCGAACTAGATCATTTAAGGAATACGTTATTTAAGTTATTCACACACCCACCTGAGTGAGACAAGTTCTATTGGACTTGCCGCTCAAAAACACTTGGTCAGATTTGTATTACGATCCATTAGTGATCTCTAGAATTTAGTCTTTGTTTCCGGCAAAGCCGTACTTGTAATAGACTAGAGATATCTAATAGTACTCTTAACCCAAATCCAAGTTCTGACCATACTTGGTAGAGGACGTAGCATTATTTACACTGTGAACCTCTCCAAATCTTTTTGTCTCTGCTGTTTACTTTATCCTTGCCGGTTGGAACTCTATCACCGGCAGATCGTATATGTTTGTACTGATTCATTGTAATTTCCATTGACCAATCTCTTGAAACTGCATTGAACTTTTAGGAATCACTTTGTTTTAAACCAAGCTCTCAAAACCTTTTTCATACTGATTTTGTGTGAGTTAAAACCAAGTCATATCTTCTCTGCTGCGCTTACTGATAATAGTTTGCAAACTGATAAGTGACTTTGCATTTATAAAGTGTTTCTTTGAAAAAGTTTTAATTAGGCTATTCACCCCCCCCCTCTAGCCTATTTTCCTACTAATTGGGCCTAACAGGATGAATAGATATCCACCTAAGGCCCATAGGTTTGAGTAGCCTTAAAATCTCTCACCCGAACTACGTTAGGCTTGATTCCCTCGAATAGGGATACGTAGGAATCATATACCTCTAGGTCCAGCCATAAAATAAATCGGCTAAGCCGTCCTCCCATCGGATTTCCCTCGAATAGGGATACGTAGGAATCCTATACCTCTAGGTCCAGCCATAGAACAAATCGGCCAAGCCGTCCTCCCATCGGATTGGGATGCTTATAGGTTTGAGTAGCCTTAGAATCTCTCATCCAAATCGGCCAAGCTGTCCTCCCGTCGGATTGGGATGCTTATAGGTTTGAGTAGCCTTAGAATCTCTCATCCAAATCGGCCAAGCCGTCCTCCCGTCGGATTGGGATGCTTATAGGTTTGAGTAGCCTTAGAATCTCTCATCCAAATCGGCCAAGCCATCATCCCGTCGGATTGGGATGCTTATAGGTTTGAGTAGCCTTAGAATCTCTCATCCAAATCGGCCAAGCCGTCCTCCCATCGGATTGGGATGCTTATAGGTTTGAGTAGCCTTAGAATCTCTCACCCAAATCGGCTAAGCCGTCCTCCCATCAGATTGGGATGCTTGTTTTATCGATAACCTCGCTTTCTTCAAAAGCGACGTTGCCGAGGGGCTCTGTAAGTACCCCAATCTGAAGCTGACCTACTTTAGAGGAATTCTTGGTACCATTTAGGGATAAACCAATGGGCCAGGACCTCACTAGGATAAACCTGATATTCCAGGACTGAACTGGAATTAAACTTAGAAAAATCCATAAGCTCGCCAGGTCGAGTCGTACGGATGGTTTGGGCACATGAGGTCCCTAGCCGTACGGCTATGTTGGCCACCCTCAGCCTCTATAAATTGAACCCCATGCTGATCATTTCAGGGGGGGGAAATGTTTTGTGAGTTGAAACTCTGCCAGTTTGAGAGCAGAAAGTGAGTAATATACACATTTAAGTGAAAAGAGAGGAAGATAGGCATAACCATCATAGGTGAAGCCTCCTTCTCCCCATCTTCTTCATCTCAAACTCTTTTATCTTTGTTCATATTACTTGTTTATCTTGTGTTATTTCTTCTTGTTCTTGCAAAGTCTTGTCCATTTCAAGCACTTTACATTTCTTGCAAGTCTTGTCCATTTTCAAGCACTATATCTATATATTATACAAGTCTTGGCCTTTCAAGCTATATATATATTATGATTATATATGTATATGATCCAAATCATGAGGTGATTCAAGGTTACCTTCACATCTAGTGTGTGATTATGGGGTAAAACCTAAAGATGATCATGGTTTGTTACATTTTCATGTTGATTTTGTTTTATTTGGCCATAAGAGTCATGATTGGGGGATAAAGTTCCAATCTTTATCACCCCAACCATGATCTAGCTATAAATCACCAAGTATGGGACATAAAGATTTGATCTTTATGTTATATTTGTGTCCCTAAAGGTTTAATCTTGTATAATAAGTCCATTTTGGTAGTAAAGTTTCAATCTTTATCCACCAAAATGGTCATTTTGGTTTAAATGCCATGTTCATCAACTTTTCATAAATTTCTCCAATGATTGCCTTTGATCACACCCAAATCTTTGTTTTTGGGGTTCCTTTGATGATCAAAGTGCATAGGAATGAACTTCTCAAGGTTTTGTTGTTAATCATAAACTGGAAATCAACATTCCAGTCCAGTTTCAGCAAAGATACTCTGTTTTGACTGAAACTGGACTGTTTTCTGATAAACTGTAAAAATTCCCTGGAGAGCCCTCCCCATCCGTACAGCTACTTTGACCCGGGAGGGAATTTTCCAGTTTCTTCCTTTCCTGACCAGAAAGTTTGCAAAATAAACATTTTTTGTTAAATAATTAACTGGTTTTGTCAAAACAGTCAGTTTCTCCCATTTTGAAAACACACACACACACATGCAATTTCGTTAACTAACATTAGGGAGACTCGGTCCTATCCGAGGCGACTTGGGTGACATGAAACTCTTACCAAGGCGTAACCTGACCTCCGAACCAATGGAATCTCTAACCTTTTCTTTTGTTGGGTTAAATAATTAACAAAAGTGGTGACTCCGTTATTTTTGGCATGTTAACCGCGTTTGGCCTTTCGCCCCCATAACTCGTCGCGTTTTACGTGCACAGGGGCGGGATCCTTACACATGGGACAATCCTTCTTGTAGTGTCCTAACTTGTTGGGTATGCCCACATATATCTTAGTTTCAATGTGATAGGATTGATTAGATTTGATTGATCCATCACCTAAGTTTTATTTCATGGACTTTAGACCCACATGTAAGAAGTATTTATACTTCATTTTTTAGGTTGTCCATTGTAATAGAATAGGCTTAGAAATAGGGCAAGAAGATCAAGATTTAAGAAAATCACTGTGTGAATTCAAGCGATGCGTCATGCGCCTTCAAGCCATGCGCCATGCGCCCTCAAGCCACGCGCCATGAGCCTCCTTGGTGCGCGCGCATGAGTATGCACCTAGCATTAACTCATGCGCCCCATTGGCTCATGCGCCTCTTTAGCTCACGCGCCTCAACATAGTGTGTTAAACACTCAGTGATTTAATGAAGATTCAAAGACTTGAAGAGAATTCAAACTACGCCAATAATTCAAATGATGGTTAAATAACACGTGTGCGCCCAAATTAAGGACACCTGTCTATAACAGTCACAATTGTGTTATGTGTCTAACGGCTATAAAAGGACACGTGTTCCACTCAATAAGCAACAGCACATTTGTCCTTTGCTCAGAATCATCATGAATTTCCAACGGCTAGTTTTTGGGATTTCACTATAAATACCCCATAACTTCAACATTTTGAAGTTGCTGAGTTTTGCTAAGAATTTCAAGAATTTCTCTCTAAAGTATTTGTTGAAGATTTGAAGATTGCCTTTGTTATTTCTAGAATTCTCAAGAACATCTTCATACCTACATCCTTAGCCCAGATCTTCAAGCCAAAAACACTTTAGTCTTCTTGTGCTCTCAATCTCAAAGATCTAAAGAGCCTTGATACTAAATCACACACGCACCTCTTTAAGTTTGATCACTTAGATCTTTTTTTTAGAGATACACTGGTTTTGTCTAGGATTTGTTCTTTCATAGAAATAGATCTTGAGTTAGTTTATAAGCTCAAAACGATTGTAATTTGTAACACTCGCTCATAATAAGATCTTCATTAGAAATCCAAGACTAACCATCTTGGTAGAGGACGTAGATCATTTTCCCGATCGAACCTCTCCAAATAGCACGTACTTACTATCTTGCTATTTCCTTAGAAGTTCATATCATATCTAACTATTTGATTGTTTATTCATTGTAGATTGATTGATTGAACTGTGTTGTGTTCGTTATATCATTTGCCTTAGTTTCTTATTTCACCCACTTTGAGCCAAAATCTTAGAGTGTGTGTGCGCCCCCTTTATCACATTTGCGCCTATTTACTTAACTTACTTCCGATGTGCATTTCACTCACTCACATAGGCGCATATCATAACGCTTATTTGATAAAGTGCGCATTTGCAATTGAGTTTTTCAAGGGTACGAAAAGAATTTTAAAACAGCTATTCACCCCCCCCCTCTAGCTATTTTTCATACCCTTGTTGCCCTTTGGGACCAACAAGTGGTATCAGAGCAAACACCTTTATAAAACACTTTTGTTTTTCAAGCTTAACAGCTTGGGTGCCGATTCTAAATGGCAAACTCAAAACCTATGGCAACTGCAAACTACACTCACGTTCCGGTCTTTGATGAAGATCATTTTGACGTGTGGAAATTCAGCATCTTAACTCATCTCAACTCAATCGATGAAAGACTTCATGACACCGTGGTTTATGGACCTTACATCCCTATAAAAGCGAATCCAAATCCGCGCACCAATGCTACTCAACCAACCATCAATAAACCAAGGGAAGAATGGAATGAGGAAGAAACAAGAAGAGTTGCAAATGATGGCAAAGCAAGAAACATTCTCCTAAGCACTCTAAGCACGGCTATGAAACAACAAGTCATGCATTGTGCTACTGCTAATGAGCTATGGGACGCTATTGAAGAGCATATAGAAGGAGATATTGCTTGTAAGGAGAACAAGAAATATGAAGTGTAAAAGAGATTCAACAATTTCTTTCAACTCCCCGGTGAAACCTTAAGACAAACTTATGAACGCTACTGTGAAATTATAAATCTATGTATTTCACTTCGCATGAAGTTTTCAAACAAGGATTTGAATGTCAATTTTCTCCAAGCTTTTGGATCAAGATACCAACATAAATCCAGCGCTCTTGAAGACGCCGGATGTTTGGACTTTAAGGAACCTTTATGCAAATCTCAAAGTTTATGAGCTCAAACTCCAACGAATCAGTGAAACTGAAGGAAAGTCAAAATCCATAGCAATGGTGGCGCATAGAGAAGAAGCGCATGCGCCTGCACCGGTTCAAGAAGAGAAAAGTTCTGATCCCAAAATTTCTACCTCTGAGCTACTAGACATGGATGATGAAAACTTCGCTTTATTTGTGAAGAAATTTCAAAAGTTCAGAAAATTCTCAAGACCCGGCTCAACCAGCAAATTTCAAGGATCTACCAGCAGAGCTCCTCCAAAGTTCACGAGGAGCAGTGACTCAAAAAGAAAAAAAGACCTTGTTTGTTTTAATTGCAGGAAACCAGGACACTTTACTTCAAGCTGCCCAATTCCAAAATTTGAATATATGCAGAAGAAGAGCAGCCATACTCCCAAGTTCACTCCCAAATTCACTCGTCACAAGGGAATGGTTACTGAAGAGGAAGCACCAGCAAATGAGCAGAACACTTGGATTGAAACAGACTCAGATGAGAGCGATGAAGATTCCGATGATGGACTCGTTTGTTTGGTGGAAAATGATGATGAAGTTGATACCTATGATTCTGATGATGACTTCTCCAAGGATGTTCCTGATATGAATGTCTTGAATAAACCTATCAAAAAATCTGCAGGTTTTCAAGAAGTGAAAAGGAAAAAAGGAAGAAAGGACCAACCATCAGCGAGCTCGTTGAACAAGGATTTCTCACTCCAGCTCAAAGCGATGGTGGATTGTTATTCTCACGATGTGATCTAAGTGCAAGGAACATATTGAGAAAAGGAGCTTACATTAGACCTCAAGTTGAACCAACAGCTCCAATCTCCAAAATCAATGATGATGAAGTGATTGCTGAACAAGAAAAATTGTTCAAAAAGACCGAAAAGGTAATCACTAGATTTGATAGTATGAAGGAAGCTTTATCACTATCATATGATGAAATTTCCCAGCTTAAGACCGAGAAATCTCTACTTAAATCTGAACTCACCCTCCTTAAGGAGCAGATAAAGAGCATGACTCCTCTTACTGTTAAAAACACTTTTCTAACAGAACAGAACTCACTTCTTAAAGTTCAAAACGATGAATTGGTTGCTCAAATTACTGATCTTAAAAAGATTACAAATGAGTGGTCCAATTCTCGTGTCACTATGGAGAATATATTTAAGTCCCAAAAAGTCAGTGGTGATAAAAGTGGCTTGGGATTCTCATCAACTAGTAACAACTTTAAATGTGATATCTGTGCTGAAAGAGATAGTGAATTTACAAACCAGCAAACTTTTGAAATTCCCAAGGAAAAACATTCTAATTCAATGGGTAAAGGAAAGGAAAAAGTCAAGAGACAAACATTCCATTATGTCTACCCAACGAAGCAATTTGGGAAAGCTAATGGGAAAGATATAGCTACAGATGAATCATCCTCTAGCAAAATCCCTCTTGAAACAAAGCGCGCTCCTTCTCTGAGTGCTCATTATGCGCCTAGGAGCCACGCGCCTCATCGCCGTGCGCCTCCTAGCCCTATGCGCCCTCCTAGATAAAGTGCTCCAAAATTTCAAAAGAAGGATTTTGTTAAGGCTAGTCCATCTGACCCAAAGAAGAATGCTATCCCAAAGAAAAGTAAAGAGTTTTTGAAAACTCATGTGATTGGTGGATTTCATCATTGTTCCATTTGTGATTGTTCTGGACACAAGGCCGTGGAATGCCTTTTGCGATTCACTCCCAATGCCAAAGGACGTAAAAACCCTAAGGTCAAGCAAGAGTGGGTTGTCAAAAGTTGCTAACCCTAGGACCCAAAAGGAATAAAAGGGACCTGCTTAAATGTCTATATTTCAGGTTCTTTGTTTCATGGCTGGATCTTCAAAAGCTAGAAATTATGAATGGATTCTCGATAGTGGGTGTTCAAGACACATGACTGGAGATGAATCCTTATTAGAAGATGTCCATGAAGAAAGAGGTCCCTCAGTAACATTTGGTGATAATAACAAAGGTCAAGTTGTTGCATATGGAAAGCTCAAGAAAGACAAAGTGTGCATTGAAAGAGTCTCTCTCGTCGAAGGGCTCAAGCACAATTTATTATCCATATCTCAATTCTGCGACAAAGGATTAGAATGCCATTTCACCTCAACTCAATGTCTTATCAAGAATGGCAAAACTGGAGCTACATTACTCACGGGATATCGTAAGACAAATATTTACATTATTGATTTCCATAGTATGAACTCTAGTACTAATCTTTGTTTTGTAGCTAAAAGTGTGAGCGAAAATAGTTGGCTGTGGCACAAGCGCTTAAGTCACTTGAACTTCAAATATCTATCTAAACTCAGCAGGAATAACCTAGTTAAAGGACTTCCCAAGGTTGCTGATCATCATGACAAGAAGTGCGCCGCGTGTCAACTTGGCAAACAACCGAAGAAATCTTTCTCCAGCAAGACCAATCCTTCAACTTCTAGATGTTAGCAACTGCTTCACATTGATCTATTTGGACCAGTCACCACTGTAAGTATTCGTAAGAACAAGTATACTCTAGTTGTGGTGGATGATTATTCAAGATACACATGGGTGGAAATGATGATCTCAAAAGACGATTGTTACGATATTTTGACCACCTTATTCAGACTGCTCCAAACCCAAAAAGAAAATGACATCGTTAGTGTTCGATCCGACAATGGAACAGAATTCAAGAACAACGGTGTTGCTCGATATTACGATGATCATGGGATAGATCACAACTTCTCAACCGCTGGAGTTCCTCAACAAAATAGGGTTGTGGAAAGAAAGAATAGAACGTTGATTGAAGCGGGAAAGACGATGATAGCTGAAGCGAAATTGCCTAAGTACTTTTGGGAAGAAGCTATCAACACAGCATGTTTTACTCAAAATCGTTCCCTCATCAACAAACTTCATAACAAGACTCCGTATGAACTTTGGCGTGGTAAAACTCCCAACATTGCATTCTTCAAGATCTTTGGTTGCAAGTGTTATATCCTCTACAACGGAAATAAACATAGAGGTAAATTCGATGCCAAAGCCGGTAAAGGTATTTTTGTTGGGTATGCCAAACATTCTAAAGCTTTTCGCGTTTTTAATAGAACTACATTAGTGATAGTTGAATCTGTACATGTTACATTTGATGAACATTCTCTCCTTGAGCCACATTTGGCTCCAAATGTTGCTGATGATTCTGTTGAGCTTAATGATACAGGTGCTCCTATTTATGTTGCGCCTACACAAGAGCAGAATCTATCAACTCAAGAAAATCCATCAACATCAGTTGCGCCTAATTCCTCATATGGCGCGCTCCATGAGTCATCAGTTGCGCCTCACTCACATGTTGCGCCTCTTGATTCCTCTCATGCGCCTATATCTACTGCTGCATCTGGTGTAAACCCAAGTTTCAACTCTACACCAATTCAACCCCCAAATTTTGATGATTTAGAATCTGGTGAAGATGTACCAATTGAAGACCTTCAAGTTACTACGACTCAACCTAACTTACCTCCTGAAATTCGTGAAGTTAGAGGTCACCCAATCAATAATATCATTGGTGATCTAAACGTTGGTGTTCGTACAAGGAGAGCTACAAACTTTGATGCTTACACTGCATTCATCTCTCAAATTGAACCGAAGAAGGCTGATGAAGCGCTCCAAGATCCTAATTGGGTTGTTGTTATGCAAGAAAAACTCAATCAATTTGAACGATGTAAGGTTTGGACTCTTGTTCCAAGACCAAATGATCAAGGAGTGATTGGTACGAAATGGGTGTTCAGAAACAAGATGGATGAGAATGGAACCATCACAAGAAACAAAGAAAGATTGGTTGCACAAGGCTATAGGCAAGAAGAAGGCATTGATTACGATGAAACTTTTGCACCCGTAGCAAGACTTGAAGCTATCAGATTATTTCTAGCTTACGCTGCTCACAAGAACTTCAAGTTATATCAAATGGATGTGAAGAGCGCGTTTCTGAATGGTGAACTCCAAGAACAAGTCTACGTTGCTCAACCACCTGGGTTTGAAGATTCACAATTTCCAAATAATGTGTACAAACTCCAGAAAGCTTTGTATGGGCTCAAGCAAGCACCAAGAGCATGGTACGATACACTATCCAAGTTTCTCATTGAAAAAGGCTTCACTCACGGTAAAATCGATACAACTCTTTTCATTACCAAACATAATGGTCATAAATTACTTGTTCAAATTTATGTTGATGATATTATATTTGGTTCTACTAATGAATTGTTGTGCAAGAGCTTTGAGAAACTAATGAAGAGCAAGTTTGAAATGAGCATGATGCGAGAACTCACATTCTTCCTCGGGCTTCAAATCAAGCAAATGAGTGAAGGCATTTTTATCAATCAAGCTAAATATACAAAGGACTTAATCAAGAAATTTGGACTCGAGAACGCCAAAGCATATGATACTCCAATGGCCACCGGCAACAAACTCGACAAAGATTTAAAAGGTAAACGTGTTGATCAAACGCTCTATCGAGGTATGATTGGCTCACTCTTTTATCTTACTGCTAGTAGGCCCTATATTATGTTTAGTGTTTGTGTTTGCGCTCGTTATCAATCTGACCCTAGAGAAGCGCACTTAATTGCTGTGAAACGTATTATAAGATATCTCTCCGGCACTGTTAACCTTAGACTTTGGTACACCAAAGATTCGAATTTTAAACTTGTAGGTTATTCAGATGCGGACTATGCAGCGTGCACAATTGATAGGAAAAGCACGAGTGGCACTTGTCATTTCCTCGGATATCGACTTGTGTCATGGGCAAGTAAGAAACATGCTTCAGTATCTGTTTCAACAACCGAAGCCGAATATATCGCTGAGGGAAGTTGTTGCTGTCAAATACTATGGATGAAGCAGCAATTGGTAGACTATGATATCATTGAAGAAAATTGTCCCATCTACTGTGACAATACATCAACAATTGCCCTTTTTGAAAATCCTGTCATGCACTCAAAAACCAAGCACATTGACATCAAGTATCACTTCCTCAAAGACCACGTGGAGAAAGGAAATATACATTTGGAACACGTGAGAACCGACTATTAAATCGCCGATATTTTAACGAAAGCACTCGACGCGAAACGGTTCATATTTTTTAGAGGTAAAATGGGTATGCTTGAACTCAACTAAAATTCAATACAGTTTTGTCAATACTAATGATTTTATGTTTTGTTGAGTTACATGAGTATACTAGGTATTAAAAAGGATAGATCAATTTCAAAGTTTCAAGGAAACTCTATGCGCGCCCAACTCACATTCTCATGTGCGCCTGACATTCTATGCGCCCCAAAATGTGTGCGCACCTCACACCCCTGCGCATCATTACTTACCTATATATATATATACACCAACTCTTCCAATCCCTCTCTCTATCCCGTCTCTCTCTCTCTCGTTTTCTCTCTCTCTATATATATATATTTCTTTTATTTGATCTTATACATTTCATATATGGGTCCTAAGAAAGCATCTAAAGCATCACAAGACGAAATGGTATGATCTCTTGAACCTTAAACTCTTAAATTTTCGCATTTTATTTTGATTTTCTGGGTTTTCGTGTTCTTAAAAATCCGAGTTCAACTTTTCTTGATTAATCTCTCTTCGGTGATCCGTTTTCAAAATCGTTTGTTGGGTTATGTCTGTTTTGTGATTTCAAATCTTTATATCTATCTCTTTCAACGATCAATTCGGTATTTGTTGCGAATCTGAGAAATTTCATTTTCAAATTTTCGGGTCTTTGAATCCATTTTCTGGATTCGTTGTTGATTTGTTCTAGTTTTGGTTTACATATTTGTGATCCTTATCTTATTGCGGTCATTTTGATATATTGTGTGATTGATTTGGTGAAGTTTCACGTTTTATGTGTTCTTGGTGTTCTTCGAGCACTCAAGACATGTTCTTCGTGTTCTTCGTTATTTTTTCTTGACTTGGGTTTCAAAATTTTCAAAACTAGTTTTTCAAAATTTTCATATTTTGATTCTTAAAAATTGCATATGCATGTTTGATATGTGTTTGTGTGTTTTCGTGTGTTTTTATACTTAGCATGAATTTTACATAAATATGTGCCTAAGTGTTGATTTATGCGCCTAGTTGGTTATGCGCCCTATGACCTTATGCGCCTCTATTGATTCATGCGCCTAACAATTGTTTGCGCCAACAAATGTTATGCGCCTCAATCAACTTATGCGCCTAAACATTTTATGCGCCTAAACATTTTATGCGCCTAAATTTTACTTAGTCAAATTTTTATGTTTAATTCTTACTTAGTATATTTCATAGAACCATGATATGCGACTCGTAGTTGTATGCGCCTACAACATATATGCGCCTAATAATAGTATGCGCATGCTATTTTATGCGCCTATATATTGCCCTGCGCCTACCCTACTGAGCACATCATTATGATTCTATGCGCCTACACTACTAACTTCACTCAAATGTTTACTTTTCAGGACCCTGCAAATTTCAGACCTGGTGAGACAGTTGATCTTGCTGAGCTCTCACTTGATCCAATGGGCGTTGAAATCCTTTCAACCCTTCACATCGCTGGACTCACTCCTTTATTCACGTTGGATCAACCATTCTTTTCTCCACTCCTCGTTGATGAATTTTTCTCAACCGCTGCTCTAGTTGAGACTCCTGCTGATGGATATGTGCGCTACAGGATATGCGCCACCATTCAGAATGTGGCTATAACTATCTCTACGGGCACAATCAAGAACATCGTAAGTTTCAGCACTACTGGCCCTCAGGGTGTTTCTGGTCAACCAAACTCTTACTCAGTTGCAGATCAGAATGCTGTAGCGCGTACCTATCTCCAAATTCCTACTCTTCTAAACAACATAAAAAACGTTGAGATAAGAGATGGTGGAGATCTGCTCGCTCATATAGCGCATCTTGTTGATACTTCGATCGTGTTCAAGACAGGGAATGTGAATAGATTCACTGTGGAGCAGTGGGAATATACTGCTGCCATCATGGGAAAAACCAGATTGAATTGGCGTCAGATTTTGTTCAAAACTTTGTCTGATCAAATTGATAAGTATAACAAGAACAAGTCTGATGGTAGAACAAAATTCAAAACTCACTGCAGAATCCTGACTAAAATTTTCCTAACTTATCCTGAGTTAGTCAAGTTTTTGAGTGAGAACCCTGTGTACAAATCTGATGAAGTTCCAATTTTTGGAAAAGCCAACTTGGATCTTAAAAAGCGCAGGAAAAAGCCTGTGAAACGCACAACGGGAATTCGGATCAAATCTATTGAAGGGTTAGTTGATGAAAATACTGAATCAGATGATGCGCCAGTTCCTAAAGGCGCACCAACAAAGAAGAGCGCAGATTCCGAAGGCGCCAGTCAACGCGCAGAAACCGTGGCAGGCGCAGAAAAGAGCAAGGGCAAAAGGATTGTTGATGACCCTCCTAGAGCTGCTATCAAGCGCACTAGATTTGAATCTGATGAGGATAGAGATCTAAGGACTGCGCAGGAAGCTAGCAGACTTGAGGCTCAAAGGAAACGAGATGAAGATTTTTGAGCCAAGAAAGCAGCTGAGTTAGAAAATAAGGAACGCAAGAAATGCGCTGGTTCAAGCGCAGATGCTGAGAAAGGCACAGTCGATCCCGCGCCTACTCAACTCGCGCCACCTCAACACGCCCCCGTTCCCCGTGTGTCTCCAATTCCATCTACAACTGCTGCGCCCCCTCTAGTTCCTACAATTCCTATATCTCCCACTCAACAAAAATTCAGGCAAGACCTCAAAAAAGAATTATTTGGAGATGATGATTCAAGTGAGGGGGAGCAAGATATTCCATCAACTCTTTCCCCTTCTCATGCGCCCCTATCCTCCCATGCGCCTCCTCCATCTGCTCCTTCAGATTTGAGTGAGGATATTTCTATTCTTAAATCTTTGCAGCAGGGGCAGGCTAAGTTAGAACAAGGTCAGACTCAGATTGCGACTCAATTTGAGCTCCTCACTTCCATGCTGACTGATCAATCTAAAGAGATCGCTGCCATTAAAGGGGAGATGACTTTAATCAAGGACAAACTTTCTGCTCCTACTCCTCTGGCGCAGACTCAGGTACAAGCTCAACCTGATCAGGCGCACACCTCATCTGCTGCGCCTACCTTCATACCTCAGTCTGCTGCATCTCAGTCCAACATGAATGTTCTAGTCTCAAAGTTGGATGTTTTGAAAGAAATGATTGTCACTCACTTCACTGCTGCTCACTCCAGTTCTGATAGACGCACTTATCACATTTCCTCTGACATTATCACTGCTCAAAATTCTATTGAAGCACATCTTCAAATTTTAGAAGAAAATGTTTCTCAGCAGCATCAAATTACTCAGCGCTCCATTGATGAGTATCAAAACATCAATGTGGATCATTTGCGCTACATCAGAGATGGTGTCACTGAAACTCATACTCTTGTCACTGACACTTATGCTAATTTCAACCGCGCCTATCAACTTTCCAAACAAATCCAGCGCTCCGTTTCTGAAATTGAAGAAGGATTGAAGGAAGACGACGCGCCTCCTAATCCTTAGTTTTCTTTGATTGTAAGTTGTTAGAATTTTTTTTGTTGTTAGTAAAACCCTTTTGAAGATAGTGATTTTCGTGCTTACATGTTTTAGCACCTCTTTTTTATTTTGTTCTGTTCAATACTTGTAATCTGTAACTCCTACATCCCAAGTATTAATGAGAACAAAGCATCACGTTTATCTCAAACCTTGTTCACTCAAACTACTTGTTTGTAGAACATTGAATGTTGTTTAAAATCATATGCATCATATTCTGAACTGCTTCACATTTTATGCATTGAGTTTAAACTTTGTTTAAACACATTTCAAAACTAAAACTCATATCATTTTGAATGTGTTATAAACTGTTGTTTCTATCTTTCCATTCGTAATGTTTTATCTTTATTGGAATAGATTAGAAATCTATATCTTGGACTAGTGTGTGCATTAACTTGAGACATGATTTACCAATATCATTTTTTTTAGACATGTTATTATCAAGTATAATGTTTGTCCTTGATGTAGTAGGTAATGGCATCAATCAAATAGGGGGAGATTGTTGGGTATGCTCACATATATCTCAGTTTCAATGTGATAGGATTGATTAGATTTGATTGATCCATCACCTAAGTTTTATTTCATGGACTTTAGACCCACATGTAAGAAGTATTTATACTTCATTTTTAGGTTGTCCATTGTAATAGAATAGGCTTAGAAATAGGGCAAGAAGATCAAGATTCAAGAAAATCACTGTGTGAATTCAAGCGATGCGCCATGCGCCTTCAAGCCATGCGCCATGCGCCCTCAAGCCACGCGCCATGCGCCTCCTTGGTGCGCGCGCATGAGTATGCACCTAGCATTAACTCATGCGCCCCATTGGCTCATGCGCCTCTCTAGCTCACGCGCCTCAACATAGTGTGTTAAACACTCAGTGATTTAATGAAGATTCAAAGACTTGAAGAGAATTCAAACTACGCCAATAATTCAAACGATGGTTAAATAACACGTGTGAGCCCAAATTAAGGACACCTGTCCACAACGGTCACAATTGTGTTATGTGTCTAACAGCTATAAAAGGACACGTGCTCCACTCAATAAGCGACAGCACATTTGTCCTTTGCTCAGAATCATCATGAATTTCCAACGGCTAGTTTTTGGGATTTCACTATAAATACCCCATAACTTCAACATTTTGAAGTTGCTGAGTTTTGCTAAGAATTTCAAGAATTTCTCTCTCAAGCATTTGTTGAAGATTTGAAGATTGCCTTTGTTATTTCCAGAATTCTCAAGAACATCTTCATACCTTCATCCTTAGTCCAGATCTTCAAGCCAAAAACACTTTAGTCTTCTTGTGCTCTCAATCTCAAAGATCTAAAGAGCCTTGATACTAAATCACACACGCACCTCTTTAAGTTTGATCACTTAGATCTTTCTTTTAGATGTTACACTGGTTTTGTCTATGATTTGTTCTTTCATAGAAATAGATCTTGAGTTAGTTTATAAGCTCAAAACGATTGTAATTTGTAACACTCGCTCATAATAAGATCTTCATTAGAAATCCAAGACTTACCATCTTGGTAGAGGACGTAGATCATTTTCCCGATCGAACCTCTCCAAATAGCGCGTACTTACTATCTTGCTATTTCCTTACAAGTTCATATCATATCTAACTATTTGATTGTTTATTCATTGTAGATTGATTGATTGAACTGTGTTGTATTCGTTATATCATTTGCCTTAGTTTCTTATTTCACCCACTTTGAGCCAAAATCTTAGAGTGTGTTTGCGCCCCCTTTATCACCTTTGCGCCTATTTACTTAACTTACTTCCGCTGTGCATTTCACTCACTCACATAGGCGCATATGATAACACTTATTTGATAAAGTGCGCATTTGCAATTGAGTTTTTCAAGGGTACGAAAAGAATTTTAAAACAGCTATTCACCCCCCCCCCCCTCTAGCTATTTTTCATACCCTTGTTGCCCTTTGGGACCAACATAACTCCTTACAATGATAGCATTGAACCGATCCTTTCGCGACCCTTGGTTTGTCTATGATCTCCACGGCCTTGCCCTTACCACCCACTACGTTTTCCCTTGATTCAGTTCTCTCTTTATTGCTAGTACCCGGCCTTCCCCTGCTAGTAGTATCTAAGGCCGATCCCGAAGTAGACGATGTCCCCAATTTCTTCAAACGATTTTCCTCGCCCAACTGAAAGTCTTTAACATCATCATACTTCAATTTGTTATTACCCGCTGAAGCATTGATCGCTGTCACCGTTCCGCTCCAACTTCCTGGTAAAGACGCTAGCAACAAACACGCATGAACCTCATCATCAAACGTAATATCCAACGCAGTCAATGAGTCTATAACATCCATAAACTCATCGATGTGTTTAGCTAAGGATCCTCCCTCTTGCATCTTGAGACTACCTATCTTGCGTATCAAATCAACCTTGTTTGCAGCAGATGGAGTTTCAAATCTCTCAGTAAGATAATCCAATAGCTCCTTTGTGGTTTTTGCCTTCTTGGTAGTCTTCGCGATCCACTTTGACAAAGTAGATCCAACCACCCCTAGGGATTTCCGATCCATGAGATCCCAATCTTCCTGCTTTTCTCCTTCCGGCTTGACTCCTTTTAGAAGCTTATAGAGATCTTTGTTGTACAAGAGATCCTCTATTTGCATCCTCCAAAACCCGTAGTCAGACCCATCAAATTTCTCCACCGCTTGTTTATCCTTGCCCATTCTTGATTGCTGGAACAAACCCTAATCGCCCTATAACCCGGAACGATAAACCAGAGCTCTAGATACCAGTTGTTGTGGAATTGACCCTCCAACACCCAAGCAATATCCCAAGAAAATAATGGCACCACAAACAAGCACAAGAAATAAAGCAGAGAAAAGACACAAGAAATTGTTTACCCAGTTCGTCAATATGTTTGACTACGTCTGGGGGCACTACCAAGCCAGGATCTTGCACTATAATATGTTTGTATGAAGTTACAATGAGTTATGGGGCGGAACTTTATTTATATAGCAAACCTAGAATGAGACCTAAACCTAAACATAAGAGAAAACCCGTCAAAACTGCAATTCCCCGAATTCACATCGGGGCACCGAGCGCCCGCTTGGGTTACCCCAAGCGCCCGCCTGAATTAATCTCTCCAGGAACCAAAATCTTCTGCCCGCTAGGGCGCCCGCCTGGTCTATACCAGGCGCCCGCTTGGTGTGTCCGCCAGTTTGACCTCCTCTTTGTTCCTTAGAAGATCTCTATTCCAACACTATGCCCCCTAAGTCTTAACGAATGCTAAAAAACTAAAATAAGGAAAAAATATCCTAAAATTAAATCTAAAAGGGCTTATTTTGAGGGGCGAAGGGAGAATATTATATCTTTTAATAAATAATATGACAATTATTTTTGTTTAATAATTTAATTTTCAATAGAAATATTTTTTAAAGAAATTAATATGGTTTTTAAATTATTATCATAAAAAAGAAAGAGGAAAGGGCAAAAAAACCCTAGCTCATTCTTCATTTTTCAAGAACGCCACACTCATCTCGGCCTACTATTTTTTTCTTTTCCGACAGCTTCTCTTCCGGTCACAGCTTCGAGCCTGCGACAATGGAAACACAAGAAGAACACCAAATACGGACTCCACTTAGCAAGACGAAGACAACGCAGTAATAGTCTCCGTCAAACGCTACCATAAGTGACGATAACCATCAACACCGGCAAGATTTTGGCCAGATCTATTTTAGTCAATCGCCGGCGACACTCCGGCAAGAACAAAGAGCATCACAGACAGATCCGCCATCCCCAAACGAAGTTGAAGGTGTAAGAATCGCTGCAAATATAGCTCAGATTCCCGACTATACCCCTTTGCCAGATCTCATCGTCGGCGAGCCTACCGGCAGCCTTCACCGCCGGATTTCACAGGCGAATCTCATCAGACCTGATGCAGTATGGCATTCTGGCACTCACGCACACTTCCACTAAGTTCATCGCATCATTTGAACCTCCGATGTCCTTATCCAAGGGTGTGAGGTCTCCTTGCATATCATCAGATTACTAGGGGCCCACCTTGAAATCTGTCTTGGGCTTTATGGTTTCTATTCGTTAAGAAAGAGCAAGGGGGTGTCGTAGGATAATTTAAATTGTAAGGGTAATCATTTCAATTTTGAAAGAAATTTGTTACGTTTTCCATCCATTTTCGTTAGTTTTTTAATGGGCAATCCAAAATTACACTTGATTGCAACATATTCAGTAACCAAATTGTAACGAACACAAATTGGATAGCCAATTGAAACATCGTGATAAACTCAGGTAACTAAATTGCAATTTGCCCTGCTTTTATATTTAATGAGTTTTAACGTTAAATACTCTATTGCTTGGGTACAATATCAACCCTATCTACCGTGATTAGAGGGTTGTAGTTTACTGGTAGGCTCGCCTCACTTTATACCATAGGTTCTGAGTTCGAGTCATCTCATCTCAAGGGATAATATAGGAACATGTGTTGATCCACTTTTAAAGACTTGAAACTATTGCTTAAATTTATCTCGTAATAGCATCGAAAAAAATGCGAATATCATTTTAGTACGGAGGGAGTATAAGCAAGTTATATGCAAGTTGACTCTACCTGACTTGCATATGTTTTTTAAGATCCGTCAAGCACTAAAACTCTAACTTTCAATTACTCCCTCCGTCCCATACTTATTCGGTTATTCCCACCAAATCCCATACTTATTCGGTTATTCCTACCAAATGAGAGTGCACGGAGATTATGAAAATATGTTAGAAAAGTAAGTATTGTGAGTGAGTAGGAGAGAGAAAATAAGTTAGTAGATAGTTGTTGTGAGTGGATATGAGAGAGAAAAGCGAATTTTGGGTAAATAGACGCCTAAAATAGAAATAAGTAGCGATAAGTATAAAACGGATGGAGTAGATATCAAACTTCAGTATATAGACTGTAGAATTATGGATTTGGGCTGCTGTTAGATGGTACGACAATCCAAAATTTGTAATTAAATCATTAATTAAAAATTAAAGGTAAAATCGTTTTTCTAATACCCCACCATCACCATGGAGAAGCTGAAATTGGATGATGAGAAATCTATGCTATAGTATTTTAAAGTTGGTGAAACTTATTTTGTGAATGACACGTAAATCAAAAATGGGTTTATTTTGATTTAGAGGATGACATGTAATATGACTTTTAAAATCATGGAGGCTTTTGGCATTCTCCTACCTAAGTAAAAATAATAGGTAATATCCATAGATATGATAGTATGTAATTTAGTGATTCTATAAAAAGATAAGAAGAGATTCATATCTAATAGAATATATACTCTTATATACTCTCTCCGTCTCAGCTCACTTGACACTTATTTCTATTTTGGTCCGTCCTAGCTCACTTGACACTTCCCAAAATAGCCTACTTTTTATAATTTTATATTCACTCTACACCTCCACTAATTCTCTCTCTTCATTTTTCACCACTCATTTTATTCAATCAACACTACTATTTACCTCACTCACTCACTCTCTCTCTTCATTCATACCACACATTTTCTTTAGTTTATTCTTTTTCCTTAGTTATTGTGCCCACCTCTTGGGTGTCAAGTGAGGTGGGACGGAGGGAGTATAGAGTATTAGACTAGGTAGACATATACTCCCTTCGTTTCATGTGAATTGAGACTTATTTCTTTTTTCGTCCGTTTCACATCAATTGAGACTGCCCAAAATGGCAAATCTTTTACTATTTCTCCCACTCATTCTCTCTCCTACTTTACTTTTACACTCACATACACCAATTAACTTACTATTCCTCCCACTCATTCTCTCTCCTATTTAATTTTTCACACTCACAAACACCTCCTCCCCCTATTTCTCTCACTTACTTTTCCTTGGTTTGTGTTCCAAAAAATTTGATCTCAGTTCACATGAAACGGAGGGAGTACTCTTATATATAGAGTATTAGACTAGGTATGATTTGGATGCATTAAAGAACAATTCATTAAGAAGTGACTTTTTTGTTTTTGACTATTGAAATTTTCATAATTCAATGGCTTTGATCCTTTTATGTATTCCAAGAAACAACATATTATTCAAAACAATTGAATTATGATGGAATTCTTAAAGTTTAAAGTATCAAGTGAACTTAAAATCATAAAAAATAAAAAAATAAAATGAACCATTGTAATAAACTAGTTGGAGATTATATGCGTCGTCGAAAATCAATAAAATCATCAAGGCCCAAAACTCAGTAAAACCAACAATACCTCACAATAACTAAGCATAATTAAATGGCCTTAACGAGACGTCTATATAAGACAATATGGCCTAGCTAGGGATGGCCAAACCGGAACCGGACCGGAACCGGAAAACCGGACCGGAACCAGACCGGAAAAGCCCGGAACCGGAGCAAACCGGGGAGGAAACCGGAACCGGACGAACCGGAACCGCAAGGCATGCGGGCCGGTTCAGGGTCACATATATGCCGAACCGGACCGGAACCGGAACCGGAACCGTACCGAAAATCCCTTATTTTTCAATAATTTTACCGGAACCGGACCGAACCGGAACCGTATTGTGCCAAACCAGAACCGGAACCGGGGTAAGTGCGGGCCGGTTAAGGGTCACCCATTTGACGAACCGGAACCGGGCCCGGAACCGGTTTTGGCCATCCCTAGGCCTAGCTCTTCATATTCAAAATGTTCATTTGCAAGGATAAATTATACTCCCTCCGTCCCCACCCATTTAAGGTTTTACTTACCTTTTTAATCTGTCTCAATTTAAAGTTTTTACTTTAATTTATTATTTCCTCCAGAAACAAATATAAGCAAAAAAGTTGGGTTTTTTTTTTTTGACCTAAATATAAGCAAAAAAGTTGGGTTTCAATACAAAACTCATTAAATGTAACTGTATTAAATACGCTTTTACCAAAAATACCCTTAATTAATTACTCATTTTCAAATACAAGTGCACATTTTATACTCCCTCCGGTCCAAAATAACTGTCTTTTTTTGCACTTGCACAACTCTTAAGAAATGTAATAATTATCATGACTTAGTGACAAAAGTTCCAACTTTACTCCTATTAAGTGTGCAACTTTCTTACATTAATGTCTCTCACTAAGATAATTAATAAAAGAGAACAAGTTTCAATGCAAGGATAAAAGAGACATTTAGCTCAAAAGTGACAATTATTTTGGACCAAAATTTTGGTCCAAAAGTGACAGTTATTTTGGACCGGAGGGAGTATGAGAATATATTACTACCTCTGTTCCTAAATGAGTGTCCAAATTTCATTTTAAGGGACATTGAAAATCTCAACTTTGTGTACAATTTGGTAGCAAAGATTCATATATAATCTTGTAATCTCCTTTCCAAACATTTAGTTTTGCACGTATAAAGAAACCGGTGAAAAAAATTTCAAAAAAAAACATTCAGGGACAAAGTTATGTTAAAAAAAGACACTCATTTTGGGACAAAGATTTCTTGAAAATTGACACTCATTTAGGGACAGAGGGAGTAGTAATTTTAACATAATTTTATTATAAAATCAAGACAATTAACTAACTTTAACTACTTTCTTAATAAGTGTGATTTTAGTTACTTTTGCTTATATTTGTGACCAGAAGGAGTACCTAAAATGGAAAATGTGACCCACTTGTACTTCTCACAACAAAAACTCTTTACCCACTTTCTTTCTCTTTCTTTACTTTTCACACTCATAACATTTACTTTTTTCTTAATTCTCGTACAAAGTTAAAGTAGGAACCATAAAATGAGAAGGAGGGAGTACAGTATTTCATATTCATTATATAAAAAATTTAAAATCTCTTATTACTGTTTTAATGGATCAATATGAGGTAGTTAAATAAAAAATTACAAAGGTTGGCTTGTTTTGAGTAATGCCAAGTTTGTTTTTCATTTCGGCTCTTATTTAAATTATTGGTGGGTGTAGTAGAAATAAAAATAATTTATGGTTTTTTTCTTCCATTTAGATCGGAATGTCTTTTATTTGCACTTAA
Organism: Campanula takesimana; assembly: GCA_026119855.1. Classification (NCBI taxonomy): domain Eukaryota; kingdom Viridiplantae; phylum Streptophyta; class Magnoliopsida; order Asterales; family Campanulaceae; genus Campanula; species Campanula takesimana. The sequence goes on from JAOWBW010000016.1 coordinate 712,393, forward strand.
TTTTCAGATGTAAAACTCTCACTTATTTGCCTCTTAAATGATTTTTTTATCATATACTCCCTCTGTAGCACCTCATTTGATACCTAAGAGGTGGGCACAATAACTAAGGAAAAACAACAAAATAATGAAAATGTGATAGAAAATGAAGAGAGAGAATGAGTGGGGTAAATAGTAGTGTTGGTTGAATAAATTGAGTGGGGGTAAAATGAAGAGAGAGAATGAGTGGTGTGGTAGATTCACTATAAAATTATTAAAAGTTTGCTATTTTGGGGGGGAGGTCTCAAGTAAGCTGGGACAGACCAAAATGAAAATAAGACTCAAGTGAGCTGGGACAGAGGGAGTATATCTCTTCCATAAACTCGTAATTCCAAAAATACCCCACCCAAACACAAGATCAACAACCATTCATCCCATGTCTCTACTCTATTCAATGTCGTAATTTTAATTTCAGATGAATAATCAAACAGCTTGTGAAGTTTAGAAATCAGTTTTCAGACACCGCCTTTTATGAATTGAGCCAAATTCATACGTGAAATCAGATTTTATTACTTAACACTTAAAAATGAAACACCACCTGCTATCACTTGTAAAAGCACGAATCAATAGAGAAATAAGTGTTTCATTATAGAACGGAGGGGATGGAGTGTGTATATATACTCCCTCCGTCCCGTGCGACTTATGACGTTTTGTCATTTTGGGCGTCCCAACGATCTAAAATGAAAAGGTTATATTAAATTTATATTTAATGGGACCCACTTGTTATACTATCAGCAACAATCCCTTTATTATTCCTCCCACTCATTATCTTTCCTATTTTACTTTCATACTCACACCTCCTCCACTCATTCTCTTTGCTCTTAAAATAATAATTTTCCTTAATCCCCGTGTTGAGACCAAAAATCCTAAGTCAGGCGAGACGGATGGAGTATATATTTGGAGGAAGTCTCTTGTGATGAGACCGTCTCATATGCATGAGACGGGTCTCGATGAGAGAGAAAATGGATTTGCCCCACCCCATCTATAGTGGGGCGAACCATTTACTATTTCAATGAAATTTGTTTCATATACGTGTGATCCTCTCACACAAGTTTTTATCATGAGTCGTTCTTGTGTAAAACTTGTATTACACTAAGGAATGGAAAAACGTGTTTTACGTAATTGCCTCTGCTCTTATATTACACTTATTAAACATTCAACCGGCACTTATAAACATTCAAACAAGCACCTTTAATGGTAATGTTAAGAATGTATGTCCTAGTATTACAAACTGCCTACTCTAGTACAAGGTTCTAAAAAGCGTTAGGCGGTCGCTAGACGCCCCAGCAACGCCTAGTGCCTAAGCGGGGTCTAGACGGAACTTAGGCGGGGCCGAGAATTCAGAAATAGTTATAATATTCTAGGCGGGACTTAGGCGTTTCATGAACGTCTAGCGCCTAGACGGGGCTTAGGCGGCCTAGACGGACGTCTTTTGGAACACTGCTCTAGTAGTGAAAAATGCCTCTTACATAGTCAACATATGTTTGTACGAAAAAATAGTCAACATATGCTTGATGAGTTTTTACAAGTTCTAAAAACAGGTGACTTCTCTAGTGTTAAAAAGTGTCTGGTGTAGTAATAGAAAATGCCTCCTACAGTAGTGTCGAAAAGTGTCTGCTGTGTTTTTATAAGTTCCAGTTATTTTCAAAAATGTCACCACACTTTGTAACAACATTTTGCTTATTTAAAAAAATGTCACTCCGCATACGAAAAACATGTTTTACAGCCTGATTTTCACTTTTATCATATATTCCCTCCGTCCCAGCTCACTTGACACTTATTTCTAGTTTGGTCCGTCCCAGCTCACTTGACACTTCTCAAAATAACCTACTTTTTATAATTTTATATTCACTCTACCCCACCACTCATTCCCTTTCTTCATTTTCCACCACTCAATTTATTCAACCAACACTACTATTTACCACACTCATTCTCTCACTTCATTTTCTACCACACATTTTCTTTATTTTATTCTTTTTCCTTAATTATTGTGCTCATTTTTTGGGTGTCAAGTGAGGTGGGATGGAGGGAGTGCTGCGTATTTGTATATACATATGGTAAAATCAATGTAAAACATTGAGGGAAAGTGTTCATCTACAAAACAAGAAAGGTCCTCCAATTCATGATTTCTTTTTCCGAATTTATAATCATCATTACTCCGTATACTACTCCCTCCGTTTCGCAAAACATGTCATTTTAGGTGTTCAATTTTGTTCCAAAATATTTGACACTTTTCAATTATCTAGGAACTTTTACCATTACTTACCAATTATACCCTTATTTAATAATTGACACACCTTTTGTAAATACATTTAATTACCTAGGTAAATGAATTGTTATAGGGGTGTTTGAGTCTTTCTTACATGTAATAATTGCTTTTCTTAATCTAAGTGAAGAAGGTTAAAACGTCAAGTATTACGAAACGGAGGGAGTGTACCCGGGAAAACCACAACTTGGCTAGAGCGGTGAATTATCCTAGGATGTCTATTTGTGTTTTGATTTGTAGAGTCGCCGCCTATGTTTTAGAGGAACATAAGAAAAACCTAATGTTTATAGCCTATGTTTGATTACGAAAACAGAGATTCTTGTTTATGAGGTTCGGTAGTTAGGTTACGAGATGGGAAGTACTTAAACACCCATCTCGCCCGACTAAAGTTGGTCTTGCTTGATCAAAATCTACATGAATGATAAAATGTTCTTATTCTTTGATGAAAAATGGGGTTTTGAAAGGTGTTTTGGAATGTAGGGAGATAACTCCTTGACTAGCTTCAATGAAGTGAAGTAGCCTTTGGTGTCATGTCCCAAAATGTTTGGGTGATTGCACTTTGATTCAAAATAAAAGAAAGAGAGGAGAGATGAAGTAGAAGAGATGAGAGGAAAGAATAGCCTTTACCTATACTTCCAAGAACTTCAAAGAGTGACTCTTGAGAAATGCTTTGCAAGTATATTTTGTGTATAGTTTTGTTAGTGATCAAAAATCTTCCTCCATTCAAAGGTGAATTAGAGGTGTTTAAATAGGTGAAGAAGGTGAGTTTTTGGTGCCAAAACCAAGTCAACAACATCAGTTTCCCGGGCAAATCCTGTTAAAAAGAGCAAGGGAGGGATTCTTTGACAGAAATCTGTAACTGACGCCCAGGTGTGCGCGCCTCCTGCCTTGGTGGCGGGATGCGCGCGCCTCTGGCCCCAAATGATGGAAGCGCGCGCCTTGGAGATGGCAAAAATGATAGAGTGGACTAGAAAGTCAGCACTGCTATTCAGTTTGGTCATTGGACTTAACGAAGTCAGTCAGGAACTTAACAGAAGTAACAGAAACTAACGAGAAACACTTAAAATAGGGAGAAACACAAAACCAAATGTGCAATCGGGGTGAGCGGTCAAAGGCGGGGTGTCTACAGGGAGTATGAGAAATACTCCATCCAGTCCAAAATAACTCACTTTTGGACTAAAAATTTGGTCCAAAATAATTGTCACTTTTGAGCTAAATGTCTCTTTTATCCTTGCATTGAAACTTGTTATCTTTTATTAATTATCTTGGTGTGAGACATTAATGTAAGAAAGTTGCACACTTAATAGGGGTAAAGTTTGAACTTTTGTCACTAAGTCATGATAATTATTACATATCTTAAGAGTTGTGCAAATACAAAAAAAAAAGACAGTTATTTTGGATTAGATGGAGTATCATTTAAAAATGTACAAATACCAATTACTTGGAATTGGGAATCACGTGATGCCATTAAGACAAAACACCTCGACCAAGTAATTAATTAACCTCATTTCTAGACTTAAATTATTTAGAACCGTACTTGCTTCAAGTCAAGTCAAAATTTGAAAAATAAAGTTTAAAAATAATAATAAAGAAAAAACAAGAAAAGAAAAAAAGAAAAAAAAGGAAACCCTCAACACATAGGTGATCTTTGTGGAACACCTTTTCTTCTACTCATGCTTGTAGCCATGTCTTCTTCAGAAATAACCTTATTAGAAGATGATCTTCTACATACATACAATCCACTTCTCTTCTTCCTGACAAAACCTGTGTATATCATCATCATGCTCGTGTTTTCGAATCCCGAGGATGACCCCGAGGAAGAGCTCATAGGATCGTCAGAATAGTCCACAACGGTCGAATGAGGGGTCTCATTTGTCATTTCATCATCCCCATTGTCTTGAGGGATGAAGAAATCTGGACCAAGTTGTAAAGAGTGGCATGTCCTCAAGAACGGCGAGAGGTCTCTATAATGTTTCAGCACAAAATCCACCTACATATGCAACATAAATTTTGAATTATACGTAAATTTCAATCGCAATTATCATAAACAAGCAACAAGTCATAAGCTTTATAGTAGTCACTAGTCACACAATTCTAATTCAACAGCAACAACACAAGTTGTTCTTAACAAAATCAGAAAGATGTCGAAAATTCTAAATTGCATGGTTTAGGTACTCAATTGAGTTAATGATGCAAATAACTTCTTTGAATATGATAAAGAAATGTTACTTTTGGCAAGACAACCATAAAATATTGCACGAAATTTTATTTTATTTTTTTTTTCAAAGAATTATATGGAAATTTCGCAAGTCAATTCTTTGAGTAAAACTAGTTAGAGATGAGAATTACCTTGCAGCCAAGAGAGCAATGAATAAATGGTTCTTGGAGGGTCCTATCACAAGAAGTGCAGTAGTTTCCCGACCCTTTGAAATGCCGGTTTTGAGGTCTCTTCTTGATGAACACCACTTTGGCACTATTAATGGTGTAAGCCTGATTGAATTATGCAGAGTTAGTCAAAAGGAAGCAGAATTATGGTTGCAATCTAGTAAAATTTCATAATAATAACATCTACTATTAGTTAGTTTCATTTTATTCACAAAATTTTAATACGTTCTTTCAATTTACCTGAATGTTTGTACAATCTATGAGCTTCTCGAGGTCTTCCAATCGGACAACATCATGATAGACATAACGGCGAATTTGAAGAAGCCTGTGGAAGCGGTGAAACTGCACACAGTGGGGGCAAATACTAATGCAACAATCCAAACAGCAAATATTCTTCTCATTCTTCTTTGCAGTATCATGAATTGAGCATGCCGTGAAGAATTTATGCTCGTAAAGAGCTTCTAACCAAGCTGGTTTTGGGAATCCCTGATTATGCAGATCATGAAATAAACAGTTTAAGAGAAAATTCAACGATCACATAAACTAAACAAAGAAAGAATGAATGAAAGAAAGAAAGAAACGGAGTAAGGAATTAAGACCTACCATGATCATAAACCCTAAACGGACGTTTTTGAGAAGATATGAGGGAAATAGTGCAGGTTGTTAATGGCACGGAGAGAATGGCTAGGGTAGAAGATGACTATTTATCGATGGTCATAAGAGAGGATAGGGTATATATTTATTCCTTGGGTTGATATAACAACATTTTTGCAATGGCAAGGGTGCTTGTGTACTTGTATATTATGGGAGAGAGAGCGAGTAGGCCAAAAGGCCAGTCACCCAACAAGAGCTAGGTTCGAGTCTCAAAACCGTTCCATTCTCAATGGAGGGAGGGAGAGAGAGAGAGAGAGATAAAAAGAAAAGAAAAGAAAAAAAAAAAAAAAAAGGAGTAAGATACGAGGGAGAACGTGGATGTTGTTCCCGTGTCTCCCATTGCCAACCTCCCTCTTAAACTATTACTCTCATCTCCTTGGCTTAAGAGCTCTTAACCCTAAATGTAACCACTACCTCTTCTTGAAGGAGCTGCGCGTAATTAAAAAAGGAAGGCGAAAAAAAGAAAGAAAGAAGGAAAAGAGATTTTCTTTCCTGTATTTCTCTCCATTGGTGAAATTGGTTGTAGCTAAGCTAACCTGTTGTCTTGGACCAGCTGGAGATGAAGCAAAGATGTAAACAATCCACTGAATATTATCAAATACAGAGATGGGTAGGTATAATTGAATATCAAACTAGTTCTCCATCCAATATTAGAATGTTTTTCACTCTATGAAAACTGCATGGGACGGATTTTCTCATGCAAAAATGGGGTTAGACAGGTATATCAATTATTTCAGACCTATTTCAACAACTTCCTTTGGGCATACTCCCTCCGTCCCATAACAAACTTCCCATTTTGCCATTTTGGGCGTACCATTGGAAACTCCCACTTACCCAAAAAGGAAAAGATTCCTTCCACCTTCTCTCTTCTCCCACTCACAAAAACTATCCACTTCCTATTCCCTACCCCACTTTCTCTCTCCTTCCCACTCACACACACCACCTACTTTTCCTTAATTCCCGTTCCTAACATTCTATGGGAAGTTTGTTACGGGACAGAGGGAGTATAAAGTTTCTGATCCGAACTTTACAAGTTTCAGATAATGAGATCAATCTCTCATGTATTGCCTATAATAAAGTCTCCCAACTCCAGGATGGTGAAAGTCTCATACACTTGAACCATTTTCTAGCCAAATACATATTTTGATGAAATTTAAGCACAAAAATAAATACTGATATATAGCTTCATCTGATCAAGAAATTCAAATTATGTATCTTTTACCGGAAAGCTGGTAAGTTTAACTTTTACAGCATGAGTAAGCTAACTGACTTGAAAGGAGTTCACATTTTGTTAGGCAAAGTAAATATTTTCCATCAAAATTAAGCAATTATGATTGCAGCAAACCAATTTCTGATTATTGAGTGCATTATCCAACTTTGTTTTCCCCTATTTGAAAATTTACTAAGTTAAGAAGATATACACACAGTACTGCGCTGATGTTCGGACTATTTGGTTTACCCTGCCGTACCCGTGTCGGACACTCGTGTTTTAGTCTTGTCGAGAGTCGAGACGAGTCCGGCAAGGTAAACCAAAGAGTCCGAGCACCTTAGCAATACTGAATACATTCTTCTTTCTACAAATTTCAGGTTATTTAGCTATTTATTTTGCAACAACTGCAAAATGTATTTTGGTGGCCTGATCACTAATAAGAATGACAAAAGCTAAGATGTGTACAAGAAAAAACCCGGTTTATAGGGAAGCAAAGATAACAACATAAAACAACTTACTCCCTAATGGAAAACTGTGCTTAAAGTAGTACTAATGTGGTTCTGTTTCAAACATTTGACAGACAAACACACCTCATTAAGCACTAGTTAGGCAAAACAATCAATGCCCATTAACCTTAATTAATTCCGCTTTTGCTAATTTTGAGGAAAGCCATACCTTATACTACTCTGTCCCAAAACAACTTGCACAGTTTGACCAAAATTGGTCAAATTAGTAACACTTTGACTTCCACTTTGTAAAAAATTTGATGCTTCAAATAAAAATCTAAAAATTGTTATCTATAATATTTTTAATGGTGAGTTAATAACAAATTTTAAATTTTTTATTAAGATCATCAATTGTTTATAAAGTCTTGGTCAAATTACACTTAAGTTGACCATTTTGGTCAAAATGGTGCAAGTTGTTTTGGGACGGAGGGAGTAATGGCTTCCAATTGGCCTTCTTACTTTTCCCAAGTTAATCTTTGATTTTGAAGTCCTCATGATATTACTAAATATATATCAATAATTTATCACTTTTGGTCTGTAGATAATTCAATTTTTTGCTGAATTTTTGTTATTTAGGTTTTGAAAGATCTTTGGTTACTTTCGGAACTAGTTACTACTCCCTACGTGTATTTGCTTAAGAACTGGAATAGGCTTATGCTCCCAAGGTCCAAAGACCCTACACGGCCTCTTCTAACCTATTATCCTTCTCATGTCTAATGTCTTTTTCTCTATGCAAATCTAATATATATATATATATATATATATATATATATATATACATATAGGGTCGTGCTCCTGTGAGAACCTAAATATCGTGAGAACCGTGAGAACTTGGATACATTGGATACATTACTTGGATACGTTAGGTAAAAACTAATGTATCCAGTGGTTCACTTGGATACATTAGGTTCTTACCTAATGTATACAAGTTCTCACGACACCTACCTATATATATATATATATATATATATATATATATATATATATATATAATAATATTATATATATATATATATGCGATACTAATCCATGTATTGAGCATTCTCAAAATGAATAAACGAACCCTTTTTTGTTTTTGTTGTAGTTCTGTAGAGATGTTAAATAATCGACTCATCTTTAGAAGCTTTTATTGGTCAACCTTCATGTTTTATCATGCATTACGACTGAATTCATATGCTATATGGACCCTCATAAACAAAGTAATGGAGCATGGAGCACATTCTTGTCTACAAACCTTTAGGGAGTACTTGTATTTTCCTCCCTTGATTATATAAAGGTCAGTTCAATTACGAAAAAATAAAAATAAAGAACTCTGCACAACAGAACCATCATATGCTAGAAATACATGATTAAAGTAGCGACAAAAGATTGTGCACAACAATAGTCAAGTCACCAAAATCCAATTATTAAGTAATTTCACTAAACTCCCTTCACAATACAATCAAAATTACTTCTCTAAAATCAAATCTATAGTTTACTCATAGCAATTGTACGGCAACAAATCAAAATTTAGAGCCACAGGAGAAAAAAAGAGCTTAGTAACCAACCCCATGTGTGATGGAGAGGCTCTCAATGAAATGAAGGGTAAATGGGTCATTCAACATAAGGATGCTCGCGTGCGATGGCCTGACTGTTCACATATGTATCCAATTTGTCCAAATCTTAATTAACAAAAGACTTTCTTGGACTGACCAAATATTCCTCTCTTTCCATGTTCCTCAATTTGTATTTTGTTGAAGAAACTTCAAAAATACCACTCTCCCCTCAACCCTAACCAGAAAAAAGAAGAACAACAAGAACAAGAAACTATTTGGGAGACTGTCAGTATGAGCTACACCATCAACTCAATTGGAGAATGGATACCCTGCTGTAGAAATGATGCAGAAAATTCTGCAACACTCAGTAACATAAATGATTCAAAAATACTCCCTCCGGCCCCAAATGATCTTCCTACTTTTTAGTACTTGACCCATAAGCCCCTACCCCAACTCACATTTCTTGTATAGATGCGTAATTGAGGCAGTATCAAAGTTTTTTTTTGTTATTAATTTATTTATTATTACTGAAAAAAAAAATCATGCATCCAACCAATTTTTTTTTTGCTAAACTACTTCTAATTACTGAAAGCTACTATTTGTGTTCAATAGTTCAGCAACATGTTTTAATTTCCCCCTATTTTGTTACTAAAAGCTATAGTTTGTGTTTAAATCTCTGCAAAAAGTTGTACTGTGGGAGTGAAAGTGAAAGATCGATTAGTAGGTGGCAGTCAAAGGTCAAAGAAAGACGAAAGCACACGAGAGGAAGGGGGAGGAAATGGAAAAAGGTGGAAAGAAAAAGAGAGAAGAAACAGAATGGGATCAGCGGGTGAGCCGCACGAGGGGGGATCTCTCTCTCTCTCTGAATGTGCCCAAAACTCCAGACCACTTTGTTCTGTTCTATACCCAATCTTTTATAGTTTTATTGGCTTTTACCCTCCTCCACATGCCACTCATATATTTCTATCTACATCCACCCTCCTCCAAACTTATTTTTAAGCACCTAATCATGTGCTCCGCTCCCTCCCTCTCTCATTTCTACCATATAAACTTACTCCCTCCCTCAGTCCTAGTTTAATTTTTTTTGTTTGACTTTGCATGCTTATTAAGGAATTAATTAATAATCAATGTAAAATGGGTCAACAAAAGTAGAGAGTATGATGAAATTGGCGTAAAGAAAGATGAACAAGAAGAGAAATTTCATGTTTTATTCTTTATGAAGTAAAACAACGCTTGAATTCTATTCTTGATCATTACAAATTGATTACAAGACTCCTATTTATACTACTTGTAATACCTAAGAATAAGGAAACCTGTTTTTTTCTAGGAAACAATATAATTAAGACAAAAACTTGTGAGAGACGGTCTCACGTGTGAGACCGTCTCACACAAGACTTCCTCATAATTTAAACTAGGAAGGAGATATACCTAATCAAAAGGTGATCAACAGAATATCTTGGAGATATGGGGAGATATTATCAAATCCTCATATGAGATATCGTTGATCTCATTTATGATTTCCTACACTCCCCCTCAAGTTGGCGCGTGAAGGATACAAACGCCCAACTTGAAACTTAAAAAATAACTAAAAAAAACTCACCATTCCAACCAGAGACCTCTGTTCGCCTGCGCCTTGTCTCTGCAAGGTGTCTCATAATCTGTGTCACCCCTTCACGTCTTCTTACGTCCTTCAGATAGCAGTTTCCCACAATATAGCACATCTTTACACAGCACATACACTTGGGCTTCTCTGTCTGCAGAACTGATTGTAAACTTGACTGAACAACCGATTGCACAACTGACTCAACAACTGGTTGCACAACTGGTTGACGGCTGCATTCCGGCTGTACTGATTAGTTTCATTCCTTGCTTCGTTCGGGTTATAGCACGCTTTAGCTTATCTGCAATATGCGTACTCACACTCCCAACACGTTTTGCAAGTCTCCCCAAATCTCTTGTGCTGTCTTTGCAAGCTTGACTTTATTTCTAATTTCCTTCTTCATGAAACCCTCTACCATCGCATTGCAGAGTCTCCAAATTGATAATTCTGAAACTCGGCGGGTCTCGTTGCTGCCGTCATGATTGTGGGAAGAAGGAGCAAAAATCGAAAAATAACAAAAAAGAAACCGAACAAAAAAAAAAAAAAATCGGAAACTAAGAAAAGGATGCGGAAGCGATTTTGATCTTTCACAGCTCTGATGCCATGATGAAATTGGCGTAAAGAAGGATGATCAAGAAGAGAAATTTCATGTTTTATTCTTTATGAAGTAAAACAACGCTTGAATTCTATTCTTGATCATTACAAACTGATTACAAGACTCCTATTTATACTACTTGTAATACCTAATAATAAGGAAACAATATAATTTGAACTAGGTAGGAGATATACCTAATCAAAAGATGATCAACAGAATATCTTGGAGATATGGGGAGATATTATCAAATCCTCCATATCCTCCTATGAGATATCGTTGATCTCATTTATGATTTCCTACAGAGTAAAGGATATAATTGTCCAAAACACTATACATAGAGCAAGTGGGTGAAAAGTAATTTAAGTAACGGTTTTTTTGTAATTAAATGTACTTTATGAGGACAAGATTGTCCAAAATATTGTTCATACTTTGCCGGTATAAAGCAACTAAGAACCTTAAACTGGGACAAACCAAAAAGGAAAGTAAGCACCTTAAACTTGGACGGAGGGAATATAACGTTATTTTCTGAACACGTAGCTACCATTGAATTCAGTATCACCAAATCTGTAAATAACTGTACCTAATCTCTGATACATGTATCAACACTGCATAACTTCATACTCTCCTAATTGTACTAACAAATCTAGTGAAATGAGAAATTCAACCCATAAACCACGATCTAGAGCAGAGTCGTACCCATTCATGATTGTTCAAAAGAATCTTAGTAACTTCACTTTGGTATCATTAGTGACAGATAAAGGATAAGGAACATTAACATTAAAAAAATATTACATGATCATTATGCACAAATTAAGAGAATGTACATTTACCCATAACGGATTTTAACTACTAACCTCAATACACAGGTGTTGTATCAAATCTTCCAAAAGACCGAAAAAATGCTCAAGGCTACTGGGCAGAAAACATTATGAAGGATTGATGAGCTTTGCTGGTGTAGTTTGTAATGCCACATGATTTGCACAAATCTTCAATCTCCTCCTCTGTTAAATAGTTTCCTCCAGTTCTCTGCAACATAGAGTAATGAGATGTGTAACAATCTATTGTACACACATTACTTGATTGTAACATCATGAAATCGCACTAATTTGAAATGCACTCATTTGGGGACAGACGGAAGTTAAAAGTGTGACCTTTTTTTTTTGGATGGAGGGGGTATAAGAAAAAATATACATACAGAGTAAAGGGCCTTAATATGGCAGGAGTGGACGAACTAACTCGAAGAAAAGTAGTTCGAACAAATACACCACCACTTCGTATTATACGAATGATTTCTGCAATCTGAAATATGGAAGAATTGAGTTTTTTGGTACAAGGGGAATAGTTCAATTATATATCAAATTGAAGGACATAGACCAATCACTGAACATGAAAATTTTCATGCAAGGAATCAGGGCATTCCTTAATCACCATGGTTGCCATACTTTCTCATTTTATCTTTTTTTCTTTTTTTTTTTTTATCATGTGAAGTAGCTGGACGTAATGTGATTATCACCCATAATTTGTCCAAGTAACAATATGTCCAGTTTGTAGGCCTGAAGAGTGGAGAAGTGATAAGACAATGAGGGGGTAGGGGAAGGCCTAGGAAAACATGGATAAGGGTGATTGAACGTGATATGAGTCTACTTGGGATTGAAGAAAATATGGCTGCAATTCCAACAAAGTAAATTCGAGTTTATCACCGTCCTTCCCAAAGAGTGGACCCCCATCAAAAACTCCTAAACATAATAGTGAACTATATCAGCAAGTAGCATTCAAGGAAGAGGAAGAACTTACGACAATAGAAGTGAGGTATGTAGTAAATCATAAGTTTGGCGAAGCATATTTTCTGAAAACAGACTTGGCAAATTTCCGGGAAAAACAATCCACTTCCACATTTAACATCTACAAGGATACCAACTTCTGCTAGTTTAAAGTACTCCTGAGCCATATTGAACTGCAGAATTAACAAATTCAAGTAAGGAACATTTCATGTTTACTGAAATATTACACACTGCTTTGTTGACCAATTAATCATCTATTCATCAAAAAACAAAATCCTAAATCAATTATGCTTCAACTACTCCACGGAAAAATAACAATTTAATCTTATTTGTACCAAATGCATGCATTTCTGTGACTACACTGAAACTATCAAAACATGAGCAAGGCAGGCTTACCTCTTCATCGGGCCCAGGAAAACCACTCCGGTTAAAATATTGACGCCAGCCTCGTTCATACAAGTATAAGACCAGTGGACTCCTGGTAAAGAAGACAGAGAAAGTGTTAGACATAGCAAGTATAAAACCCGACATTATGTCTTTGGATTCAAGATAAAGAAGCCATGAAAGTTCCTGAAAAATATATTGTAGCTGACAAAGTAGTATTGCACTAACCATGAACAGTGCCTCTCCTACAATTTTTACATTGCATGCCCAACCGTTCGCAACTACCCTTTGGTTATAAGAGGAGATTGTCAACTCGGTGGGAAGTTTTCAATATCTTCTTCTTCTCCCCTTGTAGCGTTGCAAACTCCTTCACCAAAGCCTCCCAGGAATATAGTGGAGCGGTGGACCAGATTGATACTTGTAAATTGAATCTTCAGATTTGTAACATCAAAACTCCTTTTTGCCTTTACGATATTTGATTCCAATGTAATTTAGAAGGCAGGAATTTCATACTTCTTGGAAAGAAATCACTTACTAAGTGATAATGAAATTAAATCCATGACAAAATCCAAACATGGCCAGACCAGACTTGAGACATACAAAAATCAATTTAAATGTAGCTCACCAAAGAAATACTTGGCAATAAGAAACATAAATTATACTCCCTTCGTCCCAAAATGATGTTCCCACTTTTTTTTTGTCATCGCTACGAATAGACTTTGAGCAATAATTTCAGGTTAATTTAATCATCCTAATGAAAAAAAAATAAAAAAATAAAACATTGTTATAGATAGACCATCAATAACACTAACAATAACAAGTTCAAATTTTCATTAGGATGATTAAATTAACATGTAATTACTGCCCAAAATTCATTCATAGTGACTACAAAAAAAGTGGTAACATCATTTTGGGATTGTGGGGGTGCTTATTAATGTACTACCGTACATGCTCAAATACACTACAAATAGTTGGGACCCCCGTAGCATATTACCGTAAACTCCCTCTCAAACAAAGATTTGCATCACAATGCCTTTCTTAAGAGTTCCAAGGTAGCCGATTGAACTAATAAGTGAACGGCAAGGAAAATACATAGGGTCATAGGCCATCCATTTCTAGATCTTTTTCCTTCACGGAAGAGGTTGTGTTTGGTGACATTAATCACTTGATGCTTAATACAGTGTAGGGTGATTTAGAGGTAGTGTGTTTGATTTGATTCCTTCATTCAACCTGAATATGTCCAACCTGCTCTAAATGATTGAGAATCAAAATCCTAGCTTAACCCGTAAGAGTCTCACATCACGAGATTAACCAGTAAGCGCCTCACATCACAAGATTCATCATTCAACATCTAGTGCATAATGTTATCAAATGCACCCTACCTCCAAATAACCGTGCACCATATTAGGCATCAAGTGCTTAATACTACCAAACACATCCTGAGTTGAGTAGTCACTTAGCAAATCTCATTGACGCGAGTTTTTGTTTCCACTTGCGCAGACAAATAGGATAGGAGATTTTACCAATAAAATATCTAGGAAGGAAGATGTTACTGAAATGTGCTACTCCCACCGTACCAAAATTAAAGACTTTTTCTGATTTAGTGGACAATTTGAAAAGGTTGACTTTTAAGAGTAAAAAATCATAAATAACCTTGCTATATGTTTCAAAATGTTAGTTTTGAAAGTAAAAAATGAAATTTTAAAAAAATACTCCCTCCGTCCCATTTTAAACTTCAAAAATTTCCATTTTGGGAGTCCCATTTTAAACTTCAAAACCTAAAAAAAAAAAAAAAAAAAAAAAAATATTTGTGGGCTCCACATGTCATACTCAAAACAATTACCCACTAACTATTTCTTACCCCAGTTTCTCTCTCCTACCAAACCATCTACACTCACAACCCATCAACTTTTTCTTAATTCTTGAACCCAAATTTTTTTTGAAGTTTAAACTTGGACGGAGGGAGTATATGGTAAAAAATGATTAGGGACACATTTTGAGATGAAAAATGTCATTCATTTGGGACAAAAATGACAGGGGTAGTAGTCAGCCAGTAACATTTTTGTTGCTTGATTACACATGAATTTCTCACTAAATGTACCATACAAATTGTTGTACTATCGTATTAGATTTCAGTATATCACAGTTGATAATCAAATCAATCTCATTCTCACCCAATTTCAGGGGGAAATCATAAACAACAATAAAAAAGTTTCTGCAACTAGTTTGTTTGGAATCTAAGAAAATCAAATAAATAGCAGGGCAGTTGGGGCTATATTCTTGATGGGTTTTTACAACAAATTGACAATCAAATTGAAAATTCCGTGCGTATTCATTTATGTGTGTGACAAGAGGTGACTGACCGGTTCAGCCGTGACGGCCGAGGTTTCCCGAATTCGCGAGGAAAATCGGCAAGAAGACTGAAGACTGAACTTTGCCGTGCCCCAAGCAGATAATGATGCCACTCCAAACCAAGTGGATGGAATTCAGATTATTATCCACTAAAAAAAACCATTTACCATATAGTCCCTCAACATAACCTTATTTACATCTTAAGACAAAAATATTTTGACTAACCATATAGTCCCTTGATTACATCTTCCTCAACATTTTACTAACTACACCCTCTCAACATTTTACTTTCACCACAACCACTATCACCTTAGGCTACCCCTCATCACCTTCTCCAGTCAACAACTCCTGCGACCACCAACTCCGGCGACCACTCCGGCGACCACTCCGGCGCAAAAAAAAAAAAAAAAAAAAAAAAAAATAGCTTCAGTGTCCTTCCAGCGACCAAACAGTTGAGAACTTATCAGTAAGTTCTCAGTTGTCAACTAAACTACTAAGAACACGAACAACTTCGGCGACCACCAACTCCGGCGACCAAACAACTGAGAACTTATCAGTAAGTTCTCAGTTGTCAACTAAACTGCTAAGAATATGAACAACTCCGGCGACCACCAACTCCGGTGACCAAACAGTTGAGAACTTATCAGTAAGTTCTCAGTTGTCAACTAAACTACTAGGAACACGAAAAACTCCGGCGACCACCAACTCCTACGACCAAACAACTGAGAACTTATCAGTAAGTTCTCAGTTGTCAACTAAACTACTAAGAACATGAACAACCCCGGCGACCAAACAGTTGAGAGTTTATCAGTAAGTTCTCATTTGTCAACTAAACTAGTAAGAATACGATCAAACTCTGGAGACCAACTCTGGCGACCAAACAACTGAGAATTTATCAGTAAGTTCTCAGTTATAAACTAAACTACTAAGAACACAATCAACTTCGAGGACCACCAACTCCGACGACCACCAACTCCGGCGACAAACCAGTTGAGAACTTATGAGTAAGTTCTCAGTTGTCAACTAAACTACTAAGAACATGAACAACCCCGGCGACCAAACAGTTGAGAACTTATCAATAAGTTCTCGGTTGTCAACTAAACTTGTAAGAATACGATCAAACTTTGGAGACCAACTCCGGCGACCAAGCAACTGAAAATTTATCAGTAAGTTCTCAGTTGTGAACTAAACTACTAAGAACACAATCAAATTCGACGAACACCAACTCCGACGACCACCAACTCCGACGACCACCAACTCCGGCGACCAACCAGTTGAGAACTTATGAGTAAGTTCTTAGTTATCAACTAAACTACTAAGAGCACGATCAACTCCGGAGACTAAACAGTTAAGAACTTATTAGTAAGTGTTCAGTTGTCAACTAAACTTCTAATAACACGATCAACTCCAGCGACCACCAACTCCGACAACTAAACAACTGAGAATTTATCAGTAAGATCTCAGTAAGTTCTTAGTTGTCAACTAAACAACATAGAAACACGACCAACTCTGGCGACCAGCAAATTCAACGACCAAAAAAACTGAGAACTTATCAGTGAGTTCTTAGTTCTCAACTAAACTACTAAAAACACGGATCAACTCTAGTGACCAAACAATCGAGAACTTATCAGTAAGTTCTTAGTTGTTAACTTAACTACTAAAAAAATAATATAGTAGAAAAATTCCACACTTTTCTTGTACCCATTTTTTTAATTTTTAAAATGGGTTGGAATAAGTACAATGGTCTGACTACTAAAAATAGAATGTTGATACTCATGCACAATACTAAATTTATTGCACATTTTTTAAATAAATTGTATACTTATTTTTTTAAGAAATAATCTTACAAATTATTACTTTTTGTTACTCCCTCCGTCCCGTACTTATCGCTACTTATTTTCAGTTTGAGCGTCTCATACGTATTGCTAATTACCTAAAATGTTCATTTTTTTCTCTCTCTTATCCACTCATAACAACTATCCGCTAACTTATTTTCTCTCTCCAACCCACTCACAATACTTACTTTTCTAACATATTTTCTTAATTCTCGTGCACTCTCATTTAGTAGCAATAAGTATAGGACGGAGAGAGTACTTATTATTTGTTTTAATAAAATAATTATTTTTAATACAAATAATTTTAATACACAATATTACTTGCATATAAGTACTTTAATGTACAGTTAAGAAAAGAAATAATATTAAATTTCTGAAAATATTTTTAAGTTAGATGAGTCAAGTAGTCAACAACAACCAATAAAAAGACATTTAACTATTTACTTATTTCTAAAACCCCTAACCTTCCAGCGAACCTTTTCTGATCAAAATTAGCATCACCCCCTCGGGCCTCGACCCATCACCCAGCTTTACACAACTACACTCAATTGAAAACTCTAGCACACTTTTCTCTCTTTCTTGCCAAAATTCACGTCGATGCAGCTTTGTCTCCGGAGCGAGCATGAATAATCTCCGGCACATACTTGTGGTCGTGGATGATCAAGTAGAGACTGCAAATGCCGTGTAAGTTCTAGCTTTAGGTCGCTTACCGGAGGTGTGGGGAGGGAGAAGGTCGCCGTTGTAGAGAGGTCGCCGGAGTAGTAGATCTGGCCAAAAAAGAGATGTGTCAGTTTGGTTGAGACAGAGAATAGCCGCCGGCATTAGTTGATCGAACAAGGTAGATCGTGGTGCTTCGGCGGTGGAGCTGTTCAAGAGGTAAAGACAACGGAAATCATGAGTCTGGAAGGCGAAGAAGAAAGGGAGTGACCGTAGATGGAAGGCAGTGAGAGAAATATTGTTTTTTTAGGGTTCGAGGGTTCGCCGGAGATATGGGGTAGAGGGGTTAGCCGGAGCTCGGAGAGGGGAGGGGCTGTCGGAGGTTGGGTGGGGGAGTGGGCCAGAGCAGGAGGTGTTGGGTTTTGATGCATCATGCGCCGCGGAATAAACAGATAAAATCAAACACTCAAGAGCCCGGATCCGTGCATGTTGATTAAATTAAATACAAGATGAACGAAATTAACCCTTGAAGATCGCATCCATGAACACGGACTTTAAGGTGCTAAAGGAAACACCCTCCATCGGTATCCACATGTCGAACGGATATCAAGAACACCTTCTTGATCTGGATTGCTAGACCCAAGGCTTGATGAAGAAACGATTTCTTCGTCGGAATTATCTTGCTTCATTGATTATTGTATTTTGACGATCATGAATCTCATAATAAATAATCATACCTCTCTATAATTTATTGTTTCTAAAACAATGGTTTATGATTTCACAAATCACCATTAGAGGCTGTCAAACCTGGCTGTATATCATATATAAGGGTTTGACCTAATTCCGTTTGGGATCGGGATTCCTTTTGAGTCAAGAAAACTGAACAAAATGGTCTGTTACGGACATAGCAGCCGTACGGCTCGTTTGGAGCCGTACTCCACCATTGTAGCCGTACGGTGGCCAGTCCAGAAATCCCCGTTTTTAGCCTTTTTCAAATCCGCTCTATTGTATGTGACCCAATAGGATTATACTATGTTGGCAACGAGTCCGAACGAGTCAGAACTCGTAAGTCATAAGCGGACTCTAGCAAGCCTTTATGACTACCCAATTAGTACAACTTTGAAAGTCCAAAGTAACCTTATAGAACATATCATAATCCATTTGTCATGCGATATCATATTGGACATAAGTTATGGTCCATGTAAACCTATGTTGTCCAATGCTTTCTCGATCTCGAGTAGATTGATATGAGCAAATAACACTGAACACTTCAATTCATTTGGGTACGGCCGTACACTATTATCAATCTCACTCATCGAGTGGCCAAGAAGATATCTCTCTTGAGAGAAGGACAAATCCCATCTTGACTTATCATTCTTCCCTACAAGAATCTGATTATGCCAATCGTAGCCTTTATAACTTCCCGGTTAGGGGTAGCGTTTGAGTACGTCAAACATAATGTTCACCATGTGGAAGACTATGATAATCTCAGGTCTAAGGATAAAGGATATAACTATTATGAGATCTAATTATGACATTTGACCATGACATAAATCTCATAACGGGTCTATCCAGTACTTGTTCTTCAACATGTACCCACAAGTTTAATCTGCATCCTATGCGCTATAACCATTATATGATTATCCATTAAACTCATGCTAGCTCTTTATAAGTGCTAGGGACAATGATCATTATAATAAACATGCAAAAGATATAATAATTCGGGTTTGTTATCTCTATAACAACGGAGCTATGATATAACGCATAGGCCTTTATCAAGGGCCTAGGGCATAATATCCAACAGGAGGGGTAGAGAGAGAAACTAGAGGGAGGCAGTGTGTGTTTTTGTCTCTGTGTGTGTGTGTGTATAGAGAGAAGGGGTGTACTTATTGCAATTTAAAGTGTTGAGGGACTATATGGATAGAAAAAATATTTTGTCGGACTAGGACTTAAATGCAAAATGTCTTTGTCCTAAAACGTAAATTCGAAATTACTCAGGGATTAGGCCGTAATTTTCTCAAAAAAAAATTAGCTTGGACTAATAAGTCCACTGGAATTAGGGGTGGAAATGGTTCGGTTTAGCTCGGTTTGAGGTAATTTAGAGGTCAAACCACTATACATCGGTTTGGAGAAATCTCAAACCGAGCTGAACCAAAAAAAAATCCAAACCGAGCTGAGCTAAACCATAATGATCTGGTTCGGTTTGGAATTAGGTGTTGTGGTTTAAACCGCGGTTTGAACCACAACACCTTCTGCATACCATACTTTTTTATGCCTTAGAAAAGGCCAGTCATTTACTCCATCCGTCCCAAAATGATTTTATACTTTTTTCCTCCGCATTAAATAATAGAGGAAAATGTATGAAGATCATTTTGGGACGGAGAAAATACATGAATATGCCTTAGAAAAGGCCACAGACATTTACTCACTCCGTCCCAAAATGATATTCATAATTGTTTCCGCAATAATAGAGAAAAATGCATGAAAACCATTTTGGGACAGAAGGAATACATGAATATGCCTTAGAAAAGGCCACAGTCATTTAGTCCATCCGTCCGAAAATGATATTCATACTTTTTTCCTTGGCAATAATAGAGAAAAAAGTAAGAAAATCATTTTAGGACGGAGGGAGTACATGAATATGCTTTAGAAAAGGCCACAGTACATACTAAGATAACCTTGAACATGTTGAAACTGAATTTGTATATTTTCTTAAGAAAAATAACATGCAGGTTAATAATCCTTATATGTATACACGGTTCAGCTAGCTCGGTTCAACGGTTCGGCTCCACGGGGTTTCGCGGTTCGGCTTGTGGTTCAGCTCGATATGGTTCGGCTTGGTTCGGCTTGGAAGGGCCAGACCGTAAGCCGAACCGAACCGTATGGTTTATCACTTTTCTAAACCGAGCTGAACCACATATGTTTAAAAACCGAGCTAAACCGCTCGCCTTGGTTCGGTTCGGTTCCAAACCGCGGTTTGAGTAGAACCATTTCCACCCCTAACTAGAGCCAGCAATTTGGGCTGAGCCCGTTGGGCAGGCCCGGCCCGCCATTGAATAAGGGTGGGTTGAGCCCTAAATATACCAACCCAAATACATATCATTGTGACCAGATTTTAACTTGTAAATGGAGTATTTTAAAGCTTAATTTAGTTTTTTTATTAGCTCAAGTAAAATGTTTTTTTTAGATTTGTAGATGGAGTATTTCAAATCATAAAATTTTCCTATTAATTAGATAATTTTTTAATGACAAATTCTCGCGTACAACATGCCGCACGGTGCGGCGGGCAAACCCGGCGACCCGACCCGCCCGCCCGCCCAGGCCCATTAAAAAAAAAAAAAAACTTTAAAAAGCCATATCTTGAGATTTATAAGTCGGAAAAAAAAAATTAAAAATACCGTTGTGTTGGGACGAATATCACTACATAGGTCATGATATGGTTTGATTTTTTTTTAAAAAAAATACATTTTTTACACACAAAACAAATTGATCTGTTGTCAGATGAAAATGTAACACTCTGTTCTGATAAAAGTAGCACTTTCATCTTCAAAAAGTAACACTTTTTACTGTTAAATGTAACAGCAGTTTTTACCAAAAAAAAAAAAAAAAAAAAAAGGTTTTGCATTTTCAATTGTTACTTTCTCAATAAAAAATTGTTACATTTCATATATAATGTTACATTTCAGAATATAAACTGTTACAATTTGAGAAAAAAAAAATGTTACATTCATTTTTTATAAAATGTAACATTAGTTTAGTTGTCAATCATATGTTAATTTTGGGAGAAAAAAAGTGTTACATTTGAAAAACAGAGTGTTACATTCTTTATAAAAAGTGTGACATTTGTTTAGTTGTCAATCTTTAATTTATTGCATCAAAATTGTGGTACATTTGTGTTTTAAAAAAAGTGTTACATTTGAATTAAAAAAGTGTTACATTTCGCTATAAGAAGTGTTACTTTTGTTGGAGGAAAAAAAGTTGGGGTGGCAAAAAAAAAAAAAAAAAAAAAATCGGCAAAATAAATAAATAAATAATGTCGGCTCGGCTCCTGGCGCCGTCGCACGCCGTGCGGCGGCCGCACAGGAGAACGGCTCTTTTTTAAAATTAGATTTGCATAATACAGTGTATGCAATAATTTTTTAAAAATATATTGAAAAATAAAGCTGGTTTCACGAGCATGATTAGGACATTTAATTAGGAAAATTTTTTGGGCATTTAATTTGGATAAAGAATGTAACGGTTGATATAGATTTCCAAACATAGCTTAAATTTCCAATATCACATTTATTATGCTTATACATAAATTTACAACTTCCAAATTTAAGTTTAAAAGTTCATAATATGATCCGTTTAAATTAATTATTTAAAATCTTACCATCATTCATTACATATCTTACTACTTTTTCAAACTTTTGAGAGTCATTTGAAATTTTATCAAACTTCAGGGGGGTCAAAGTTGTACACATGCATTTTCATGAAAGTTAAAGGGTCTAAGTAGCATTTCATATAAGTTCAGGGGGGTCAAACCCCCTTTGCCCCTTAATGCTTCCGTCCCTGAATGTATCAATACTCATTTATATTTAAAAAAAAAAAAAAAAAAAGAACACAATTCGGATAAACTCTATTGGTTATTACGATTATAGCTCGTCACACTCTCGTTAAAAATATCAATAAAATTATTGTTAAGAAACCAACTCCTCTAAAACATTAAGGTGATAGAGACTCACTCAGTGGCGAAGCCACCCTTTGAGGATGGGGTTCATCCGACCCCCTTGATTTTGGAGTTGTGCCATTTTTACTCTCTTTAAGTTTAGAAAAATAACATTTTTATCATTAAAAATATTAACTTTTGCTATTTTGACCACCTTAAATTAAAAAAAAAAAAAAAAAAAAAAAAAAAGCACACAATGTATATCATACATGCTTAGATATTAACACTCTCCCTCACGTGCATACGCAATTTTCAAACTTAAGACCATGTCAAACCTAGAACTCTGATACCATGTTAAGTCTGAGGTTGCATCTCAAAATCAATTGGCTATGAGAAGAGTGACCCTGAATCTTTATATAGTCAAAGTTTGGCTAGTTAATTCTTGGTGTGGATAATTGCTCTAACCAATGGCGGACCTAGGATTTTTTGTAAACGGGGGCAAAAATTGCATAAGGGGGCAAAAAAAAATGTTAGTGTATTTTTTACTTCACATTTAGGGGGCAAAGTATACTAAATTGCACTAATACCTCCAACTTTTTTTTAAAAAAAATTGCACTTGTAAAAAAAGAAAAAAAAATCAAACGGGGGCCGCGGCCCCCAAAGGGTACCATGTAGGTCCGCCCCTGGCTCTAACGCGCCCCTTCACACGTAGCCGAACTTTGAACATACGCGTGGACATAACTTTGAGTGGCGCGAGACTGAATCATCGAACTTTAGACTCACACGTATAAAGGTTGTAACAATATTCATAAACAAACTCAACTGCTTTTCCAAAAGAGTCCTTTCATTTTGAGTCATTTACAGATGACACCTCTGTATTCTCATTTGTTGTGTCCCTGTTAATTATACCCTTATTAATGATAGTGAACTATCTCTTGCACAAACATTTAATTACCTAGGTAATTGGATTACTTTAGGAGTATATCAGACTTTTTCACATGCACTAATTATACTCCCTCTGGTCCAAAATAACTGTCACTTTTGGTCAAACAGACCAATAAATTTAAACAAAAAATAATGATCCTAATAAAAATCTAAAAAATGTTATTAAAAGTATTATTAATTATAATACAATGACAAATTTTAGATTTTTATTAACATCATTATTTTTTATTTAAATTATTGGTCAAAGTTAGATCTGATTAACTGAAAACGACAGTTATTTTGGACCAGAAGAAGTACTGTATTTCTTAAGAATTGCGCAAATGCTCAAAACAATATCTATTTAGAGACGGATGAAATAATATTTTTTATGACTTTATTATTACCCTTCAACTTTTGCCACAAGATATATCTATTCATTTATACATTGCATTAATTAATACAACATCCATTTACCTGGCCGACTACTTATTGTGAATCACAATAAGTAGTATGTTTCAGTTTATACTTAGCTTCTTCCTCATGTTTGCATTTAATCCGGCTATGTGTAGTATGTTTCAGTTTATACTTAGCTTCTTCCTCTTGTACCATTCAATATGTTTTTGCAAGTTGATTCTTGTCAGTCTAAAATCCCATGGCATTAACTTCCTTCACCCACTCCCACCCATTCAAAGTTTGGACCTTAAATGCGCATATTATTTAATAGTACATCCGTTCCAAAATGATCTTTCTCATTTAGCATTTTTCATTGTTTCAAAAAAATCTTCACATTTCTACAACCTAAGCTTAGAAGTACCCAAACAAAACATGACTAATGAATTAAGTGTTCATATCATTAAAAAGTTTGAATAGTCAAACGTGAAGATCATTTTGGGAGGAGGGAGTATACTTTTAATTTTTGTTTCACAAGAGATAGTTAGGATAGGATGGTAAACAAATAGAACCGAGCTTTTGAAGTTTCGAGCTCGAGCTCGTTTATAAATTATCGAGCCCGAGCTATTTATGGGCTCGAACCCAATTTGATCGTTGGAGCTTGAATCAAATCGAGTTTCGGGTTGTTCGCGAGCCGTTCGCGAGCTTTTCGCAAGCCGCTCAAACTCGAGTTTTAACGAGCCGAGCTCGAGCTTGGACTTTTTTAAAAAAAATAAAATTGAAATCAGACGATCTCGAGTTCGAGTATGTTATGTACATACACATATTATACATGTATTCTATGTGTATTTATTACAAAAGTATTTTATAAAAAATTGAAACCTTTATACACACTATCAATAATTATTATTAAATTTTGATAAAATAATTAAATTTATTTAATAGTACAACAAAAAATTATATTTAAAAAAAAAGTGATAAATCAAAATGCATGAGAAGGATAGGGTAACAGCTTTTTCAAGTACCAGTTCCAAGTAACACGTTGAGCCTCGAGAATGCGGGAGTCACCGACACAAACATCGTCGGATTGAGTTACACACAATACTTAAATTGGAGGACTCCAATATTAACAGTAAAATAAAACCGTTGTCGGTCCTCAAAAAATACTTTCAAATATAATCAAAAATTACAAAATATAAATAAATAAAAAAGATATTTATACACTCTCACTGTATATAAGGACCCGGAACCACTCCACCCATTTTATCTCCACCCCTCCACCCAACGGTCTCGATCAAGGCCACATAGGCGAGCTCATCATCTGTGCGGCTAAGATAATTTCAATTTTTTGTGGGTCCTACCGAGCTCGGACACATCTCATCCGTCGAACACAAAATCCAATGAGGTAGCTCTAATCGGAGCCATTGGATAGAGCGGGTGGAGCTAACTGCTCGGTGGAGCCGTTCGAAATTCACATTTGTTGTGCATATATACGTAGGTGCCCTCATGTTTTTACCATTGACCAATTTGCTTTCCATTTACCAATTTGCAACAGTCAGCAAACTGATTTGAGATGCAGTCAGTTCGTTCAAGAATTCAATTGACAATTTCACAAGTGGATGTTTTCTACGGAGGTGATGTCGAATACAATAATGATTTGAAAAACTAATCGACGATGAAAATTGATGTAGGAGGAGATCGAGGTCTGAAGTGCAGCGACGCAGACCAAACGCCAGACTAAGCGCCCGCTCGCTATAAGCGGAGCGCCCGCTTACCTTGTCCAAAAACGGCTGATGCTTCTGTTTTCATGCGAGCGCCCGCGTGGTCCAAGCCGAGCGCCCGCCCGGTGCTGCCGAGTGGATTAGGGTTGCCGAGTTATTTTAAGTTTTTGTCAAAACAATTCATTATTACTTTTTGTTTGTTTCCTTTTGAAATTGGGAATTTCTTTATCATTTGCTAGGGTTTAGTTAGTAGTATAAATACTTTAGTTTCATTATTCTAGGGGGGACACTTGATTATTATTCACTTGAACTTTGTTCTTGGAGATTTAATTTTTTGGTGGATTCCAAGGTTTATTGCGTTTGAGGTTTCATCGCTTGTGAAATCTTGTGTGTAGTGCGCTACTCACGAAACCTATCGCTTCCGTGCTGCGTCAGTTGGCATCAGAGCAGGCCATATCCTGTCTTTTGCATCATACTGAAGTATTATGGGGGATCAAGCTATAAAGGCCGGTATCGATGGCATAACCACCGCTATCGCCGCCTTGACAACGCAGATTGAAGCGTTGGTGGCTGCTCAACAAGGGCAAAATGCTGTTAATCAAAACCGTCGTGGTGAGAGAGACAGGGTTGATCCAAATCGACGTCCGCAAAGGGCAGCGATTCGGGATGATGGGGATTCCAGTTCCAGTTCCGATGACGAAGTTATTCATGAAATCAAACTTCGATTGGATCGTGCTCGACAACAGGAACAATATTTCCTAGCGTTAGAGGACGAAGAACTCGACGAAGCGGACAAGCATGATCGACGTGTGCAGAAATATAAATCAATCAGAGATCTGAATCGAGCAGCAAGGGAGCGAGTGCTTAGGCAGCGACATAGGATGGAATCCAAATTTTATGCTGACAAAGCCGATCACTACACTGCCAAAATTAAGAAACTGGAAGCGCGTAGATCTGCAGTTTATGAACGTGCTGAAGAAGAACGTCGGGTTCAGTTCGAGGTATTGTTGCAGAATAACAAGATTATTGCTGAAGAAGGACGTCGCGGGGAAAATATCCACCGCGTCGATCCGGTTGAAGAGAAAGAGTCAGATTCAAACGGAGAAGATTTAATGGCAGTCAAATCCGCGAATCAGGATCTACAAATAATGAATGAAGATTTCAAAGCAGAGAAAATTAGTAATAATTTTCTGTCCATGGTTGAAGATCCCGTTTCAAAGGCAACAGTTCGAGAAAAAAATATTGAAGGTTTGATTAATTTTTTTGAAAATTTCGTTCTGCGTCAAATTGTGCTTAAGGAGTGGATCTATTCAAAATATTTATTCAAGTGAGACGGAAATTTCCAAGCTTCGGAGATGAACTCGGGGACGAGTTCTTTTGAAGAGGGAGTGACTGATGTAGGAGGAGATCGAGGTCTGAAGTGCAGCGACGCAGACCAAACGCCAGACCAAGCGCCCGCCCGCCCGCTATAAGCCGAGCGCCCGCTTACCTTGTCCAAAAACGGCTGATGCTTCTGTTTTCATGCGAGCGCCCGCGTGGTCCAAGCCGAGCGCCCGCCCGGTGCCGCCGAGTGGATTAGGGTTGCCGAGTTATTTTAAGTTTTTGTTAAAACAATTCATTATTACTTTTTGTTTGTTTCCTTTTGAAATTAAGACTTTCTTTATTATTTGCTAGGGTTTAGTTAGTAGTATAAATACTTTAGTTTCATTATTCTAGGGGGGACACTTGATTATTATTCAATTGAACTTTGTTCTTGGAGATTTATCTCTATTTCTTGGTGGATTCCAAGGTTTATTGCGTTTGAGGTTTCATCGCTTGTGAAATCTTGTGTGTATTGCGCTACTCACGAAACATATCGCTTCCGTGCTGCGTAAAAAATAAATAAAAAAGATATCTATACAATCTAACTATACAAAATAACAAGTCATTTGTCGTGCATACGGCCGTACTCATAACTCTTTTACGGCTAAGTAAAAGAGTTGCGAATATCCAGTAGTGTCTTATTACTGCACTAGCTCCCCGACACGCGGCCCGTTGATCCAACTTGCACTCTCTAGAAACAAACTTATCGACCTAATTTCTTTTATTTCAAATGTAAGCAGAAATTACAAAATATAACTGCATGTGCTTTTGATATTTTTATTAAAAAACATTTCTAATTAATAATCAGTTTTTAAATTAAGATATATTTAATAAATGAATGGATCAATCAATTTGTACTACCGTTTTCAATAGTTTTAATTTTACAAGTAAGTAAATTGAATGATAAAAAAATAAAAAAAAGTTAGCAACAGTTTTTTCTAGTTTTTTAACATTTATTTCAAATAATCGAATACGGTAGAATTCAATCGATACTCGTAAACGATGGGATAGATAATCGAAACTAGTAAAATTTAATCGATACTAGTAAACGATCTCCAACCTAGCAGAATTTAATCAATACTAAAGTTGTCATCCAAAGACTTGTAAATCAAGTCAAACACTACTAAAAAACAATCCTAACATATATACTCCGTATATGGTAATCTTATAGAAGCCTAAAATAACAAAATAAACCCTAAAACTACTTCTAAACATGAAATTATTTGCTACTAAATATAACATCCGAAAATTATAATAAAAATAAATAAAATTAAACAAAATCTTCTTCCTAAGTTGATCCATATCAATCTCCATCAAACCTCCAAACTCATTATTTTATTTGTACAATGGAGTACATGAAAACTCAAAGGTGCAAAAAAGAAAAATAATAAACTATCTTCATAACTTGGTGTGGGTCGGGTCCCTTTACCAAACTTGTGTTTATAAACTTGCATATCTTCCTATGTTGAGCATTCACAAGCTTTACTGCATAGATATCTCTTGAACTAAAAAAGAAAGCCAGAAATATTACTCCAAGAGAAAACCTTATTTTGTTTCTGAACATAGTATTTCCAAATATATCAAACCAGCTTTTTTGCAATCCCTCTCTCTTAATTACACACACATTCAGCTCAAAAGTCAAACTTCAGGTCAAAGGTCAAATGAAGTTGAGTTCTTTGCTAGTCTCTCTTTTAATTCTGTCCCATATCTTCTATGAAGCTCAAGGTATGCTCCAACACACACACACACAATTCACTTTTAGTATTTGAATTTGGTGTTCCAGGGACAAGGGCACATTGCGACATACAGCCCGCCCTTACTGCTTCGCTATAGCTAAAGGTGAAGATGAGAGCTACGTCCGTCCCTTGTTTGGTAAAAAATAAAGAAGTTAGGATTAATCAGGTTTGATGTGGATCCCTCGGGAACCTAATAAATACTTGGCCCTTGATCTACTAGTAAATGGCGTGGCCCTCATTCCCACCCTTGGTTACAGTGAAGCAGCAAATGCGTGTGAAGAACAGTTCCAAATCCCTAACAGAAGTAATATTTTCTAATTTAATTTTTACTTTTGTTCGGTTTGTGAAGGTACACGCCTTGGGAAAATCTTTTTATCATCAGCTCCTAATCTTGATAGCCAAGTGAGTATATATCCCATCTAGAAATTACTAAGATTTTGATTTACGTTTCCCAATTCTAATGGTGGAAACGCTTTCTTGTTTTATGGCAGGAGAAGGGTACAATGGTAATTAAAGGAAGTAACAAGTGTGGAACAGGAAAAAAAATTATTTGCAAGGATGTTGAGATAAATTTTACAGGTACAATGGTAATTAAAGGATGTTGAGATAAATTTTTAGAATAATACTAGGGACACAAAAAAGTCACAAAATCTTTCTCACAAAATCCTAGGTGTCATGATTTTATTGGTGTTTTTAATTAGAGTGTGACGGGTCCATTATCAATGCAACCAATAGAATATCGTCACCTCATTGTGTGAGTAAGATTTTATGACCTTATTTTGTGCCTCTAGCATTGCTCAATTTTTTATTTGTTAATTATTTATTGAACCCTTGACTAGACAGAATGGGTTTTCAACACAACCCATGGGTAATTGAATATTTTTTTTTTTGGGATCATTTTCCACAAATCAGTCTGGTGTACTGGATCATTTGTCTACAACCAAAATGACTATTGTAACATCTCTCGCATTACTCCCTCCGGACGCAAATATAAGGAAAAAAAACTTGGTTTTTTTTTTGGGACCTAAACATAAGCAAAAAAGTTGGGTTTCAATACAAAACACATTAAATGTAATTGTATTTAATACTCTTTTACCAAAAATACCCCTGATTAATTACTCATTTTCAAATACAAGTGTGCATTTATTACAAATTTAATATGAGGATATATTAGTAATTTTAATATATTTTTATTGTAAAATCAAGATAATTAACTAAATTTAACTACTTTCTTAATAAGTGTGATTTTAGTTACTTTTGCTTATATTTGTGACTGGAGTGAGTATTTTCTTGAGTTAACCAATATCAGAAATGAGTCTCACATAATTTTCATAAAATTAATTGTTAACCATTAAAAGTCAATGTATAGCTATTTTTTCAAGAATAAGTATTATTTACTACCTCCGTCCCAGCTCAATTGCACTTTTACTGTTCATGTGGTTAATTCATTCGAACTTTGACAATAATTTGTGAAAATATAGCTATTATTATGCAATTTTAAATGTTGTTATTGTTTTATTTGTAGGAATAGTATCAATAACATCTTTCAAAATTGCATATAGATTTTCATAAAATGAAGGTCAAAGTTCAGTCAAGTTGATCAGAAAAGTCAAAAAAATTCACATTGAGCTGAGACGGAAGTAGTATATCCTTGTTGCAGTACAACGAAAGTGTCATCACAACTAATGTAGAAATTTGAATTGAGAATTATTAGTCACCTATGTTTCTTTGCTATTTCTCAAGTGTCTGCCATTTTTTTTTTCAGGATTGAATAGGAAACTAATGATCAAAGTAACCTCTTCTACCTCTACCACCAGTTCCAAGGTTGGTTACACTTTCATCAATAACTAATTCTACTTTCTCTATCTGTTTTAAAATACATGTTGTTTTAAATTTCTTCACACATGTTAAAAAATACAATTAATACATATTAAAAAAAAATTATATCCCTAACAGATTTCAATTTCCTAGACAGTCAAATGTTTACACGAGACATCTTGCAATTAATGAATAGGGTAGGTTAACAAAAGTAAATATTCATTGAAATTAGTAAAACGTCGATTACTTTTGGAACAAAAATTAACACTTAAAATATCTGTGTATTTTGAAACGGAGGGAGTAAATAAATATTAAAGCAATTATACTATATTCATGCTTATATGGATCAATTCTTTGTCTACAGAGTGAAATGAATAAGGAAGGACAAAACGGGAAGCAAAATAGTTTGTCGGTGACCTCAACGTCAGTTGCGGAACAAGGGGAAGTGCCCATGGAGCGATATCCGAACATTGTAGACATAGTTGAGTTGGATTATTCTCCGGCTAGGAGAAAACCACCAATACATAATTAGATTCAAAAAATAGATATAGTTTTGAGTTGTTCTCTTGTAAAATGCGTTTTTTAAAATAAATAGAAAAACATGTTTTTTAAATATGATGTGACATTTTTGTAAATAATCGAAACTATTTAAAAAACGAGCGGTGACGTTTTTGTAAAAGATCGAATCTTCTAAACACCATCTGACACTTTTCAACACATGAACTTGACCTTTATTACACAACAACTAGTCATCCTAAACATTGCTATCAGCCACCTATAAAAACTTTCAAACGAGCCTAAATGACGCCTTTTTAGGTTTTTAAACTTATAATCAGGGGGCAAATCCCAATGACTTTTGTAGGTCTCTAAATTTCCTTTAAAAGCAAGCCGTTTAGCTATCCATTTCAAAGAATCTGACTATGAGTTTCAAAGGTTCTGACAAAGATACTAGAACTTACACTAAAATACACTCTCATTTGCTATTTTTTTTCTCAATGGCGATAAAAATACATGAACTATCGCAACAAATACTTTAATACTAATATCCGGAACCCTTTAAGCTTGATATATGTTGAGGGCGACTCTCAATTCGGGCTTGATAGAATGGTCTTGCAGCGAAGAAGGAAGACGAAGCTTCAGCGCTTCAGCAGGAGTCGGCGGCCGCCCATGGTAGGGCAGGCGACCGGCCAAGCTTGGCTCAAATTGTACCGGTTGCTGATAGATGTTCTGGGCGACCGCTCATGTGGCTTTGGGCGGCCGCACAAGTGTGTCGGGACTGGGTTTCCGAATCCAATTTGGAAACAGATTTTGGACGGGTTTTGGACTCCTATTCTTCTAGGGTTGGGTTTATATCTTGTATATAATATAAACAAGCCTCCAGACCTATTCTAGTGACTTTGTATAGATCCTTGAGAGAGATTGATAGAAAAGCTAGGTTATTCATTATTGTGAGAGATTGTGTGAAAGGTTTTCACCTTGTTTCTCCTTATACTCTTGATTGCTATAGTGAATTGATTCTCCGTCGCCCGTGGATTTAGCCAAGTTGGTGAACCACGTAAAATCTCTTGTGTTCATCTATTTTTCAATTTTGTTCCATTCTTACTATTTTGTTATTTTGTGTTTTCATCTTTATCAATCAAGCAATTGTGCTTGGGCCTTAAAATCCTTACAATTGGTATCTAGAGCTCCGGTTTTTGGATCTTGTATTGCTTATTGGTAACGATGGCAGGGAAGTACGAAATTGAGAAATTTGACCGCAAGGTCAATTTCGGTTTGTGGCAAGTGAAGATGCGAGCAATCTTGGTGGGTAAAAATTGTGTCAAGGCTTTGCTTGGGAAGGCAAGGAAACCGGCAAGCTTGACGGATGAACAATTTGATGATATGGACGAGAAAGCTTTATCTCTCTTACACTTGAGTCTCAAAGATGAGGTATTGAGGGAGGTTGTGAGTGAGAAGACTGTGGCAGAGCTTTGGTTTAGGCTTGAGCAACTGTACATGACCAAGAGCATTAGTAACAGGTTGCTACTAATGAAGAAACTCGAGGAGTGCAAACTCAAAACAGGTGAGTCCTTGAAAAATCATCTTGATGAGTTTGATGGTTTTGTTATGGACTTGAAGAATGTCGATGTCTTGATTGATGATGAGCAATTGGTGGTAAAATTGCTTTGTTCTCTACCTCCGGAATACATGCACTTTAGAGAGACAGTGTTGTATGGAAAGGATGAGATCTCTATGGAAGAGATCAAGAACGCTCTATACTACAACGGGAAGTCATTGAGATGCACTTGACCTCAACAAGTGCTGAATCTCAAGGTGATAGGTTAGTAGCTAGAAGCGGCAGAAAGTCAAGGAAGGGTCAATCCGGTTCAAGTGAATGTCATAAGAATGTGATATGTCATGGTTGCAAGGAGAAGGTACACATTAGAAGGTTTTGTCCAAACCAAGAGGATACAACCGGGAAGACAAAGGGTGAAGCTGGAGTGGTGTTGGAAGACACTAGTGATGATAGTGACTATGATGCACTTACTGCTTGTGATTCATGTACCGAAATTTGTGATAGTTAGATTTTGGATTCGGGTTGTTCTTATCATATTAGTCCCAACCGTGAATGGTTTTGTTCATATAAGGCTGCTGGTGGAGTAGTCTTGTTGGGGAATAATACTGCATGCAAGGTTGTTGGTATTGGGGCTATTAAGGTTAAGATGTTTGATGGAGTAGTGCGGAAATTGCAGAATATCAGGTATGTTCTTGAACTGAAGAAGAACCTGATTTCTCTAGGCACTTTGGATAGCCTTGGGTATAGTTTATCCATTGCGAATGGTGAGCTATCGGCTATTAAAGGTGACTTTGTGGTATTGAAGGGAAATAAGGTGGGGACATTGTACAAGCTTCTTGGGTCTACGGTTGTTGGTGATGTGTCTATTGCAACGGGGTCAATGGTTGAGGCAGAGGTTACTCAATCATAGGACATGACATTGGGTCACATTGGCTTGAATGGAATGACAGAAAAGGCTTGGTATTTGTTGTCACAAGCATTGTTAGGTACAGAATTTTGTGGGGAGGCGATTAGGATGACTGCTCACTTGGCTAATCGTACTCTAAATTTTGGTATTGGGATGAAGGCTCTGGTGGAGATATGGTCAGGTTCTCTAGGAGATTACTCAAGATTGTATATTTGTGAGTATCCCATGTATGCTTGTGTGAACAACAAATTGGTGCCAAGGGTCAAAGGATGTTCCTTTGTGGGAGATACTACTGGGGTGAAAGGATTTTGGTCATGGGATCCAGTTGCATCTAAGTTCCTGACATGTAGAGATGTTGCTCTACTTCTCCGTGAGAAAAGTTGTCCTGCAGGACGGATACACAAACATGTGGAGTTATTCGGAGATGGTAAAGAATTGGTGGAACTTGACTTAGATGTTAATGATGTGTCTGATGAAGCGACTCCAATTGATGGTCCAGTTCAAGATGAGGATACCAACAAGCAGGTGGAGACTACCATTGTTTTTGGTAGAGTTCGATATGGTTTGGAGGAGATGGTGGCTTATGCATTATCCGCTGCGAAAACAGTAAATATGCATAAATTGATTTCTTTCAATGAAGATATATTGTGTGATAAATATGCTATGTGGTCGGTCGTTGTGAAAGAAGAGATGGTATCTCTTATTGAAAGTCAGACATGGGAATTTGTTAGATCACCACCAAAGAAGGTGTTAGTCAGTCACAAGTGGATCTACAAGTTCAAAAATGGTACTCCAAGGTTTGGGGCAGACTACAATGATATTATTTCACTAGTTGTTAGACACTTATCTATTCACAACTTGTTAAGCATTGTGGCGATGAGATATATTGTGCTTGAGGTGGAGATCTACATGCGCCGGCCTGAAGGGTTTGTTGTTGAGGGTAAGGATCATGTTTGTCTGTTAGAGAGGTCCTTGTATGATTTGGAGCAGTCAACTCGACAATGTTATAAAATGTTCGACACTTTTATTGTTACCCATGGTTATGCTAGGAGTGGATATGATTGATGTGTTTACTTGATGGTTTGTAGTAATGGCACATTGATTTATCTTGTTTATGTCGATGGCATTCTTGTGGCTGCAAAAGATATCAATGATGCTTACCAGGTGAAATGGTTATCTTCTTTAGATAGTCCCAAATCTAAAGATGATATGTCACGGGTTCTATATTCAAATGCTTTTGTGTGCATTTTGTATGGAAAGAGAAGTGATGGTTCTGCTGGGAATGGTGATTTAGATTAGGGCGGTAATATTGTTGACATAAAATCTACAGTGGTGTATGTATTTTGTCTTGTTGGTTCCGCGGTTATTTAGAAATCTGGATTGCTGGATGTCACGGAGTTGTCTACTACCGAGACTGAGAATATGGCTATAACGAAGGTTGTCATGTTGACAAAGTTGATTGCTAAGTTCAAGAAGTTCTTGGACTTAGTTGGTGTTAGTAGTCATTGAGGCCCGTAGGGGCGGGACGGCAGAGATAGAGATGTTCTCTTGATGTACTAGCTTTTCGGGAATTGATCGTCAAGGTGGAGAATTGTTGAGGGTGACTCTCAATTCGGGCTTGATTAGAATGGTCTTGCAACGTAGAAGGAAGACGAAGCTTCAGCGCTTCAGCAGGAGACGGCGGCCGCCCATGGTAGGGTAGGCGACCGCCCAAGCTTGGCTCAAATTGTACCGGTTGCTGACAGATGTTCTGGGCGACCGCTCATGTGGTTTTGGGCGGCCGCACAAGTGTGTCGGGATTGGGTTTCCGAATCCAATTTGGAAACAGATTTTGGACGGGTTTTGGACTCCTATAGTTCTAGGGTTGGGTTTATATCTTGTATATAAATATAAACAAGCCTCCAGACCTATTCTAGTGACTTTGTATAGATCCTTCAGAGAGATTGATAGAAAAGCTAGGTTATTCACTATTGTGAGATTGTGTGAAAGGTTTTCACCTTGTACTCTTGATTGCTATAGTGAATTGATTCCCCGTCGCCCGTGGATGTAGCCAAGTTGGTGAACCACGTAAAATCTCTTGTGTTCATCTATTTTTCAATTTTGTTCAGTTCTTACTATTTTGTTATTTTGTGCTTTCATCCTTATCAATCAAGCAATTGTGTTTGGGCCTTAAAATCCTTACAATATCCAGAAGAATTGTAGTCATGACTTTGTTAAAATGTGTTTAAAATCATATCTAGAAGACATTATTATTGATGTCTAGAACCTTTTGAGGTTGATATCCAGATTTTTTTTTAGCCATGACATTATTCAAATATGCTTGAAAATCATATCTAGAAGCTTTATATTAATATCCAGAACCGTTTGAGGTTGATATCAATAAGGGTTGTTGGCCATGCCATAGTCATGGCCTTGATTCCCAACGTGCGCGACGTTTCAGTTATTTACAAAAATGTCACCGCCCACAAAATTTTATTTATTTACAAAAATGTTAACGCACATTTAAAAACATATTTTTTTAATCACTAAAAAAACGCGTTTTACCCAAAATTTATGTTATAGTTTTAGAGTATGGTATGCAATTGGACACATTGCGCAAATGTTGCATTTTGTAGGGTTTAGATAAGGCTTTGTTAGAATTATGTTTGATGATTGATTATTTTAAGGTTATGGAGAGCTAGCTAGCCTATGTATGAACTTTATAATGTACTCGTAAAGATTAATTAGACATGGAAATTATCAAAATAGCGATGAAATCTTCTGTACCACAACTTGTGTACCACTTGTGTACCACAAGTGATCTGACGGCTATGCATTATTTTTGACATTATAATTTGATGTGGCGGATTTTATACATTTATTTCCTAGGTTTCTATGAGCTGAAATTTATGATTTTGATGTATTTAGATTAGATTTTATGTACTTTGAGGCAATTATATATTGTTGGGGATTAATTGTAATCCGGGGGTATTGTGATCTTTTTATATTTTATCCGGATGTAATATTTTATGAGGTAAAAAGTCATCCCAAGATGTGCAAGAAAAAGTCAAAGTCAAAGTGCAAAATGAAAGTCAACAAGAAGACGGAGCAGTGGGTCAAAAGGTCAAAAACTGGAAGTGAAGAAAAACAACTTAGTCCGTGTGGCAGACGGACTGAGCCCGTGTGGAAAACTTGAGCCCGGATGGAATGAACGGGCACGGTCGACATGAAACAAAAATCAGTCCTTGTGCACACGGACCAAGCACGTGTGAAGATGTCTAGCACGGATGAAACTCAACCGAGCGCACGGTTCCTGAGTCGCCGACTTTGTTTTATTACTATTTCTTTTTCCTTTATTTTTCTTTCATTTTTCCTTTTGACTTCTCCTAGGTATTTAAACCAACTTCTATCATTATTTTTAGGGTTACACTCTAGACTTCAACATAATTTTAGATCTAGGGTTTTTATTTCTTTGTTCATGGAGTTTTCAAAGCTTTGGATGAGGAACTAAATCCAAGCTTTGGGTTTGATTTCATGAACCCCTTTTTATCAATTTAAGGTATTTTTCTTTTCTCAATTTTATTCATATTCATAATTTTGCTTGTGCTTAATCTAGATCTATTGTTAGGGTTTATAGATTTGATCACCCTATTTATCTTTGCAATCGATCTTTGCTAGAATTTTCTATTTACTGTGCCAGGGTAGAAATTCACAAGTAGAATCTTTACGATTTATGCATGTGCCATGGTAAATTGTGAAGTGGGTAAAATTAGACGATTATCTGTGTGAAATAATTGTAGAAAGCGTTATTGATCTTAGTTTCTTAAATCGTTCATCAATTAATATTGAGATCTAGACTGTGCAAGTTAGATTAAATTATTAATTAGGGTTTCTATTGAGTGTGTCACTGCTAGTAACTATTCTTAAAGAAGAAACAGAGATTGAAATAGATCTCGTGATCAAGTGAATAGGGTAAAAAGTGAAAAGAGATATCAATGATAATTGCATAATTAGGTGGGGACGGAATCAAATCTAAAGTGCTTTTTAATTATTGTTTTAAATCTATTATTTTATTATTGTTTTATGATATTAGTTATAATAAATTAATTCCCCCAATCTTTTCAAGTGACTATTACGTAAACTGATAACCGTTTTTCATGGATCGACCCTGGACTTGTCCCTAGTTACATATTTTTAGGGATAATGATATGTATAGTGAAAACTCAAAGGGAAAACTCATAGCGAACTCTGTAATCCGTTGGATTGTAATAAATATTTGTGGACCCCACTGCTAAAAACTCATCCAACGGATTAGAGTGTTTCACTATGAGTTTTCACTATGTGTGTCATTGTCCTATTTTTAGAACCTAGTCCAGGTTTAATTTGTAGGTGTGCGATTTAGCCTATCATAATTATTTATGTCTTAATAAATTATAACCATTAGATTAATTATGGTACACAATGGTACACAGAAAGTGGTACAGAGGATCTCCACACATCAAAATACGCTCACTTCAATCGTCTTTTAAGGCATTGCCAAAAATGTGATTAATGTAGAAACATGTGTTAAACTTAGGCTCCGTTTGTTTCACCGTAAAATATTTTACGGAAGGTTTTACATGTTTTCCGGTGTTTGGTAACCAAATGGGAAAAAAATCAATGTAAAATATTTTACGGTTAATGGAAATAAGCTAGGTTTTCCGTAAAACAACTTACGGATTTCTCCTCCGTAAGTCATTTTACGGAAAATGTTAACTCCCTCACTCACACACCCAACTCCCCCATACAACCCCACCCTACCCACTCCACCTCCACCTCCACCTCCAACCCCATCCCCACCCTCCAACCTTACCTTCCCTTTCCTCCCCCATCCACCCCCACCCACCCTACCCCACCACCCACCCCCCCAAAATATATATATATATATATATATATATATATATATATATATATATATATATATATATATAATCTTTTCACTCATATTAAAAATTATTTTTGAACACCTCCCCCCGCCCCTAACTACCCTACCACCCACCCACTACCCCCCCACCCACCCCACTACCCCCACCTACCCTCCCCCCATTTTTTTTTTTACTCTTATTAAATATATTTTCTAACAACTCTCACATTCGCGCTCCCTACCCCTACTACCACACCACCCACCCCCCCCCCCACCCACCAAAAAGAAAAAGAAAAAAAAAAACTTTTTCACTCATTTTAAAATTATCTTTCAACAATCCTTGCTCCCTCCCTCTTTACCCCCGTCCACCCATGCCACCACCCACCCCACCACCCCCACAACCACCCATCCCATCCCACCCAAACCCCCACCCACATTCAAATTTTTTCCTCATATTAAATTATTATTTTTTTATATGAAAATATTTTTGGGAAAACATTTTCTTTAGATTTACCAAACAACCAAAAACATGTTTATGTCATTTTCTGGAAAACATTTTCATTTTCTGGATAACATTTTACGGAAAATCATTTTCCAGAAATTGTTTTACGCGAAACAAACGGAGCCTTATATTTACGTGAACTTCAATAGTTCTCCTTCTCCTCCAGATAAATGTCTTTTTAGAGACTACTTATATGTACTAACACATTCACATTTAAAGATTTTGTGACAACATTTTTTTAATAGTGGACATCATTTTTTAATGGTACTATTTAATACGTTACATTTATGTTTTATAAACCATACATTATATTTATATCAAATACTGTAATTGATGTATCTAAATTAATTTGACATCTATATAATGAGACCTTTATTCTATCCACGTATTGTCCTAAATTTTTCGATCTTGCTTCATCGAAACGGTCTTGATCTCAATCTACCATCTTGTTGTACCATCTCGTTATCTTTGTCTCAAAATGAATAATCTTTATGAATGATGTTTCTATTTCAAAATATGTCCCTAAAAGAACTTTTACCAAAAAAAATTACACTTGCAACACTAACATTCTAAAAGCGGCTAGCATGAATATATATTATTTTTATTACTAAATGTCAACTTTTTATGAGTTTTCTTAAATCACAAAATAAGGTCATTCATATTTTAGGATTGAGAGTAGTTTTTATACCGACTAGTACCTCCGTCTCAAACTAATTTTCATATTTTTTTCGACGTTACTACAAAAGAAATTTGATCAATAATATTAGGTTGATCTAATTATCCTAATGAATATCCAAAACTTGTTATTGATAGTAACGTTGATGGTTTATCAATAGCAAATTTTAAATTTTTATTAATATAATTAAATCAACCTAAATTTTTTGCTTAGAGTTTCTTCGTAATAACAGTAAAAAAGCGTGAAGATCATTTTGGGACGGAGCGAGTAGATAAGATGTTATAGATGACATTTGCCAAATAAATAAAAAGATTTTCAATAAATAGATCGAATATCTTACTTACAAGAGCATAAAAGAAATTGAGGTACCATTAATCCTGAATTTCAATATTCATATTTTGCAAAAGGAATAATATTTATTTTTAAAGCTAACTGTGTAGAATTGGCATTTATTGAAAGGAGTAGTTGTGCTACACTTAAATGAGAGAGAGAGAGAGAGAGAGAGAGAGAGAGAGAGAGGGCCTTAAAGAGGTGTTGGTCCACCAGGTTCATTGGACTAGGCCCACTGTTTTCTAATGAGTAATGATGATGCCATTGCATTATGTGAGTGGTCACTTCTAGTATGTGGGCTCCGGCCCCTTTCGTTGGGTCGTTTTTTAGCCCAGAAAGAACGTGGGTTTTACCGAGAAATGAGGATTATTAGTATAAGGCAGTGTTCTAAAAATTGCTAGGCGGCGGAGCCGGGCCTAGCGCCTAAGGGCCTAAGCGGAGCCGAGAATTTACACACTAATTATGAGTATTTTCATACTGCTACACTTGCACTTTGCCTTTCCCATTTAATATTTGATTTTAATAATTATTTTCATAAGACATAAAGATGGAGTATATATTATAATTTAGATTACCTTAAAAAAATTACTATATATTTGAAACCTACTGGAGTAAATACAGGCACAATTACCACAGTGGCAAACACGTGTTACAAAAATAAAAAAAGAAAAAAGAAAACCACAAACCGAACACGTAAACGCACACAAACTGACCACATTCATTCGAGAGGAGATCTCCTGTGCCCTTCCATGTGCCCCTTTAATCTGGACCGTTTACAATATCAACATAAACGGTCCAGATTAAAGGGGCACATGGAGGGGCACAGGAGATCTGGACTCCATTCATTCAGATAACCATTTACACTCTCTCTCCTCCCTCATTTCAAATTTAGAGAGAGAAAAGTCCAAACCATATTCTCTCTCTTCCTTATCGCTTCATGTGCCGTTTCCTTTGCGTGTCGCTCGGTGTTCTCTCTCTTATCTCTCTCTTTTCGTTTTCTCTTACCAATTGCAGACGTCGGACGACGAAAACAGAGGATGCCGGACGCCTAGACAGCCCTATCCCGCCGAGCCCGCCTAGTCGCCTAACATGGCCGACTTGAAGGAAATCGCGGCAGAAGGGGTACGCCTAGCGCCTAGCCCGATTTTTAGAACACGGGTATAAGGGGAGAGTTTTTTTTTGTTTTTTTTTTTTTTTTATGAAGTCTTGTCATTATGAAGCTAGTTAAAAATTACCTATGTCACAGATCGGTGGTAAAGTTAAGTCTCAAACATCTGTGAGATCTAAAGTTTGATCTTCAATTTCCACTTGACCCTAGACATGGCCAAATACGGGTGGGACGGGTACGATTACGGTTACGGGTACGGTTTCCAAAACCCATAACCGTAACCTAACCATATTATACACGGTGAGGGTACGCTTGGGACACAATTATGGCGGGTAGGGTCCACAGTTGTACGGGTCTGCCCCCATTTTTTAAAATAATTAACTGTTAAATTGTTGACAGATTTCGTTAAAAATCTAACGGAAAATCAGTTAGAAATTAACTTTTTTTTTTTTTTTATAACAACGTTGTTTAACAAAATATGTTAGATTATGTTTAAAATGAATAAAAAGTCACATAAAATGTTTAATAATCTAACCGCATTATTGACGATTACAGTTAGGACGGTTAGCAGGTTGTCCACGGGTACGGTTCCAACGGTTGAAATGCGGGTGCGGGTTGACGAAGTGTCACGGTACAGTTCCCGGTTGGCCATGTCTACTTGACCCTCCTAAAAAGCCCACGAGCTAGAAACTAGTCTATTTGGATATATTTTTTATATTTACTGATTATTCGTAGTAAAAACAAAGTGGAAAAATTATTTGAGGGCAAAAGGATCAATACTAAAAAAATACTCCCCTTGTCCCGGAATAAATGTTGCCGTTTTTCGGAGGCTAGTACGAACAATAAATTTAGGTTGATTTAATTATCCAAATAAAATTGTAAAACTTGGTATTGATATACCAATATACTCCCTCCGTTTTATGAGAACTGAGACTTATTTCCCTTTTCGTCCGTTTCACCTCAATTGAGACTGCCCAAAATGGCAAACTTTTTAATCTTTTATATTCACTCAACCCCACCACTCATTCTCTCTCTTCATTTTCCACCACTCATTTTATTCAACCAACACTACTATTGTCGCGGCCCCGAACCCCGCGGGCCCGAGATCGCGAGCTGGACGTCGACTTAAACAATAAACTCTAAAATAATGGAGATAAAAATTTCCTTTTATACCAAAAGAGGATAACACAAGTTTTGGAAAATAATTTAATAACGACAATGAACTAGTGTAAGACCCATAAGCTCACACTACAAAATAATAAAATATACAAATCTTAGTGACGTCAAAGTGTGGTACAACTATCCCCAAAAGAGTTACACATTTATATAATGTAAAC
This sequence comes from Campanula takesimana, assembly GCA_026119855.1. Lineage (NCBI taxonomy): Eukaryota > Viridiplantae > Streptophyta > Magnoliopsida > Asterales > Campanulaceae > Campanula > Campanula takesimana. Next base: position 754,589 of record JAOWBW010000016.1, read on the forward strand.
CCACCAATATACACTTGCCCCAAAAGCTCAACTCTCGCGACGTCCTGTCTCGTGATCAGCGAGTCTAATCCTTTCCACCTGGGGGGGGGGGGGGGGGTTAAGGAAAAACAAAGACAAAGGAAAAGGGGGTGAGATAAATCTCAATAAGTTACTAATGCAACTACATGACATGCTATGATGCAATAATCAATAATAAATCACATAACACATAGCAATTATCATATACCAGATAGCAGCAGAAATAAACACATAACAAAGGATATAGCCAAGGTTTTCCCAAACTGATAAACCAAATAAAGGTCGCTGCGCAGCTTCAATAATCAACCATCAACATCTTCATAATAGCATGAAAGCCGAAGAGAAATCCCCGGTACCGGAACCAATAACAAAGTAATGTGCCACAAAGGGCGGGAGCCATGCCACAAAGTCATGCTCCAAACGTCTCAACCAAGGCCAATCTGGAAGAGGAAAATAAGGGCAAAACAATGGTCGACACCATAATAGACTTGGCCGGTGCCATCACAATATCTCACATCGCCCGACACAACCACAAATACCAGCTGGGCTTTCAAATAAATGCTAAGTAATAAATACTAGCTTAATTAAACAATTTAGGGTTCCAAAGTAGGGAACCATACCAAGTAGTCACCAAGAAAGTGAAATGAACCAACAATAACCATTTAAGGTGCTCTAATAATTTCCACAATGATAACACAATTCCCATATCACATTTGACCACAAAGGATCCAGTTAATTCGAGCACTCAACCAAATTTACTCACTCATATCGAAGAGCTTAAGGAGAGCTTTAAAACGATAATTTATACGCCTAAAACGGAGTCTGGATGAACAAGATATGGCCCTCGAAAGATTGGACAAAAAGGGGAAATAAATTTCGCAACAGGGGAGAGGGTGCGCGCGCCTCCTATGGGAGGGTGCGCGCGCCTCTATCCAACAGAAGGTTTTTGTTCAAGAGGGGCACAAGGGTGCGCGCGCCTCCTTGCCCGGAAAGGCAAATTCCGGCAAAAAATCTGGGTTTCTACCATTAACAACCCCAAATCCAAAACCAACCCAATCTTCACCATTTCTAACACTACCAAGATGTGAACTAAGGTACCTACACCATTTTGAACCAAAAGGACTCCAACAACATCATCTAAGGAACCTCAATCAAGGGTGATTCAAATACCAAAATTTTACAAAATGAACAAAAATGTAAATCATCACAAAATCAACCAAAGAAGCAATAAATGGAAATCATAGTATCATCTAAGCATAAGATGAACATTTTTAACATCAATGGGGGGAAAAGTAACTTACTTGAGATTTCCCAAAGATGATGGATTTCAAATATTTTTGTCTTCCTACGATCCTATCGACGATCTAAACAAGTTTCATGTTTTAAGAAATGAGCAATAACAAGAGGAAGATGAAGAAAATGAAGAGAGAAGGGAGAAGATGAGTTTTACCTTCACAAGCCTAGGAGAGAGAGAGAGAGAATGCTGGGAAATGGAGGTGGAGTGTGAGTGAGGGTGATAGGGTGAGGGAGGTGAGGGAGAAGAGAGGGAGAAGGAGAATTATTTCAAAATGTTACAATTAGACCCCTTCCCCATCTACTAACACAAATACTTACACTCTCTGCTAACAATTAAGACCCAACAATACTACACTAACCCAAATGACTCAAATAAAATGCTAGGCATAATTATTATGAAACATAAATGCACACATAAATATTTAATTAGATAATAATTTAATTAAATAAATAAGCAAATAAATAAATAATAATTATTTATTACTAATAAAATAGAGCCTAGTTTTCGGGTCGTGACATTCACTCCCCCTTAAAAAAAATTCGACCCGAATTTTAACGAGACTTACCCGAATTAAAAAGCCACGGATATCAACGCTCCATCACCTCTCGAAGCTCCCAAGTCGATTCCTCGATATTATGATTCTTCCAAAGGACTCTAACCAACGCAATGCTTTTGTTCCTCAACTCTTGGACTTTGGCATCTAAAATCCGAACCGGTCGTTCCTCGTAAGTCATATCCGGCTCGATATCCTCCGGTACCCTCGGTAACACGTGAGATGGATCATGAACATACTTCCGAAGCATAGAAACGTGGAACACGTTGTGCAACCGGTCTAAAGATGGCGGTAACGCAAGTCGATACGCTAGAAGTCCAACCTTTCCCAAAATCTCAAACGGGCCAATAAACCTCGGAGCCAATTTGCCTTTCTTCCCAAACCTACGAATACCCACCTTCGGAGACACTTTCAAGAACACAAAATCACCGGTCTAAAAACTAATATCTCGCCTTCGGTTATCTGCATAGCTCTTATGTCGACTCTGGGCTGTTTTCAATCTATCCCGGATAACTCTAACTTTCTCAACCGAATCCCGAAGCAAATCAATACCCACGATCTTCGCTTCACCGAATTCATCCCAACAGATAGGCGATCTACATTTTCTTCCATACAAGGCCTCATACGGTGCCATCTCGATACTAGCCTGATAACTGTTGTTGTAAGAAAATTCCACTAACGGTAGGTGCGAATCCCAAGAATCAGAGAAGTCTAACGAACAAGCTCGCAACATATCCTCCAAAATCTGAATGGTCCTCTCGGATTGACCGTCGGTCTGAGGGTGAAAAGCTGTGCTGAATCGCAAATCTGTACCCAAAGCTTCCTGAAACGCCTTCCAAAACCTAGAAGTAAACCTCGGGTCTCGATCTGACATAATGCTAACCGGAACCCCATGCAATCTCACAATCTCATCAATGTAAAGGGTCGCAAGCTTTTCCATCGAATATCTGATGTCAATAGGCAAGAAATGGGCACTCTTGGTCAGTCTATCCACTATTACCCAAACACTGTCATACTTCTTACGGGTACGAGGTAGTCCCGTAACGAAATCCATAGTCACATGCTCCCATTTCCACTCGGGAATCTCTAACGGCTGAAGTAGTCCCGCTGGTCTCTGATGCTCGGCTTTAACCTGCTGACAAGTTAAACATTTCGAAACATACTCAGCTATTTCCCTCTTCATATTATTCCACCAAAAGTGTTGTTTCAAATTTTGATACATCTTCGTATTACCCGGATGAATAGTATATCTCGATTTGTGACCCTCATCTAAAACTTGCTTCTTTATTCCACCAACATCGGGTACGCACAAACGACCACGGAAAGTCAAAACTCCACTCGAACTCAAAGAAAAATCCTCGAAGTTCTTTTCCTTCAATTTACCCATTATCTTCACCAACCCGGGATCTTCTTTCTGAGCTTCCTTTATCCTCTGAATTAGGGTCGGAGATACCCTAATATTCGAAAAAATAGCCCCATGTCTCGATTCACGAGGAGACCAATCTCGAACATCCTCAAGCATTTTCCACTCACGGACCATCATCGAAGCCACATAAGACTTCCTACTAATCGCATCGGCGACCACATTCGCCTTCCCCGGGTGATAGGAAATCGTACAATCATAATCCTTCAACAATTCCATCCATCGACGCTGTCGGTTATTAAGTTCCTTCTGCGAGAAAAGATACTTTAAACTCTTGTGATCCGTGAAAATCTCGAACTTCGCTCCATAAAGGTAATGCTTCCATTTGTGCAACGCAAAGACTATCGCCGGCAACTCCATATCATGAGTAGGATAATTCTGTTCACTCGGGCTCAACTTCCTCGAAGCATTCGCAATCACCTTCCTGTTCTGCATCAAAACACAACCCAAACCCTCTTTCGAAGCATCACTATAAATTACTAAATCATCATTCCCATTAGGCAAGGTCAAGATCGGTGCGGTAGTCAACCTCTTCTTCAATTCCTCGAAACTATTGTCACATTTCTCGGTCCACTCAAACGGGACATTCTTCCGGGTCAACTGAGTCATCGGGGTAGCAATCCTCGAAAACCCTTCTATAAATCTTCTGTAATACCCGGCCAACCCCAGAAATCTTCTGATCTCGGTCACTGACTCGGGTCTCTTCCAATCCACTATGGCTTCAATCTTTGAAGGATCCACAGAAATCCCGTCTTTAGAAATAACATGACCCAGAAATGCACCTTCTCGAGCCAAAATTCGCATTTACTAAACTTCGCAAATAATTTCTCCCTCGCAAGAACGGATAAAACTGTCCTCAAGTGTTGCTCGTGTTCCTATCTAGATTTAGAGTAGTCGAGAATATCATCAATAAAGACCACCACGAACGAATCAAGATAAGGATGGAAAATCCGGTTCATCAAATCCATAAACACTGCAGGTTCGTTGGTCAACCCAAACGGCATAACCAAGAACTCATAATGACCATAACGGGTGCGAAAGGCAGTCTTCGGAATATCCTCAGATCGAATCTTCAACTGATGGTACCCACTCCTCAAATCAAGTTTAGAAAACACAACTGAGCCTTGAAGCTGATCAAACAAATCATCAATGTGAGGTAGAGGATACTTGTTCTTCACCGTAACCTGATTCAACTTTCGGTAATCGATACACAATCTCAACGAACCATCTTTCTTCCGCACAAACAAAACCGGTGCTCCCCACGGGGAAACACTAGGGCGGATAAACCCTCGATCGAGCAACTCTTGCAACTGAACCTTTAATTCCTTCAATTCTACGGGAGCCAACCTATACGGTGCTTTCGAAATCAGAGCCGTACCCGGCAAAAGATCTATACAAAATTCTATCTCACGATCGGGAGGCATATCATACTCAGAAGAAAAAACATCGGGAAATTCCCTAACTACCCGAACACTCTCCAAACTAGGGGATTCTTTCCTAGTATCAAGAACACTAGCCAAATACCCCTCACAACCGCGGTGCAATAATTTTCTCGCTTTCACATAAGAAATGATACGAAAATTTCTACCAATAGGCATAGCCTCAAAAGTAAATTTAGGCACATCGGGAATAGAAAAAGTAACAACTTTCCTACGACAATCAACAGAAGCATGAAACTTGCTCAACTAATCCATACCCAAAATAACATCAAAGTCCTGAATAGGAAGGACTACCAAGTCCGCATATAAGACACGACCACATATAACCACATCACAAGCACGAAAGACTCTATCAGTCACCAAACACTCTCCTATAGGGGTCGACACCTCTAGCACATAAGGAAATGACTCAGATGCAGCATTTAGCAGAGAAGAAAATTGCACAGAAATGTAAGAATGAGATGATCCTGGATCTACTAACGCTCGTGCGCTCACACTAGATATAGAAATAATACCTCCAATAACTGTGGGATCATCTGTGACTTGTTGTTGATTCATTGCAAACACTTTCCCTTGGACCTTGGGCTTTCCCGTAGCGTCTCTTTTCTGTCCCTGTGGAGCACCAGCTCCTACCCCAGACGGTTGACCTCTATTCCTCGGACAATCCCTCACATAATGCCCCATTTGGCCACAATTGGTGCACCTTCCCTGTTTCTTCCAACAACGGTCCTCTGAATGGCCTTCCTTTTGGAAATAGGAACAAAGCCTCCTATTTTGGTTCCCTTGGTTCCCGGAAGTAGTTCCCGGGTTCCTTGGGTTTTGTTGCCCTCGGGACTGTGATTGTCCCCCAAAGTTACCTCGGTTATCAACCCGTGGTTGTGACTTGCCCTGCCCTCCCGGCTTGCTCGGGTTAGCTACCTCGGTCTTCCTCTTATGTTCCCCAATATCTTGCTCAATCAAGTATGCACGGTCTACCGCATCCTGAAATATCACAATCCTCTGGGCTATAAACTGAGTACGAATAGAAGTCTTCAAGCCCCGGATGAATCTCATAGCCTTCTGCTCCTCAGTTCTCACAAGATAGTCACAATACCGGGCTAATTCTGTGAACTTAGCCGAGTACTGAGCTATAGACAACAAACCTTGCTCCAAGTTGAGAAGCTCGATCTCCTTTCGGTTCTGATCCACTACCGGAATGAAATGCTCCTTGAACTTCCGCACAAACAAATCCCATGCATACACGGTGTGAGTGTCATCCCAACTAGCCTTAACTCCTTTCCACCAATGCTCAGCGGCACCCAGAAGCTTATAAGCTGCGAACCAGACCCTATCCGCGTCCGTGCACCCAAACACATCATAAATTTTCTCCATAGACTCAATCCATAGCTCGGCCTTCTTCACATCGGGCTCACCATCAAACTCTCTTGGTTTCAATTTCAGAAATTGCTCCAGCCCATATCTCGGTGGTGCCACATGCTCTTCTCGTGGCCCTTGATCATGAATGGCCTTCATAGCGGCCTCAAACATTCCTTGGAACATTGCTCGGTTCTCTTCCCTTAAGTCATTCTGATTCTGTGCTCCACTAGAGCCTTCGCCTGCTCTCCTTCTAGCCATTTCAAACAATTACCTGCATAAGACATCAACCGTTACTCACTCCGAACACAACTACCCACCTAGGTCATACTAGTCCACCTAGACTTATACTTAGAGCCAAACCATAGCTCTGATACCAACTGTCGCGGCCCCGAACCCCACGGGCCCGAGATCGCGAGCTGGACGTCGACTTAAACAATAAACTCTAAAATAATAGAGATAAAAATTTCTTTTTATACCAAAAGAGGATAACACAAGTTTTGGAAAATAATTTAACAACGACAATGAACTAGTGTAAGACCCATAAGCTCACACTACAAAATAATAAAATATACAAATCTTAGTGACGTCAAAGTGTGGTACAACTATCCCCAAAAGAGTTACACATTTATATAATGTAAACCCACCAATATACACTTGCCCCAAAAGCTCAACCCTCGCGACGTCCTGTCTCGTGATCAGCGAGTCTAATCCTTTCCACCTGGGGGGGGGGGGGGTTAAGGAAAAACAAAGACAAAGGAAAAGGGGGTGAGATAAATCTCAATAAGTTACTAATGCAACTACATGACATGCTATGATGCAATAATCAATAATAAATCACATAACACATAGCAATTATCATATACCAGATAGCAGCAGAAATAAACACATAACAAAGGATATAGCCAAGGTTTTCCCAAACTGATAAACCAAATAAAGGTCGCTGCGCAGCTTCAATAATCAACCATCAACATCTTCATAATAGCATGAAAGCCGAAGAGAAATCCCCGGTACCGGAACCAATAACAAAGTAATGTGCCACAAAGGGCGGGAGCCATGCCACAAAGTCATGCTCCAAACGTCTCAACCAAGGCCAATCTGGAAGAGGAAAATAAGGGCAAAACAATGGTCGACACCATAATGGACTTGGCCGGTGCCATCACAATATCTCACATCGCCCGACACAACCACAAATACCAGCTGGGCTTTCAAATAAATGCTAAGTAATAAATACTACCTTAATTAAACAATTTAGGGTTCCAAAGTAGGGAACCATACCAAGTAGTCACCAAGAAAGTGAAATGAACCAACAATAACCATTTAAGGTGCTCTAATAATTTCCACAATGATAACACAATTCCCATATCACATTTGACCACAAAGGATCCAGTTAATTCGAGCACTCAACCAAATTTACTCACTCATATCGAAGAGCTTAAGGAGAGCTTTAAAACGATAATTTATACGCCTAAAACGGAGTCTGGATGAACAAGATATGGCCCTCGAAAGATTGGACAAAAAGGGGAAATAAATTTCACAACAGGGGAGAGGGTGCGCGCGCCTCCTAGATCAGAAGGGGAAATCAAGATTGGAGGAGGGGAGGGTGCGCGCGCCTCTATCCAACAGAAGGTTTTTGTTCAAGAGGGGCACAAGGGTGCGCGCGCCTCCTATGGGAGGGTTCGCTCGCCTCCTTGCCCGGAAAGGCAAATTCCGGCAAAAAATCTGGGTTTCTACCATTAACAACCCCAAATCCAAAACCAACCCAATCTTCACCATTTCTAACACTACCAAGATGTGAACTAAGGTACCTACACCATTTTGAACCAAAAGGACTCCAACAACATCATCTAAGGAACCTCAATCAAGGGTGATTCAAATACCAAAATTTCACAAAATGAACAAAAATGTAAATCATCACAAAATCAACCAAAGAAGCAATAAATGGAAATCATAGTATCATCTAAGCATAGGATGAACATTTTTAACATCAATGGGGGGAAAAGTAACTTACTTGAGATTTCCCAAAGATGATGGATTTCAAATATTTTTGGCTTCCTACGATCCTATCGACGATCTAAACAAGTTTCATGTTTTAAGAAATGAGCAATAACAAGAGGAAGATGAAGAAAATGAAGAGAGAAGGGAGAAGATGAGTTTTACCTTCACAAGCCTAGGAGAGAGAGAAAGAATGCTGGGAAATGGAGGTGGAGTGTGAGTGAGGGTGATAGGGTGAGGGAGGTGAGGGAGAAGAGAGGGAGTAGGGAGGGAGTAGGAGAATTATTTCAAAATGTTACAATTAGACCCCTTCCCCATCTACTAACACAAATACTTACACTCTCTGCTAACAATTAAGACCCAACAATACTACACTAACCCAAATGACTCAAATAAAATGCTAGGCATAATTATTATGAAACATAAATGCACACATAAATATTTAATTAGATAATAATTTAATTAAATAAATAAGCAAATAAATAAATAATAATTATTTATTACTAATAAAATAGAGCCTAGTTTTCGGGTCGTGACAACTATTTACCCCACTAATTCTCTCTCTTCATTTTCTACCACACATTTTCCTTATTTTATTAGTATTCCTTAGTTCTTGTGACATTTCATTTAGTCTCAGTTCTCATGAAACGGAGGGAGTAAATAATATCAATAACAATTTTTTAATTTTCATTAGAATGATTACATTAACTTAAATTTATTGCTCAAAGTTACTTCGTAAAAAGGTCGAAAAAACGGACATTTATTTCGGGGCAGAGAGAGTAAAAAAATTGTCCATGAGTTTACACATCATAGGCTATTGCATTCCAGCGATGGATATCAAATGCAAATTTTGATACTTATATGGAGATACTAGCAACCCAAAAAATGAAAATGGAAAGTATCAAGTTTTGATATGGTAATAGTGAATGTATTTAATTTGCTATATTGTTTAGACTATATTCTTCAGCAACCCAACTCAATTCAATCTATCAATAAATTAATACTTCTATCTCTTCCACCTACCTAACTTTTAACTCCACCCAATCCCTTCTTTCGTTATCTCCATTGGTTTGTGGATAACTAGTTTCAATTTTATGAATAAATTTATTATTTTTTTTTTATCATAAACACCATTCGAATGATGTTATTATAGGATTTTAGGAGGGTTAGATGAAGTCAAACACACATGGTAGAGAGAAAATTTGTACTGAGTGACTCAAATATTATTGATACTAAAGGTACATATTTATAGGGTTACAAAGAGTGTTCTAGAATAATCTAGGTTGGTTTACAAGATACAAATCTCCTAATTGATAGACACAATATCTCTAAGTTTGGTAAATAATATTAATAACTAAAAGATATTTACAATATATTCTTGGAATATTATGATATTCCTAATATGCCCCCGCAAGATTGACAATCTTTGGAGAAATCCAATCTTGGTCAGAGATGAGATGAACTGGGTTGATGAAGCGGGTTGAGTTGGATGTGTTCTCGGACGTGGGTGATGTTACCGTGATGGGTTTGGCAAGGATTTGAGGGTGGAGCACGTGGTGTCGCTTTGTTCATCACCTTTTCAAGTATGGTTTTGCCGAGAGGTTGGCCATTTTAGGGTTTCTGACATTAGGTTTTTGTCAAGAAGGTGAATAAGAGGTTTCAGAGTAAGGTTTTATCGATGGTGATATTGAAATAGAGGTGGAGTTTTGATGACGAGGGTTTCAGAAAGGATGGGTGGTGGTTGCCGAGGGTTTGAAAAAAAAGAAGAAGAAAGGGTCTCGACTTTGGGTGTTTGAGCCGAGGGTGGTAGTTGTATAGTGGGTGGCGGAAGCGAGTGGTGGTTGGTAAGATTCGCCTTTGAGGAGGTTGGTGGCAACCTTGTTGGGTTGAACACGGCAGAGGGGTTTGTCATGATTGTGCGTGGGAGACAACAGAGGAGTTTAGGGTGGATGTGATAGAGAATGATCACTACAACAAAAGTGACTTTTCCCGGCACTTTATAAAGTGCCGGAAATTGAAAAAAAGTGCCGGACAAGTGGTGTCGAAAATACTTACCGGCACTTTAAAAGTGCCGGAATTTCCCGGCACTTTTCAGAAGTGCCGCTAGGCATTTTCCGGCACTTTTTAAAGTGCTACTAATTTCAATAAAATTATTTTTGAATTTACCCGGATTCGTACCCACGACCTCTTGCATACGAAGCACACCTTCTACTGCTAGGCTAAATCATTTTTTGTTATAAATTTTCATATACAATTATTTGTTACAAAACAAAAACTTATATTAGGGCATTTTTATTATGTAGTCCATAAAAATCTAATATAAGTAACAAATTAAAGCAAAGTTACATGAAAAATATGATTAAATTTAAAAATTAAATAAAAATTTCAAAACAAACATCTTGTTTTTAGCGGCACATTATAAAAAAGTGCCGGAAATTAGCGGCACTTATAAAAAGTGCCGAAAATTCCCGGCACTTTTGAAAAAGTGCCGCTAAATTCCCGGCACTTTTTCAAAAGTGCCGCTAATTCCCGGCATTTTTTTATAAAGTGCCGGAAATTTAGCGGCACTTGTTAGAAAGTGCTGGGAATTAGCGGCATTTTTTCCCAAACTGCCGGAAATTAGCGGCACATATGAAAGTGACGGTAAATAAGTGCCGGGAAAAGCCATTTTTGTTGTAGTGGATAGGGGAGATGGTTTCGGCTTAGAGAGGGTTTGCCGATGGTTGTGTATTGAAGATGAGGGTGGGCTTCCAAAGGTGGTGGCGGAAGATTGTGTGGTGGTGTTGGCAGAAGTGTTGGAGATAGGGTGGGGCGGTTAGGGTTCGCCGCAATGGGTGGGGCGGATTTTAGGTTTTGCCGTGGGTGGTTTTAGCGGAAATGTTCCATTATGGATCATATGAGTCTGATATCATATAAGATTTAGAAAGGTTAGATGAAGTTAAAAACACATGGTAGAGAGAAAAGTTGTAGTGAATGACTCAAATATTATTGATATTAGAGGTACATATTTATCTATCTATAATACAATACAGGTGGGTTTTAACTGCCTCTTAGCCTGGGTATAAGTGGTGGCTCAGATTAAAAGTTGGAAAACTAATCCTACGGCCTAGAATCCTTTCATTCCCATGATCTATTTTCTCTCCACGATCTCTCATCTCCGACGGACGACTAGAGAAGCGAACAACACACCAGCCGTCTCAGTTCGTCAATATGTCCTCTCTACTCCCACGACTTGATGTAGCGTGATGATACAATAAGAGTAAAGTCTATGACAACTTTGAACAATCGTCGTAGAATCGCAACGGAAAATCAACCCCTAAGAAACCCTAAGGAATTCTTGAAACAAAACGAAGAATTCAAAGAAATCTTCAAACAAGCCAAAAGGCTTCAAGGTAAAAACCCCAAAATTGCAAAGCAATCAAAATTCAATAATAATCAACTTATTTTCGGATTACATAATTAGGCATATTTTATAGTGCCCATAAGACTTGAAAAAGAAGTTAAAACCTACCAAAATTACTCATAACATATATAGTAACTTAATATGGCCCAAAAACTAGTAAATCAACTCAAAATCTAACTTAGAATCCACTAAAATTGTCCTACCAAAATTAATGACGAAAATACAACTAAAAATACTAATAAAAATATTAATTAAATCCTAACTAAAAAGAAAATACCAATATAATTATAATGTTTAATATAATTATAATTTCGTCCCACATCATTCTCCCCCACTTGAAAAAAACTCGTCTCCGAGTTCGTACTTGAAACTTGAAATCGCCCGCTCCATTTGAATAGATACGTAGAATAAACACGTGCTTTTCGAAGCTTCAAGAAACAAATGCAGACCAATCTACCTGGTGGCGCCGGGCACAGTCGTGCTTGAAACGTAGCACGGTCGTGGCATTGTTGTCGACTGTCTCCCCTTTTCAACCTAATTTGCGCACGGTCGAGCATTGGAAATCGCACGGCCGTGCACTGCTTGGTCCGGTCGGGTTGCTCCTTGTATCTGGGCGGGTGTTTGGTAGGGAGCGGTCGGAGCACTCGACCAGGTCTGGTCGGGTTACAACATTGTTTAGGCCGGGCACGGTCGTGCTTCACATTGAGCACGGTCGTGCTAAACTGTTCGAGTTCTGTTAGCTTGCCTCCTAATATGTGCACGGCTGAGGCAGGAACTGTGCACGGCCGAGCGTGAAAATATCTGGCTGGGTTCAGCCCAAGGTCCGGGCGGATCGGAACTAGGTCTGGGGATACCAGGGTTGCAGTCGGCCGAATTTTTGATGGGTTCTTAGGACTCGTAACCCATGCCTCCTCTGATTTCTGTTTTGGAGCAATCTCTATGTCGCGCCCCGTACCCGTGGTCCTACATGGCCCCACGCTCGGGACGCGCACGGAAGACGTCATAAATCCCATTTAACAAAAACTTTTCGAAAACTATCATAAAGATAAACGAAATCCACTTTGGAGTACAAAACCTCCACTTTACTTTTAAATAACTTTCACAACTAAATTACTTGGCACGAAGGCCTACATTAACTTATGCAAAAGAATGAACACCAACATTATCCAAAATAGGTGTTACAAGATCAAGTCACGGATACACTACCCATTAAGGTTATACATTTACATAATGTAGCCTTTACAAACATACCCCAAAAGAATTTACCACCTCGACGCCTTCCTTGTGATAAGTGACCTATCCCGGATGCACGCCCTTATCTAAAACAGTAAACAAATAAGGGGTGAGATAAAATCTCAGTAAGCTACTAATATGCAACTACATTTCATGCCAACATGATAATCACAAAGGAGCAATCAATAGGCATTCACATATGCATATAACACAAAAGATATAGTCCACTCATCACATAACACATAATGCGGAAATAAACACTCATAAGTGGATACTGAGCCAAGGTTCTATAAACGGAACACCATCCTTTGAGAAGAGTCCGTTGAGCAGCATGAACGAGCTGAAGCCGGTTCCGGAACCAAGTAACAACAACAACCAGTAGTGGGGGAAATAACACATAGTCATACCCCCAAGCCAATAGCTAGAATACTCACCATAGGAGCTAGCTCATCCCAACCACGATCACGGGAAGGGGCATCCCACTCAAGGCCACTGAACATGGGGAAACTGGGTTACCAGTGAAGTACATTATACTGGACTCAGCTTGTGCTATTATAATATACATCACTGCCCAAAACACACACAACAATGCCAGCTGGACTCTATACAAGCACATAGTAATAAATACTCGCTTGAAACAACAACGGGGCATTGATTCCAAAGTAGGGAACCAAGCCAAATTCATCACAAAGGATGCAAACTAATTCTCATGAAGAGATAAATCAACAACAACATCACACTTGAAGTTACTCAAAAAGAGCACAATGGTTACACACCTTAACACATTACAAACATGATCACAAACGGACCCAAACCAACACTCTCAACCAAGACATTTCATTTAATAAACCCGCTCATCTCGAAGTACTCAAAAAGAGCTTTAAAACGATAGTTTACACACCTAAAACGGAGTCCGGGTGAGAAAGTTATGACTTACCGAAGATTGAACGAAAAATGAGCTATTACCAGAACAGGGGAGGGGAAGCGCGCGCCTCAAACAAAGAGGATGCGCGCGCCTCCTGAAATCAGAAGGAACATCAATCAAATGGGAAGCGAGGAAGCGCACGCCTCCCTAAAAAGGATGCGCACGCCTCCTTAGACCAGAAGGACATAGCCAAAAGGAAGAGTGAGGGTGCGCACGCCTCATTCCAGAGGAAGCGCGCGCCTCCTTCGCCGCACAGAGAAAATCTGCAGAAATTCCTGGGTTCTTCCAAAATTCATACTCAAATCAACCCCACTTTACACCCAACGAATTCCACCCTTCTATTGCATACCCAAGCACTCAACATGACATAGAAGTCTATAAGAACTCAAACAACATCAACTAAGGACCCGAACCAAGGTTTAAATCTCAACATTTCCCAACATTTACAAAAGATGATCAAAGGTACAAAGTATCATTTAAATTCACAACTAAGCCTTAAATCATCATCCAATGTTCACACAAAACATAAATGACCAATTTTAAGCTAAAGGGGGGCTTAGTAACTTACCTCAAAGGAATCCAAACTCAACCAAATCAACTTCTATTGAGCTTCCCACGAACCTAGTGACGATCTAGACATTTGGTATAACATGAACAATGAGAGGAAATGGGGGGAAGATGAATGAAATGAAGAGAGAAGGAAGAGGGAGATTTTACCTTTCATAACCCAAGGAGAGAGAGAGAAATGGATGTGAAAGAGTGAGGGAGGGAGGTGAGGTGAGGTGAGGGAGAAGGTGAATAATAATTCAAAAATTTACACTTAGCCCCCTCCTCCACTACTTACCCAAAAACTGATACTTTCTACTAACAACTAAGACCCAACAATTCTATACTAGCACAAAACCAATTAAATGCTAAGCATAAAATATTATAACACACAAAAATGCACACCTAAATTTTTAATTAACTAAATAATTAAATAAACAGTTAAGCAAGTAAATAAATAAATAATTATTTATTACTAAGAAAATAGGGACGGGGTTTCGGGTCGTGACAATCACTCCCCCTAAAAGAAAATTCGAACCGAATTTTAACACTTACCAAGAGGCTCGAATAACCACGGATACTTCCGTTCCATCTCTTCCCGAAGTTCCCAAGTTGACTCCTCGACTTCATGATTCCTCCATACCACTCTAACTAGGGCAATGCTCTTGTTCCTCAACTCTTGCACCTTGGTATCAATCACTCGAATTGGTTTCTCCTCATAAGACATATTCGGTTCAATATCTTCCGGTACTTCAGACAACACATGGGATGGATCATACACATACTTACGAAGCGCTGAAACATGAAACACATTATGCAATCGGCCTAAAGAAGGCGGTAACGCAAGACGATAAGCAAGAGTCCCAACTCTATCTAATATCTCGAAAGGCCCAATAAACCTTGGAGCAAGCTTTCCCTTCTTACCAAACCTTCGGATTCCCACCTTCGGAGACACTTTCAAAAACACGAAGTCACCCGACTGAAACTCAAGATCTCGCCTTCGGTGGTCGGCATAGTTATTTTGTCTAGACTGAGCGGTGATTAGACGATTTCGAATAAGCTTTACCTTTTCAACCGAATCACTAACCAAATCGACACCCCAAATCTTAGCTTCCCCGACTTCGTCCCAACAAATAGGAGACCGACACTTTCTACCATACAAAGCTTCATAAGGAGCCATTTCGATACTCGATTGAAAACTGTTGTTATAAGCAAACTCCACTAAAGGCAAATGAGTATCCCAAGAATCCGCGAAGTCGATCGAACAAGCCCGTAACATGTCTTCAAGAATCTGAATCGTTCTCTCCGATTGACCGTCGGTTTGTGGATGAAAGGCCGTGCTAAACCTCAATTCAGAACCCAAAGCCTTCTGAAATGCCTGCCAAAACCGAGATGTAAATCTAGGATCCCGATCAGAAACAATACTAACTAGAACCCCATGCAATCTCACGATCTCGTTGATATACAAAGTCGCAAGTCTTTCCATTGAATAGCTAATCTCGATGGGTAGAAAATGAGAAGACTTTGTCAATCTATCTACGACCACCCAAACTGCATCATGCTTTCTCCTCGTACGCGGTAATCCGGACACAGAATCCATCGTCACATGTTCCCATTTCCATTCCGGTATCTCAAGAGGTTGAAGTAACCCCGCGGGTCTTTGATGTTCCGCTTTAACCTGTTGGCAAGTCAAACATTTTGATACATAACCCGCTATTTCCCGCTTCATGCCACTCCACCAGAAATGCTGTCTCAAATCCCGATACATTTTGGTACTCCCGGGGTGAATAGTATACTTCGAATTGTGGCCCTCATCCAGAACTTGGCGCTTTACTCCTTCCACATTAGGAATACACAAACGACCTCTATAATTCAAAACCCCTTCAGAACTAAGAGAAAACCCTTCAAACTTTTTGTCCCCAATCTTACTCGAAATCTTCATTAACTCGAGATCATCCTTCTGAGCATCCTTAATTTGTTGAATTAGGGCAGGTAATACCTTAATGTTCGCAAAGATAGCCCCATGCTTGGACTCGCAAGGATCCCAATCTCGAACATCTTCCAACATTTTCCATTCACGCACCATCAATGAAGCTACATAAGAATTCCGACTAATGGCATCGGCGACCACATTTGCTTTACCCGGATGATAAGAAATGGTGCAATCAAAATCCTTCAACAATTCCATCCATCTGCGCTGTCTATTGTTCAACTCCTTTTGCGAGAAAAGATATTTCAGACTTTGGTGATCGGTAAAAATCTCAAACCTTGCCCCATATAAATAATGCTTCTATTTGTGTAACGCAAATACAATAGCCGCAAGTTCCATGTCATGGGTAGGATAATTCTGCTCACTCGGAGTCAACTTCCTTGAAGCATACGCAATCACTTTCCCATTTTGCATTAAAACGCACCCGAGGCCTTCTTTAGAAGCGTCACTATAAATAACCAATTCATCTTTCCCATTTGGTAACACAAGTATAGGAGCGGTGGTCAACCTCCTTTTCAATTCATCAAAACTCATTTGGCATTTTTCTTCCCACACAAACGGCACGTTCTTTCTGGTCAACTGAGTCAACGGGGTAGCAATTTTGGAAAATCCCTCAATAAATCTTCTATAGTACCCGGCTAAGCCCAAGAAACTCCGAATCTCCGTAACTGATTCCGGCCTCTTCCAATCCACAATAGCTTCAATCTTTGAAGGATCTACGGATATCCCTCCATTAGAAACCACGTGCCCCAGAAAAGAAACCTCCTCGAGCCAAAAAGCACACTTACTGAATTTCGCAAACAATTGCTTCTCCCGAAGAATAGATAAGACCATTCGCAAATGTTGTTCGTGCTCCTCCCGAGACTTCGAATAAAATTTCATCGATAAAAACCACCACGAAAGTATCAAGATACGGTTTAAAAACCCGATTCATCATATCCATAAATACCGCAGGAGCATTCGTTAACCCGAAAGGCATAACAAGGAATTCATAGTGCCCATACCTACTACGGAATGCAGTCTTGGGAACGTCTTCAGAACGAATTTTTAACTGGTGATAACCACTCCTCAAATCAAGCTTTGAAAAGACAACCGACCCCTGAAGCTGATCAAACAAGTCATCAATATGGGGAATAGGATATTTATTCTTTATGGTTACCTGGTTTAGCTTCCTGTAATCGATACACAGCCTCAAAGATCCATCTCTCTTCTTGACAAACAATACCGGAGCTCCCCACGGTGACACACTAGGGCGGATAAACCCACGATCAAGTAACTCTTGCAACTACTCCTTCAATTCTTTCAATTCAGCCGGAGCCATTCTATAAGGTGCCGCCGATATAGGAGTTGTACCTGGAAGCAAGTCTATACAAAATTCGATCTCTCTATCAGGAGGCATAGAGTACTCCGTAGAAAACACATCCGGAAACTCCCTAACGATATTTACCTCTTCCACCCTAGAAACCTTTTTCGTAGTATCTAGAACACTGGCCAAAAACCCAACACAACCACGGTTCAACAATTTTCTAGCCTTCATATACGAAATAACATGAACCTTTTTACTCAAAGGAATCGCCTCAAAAGAAAATTCAGGGACATTAGGGGTAGAAAAAGTAACCACCTTTTTAAAACAATCAACAGTAGCATGGTATCGACTCAACCAATCCATACCCAAAATGATATCAAAATCTTGCAATGGCAATATAATCAAATCAGCAAGTAAAACATGCTCACGTATATGCACATCACAATCACGCAATACCTTATCAGTCACCAAACTCTTACCCATAGGGGTAGACACTTCTAACACAAAAGGTAGAGACTCAGGCAACGAAGATAACTGAGATGCAAAATGCACAGACACATAAGAATGCGAAGAACCGGGGTCTATTAGTGCACGTGCCCTCCTATTAGACATAGAAATAATACCTCCAATCACGTCAGAAGCATTCGAAGCCTGTTGTTGGTTGATGGCGAAGACACGACCTTGCACCTTGGGCTTGCCCGAGGCATCCCTCTTCTGACCCGAAGACGACCCGGTACCACTACCAACTGACTGATTCTTCGGTTTAGGACAATTAAACTGGAAGTGACCCAACTGGCCACAATTCAAACACTTACCTTGCTTTTTCCAACATTTCTCTTCAGAGTGCCCTCCCTTTTGACAATAGTTGCAAACCCGATTATTCTGACCCCCCGAGGTGTTACCTTGATTCCTATTGCCCTGTTGTCCTTGAGAAGTTCCCCTGAAAAGTGAATACATGTTCTGTGCTCCTCTAGAGTCACCACGATGAGGTTGTGGCTTCCCTTGACCTCCTTGTTTCGCTACACTTGTTGATTCCGTCCTCTTCTTATGCTCTACAATGTCCTGCTCCACCTGGTAGGCACGATCAATGGCATCTTGTAGGTCTTGGAATTTGTGGGAAGTGAGTTGGGTTCTGATCACGGTTTTCAACCCTTTGACGAACCTCGAGGTCTTCCTTTCTTCAGTCGAAACCATGTAATTGCAATAGCGAGCCAATTCCGTGAATTTGGCAACATACTCGGCCACCGTCAATAGATTTTGTTCCAAGCTAAGAAACTCAGATTCCTTCCTATCTTGGTCCACCTTAGGAATGAAATGCTCTTTGAACTTTTTCTTGAACGTCTCCCAAACATGGGGTACTCGTGCCTCCTCCCAACTAGCTTTCAACGATTTCCACCAATACTCTGCGCCTCCAACTAGCTTGTAGGTCGCAAATCTTACCCTATCCTCATCGGAGCTTTGTAAGACCTCAAAGATCTTCTCCATAGACTCAACCCACCTTTCCGCTGTAGCCACATCTGACCCTCCATCAAATTCTGTCGCTTTCATCCTCAGAAATTGTTCCAGTCCAGTCCTCGGAGCCAATGGTGCCTCTCTACGATTGTTATCATTCATGGTTTTCAATGCCGCCTCGAATATCCCTTGAAACATTGCTAGGGCTTCTTCCCTTGCATTTCCCTGTTCGGCAGGTCCACCCTGTTCATTATAAGACCCGACCATGATTACCGAGTACCTGCATAAGACACTCATCGTTACTCACTCCATACTCGATTACCCTCCTAGGTCATTTAGTCACTCTAGACTATCTACAACCTAGCTCTAATACCAACTGTCGCGCCCCGTACCCGTGGTCCTACATGGCCCCACGCTCGGGACGCGCACGGAAGACGTCATAAATCCCATTTAACAAAAACTTTTCGAAAACTATCATAAAGATAAACGAAATCCACTTTGGAGTACAAAACCTCCACTTTACTTTTAAATAACTTTCACAACTAAATTACTTGGCACGAAGGCCTACATTAACTTATGCAAAAGAATGAACACCAACATTATCCAAAATAGGTGTTACAAGATCAAGTCACGGATACACTACCCATTAAGGTTATACATTTACATAATGTAGCCTTTACAAACATACCCCAAAAGAATTTACCACCTCGACGCCTTCCTTGTGATAAGTGACCTATCCCGGATGCACGCCCTTATCTAAAACAGTAAACAAATAAGGGGTGAGATAAAATCTCAGTAAGCTACTAATATGCAACTACATTTCATGCCAACATGATAATCACAAGGAGCAATCAATAGGCATTCACATATGCATATAACAAAAAGATATAGTCCACTCATCACATAACACATAATGCGGAAATAAACACTCATAAGTGGATACTGAGCCAAGGTTCTATAAACGGAACACCATCCTTTGAGAAGAGTCCGTTGAGCAGCATGAACGAGCTGAAGCCGGTTCTGGAACCAAGTAATAACAACAACCAGTAGTGGGGGAAATAACACATAGTCATACCCCCAAGCCAATAGCTAGAATACTCACCATAGGAGCTAGCTCATCCCAACCACGATCACGGGAAGGGGCATCCCACTCAAGGCCACTGAACATGGGGAAACTGGGTTACCAGTGAAGTACATTATACTGGACTCGGCTCGTGCCATTATAATATACATCACTGCCCAAAACACACACAACAATGCCAGCTGGACTCTATACAAGCACATAGTAATAAATACTCGCTTGAAACAACAACGGGGCATTGATTCCAAAGTAGGGAACCAAGCCAAATTCATCACAAAGGATGCAAACTAATTCTCATGAAGAGATAAATCAACAACAACATCACACTTGAAGTTACTCAAAAAGAGCACAATGGTTACACACCTTAACACATTACAAACATGATCACAAACGGACCCAAACCAACACTCTCAACTAAGACATTTCATTTAATAAACCCGCTCATCTCGAAGTACTCAAAAAGAGCTTTAAAACGATAGTTTACACACCTAAAACGGAGTCCGGGTGAGAAAGTTATGACTTACCGAAGATTGAACGAAAAATGAGCTATTACCAGAACAGGGGAGGGGAAGCGCGCGCCTCAAACAAAGAGGATGCGCGCGCCTCCTGAAATCAGAAGGAACATCAATCAAATGGGAAGCGAGGAAGCGCACGCCTCCCTAAAAAGGATGCGCACGCCTCCTTAGACCAGAAGGACATAGCCAAAAGGAAGAGTGAGGGTGCGCACGCCTCATTCCAGAGGAAGCGCGCGCCTCCTTCGCCGCACAGAGAAAATCTGCAGAAATTCCTGGGTTCTTCCAAAATTCATACTCAAATCAACCCCACTTTACACCCAACGAATTCCACCCTTCTATTGCATACCCAAGCACTCAACATGACATAGAAGTCTATAAGAACTCAAACAACATCAACTAAGGACCCGAACCAAGGTTTAAATCTCAACATTTCCCAACATTTACAAAAGATGATCAAAGGTACAAAGTATCATTTAAATTCACAACTAAGCATTAAATCATCATCCAATGTTCACACAAAACATAAATGACCAATTTTAAGCTAAAGGGGGGCTTAGTAACTTACCTCAAAGGAATCCAAACTCAACCAAATCAACTTCTATTGAGCTTCCCACGAACCTAGTGACGATCTAGACATTTGGTATAACATGAACAATGAGAGGAAATGGGGGGAAGATGAATGAAATGAAGAGAGAAGGAAGAGGGAGATTTTACCTTTCATAACCCAAGGAGAGAGAGAGAAATGGATGTGAAAGAGTGAGGGAGGGAGGTGAGGTGAGGTGAGGGAGAAGGTGAATAATAATTCAAAAATTTACACTTAGCCCCCTCCTCCACTATTTACCCAAAAACTGATACTTTCTACTAACAACTAAGACCCAACAATTCTATAGTAGCACAAAACCAATTAAATGCTAAGCATAAAATATTATAACACACAAAAATGCACACCTAAATTTTTAATTAACTAAATAATTAAATAAACAGTTAAGCAAGTAAATAAATAAATAATTATTTATTACTAAGAAAATAGGGACGGGGTTTCGGGTCGTGACACTCTACACCCACGGAAAAAGAATTCGTAAAAATCTTTTCTCCTTCGAAATCCTCGTCAATCCTAACAATCGGATTCTGATCAATGGGTCCATTGATATGAGTTTCCCCAATTGAATCAAAATCGGCGCCTCCGGTTGGCGGAACAGGTTCGCTAGGAACTGCCGCTCGTTGCCGTCGGACTTCACCACCAAGCCGCAAATCCTGGAAATTTTTTCTTGACAGCGCATCGTGTTCTTTTTCTAATAATCGACACTGGATTTGCATAGAATCTTTGAGTTCACGCCAATATTGACGCTCAGCCCAAGATCGTGCTCTGCATTCCCTGTCTCGTGCATAGCTTTTTTGGAACCGATATTTCCTCAACTCTCCCCAGATTCGTGCAGTCTGGTTGTCTGTGTTGTCCCCGTTGTTGCCAGCCATCGCTGAATCTTCCAAGGATCGCCCCTGCTCTGATACCAACTGATGTAGCGTGATGCTACAATAAGAGTAAAGTCTATGACGACTTTGAACAATCGTCATAGAATCGCAGCGGAAAATCAACCCCTAAGAAAACCCTAAGGAATTCTTGAAACAAAACGAAGAATTCAAAGAAATCTTCAAACAAGCCAAAAGGCTTCAAGGTAAAAACCCCAAAATTGCAAAGCAATCAATAATCAACTTATTTTCGGATTACATAATTAGGCCTATTTTATAGTGCCCATAAGACTTGAAAAAGAAGTTAAAACCTACCAAAATTACTCCAAACCTATATAGTAACTTAATATGACTCAAAAACTAGTAAATCAACTCAAAATCTAACTTAGAATCCACTAAAATTGTCCTACCAAAATTAATGACGAAAATACAACTAAAAATACTAATAAAAATATTAATTAAATCCTAACTAAAAAGAAAATACCAATATAATTATAATGTTTAATATAATTATATTTTCGTCCGGCATCATTCTCCCCCACTTGAAAAGAACTCATCTCCGAGTTCGTACTTGAATGAAATCGCCCGCTCCATTTGAATAGATACGTAGAATAAACACGTGCTTTTCGAAGCTTCAAGAAACAAATGCAGACCAATCTACCTGGTGGCGCCGGGCACGGTCGTGCTTGAAACATAGCACGGTCGTGCCATTGTTGTCGACTGTCTCCCCTTTTCAACCTAATTTACGCACGGTCGAGCATTAGAAATCGCACGGCCGTGCACTGCTTGGTCAGGTCGGGTTGCTCCTTGTGTCCGGGCGGGTGTTTGGTAGGGAGCAGTCGGACCACTCGACCAGGCCCGGTTGGGTTACAACATTGTTTAGGCCGGGCACGATCGTGCTTCACATTGAGCACGGCCGTGCTAAACTGTTCGAGTTTTGCTAGCTTGCCTCCTAACATGTGCACGGCTGAGGCAGGAACTGTGCACGGCCGAGCGTGAAAAGATCTGGCCGGGTTCAGCCCAAGGTCCGGGCGAATCGGAACTGGGTCTGGGGATACCAGGGTTGCAGTCGGCCGAATTTCTGATGGGTTCTTAGGACTCATAACCTATGCCTCCTCTGATTTCTGTTTTGGAGCAACCTCTCCACCCACGGAAAAAGAATTCGTAAAAATATTTTCTCCTTCGAAATCCTCGTCAATCCTAACAATCGGATTCTGATCAATGGGTCCATTGATATGAGTTTCCCCAATTAAATCAAAATCGGCGCCTCCGGTTGGCGGAACAGGTTCGCTAGGAACTGCCGCTCGTTGCCGTCGGACTTCACCACCAAGCCGCAAATCCTGGAAATTTTTTCTTGACAGCGCATCGTGTTCTTTTTCTAATAATCGACACTGGATTTGCATAGAATCTTTGAGTTCACGCCAATATTGACGCTCAGCCCAAGATCGTGCTCTGCATTCCCTGTCTCAAGCATAGCTTTCCTCGAACCGATATTTCCTCAACTCTCCCCAGATTCGTGCAGTCTGGTTGTCTGTGTTGTCCCAGTTGTTGCCAGCCATCGCTGAATCTTCCAAGGATCACCCCTGCTCTGATACCAACTGATGTAGCGTGATGCTACAATAAGAGTAAAGTCTATGACGACTTTGAACAATCGTCGTATAATCGCAGCGGAAAATCAACCCCTAAGAAAACCCTAAGGAATTCTTGAAACAAAACGAAGAATGCAAAGAAATATTCAAACAAGCCAAAAGGCTTCAAGGTAAAAACCCCAAAATTGCAAAGCAATCAATAATCAACTTATTTTCGGGTTACATAATTAGGCCTATTTTATAGTGCCCATAAGACTTGAAAAAGAAGTTAAAACCTACCAAAATTACTCCTAACCTATAGAGCTTTGGACCTTAGGCCACCTGAACCAGATCATAAACCCATAAGAACCCAAGCTGAGATGAAATTCCATATAAAGCCATAGCTAGTTAAAGGACAAAAATACTCTCACTGCCCAAGCCCACATCCCAGCCCACTCATGCCTCACCAATCATGCTCCACTCTTATAATTAGAGTATAAGAGTCATTTTTTTTCACTTTTCCAACTTTTAATTAAAAAATAAATAATATTTTTTGGTCAAATCCGGTCAAACTCTCATAAGTGACGTATAAGACCAGTTCTACTCTTATAATTTGAGAATAAGACATTTTTTTTCTTCAGATTTTCCAACTTTTAATTAAAAAAAGAGCAAATGACAATTTAGGGCCCAATGTTGACATGCTTTTCACGATTAGGGGCCCGATGTTTCAATTTCATCGATTTAGGGCCCAATGTGGTCAAATATGGTCAATTTGGGGATTTTTAACGAATTTCGTTAGAAAACTCAGTTAAGTTACATGTGACGCGCGTGTGATGGAGAAATTAAATCATTTTGAAATTAGAATCAGTTTTAAGAGGTTAAATGTAAATATTTAAAATAAAAGGGTTACAATAATATTAATTCTATATTCTAATATTGAATAATCAATTAATAATTTTTTTTAAAAAAAATCTTATTTAAAATTAATAAATTAATTTTTTATTTTCATCGATTGCTCAAAAAAATATCAATTATTTTACATTTTCTAAAGAAAATAAAAATTTATTAATTTCATTGTTGTACATTATTAAATATACACCACTTTGATGCACAATTTTAACTTATAAAAATTCTTGTTCTATCTCAAATGGTGTTTTGGAGGTGGTTTTTCATATAAATGATAATTGTGCATCAAAGTGTTGTAGATTTAATTGATGGAACAATGAAATTAATAAAATTATTATCTATTTTAGAATTATAATTTATTTTATAAAATGTACAATAATTGATTATTTTTTACCAACCGGTGAAAATATAAATTATTTTATTAATTTTAAATATAAATTTATTTTTATCAGTTATACTTTTTAAATTAATGTTTTTAATAATTTATTATTCAATATTAGAAAATAAATTTAGTATTTTTATAACCCTTTTAATTTAAATATTTTCATTTAACCCCTAAAAATGATTTTAAATTAAAATTGATCAAATTTCTCCATCACATGCGCGACACATGGAACTTAACTGAGTTTTCTAATGAAATTCGTTAAAAGCCCCAAATTGACAACATTTGACCACATTGGGCCCTAAATCGATGAAATTGAAACATCGGGCCCCTAATCGTGAAAAGCATGTCAACATTGGGCCCTAAATTGTCATTTGCCCTTAAAAAAATAAATAATATTTTTTGGTCAAATCCGGTCAAACTCTCATAACGGACGTATAAGACAAGTTCTACTCTTGAATTAGATTATAAGACTCATTTTTTCCACTTTTTCCAACTTTTAATAAAAAAATAAATAATAATTTTTGGTCAAATCAGGTCAAACTCTCATAAGTGACGTATAAGACCAGTTCCACTCTTATAATTAGAGTATAAGACTTATTTTTTTCACATTTTCCAATTTTAATAAAAAAAAATATTTTTTGGTCAAATCCGGTCAAACTCTCATAACGGACGTATAAGACAAGTTCTATTCTTATAATTAGATTATAAGACTAATTTTTTTCACTTTTTCCAACTTTTAATAAAAAAAAAAAAAAAATTATTTTTTGGTCAAATCCGGTCAAAACTCTTATAACTAACGTATAAGACTAGTTCTACTCTTATAACTAGAGTATAAGAGTCATTTTTTATTTTTTCAAAAAATAAATGAAAATTAATAATATTTTATTAATGTTGACTTTCATATTCTGTCAAACAACAGTCAACTCTTATAACTGACACATAAGACATGTGCACCTCTTATAATTAAGGTATAAGAGTCATGTTTTTTTTTGTTTTTTTCATTATTAATTAAAAAAAACCTCAATCAACTCTTATAACTGACATATGAGACCACTTCGCTTCTTATAATTAAAGTATAAGAGTCATTTTTTCTCAATTTTTTCCATCATTAAAGTCCCAGTCAAGTCTAATATGTGATGTATAAGACATGTTCGCCTCTCATAATTAAAGTACAAGAGTAAATTGTTTTTCACTTTTCTTTTTCATTTTTAAGAAAGAAGCTCTTAGGTTATTTGGTTAAATCTCGGTCAAACTCTTATAATTGATATATAAGACTAATTCGCCTCTTATAATTGATGTATAAGAGTTATTTTATCACATTTTTTAACAATTTCATGATATATCACTTATTATAAACAGGTTCAATAAATACACAAATTTTTTAACAAACAATCAATATTACAAAAGGTTACAGAAACCAAAAAATTCAGGCTCAACAAACTTTTCCATAATCATTTAGTGTTCATTTATATGAAGAGGTCCAACTCAAAGTAAAAAAAAAAAACATGAAAAGGCAAAAAAAACAAGTTACAGACCTCCACAAAAGTTGACTACACACACAGCAAAAGCAATATGCAAACATAGAACCCGAATTTGAAGATTTCGAGCAACTTTCCCAACACGGTATCCTGTCCAAATCGAAAACATGGAAGCCAGATTTAGATATTTCGAACTGATTTGTACAGATCGAAGACATAGAAGCCGGATTTGAAGATTTCGACGCAGATCGGAGACGAGAACCGCAGATCTATGCCCGTGAACACACGCAAAGAAAGGAAAGGGTATGGTCGCCGGCTTGTTGAGGGGAAGTAGAAACTGAAGAGGTCAGTGGTGTGGGGAGAGGGAAGATCTGTGATCAGTGGGAGGTAGGAGGGATTAGAGAGCGAGAGAGACGGATCTGGAGGGTAGCAGTCGTCGTCGTCGCCGCCGCCACCGTCACCGGAGAAGATGAGGAGGCAGTGAGTGTTTGGGAGAGAGAAAATGAAATGTGTGTGTGTGTGTTTAAGAGAGAGAGTGTGTGTGTTTTACAAAATGGGAAGGAGCAGAATATGGGGGAGGGTTTTGTTTGAGAGATGAGGGTTGTTATGGATAGAATTGGCATTTAAAATTAACCTTGACTGGGTCAATGGGAAGTTGGGTTTTGATGGAATTTTGATCTGGAGTTTGGGGATAGATGGGCTTTAGCATATGGGTTGTGATTTTATAACTTTTTGATCTGGGAATAGGGTTCTTGTGGAATTATGCCTAACCTATATAGTAACTTAATATGACTCAAAAACTAGTAAATCAACTCAAAATCTAACCTAGAATCCACTAAAATTGTCCTACCAAAATTAATAACGAAAATACAACTAAAAATACTAATAAAAATATTAATTAAATCCTAACTAAAAATAAAATACCAATATAATTATAATGTTTAATATAATTATATTTTCGTCCCGCATCACGACTTCTACAAACAATACAGTATCAGCGGCTACCTACTTCTTTGTGCGCTGATCAATCATCTGTTATGATCTGGGCAGATAATCAATTCAATTGAGAATTTAAATGGAAAATTGAAGTGAGAGAATTAAGTATTAGACTAGGTAAAGAAGAAATAGAAGGATTCAATTAAGAATCAGAGGAATTTAGAAGATAATATAATTGAGAAATTTGGGGAAGAAGATAGATTCAGAGGATAGAGAGAGATTTAGGGATTTTTGTTTATTTCATTCATTTCATAAGCATTTCCATGGCAACAATCAGCTTATAAAGAAAACAAGGCACATGGCCCTTAACAAACTAACAGACTCAACCTCAAAACGGTGACGTAATGATTCACGCCAAACTGACCTATTTTGATAAACTAAAACGACATCGCTTTAATTAAATGAAAGCGTACTTGACCTAGGACTACTTCAACGACTTAACTAGCTAAAAGGGTAAAATGACAGCGTTGTAGGACAAGCCCAAATACAACGGTCATTCCTAAATTATTGAATTAACCCCAATTCATTACATCATCACTCCACGTTTATCCCTTCTCCGATAAAATATGTGCCACTCTCTCACATGTATGTTCTCTCGCTTTCGATTCCCTTGCTGGAATGGACAATTCTCAGTGCACTTTACATGTTTGTTTTTTTTCCTGACCCAAACAGAGGAACACAAAAAAAAAATTAGTAACCCTGCTGTAAGAAAACGAGGAAGAAAAGTAGTCGAGTCTGCTCCCTAAGCGGGTCTGACTTCCGGCCACCCCTTGCTTCCCGGTGAACCACAAACCCTCCCAGGTAGTGGATTGTTTTTCATATTTTCTCCTTCTCTCCCCAGGTGTGTTTGTTCATTTTTTGTGTCAATAGTGTCACCGGGTGTGTTTGGGATTTTCTGCAATTGGATGACCACTCCTTCCCAAAACATGATTGAAGCAGAATTTACGTTAGTTACTGAAGATTTAATTTTGTTTTTTACACAGAAATTGGATTTTATTGACAATTGTTTATCTCTTGGATTTTCTCGCCAATAGTAGGTTGTTACCATTTTAGCTGCGAACACTACTGCTTTTTAAGTTTAGAAAATTCTTATTTTGAAACTAATGTGAAGCTTCTACTATATATCAGCTTCTATGAAAGAGGGTAGTGGGGAGTGGGTGGGTGGGTGGGGGTTTAAAGAGGGAGTAGTGGGTGGGCTCGGTGTGGGGAGTTTACTCAGTAATGAGTTGAAGTATTTTTTTTTTTCTTACTTTAGTTGTATTCAAGAATTGTATATTTGCCAACTCAAAATGGGGGTGGGGTGGATTTGTTCAGACATCAAAAAAAGTACCTCCTCCGTCTCAAACTTGATTTTGCGATTTAATGTTGCTTCTATACTTACACATGTAGTTATTAGGATTTTTTCATAGCAAACTTGAGGAAGACAGATACTAATCTGCCATGCTATTTGTTTAAGCCCTTTCAATCCTACTATCGTTCCTGTTTTGAAGTTTCCTTTTTTACTAAATTCTAGGTGCGAAGACATGGTTGTTTTTTTAAACATGAAATTTTGTTGTTGGGACGGAGAGAGTAGTTTACTTCTATACTTACTCATGTAGTTATTAAGATTTTTTTATAGCAAACTTGAGGAAGACAGATAATAATCAGCCATGCTATTTGTTTCAGCCCTTTCAATCCTACTATCGTTCTTGTTTTAAAGTTTTTTATTTTTTTTTACTAAATTCTAGATGCAAAGACATGGGTTTTAAACATGATTTTTTATTTATTTATTTATTTTTTGGGACGGAGAGATAAGTAGGTATTCAATAAGAAAGAATAAGAAAGTGAATTCAATAAGAAAGTGATACTTCCTCCGTCCCGTAATGTTTGTGAAACTTCATTTTTGATGGTTAATTTGGTTGCACTCAAAATAAAAAGGTACTACCTCCATTCAAGTAATTTGGGACTGACGAGTATTATTATTTTTTAGACTCCAGCTCTATTTATAAATATTGTTCCTGTCAATGCATCAACGCCCATTTTGTGTCCCACAGTTTGGATTTGATTTCAATGGGATCTTGATGGGGGTGGGGTGGATTTGTTCAGACATCAAATTCACAGTTTTCTTATACTTACCATTAGTTATCATATGTAGTATTTTTTAGACTGCAGCTCTATTTATAAACATTGTTCCTGTCAATGCATCAACGCCCATTTTGTGTCCCACAGTTTGGATTTGATTTCAATGGGATCTTGATAGGGGTGGGGTGGATTTGTTCAGACATCAAATTCACAGTTTTCTTACACTTACCATTAGTTATCATATGTAGTATTTTTTTTTCCTTCGTCCCGTAAAGTTAGTTTTCCTTCAGTTTTTGCACTTTAACAAAAAAAGTACCTCCTCCGTCTCAAACTTGATTATGAGTTTTCCTGTTGCTTCTATACTTACTCATGTAGTTATTAGGATTTTTTTCATAGCAAACTTGAGGAAGACAGATACTAATATGCCATGCTATTTGTTTAAGCCCTTTCAATCCAAGATTTTTTTTTTTTTTATTTCTTTTCAATACGATCCTACCATCGTTCCTGTTTTAAAGTTTTTTTTTTTTACTAAATTCTAGGTGCGAAGACATGAGTGTTTTTTTAAACATGAAATTTTCTTGTTGGGACGGAGAGAGTAGTTTGGCAGTAGGCATTCAATACCAAAGTGATACTTTTCCTTCGTCCCGTAATGTTTGTGAAACTTCATTTTTGATGGTTAATTTGGTTGCACTCTAAGTAAAAAGGTACTACCTCCGTTCAAGTAATTTGGGACTAATGAGTATTATTATTTTTTTGACTCTAGCTTTAATTTACAAACATTTTTCCTTTTAATACATCAACGCCCATTTTGTGTCCCACAGTTTGGATTTGATTACAATGGGATCTTGATGGGGGTGGGTTCGATTTGTTCAGACATCAAATTAACAGTTTTCTATGTGGCGTCGGTAAGTCTTCGTCTTCTTCAAAATTCCTTGATTTTAGTATTGAGGTATATAGCATTAATGTATTTTCTACTTAACACCAGAGCAACACACTTTTAATTGTTGGGATTTTGATAATGATTTCCATGTGAACATAGTAACAGAAATTACAATGTTTCTTCTTTCTTCAATCAAATTGTTTAGTCTCATTATCATCTACGGATTGAAATCTGATTCAATGATCAAGATTGGTGTCGATCATCTCTTTCTAAAATTTAATTTAGACATTTGTTCTTGATTTTTCCTTTGAAGTCCATATTCAGGAGCTTCGGGTTGGCCGTCCCCGTTACTCACCATTCATGATGTTGCGTTTGCCTGCAGTTGTGTAAGAATATATTCTGAGTTCCAACCAATGAAAGTAGGAGACAAATCCTAAAATTATGATGTAAAAGCATTTCCATGTATGCCTCAAGGTTTCTTCATGCATGTTTGGCTAAGTTTAAAAGATAGCAGAAGGCATATGTTCCCAAATTTTCATGTATACCTTAAGTTTTCTTCATACCACTTTATTAGTTATGTAGATTTGTATTCATGTAGCTGACTAAACAAAAACCCACTTTAAAGAAACACATTTTGGTCGATTTGAGTGATTGCAGTATCATCGACACCTTTTCCAATCGGGGCAATTGTACGAAACCCAGTTCACCAAATCTACCAAACTATGATGTATGTTCTCTTTCTTGCATTAATTTCAATTTCTAACTCCTTATAGTTACTGAACTAATTTGATGTTTGACAGATCTTTAAGCACATGGCTGGCTATGATCCATGTATAGAAAGGTATGCAGTGGTTTGTTACAACAGATTGACATATAAATGGATTGCTTGCAGGTTAAGCAATTTTGCTAACCTTATCAATTGTTATGATTGCAGTTTAGTAAAACTACGCACCATAAGAGTTAGTAACTGACAACGATTTGGGTTGGTCTATATTGATGGGGTTTCTAACTGATGACAAGAGGGCATATGGTTCTTGTTTTGGTAAAAAAAACAATGAAATCCAAAAATAGAGAAAAAGTGAATGCGTGAATCGGATTTTGATTATGCTAAGGAGGGTGCCATGGAATATAATTAAAAGGGTTATGAAAATAATGAGAATGACTCGGTTTACCCACTATAAGGAAAATGTGTGGTAGAAATGAAGAGAGAGAATGAGTGGG
This sequence comes from Campanula takesimana, assembly GCA_026119855.1. NCBI lineage: Eukaryota > Viridiplantae > Streptophyta > Magnoliopsida > Asterales > Campanulaceae > Campanula > Campanula takesimana. The sequence continues at coordinate 786,080 of JAOWBW010000016.1, forward strand.
GTAAATAGTAGTGTTGGTTGAATAAAATGAGTGGTGGAAAATGAAGTGAGAGAATGAGTGGAGGTGTAGAGTGAATATAAAATTATAAAAAGTATGCTATTTTGGGAAGTGTCAAGTGAGCTGGGACACGGACCAAAATGGAAATAAATGTCAAGTGAGCTGGGGCGGAGGGAGTATATGTTATTGATCTTTAGCATTTGTGTTAAACTAATGTCTCTAGTTGTAAGAGTAATGTCTTAATAATGAGGAATGAACATGGAAGCTATAAACTCTTAGCTATACATCAAAAAGTAGAAAGAAAAAATAAAAAGAAACACAAGTATGAAAGCCTGTACGATTGTGTTATAGAACTAGGCTGTGAAAGATGATTGGGCTGCACATACAAAATTGACAAACCTTATCAGATATAATTGCATACTAGATGCATCACACTGAAATAAGAGGGTGTACTTAACCAAACTGGTGATCAACTAATTCCAATAAATCAGGTCAATTCATGTTTCACTTGTATAATACTCCCTCCGTCCCAAAATGATCTTCTTATTCTTATGTGTCATTTCTCATTGTCCCAATAAGTTCTTCACATTTCTACATTTTAAGCTTAAAAGTGCATACTAGATGCATCACACTGAAATAAGAGGGTGTACATGTATGATTTACTTGTTGGTTTTCAAGTTATAATCATTCATGTTACATGTTTACTTAGCGGAATGTTTGTCCTAGTTTCAATTTAGGGTATAATCAACATTGGAGTAGATTTCTAAATTTCGTATGTGAAGACCTATACCATATTTGGTAACTTGTGCAGAGGATTGATGATTTGAAGAGAAGAATGTGACCTCAAATGCCACAAATTCGGATTACTGGGCTTATGAAGATGTGTCACGTTATGTGTCACGCAACTTGATATATTATCATTTATTTATTTCAGGCGATAGATTTGTTGGAAAATTGTGTTTTGTGAAGGAAATATGATTTATTTCCGTGATGAATAATTTGTCGAATGACAAAATTGTTTGTGGGTTTGTGTTCTACTCCATGAGAACATAGATATAATGTATTCATTTGTCCAATTTGGTATTGGGATGAATGAGATATCAAGGCTCGAAGTTCGTGGGTTGAAATGGGGAAAATGAGTTTATCCCACGTGGAAAGGAAATGTGAAAATAAGCTAGTATAAAGGCTTGGGCATTTGAGTAGTGTTCAAACTTGTATAGCGTAAAGGCTCTCTTTCGCGCAAGGGTGGGGTGCAAATCATGGACCCAAATTGGCTTGGGACCGTTGAACGCTTGCGGCTACGAATGTAGCACCAATTTGGCTTGTCCGTGCTAACTCACCTTTTGCAATTATTTTTTATTTTAACAGTCAAATTTTTTGCTCAAAATCAGATTCATCACATCTAAACTGGAATGCCAAAGTGAAGAGTCTTGCCTTATCTTATCCCAGAAATTAATGAAGGATAAGGATTGGGCTTATCCCTTTAATTAATTTTCGGATATGGAACAGTTCTTGGACTAGTATAAATTGAGCATCAAACCAGTGCAAGAACACACAGAAAACAACATAGTTTCCAGCAATATCCACAGCTTCTCTTTCGTTGCATTTTGTTCATTCCTCCTTTGGCCTCCTGCATTGCATTAGTGGTGATACTGTCCAGGCACAACCTCAATTCACCGGAGTCTTATTTGTGCTGGGAAGCATCCGGTTTGTGCGAGTTATCCTGGGAGACTAGCGTCCGACAACAACCTCAAGCACTAACGGTGAGGGGGCGAATAAGTTTTAAGGACAGCGTGTTCAACACACGGCTCGGCACAAAACAACACCAATCCAGTTTCTGTTTATTATTTCAATTTTCAGTCTTATTTATTTATTTATTATTTATTCTGTAATTCTGTTATTATGTTGTTTCTTGTAATCTCACCCAACAAGATTTACCTTTATTAGCGGTTTAGTTTTCATGTATTTAGTACTACCTCTATCCCTAAATGAGTGTCCAAATTTCATTTTAAGGGATATCTGAAAATCCCAAACAATTTGGTAGCAAAGATTCATATATAATCTTGTAATCTCCTTTCCAAACATTAGTTTTGCACGTATAAAGAGACCGGTGAAAAAAAATTCGAAAAAAAACATTTAGGGACAAAGTTATGTAAAAAAAAGACACTCGTTTTGAGACAATTTTTTTTTTTTAAAATGGACACTCATTTAGGGGCAAAGGGAGTAATTGTTTCCGTTTTTCGTGGAGGTAAGGTCTATGCCTCCTCTAGGTGGTCAGGTATTATGTCACCCACCATATGTATTCTTCAGTTTTAATTATTAATATTAATATGCAGGGAGGTACACGTATTTTATCTTGGTTGAAATTCAACGTACTAAAATGTACGTTGCATTATTTGAAACGAAAATTGCATTATTTGAAACAAAATTGGAAAGTACGTTGCATTATGTGGTAACTTTAAAGTACGTTGCACTTGGTGTAAACAAAGTGAAAGTACGTTGCACCGTTTGGTCATTCGCCCGTTTTATGGTTTAATGTTTTTCTTATTTTTCTTGACAATTTTAGACAGTGCATAATTTAGGGTATGGCGGTTGGGATGAGGTTGCATCTTGATCAGTAATAGGGGTTTTTCATTGGTAGCGAATTGTCCATGAGGATTATCATCATCAGTATCTTTTGAATTTGGTGTACATTCCTTATCACATTGAACGAGAACCTTATACACAATTCTACGACAAAAGGATTAATTAGGATACATGAATGTAATGTCAGGAGCCAGAATCAATAAATTCATGATACATTTCCTTTTCAATCATTGAGTTAGATGAATCTGGAACATGAATTGTTATAATCATGAACTAATTCACTTGTACTAAACATGCTGGCAAAAAAATTCAAGGACGTCGAGTAAATATGATAACATCAAGGAGTGCAGGTACAAAAAAAAAAATCACGCTTTACGAAGAATAACACGCCTTCTCTTGTATTCGACTTCATCTCGCTGATGCGTTATTATCAGAGCTCTTCTCACCTGCCACATATCATTTCTCATCAGTATCTGCAACAGTTTATGTAGGCAAATCACGCTTAAAACAAAAATCATGCTTTACGAAGAATAACACTGGTGCAAGATTAATATTCTGGTTAATTCCAGATTTTTCTGCATCCATTGTTGAATAGTTGAAAAGCCTAATAACTTCCATCACATATTCACATGGTTCTCATTTGCAATATGAGACCTATCAATTTGCAAAGGAAAGGGTTTATAAGATTATCTTGTGCTAAAAAATGTTGTCTTTCATACAGAAAATATGGTTGATTTCAACACATTTATTCTAAACCAATTTTTATGTTATGTTAGTAGATATAATTTCTACTAGGAAGAACTTCAGTTTACGTCTCCGTCTCAAAATGATCTTCATACTTTTTTCAATGTTATTGCGAAAGAATTTTGAACAATAATTTTATGCTAATTAATTATCCTAATGGAAATCTAAAACTTGTTATTGATACACCATCAACAATACTATCGATACCAAGTTTTAGATTTTCGTTACGACAATTATACCAACCTAAAATTCTTCCTCAAAGTTCCTTCGCAGTAACAGCGAAAAAAGTATGAAGATCATTTTGGGACGGAGGGAGTATTATCAAATTGTACTTGGACTAGAACGACGGAATGAGATCGTAATCCTTTTGCATTGACAAAATTGCAAACTTATTCCTAAATGGAGTAGGACGCGGCACTCAAACTGTATATAAATATACCCACCCAGGGCTTTCGTTTTTCGTTAAAACAGAAACAATTGAGCACAGAGATTGAAGTGTCCGTACAACAATGGTGAAGAAGTTGAAGGCAAATCAGCACAGGGAAAATCTGCACGGTGACATTATTGAAGCAAACATTCTTACTCAGCTACCAGTTAAAGCCATAATCCGATTCACAGCTGTCTGCAAATCATGGTACTCCCTCCTCTCCGATCCTTATTTCATCAAAATGCATCATAAAATTCAGAAAAGCAAAATCAATAACAATCCCCTTCTCGTATACTCTTTCCTTGAAAGCCGCATCGTGGTCAAAGATTGCCCCTCTTTCGAGTCGGTAGATCTGGTTGGTTGTTGTGATGGCATAGTTTGTGTTTTCGGAACCAAAACCACCGATCTTCATATCAGTTTATGGAATCCAGCCTTGAAAATCAGCAAGACCATCACCACCTACAAATACAATCCTTGGTCTCCCCCTTATGGCCATGATCTCTGTGTTGGATTTTTTTATCACAACCAAACTGATGATTACAAGGTTATTAAATTTGCCAATGATTGGACCACACCAAAGAATGTGGAGATTTACTCATTGAATTCTGATTCATGGATGAAGATTGATCAATTAGGTGCTAATCAGCTTCTTACGGGCATGTACTGTGTTGAGGCATTTGGAGTCTATGTTAGTTGTTGCCTCGGTGGAGCTTATTATTGGCTCGCTTCAAAATTGGATGATCATGAAGCATGTTATTGTGAACCTTGGTTAATTGCATTCGATTTGGAAGATGAGGTATTCAAAGAGATGGCTCTTCCTTCTTATGCAACTGGTGTAAACGAACTCTTTGTCTATAAGGACTCACTAGCTGTATTGACAAATATTTCGTATATTTCGGATGCTTCTCTTCCACACAATTCAAGGGTTCTTTACATTTCGGTGATGAAGGAATACAACGATCCCAACTCTTGGATTAAGCTATGCAAATTTGATTCACAGTGTCCTTACACATCGTTTATTGGAGTTATAGAAACTGATCTGATTCTGATGTTATGTGGGGAGCACAGTAATAAGGAAGTGAATGTGGTAGACTTTGATAAATCAGAATTGAAGCCGATGAGCTACACCAAGGATATCAGCTTTTTGACAGAGGCAAGTTGGGTTAGTTCTTTCACCACCGAGAGCTTAGCCTTACTAAAATTCTCATAGAAATTGACTATACAATACTTCTCTTGTTTTATAAAGCTATCTATTCCAAGATTTAAGATTTTTGAACTTCAGTTCTTTTCACTATTATGGTTGGCCACTACAACCAAATCCTTAAAACTTCATGCCAAGAAAAATGTAGCACATGTTTCAATGACAAGATTAAATAACCCGGTTGCGAAACTTATAGTTTTGCCAGTGACTCACTCAATCTAACTATAGCTTCCTGTTGTCTCGCAGTAATTGGTACAACAGAGGATTCCCCACTTTCATTCGCCTGTTTTCTTATATCCTCCAAGAACCATTTGTATGTTCGTACCAGGTTATTGGTTAACAACTAAATCAAAATTGAAGTAAAAGAAAAAAAAAATGATAGCCTGATATAAATCATAAAGTTACAAAGAATATCAAGACAAGCATCTGAACTCTTCAGTAGTCTCTTATTTACCGTCTGTTAACCAGTACCTGTCTAATCTTGACGTAGTTTTCCTGCAACATTGTGGCTGCAGAATCTGACAGGCGGGGCTTGCATACTGTACGATAATACTGAATATACCTGCACAAATATAGCCAGCCACTTACATCTAACCTTAGAAATAACGAAAAGTTAGAATATCATTGAGGAGCTTTTTGACAAACACCTCTTGAGCCAATCATTTTCTTTGGTAGTTCTGGTGTCACCCGTGGCAGCACTAGCGCTAGCCGATGCATGCACTTTGATGATATGACTAGCTATACAGAACCCAAATTAATCACGTGTGCGCTCTACTTAATTAGTTTGCCAATCCATTTATGTGTAGAATCCCGTTTAGTTAATTCAAAGTACTAATATTCAAATTATTTTGTAACACCTTCAATTCATATCACATGTAGTACTTCAATGTATAGCTTTATATCAGTACAACAATAGGAAAGGGAAAGGAAATAATACTACGAAACCCACATAAATTCTCTCCCCGTTCGTCTATCTCGTTTCTCTTCTCCCCCTCCTGTTTATTTTCTTTAATCCAAAATACTCTTATTTATTTATAATCGACCTTTGTTCTTGAAATCGGCCAATCCTTCACAATTCCCTACTACTAATTTCAGCCTCCATTCCACCTTATCGTCCCCTGCTTCACTGGCAGCAGACCGCAAAATCCCTAAAATCGACTGAATAATGATGAAGCGTAGTCCGTGAAAGTAAGTGAATCGCGATCACTCGATCAAATCAAGATCCAAGTAACTTTTTTTTTAATCCCGCTTGAATTTGTATGTGCTCGTACTTATGGCTGAGTGTTTCTGTATGCAAAAAAAAATTGTTTATTTGCGCAAATTATACATATATCCAAAGCAAAGTTATGGCATTTATGAGTGGTAATTTGATTTTTTTCATGAACTTTAGTTGTAATTTTTTTTCCAGTGCTTTTACGTTGAAAGATTTTTGGCACTTTTTGAAATAGAGATTGATACTCCCTCCGCCCCCAAAATGATATTCACATTTGACTATTCAAATTTTTTAAGGATATAAACACTTGATTCATTAGTCAATGTTTTGTTTGGGCACTTCTAAGCCTAGGTTGTAGAAATGTGAAGAATTTTTTGGGACAATGAAAAAGACCAAATGAGAAGATCATTTTAGAACGGAGGGAGTATAATATAGTGTGTTCTTTAATTTGAAGTTAAGATTCTTGGCACATTTTCTAATAGAAATTGACTTCATATTTTTTCTATAATTTGAAGGTATGGTTCTTGACAGATGGACATTAATATGTTTCAGTATTAGTGGGTTTGGAGAATTATAATTGGGATTCGGAAGTACATATGATTTACTGGTTGTTTTTCAAGATACAATTTTTTTTTTTGTTACATGTATGATTTACTTGTTTTCAAGTTATAATGATTCTTGTTACATGTTCAGTTAGCGGAATGTTTATCCTATTTTCAATTAAAGTTTACGTGCCCAGATCACGAGTTGGCATGGATCTTGAATCCGGTAGAGTCTGGTCCGGGTAGAGTGTCAAATAATGATAGTTAACTTAGGGAGAGTTAATAGTCGGGTAAGATAGTTTAGGTGTGCAACCAGGGGACCGAAATACTTTTATGGGGTTTTGTTGGAAATATTTATGGGGTTTTTCCCCTAGGGCCCTCCACACACAAGTGTTATTCCGTTTTAAAGAGATATCTTTTTTAAAGTATAAAAAAGGAGTTCTTATAAGATGCTTATTCCACATACACCCTTCACACATGTTTGACCAGTCAAATATAACAATAAATACCTAAACTACCCCCACCCCCAAACAAAACCCTTACCCCTCTCCCGCCGCCTCATTCACAACGCAAACTACACGTACGGGAAAACACGTTCTCTCTCAACCGTTCTCTCGAGTTTCTCTCTCTAACTCTCTCTCTCTCTCTCTCTCTACAACCGCCGGAGACGATTACTGGAATCGGAGGCTGACCGCGACGTCAACACTTACGCACACATCTCCCCCTCTCCTTGTTTTCCGTACGACTTAAGGCATTGAGAACAGGTTACTATTGCCCAACTATGAGTCAGGATGCAGTCAGTTATGTTCAGAAATGTGATTCTTGTCAGAGACATAGCAACATCTTACACCAACTTGCCGAACCTCTTCATCCTATATTATCACCTTGGCCCTTCATGCAGTGGGGGATGGACGTTGTTGGAATATTTCCTAAGGCACCGGGGGCAAAGTGTTCATCTTAGCGATGACTGATTACTTCTCTAAGTGGATAGAAGCTGAAGCTTTTGTTCAAGTTAGAGAAGTAATTTCATTCCTAAAAAGAAATATCATCAGCAGGTTTGGAGTCCCATCAGAAATTACTTGTGATAATGGTTCCCTGTTCATCAGCAAGAAGACTCAGGATTTCTGTACAAGATGGGGAATCAAGTTGATTACATCCACACCAGTACATCCTCAAGCTAATGGTCAAGCAACAAGTTGATTGTGAACAACCTGAAGAAACGACTTGATCAGAAGAAAGGAAGATGGGCTGAATGTTGGTAGTGGTGCCCTAGGCACGTTTAAGAAACGTTGTAATTGTTATCATTTATTTCATATCAATAAAGAGATGTTTTGATTATTATTGTTGTTCATGTTTACTTATAATAATCTCCGTCCCTAGTACTTGTTAAGCACTAGTATAAAGGCTAAATGATCATGGGATGATCATGCTAGATTTATGGGTACTTGTTTGGAACAAGGTACTGGACATGACCCGCTGTATGAGATTTATGTCATGGTCTATGTCGTACATATATCTCATATTAGTTATGTCATTTGAATCCTTAGACATGAAGTTATTATAGTCTTCCACTTGATGAACATTGTGTTTGACATATTCAAACGCTACCTTAACACGGTAGTTATAAAGGGTATGATTGGCATAATCGGATTCCCGTTGGGAGGAATAATAAGCTAAATGGATTTGTCCCTCCACGGAGAGATGTCAAGCTTGGGCCCCTCGAAGGAATGATGTTGATGAAATGTTCGGCCGGACTCAAATGGATTGATTGGATCAATAGCATTTGAATTATCAACATATTCGGAATCGAGAAAGTATTGAACAAAACAAGTTGACTGTTTGACCATGACTTGTGTTCAATGACATCGTGGACAAAGGGATTGTGACATATTCTAAAGGAATGCGAACTTGTATCTAGTTATACTATTTGGGTAGGTATGACGGTTTGCTAGAACCTAATCATATCTTATGGGATCATGTTTGAGCCCATTGCCAACTTAGTATAATCCTAGAGGGTCACACACAATAGAACGAATCTTAAATAAGAGGACTATATTGGTATTTAGGGTCGGAGGACCTCCAAGGAATTTCTGGAAAGTTCTGGGCCTCCTGGTCAACCAAGCGGGCGCTTGGGTTGCACCAGCCGGGCGCCTGAACAAGTCGGAAAAGAATTGGACTTTCTGTCCAAACAAGCGGGCGCCTGGGTAGGACCAGGCGGGCGCCCGGTATGCCGATTGGAAATTTCCTAATTCGATTAGGAATTGTTTTTCGCACAAGTTACCTATTTGGAATAGGTCTTAATTGTGTATAAAAACACCAATTCGGCCAGACCATATTTACTAGTACTTTTGTGAGTCTCAAAGAGTTTGAGAGAGGTTTTATTTTGTTCTAAGATATCCTTGATTGAGGAACAAAATAATTCACAAATAAATTCCATATAGTTCTTTATTAAATTGTGAAAGTGTGTTTCATAATATTGGTCTAGCAACCAAGATCAAAGAAGTTCCTTTGATATTCGTTCGAAGTGTGGATACCGCTAGAGGGTGAAAATCATCATCTTCAAAGTTCGTGTTCAAGCTTTGTGATCGTGATCAAGTCTTCAAATCTCCACCAAAGACCAAGAGAAAATTTGATAGCCATCAAGGGTTAGTTTTTCCTTTATTCATCTTGTTGTATTTGATTTAATCATATGAACGGATCCATGGCTTTGGGTTTCTTAAAATTTTAATTGCTATATTCCGCTGCGCATGTTACTTGGAAACCCAACAGTGGTATCAGAGCCCCGTTCATGTTGATTAATTCAATACTTGGATCATGTTGTGTGTATATAAATTGTTTATGTGCCAAGCATGATATGAATATTGGATTATATGATGTTTATGCGTTTTGTGATTTTATGTGGTTTATTGTTTTTCCAACTTTAATCGCACGATTCAATCGCAATAAAAATTATGGTGGATTCTGAATTATTTCGATTATTGATTTTGATTGGATCAAAGTTTTAATAATCGGGGAAAAATAATTTTGAGACAAAATTTTCGAACTTTAAAATTCTATACTATTCTGGCCATTCAAGCGGGCGCCTGGTCCTTTGCAGGCGGGCGCTCGGTGGTCAAAATTTGTTCTGATTTTGGTTAAAATCTGAATATGGAATTTTCGATAAATTCAACAAAAACCAGTAACAGAACCAGTCCAGACTTGCTGATCTGGAATGGGTTTTGGGTAGTTGGTTTGTGTGTGGATTTTGGGGTTTGATTTTCCTATTTGTTTTAGTCTTGTGATTCTAAGATTGGTTCAAGGTTTGGATGGCTAATCTGCGTTCATCGAGATTGTGTTTCCCAAACTTGATCGCAATCAAAGTTTCAAAGATAAAACGAAGTTAGAATTATGAAGAGTTCATAATTGCTAAAATTGAGAAACAAAGTTCTTGATTCGATGATTGGAGATCCATGTGGAATTGTGAATGCAATTAGCCTACGTTCATCGAGACCATCTATTGCTTAGTTTCGGCCACATGGACTACTTTCTTGGTTTCTTGAATTAGTGCGGGATTGTGGTTGCCTAATGGCTTAGTTCGACCGCACTTCTTGTTGTCTTGATTTGGAGATAATAACCAAAGTTGAAATAGTCTCATCCTCATAATTATAGAGAAACTAATGACACATAAATATCATGCTTAAATTAATGGAGATTAATTTAGTGGCTAAACTTGATGTGTGACATGTTTATATTATGTGCTCATAAATGTGTTATATGCTATATGTGATGAACCTTCAAAGAAAGTTTTAAGTCTTTTATTGCCATGCCATGATTAAAACACTTGTTAGTACATGAGTGATTTTAATGTAGATTCGCCCTAGCGAGATGCATTAAATTTGTTTATGTATGAGCAAGATAGATAGTGTGGGCACGCCCTAGCGGGACACATTAACTGTGCGTTTAAAATGGTTAGACTTAATTGGGCGTCAAAACAGTTTTGGGCCTAGGCAAAGATGAGGTTTAACATGCTTTTTGAAATTTGATTTCTTAAAGAATCTCATAAAAGGAACTAAGAGTCATATGAGATATGATTGACAAGAGTTGTCTACCTAATTAATTTGATTTTGTGTAATCCGCCTTAGCGGACTTGAAATTAAATTAAAGTTGGATCTTAACCCATTTAAATTATATTATACATTGGATGTATATGAAGGTTATATAATTTAGTGGGAGTATTTTGTTTGAAAAATACATTATTTATCTCTTTAATGAAAATCGGTACTTATTAAATTTTGGAAATTTTTGCATATTTGTAGATAATGACTAATAACACTCAATCAATGTCGTTGCGATCGATCCTTGAGAAGGATAAGCTCGAAGAGAATGGTACCAACTTTATGGATTGGATCCGTAGCATAAGAATCGTTCTTAGGCAAGAAGATAAGTTGTACATTCTCGATGGGCCTCTCCCCGCTGAACCACCGCCTACTGCCCCTAGGGTAGAAAGAGACAATTACAAGAAAGATCGTAATGATTCTAGAGATGTAAGTTGTCTTATGCTTGCTGCTATGTGTTCAAAACTCCAACAAAGTTTGGAACATTTGGAAGCCTATGAGATAGGCGTGGAGTTGAGAACCATGTTTCAAGAGCAGGCTAGGCAAGAGAGGTACAAGACCATTGTTGCATTCACTACTAGTAAAATGAATGAAGGGCAACAAGTGAGTCCTCACTTTCTTAAAATGAAAGGTTATGTAGAGCACCTTGAGAAACTTGGCTATCCAATCCCATTGGAGCTAGCCACGGATCTCATTCTTAATTCATTGCCTAAAAGTTATAATCATTTGTAATGAATTATAACATGCATGGAATGGATAAGAATCTCTCTGAGTTGCATGGGATGCTCAAAACTGCAGAGATGAAAATTGTGGAGAAAGGTTCTCCCGTGCTCTTGGTTCATGATGGGAAGAAGCCTGGTGCCAAAGGCAAGGGTAAGGCAAAAGTTGTCAAACCCAAGATAAGCAAGGCAAAGGTTGCCAAGGCTTCTGAGGCAAAACCCGATACACAAAATGATGCAATTTGTTTTCATTGTCAAGAAATTGGTCATTGGAAACGTAATTGCAAGGCTTTCTTGGAAGAGCAAAAGAAGAAGAAGAGCAGCAAGGCTGCGTCGACTTTAGGTATCTATATGATAGATATTCTCCTTTCTACCACTGATTCTTGGGTATTGGATACCGGATGTGGTTCTCACATTTGTCTAAATGTGCAGGGACTAAAGAATAGGAGACTGCTTAAAGAAGGTGAAGTAGATCTACGCGTGGGGAATGGAGCAAGAGTTGCTGCATTAGCCGTAGGGACTTATGAAGTCACTTTACCTTCCGGATTAATTCTTGTTTTGAACAATTGTTATTATGTTCCGGATTTAAGCAGAAATATTATTTCAATTTCTTGTTTGGATAATGAAGGTTTTAAGTTTCTTATTGAGAATAAGGAATTTTCTATTTATTTAAATGATGTGCTTGATGGTATTGCTAATTCATTTAATGGCCTTTATATCTTGGATGTCAAGAATGAAAATAATGTCTATCATGTAAATAAGAAATCTAAACCTAATGATGTAAATCATACTTATTTGTGGCATTGCCGTCTTGGTCATATTAATGAGAAGCGTATCTCAAAACTCCATGGGGACGGACTTTTGGGTTCATGTGACTTAGAGTCATATGATACTTGTGAGTCGTGTCTTCTTGAAAAATTGACTAAGACACCTTTTACCAAGTTGGGTGAAAGGGCAAGCGACTTATTGGGGTTGATACATTCCGATGTATGCGGACCATTAAGTAGTAATGCTAGGGGAGGATTTCAATACTTCATAACCTTCACTGATGATTATAGTAGATTTGGGTATGTTTACCTAATGAAACATAAAAGTGAAGCATTTGAGATATTTAGAATATTTCAAAATGAAGTAGAAAAACAACTTGGCAAAAGTATAAAGGCACTTCGATCAGATCGAGGTGGTGAATACTTAAGTCAAGAATTTGACGATCATCTAAAGAATTGTGGAATAGTTTCACAATTGACTCCGCCCGGAACACCACAATGGAATGGTGTGTCTGAGAGGAGAAATCGGACTTTGTTAGACATGGTTCGATCAATGATGAGTCAAGTTGATCTTCCAATATCCTTTTGGGGTTACGCCCTAGAAACCGCTGCTTTCACACTAAATCAAGTTCCAACTAAATCAGTTCCAAAGACTCCATATGAGATGTGGAGTGGAAAGAAACCTAGTTTATCTTTCATGAGCATTCGGGGTTGCGAAGTTTATGTCAAGAGACTTATCTCTGACAAACTAGCACACAAATCTGATAAATGTATTTTCGTGGGATATCCTAAGGAAACTAAAGGATATTACTTTTACAACCGAGAGGACAACAAAGTGTTTGTTGCCCGAACTGGTGTCTTTCTAGAGAAAGAGTTTCTCTCCAAAGAAATCAGTGGGAGTAAAATAAATCTTGAAGAAATTCGAGACCCAGAAAATAACATTGAACCAATAGTGGAACAAGAACAAGAACCACAAGGAGTTGTGGAACCTGTTCAAAATACACAAGCATCTAGCAGATCTAGTAGGTTACGATCCGAGCCCGAGAGATATGGATTTCTCATAACGGATAGTAATGAGGTAGAAATCATTGAGAATGATGAACCGTCAACCTACCAAGAGGCGATGTCTTCTCCTGATTCGGACAAGTGGCTTGGAGCCATGGAATCCGAATTGCAATCCATGCAAGACAATCAAGTTTGGAATTTGATTGATGCGCCCGAAGGTGTAAAAACCATAGGATGCAAATGGGTCTTCAAGAAGAAGACTGACATGGATGGGAAGGTGCATACTTACAAAGCTAGGCTTGTAGCGAAGGGTTATAGGCAAGTTCATGGTATTGACTATGATGAGACCTTTTCACCCGTAGCAATGACCAAGTCTATAAGAATTTTGCTTGCCATTGCCGCATATCATGACTATGAGATATGGCAGATGGACGTCAAGACCGCTTTCCTGAATGGAAAACTCCAAGAGGATGTGTATATGACACAACCAGAAGGTTTTGAACAAGATTCTAAGGTATGCAAATTGCAGAGATCCATCTATGGATTGAAGCAAGCTTCTAGGAGTTGGAATCTCCGTTTTGATGAATCGGTCAAAGAGTTTGGTTTCATCAAGAACGAAGATGAGCCTTGTGTATACAAGAAGATTAGTGGGAGCATAGTGCTATTCCTTATTTTATATGTGGATGACATATTGCTCTTTGGAAACGACATTCCTACACTTCAGTCTGTGAAGACTTGGTTAGGAAAGTGCTTCGCAATGAAAGATATGGGTGAAGCCGCATATATTCTTGGCATTAAGATCTATAGAGATAGATCAAGGAGGCTACTTGGTTTAAGCCAAAGTACATACATTGACAAGGTCATTAGAAGATTCCGTATGGAAAATTCCAAGAGAGGCACCTTGCCAGTGTTACATGGAGTTTCTCTAAGAAAGACTCAATGTCCTAAGACAACTGATGAGCGTGAGAAAATGAATGATGTTCCATATGCTTCGGCAATTGGGTCCATCATGTATGCCATGATTTGTACTAGGCCGGATGTATCTTATGCTTTGAGCATGACAAGTAGATACCAATCCGACCCTGGCGAAAATCACTGGATAGCTGTAAAAGCGATTCTTAAGTACTTGAGAAGAACTAAAGACTCCCTTTTGGTCTATGGAGGAATGGAAGATGATCTCGTTGTAAATGCTTACACGGATGCAAGCTTCCAAACCGACAAAGATGATAGCCGATCGCAATCGGGTTTTGTGTTTATGTTAAACGGTGGAGCTGTAAGCTGGAAGAGTTCCAAGCAAAGTACAACCGCTGATTCTACAACAGAAGCTGAGTATATTGCTGCATCGGATGCTGCAAAGGAAGCTTTTATTAAGAAGTTCATACTGAACTTGAAGTGGTTCCTAGGCTAATCCAATAGACCTTTATTGCGATAATGTTATTCTCAAGAAGCTGAAGCAGAGAGCACATCAAAAAGAAATACATAGCGTTCATATCATTCGAGAATCGTTGATAGGGGACGTAAATATAGCAAAGACCTACTGTACAAGTTGGGGAACAAGGGACATCCACAAGCTAGGGTCCATGGGTATTAGATACATGGGAGATTGGGCCTAGGGCAAGTGGGAGATTGTTGGTAGTGGTGCCCTAGGCACGTTTAATAAACGTTGTAATTGTTATCATTTATTTCATATCAATAAAGAGATGTTTTGATTATTATTGTTGTTCATGTTTACTTATAATAATCTCCGTCCCTAGTACTTGTTAAGCACTAGTATAAAGGCTAAATGATCATGGGATGATCATGCTAGATTTATGGGTACTTGTTTGGAACAAGGTACTGGACATGACCCGCTGTATGAGATTTATGTCATGGTCTATGTCGTACATATATCTCATATTAGTTATGTCATTTGAATCCTTAGACATGAAGTTATTATAGTCTTCCACTTGATGAACATTGTGTTTGACATATTCAAACGCTACCTTAACACGGTAGTTATAAAGGGTATGATTGGCATAATCGGATTCCCGTTGGGAGGAATAATAAGCTAAATGGATTTGTCCCTCCACGGAGAGATGTCAAGCTTGGGCCCCTCGAAGGAATGATGTTGATGAAATGTTCGGCCGGACTCAAATGGATTGATTGGATCAATAGCATTTGAATTATCAACATATTCGGAATCGAGAAAGTATTGAACAAAACAAGTTGACTGTTTGACCATGACTTGTGTTCAATGACATCGTGGACAAAGGGATTGTGACATATTCTAAAGGAATGCGAACTTGTATCTAGTTATACTATTTGGGTAGGTATGACGGTTTGCTAGAACCTAATCATATCTTATGGGATCATGTTTGAGCCCATTGCCAACTTAGTATAATCCTAGAGGGTCACACACAATAGAACGAATCTTAAATAAGAGGACTATATTGGTATTTAGGGTCGGAGGACCTCCAAGGAATTTCTGGAAAGTTCTGGGCCTCCTGGTCAACCAAGCGGGCGCTTGGGTTGCACCAGCCGGGCGCCTGAACAAGTCGGAAAAGAATTGGACTTTCTGTCCAAACAAGCGGGCGCCTGGGTAGGACCAGGCGGGCGCCCGGTATGCCGATTGGAAATTTCCTAATTCGATTAGGAATTGTTTTTCGCACAAGTTACCTATTTGGAATAGGTCTTAATTGTGTATAAAAACACCAATTCGGCCAGACCATATTTACTAGTACTTTTGTGAGTCTCAAAGAGTTTGAGAGAGGTTTTATTTTGTTCTAAGATATCTTGATTGAGGAACAAAATAATTCACAAATAAATTCCATATAGTTCTTTATTAAATTGTGAAAGTGTGTTTCATAATATTGGTCTAGCAACCAAGATCAAAGAAGTTCCTTTGATATTCGTTCGAAGTGTGGATACCGCTAGAGGGTGAAAATCATCATCTTCAAAGTTCGTGTTCAAGCTTTGTGATCGTGATCAAGTCTTCAAATCTCCACCAAAGACCAAGAGAAAATTTGATAGCCATCAAGGGTTAGTTTTTCCTTTATTCATCTTGTTGTATTTGATTTAATCATATGAACGGATCCATGGCTTTGGGTTTCTTAAAATTTTAATTGCTATATTCCGCTGCGCATGTTACTTGGAAACCCAACAGTGGTATCAGAGCCCCGTTCATGTTGATTAATTCAATACTTGGATCATGTTGTGTGTATATAAATTGTTTATGTGCCAAGCATGATATGAATATTGGATTATATGATGTTTATGCGTTTTGTGATTTTATGTGGTTTATTGTTTTTCCAACTTTAATCGCACGATTCAATCGCAATAAAAATTATGGTGGATTCTGAATTATTTCGATTATTGATTTTGATTGGATCAAAGTTTTAATAATCGGGGAAAAATAATTTTGAGACAAAATTTTCGAACTTTAAAATTCTATACTATTCTGGCCATTCAAGCGGGCGCCTGGTCCTTTGCAGGCGGGCGCTCGGTGGTCAAAATTTGTTCTGATTTTGGTTAAAATCTGAATATGGAATTTTCGATAAATTCAACAAAAACCAGTAACAGAACCAGTCCAGACTTGCTGATCTGGAATGGGTTTTGGGTAGTTGGTTTGTGTGTGGATTTTGGGGTTTGATTTTCCTATTTGTTTTAGTCTTGTGATTCTAAGATTGGTTCAAGGTTTGGATGGCTAATCTGCGTTCATCGAGATTGTGTTTCCCAAACTTGATCGCAATCAAAGTTTCAAAGATAAAACGAAGTTAGAATTATGAAGAGTTCATAATTGCTAAAATTGAGAAACAAAGTTCTTGATTCGATGATTGGAGATCCATGTGGAATTGTGAATGCAATTAGCCTACGTTCATCGAGACCATCTATTGCTTAGTTTCGGCCACATGGACTACTTTCTTGGTTTCTTGAATTAGTGCGGGATTGTGGTTGCCTAATGGCTTAGTTCGACCGCACTTCTTGTTGTCTTGATTTGGAGATAATAACCAAAGTTGAAATAGTCTCATCCTCATAATTATAGAGAAACTAATGACACATAAATATCATGCTTAAATTAATGGAGATTAATTTAGTGGCTAAACTTGATGTGTAACATGTTTATATTATGTGCTCATAAATGTGTTATATGCTATATGTGATGAACCTTCAAAGAAAGTTTTAAGTCTTTTATTGCCATGCCATGATTAAAACACTTGTTAGTACATGAGTGATTTTAATGTAGATTCGCCCTAGCGAGATGCATTAAATTTGTTTATGTATGAGCAAGATAGATAGTGTGGGCACGCCCTAGCGGGACACATTAACTGTGCGTTTAAAATGGTTAGACTTAATTGGGCGTCAAAACAGTTTTGGGCCTAGGCAAAGATGAGGTTTAACATGCTTTTTGAAATTTGATTTCTTAAAGAATCTCATAAAAGGAACTAAGAGTCATATGAGATATGATTGACAAGAGTTGTCTACCTAATTAATTTGATTTTGTGTAATCCGCCTTAGCGGACTTGAAATTAAATTAAAGTTGGATCTTAACCCATTTAAATTATATTATACATTGGATGTATATGAAGGTTATATAATTTAGTGGGAGTATTTTGTTTGAAAAATACATTATTTATCTCTTTAATGAAAATCGGTACTTATTAAATTTTGGAAATTTTTGCATATTTGTAGATAATGACTAATAACACTCAATCAATGTCGTTGCGATCGATCCTTGAGAAGGATAAGCTCGAAGAGAATGGTACCAACTTTATGGATTGGATCCGTAGCATAAGAATCGTTCTTAGGCAAGAAGATAAGTTGTACATTCTCGATGGGCCTCTCCCCGCTGAACCACCGCCTACTGCCCCTAGGGTAGAAAGAGACAATTACAAGAAAGATCGTAATGATTCTAGAGATGTAAGTTGTCTTATGCTTGCTGCTATGTGTTCAAAACTCCAACAAAGTTTGGAACATTTGGAAGCCTATGAGATAGGCGTGGAGTTGAGAACCATGTTTCAAGAGCAGGCTAGGCAAGAGAGGTACAAGACCATTGTTGCATTCACTACTAGTAAAATGAATGAAGGGCAACAAGTGAGTCCTCACTTTCTTAAAATGAAAGGTTATGTAGAGCACCTTGAGAAACTTGGCTATCCAATCCCATTGGAGCTAGCCACGGATCTCATTCTTAATTCATTGCCTAAAAGTTATAATCAAGTTTGTAATGAATTATAACATGCATGGAATGGATAAGAATCTCTCTGAGTTGCATGGGATGCTCAAAACTGCAGAGATGAAAATTGTGGAGAAAGGTTCTCCCGTGCTCTTGGTTCATGATGGGAAGAAGCCTGGTGCCAAAGGCAAGGGTAAGGCAAAAGTTGTCAAACCCAAGATAAGCAAGGCAAAGGTTGCCAAGGCTTCTGAGGCAAAACCGATACACAAAATGATGCAATTTGTTTTCATTGTCAAGAAATTGGTCATTGGAAACGTAATTGCAAGGCTTTCTTGGAAGAGCAAAAGAAGAAGAAGAGCAGCAAGGCTGCGTCGACTTTAGGTATCTATATGATAGATATTCTCCTTTCTACCACTGATTCTTGGGTATTGGATACCGGATGTGGTTCTCACATTTGTCTAAATGTGCAGGGACTAAAGAATAGGAGACTGCTTAAAGAAGGTGAAGTAGATCTACGCGTGGGGAATGGAGCAAGAGTTGCTGCATTAGCCGTAGGGACTTATGAAGTCACTTTACCTTCCGGATTAATTCTTGTTTTGAACAATTGTTATTATGTTCCGGATTTAAGCAGAAATATTATTTCAATTTCTTGTTTGGATAATGAAGGTTTTAAGTTTCTTATTGAGAATAAGGAATTTTCTATTTATTTAAATGATGTGCTTGATGGTATTGCTAATTCATTTAATGGCCTTTATATCTTGGATGTCAAGAATGAAAATAATGTCTATCATGTAAATAAGAAATCTAAACCTAATGATGTAAATCATACTTATTTGTGGCATTGCCGTCTTGGTCATATTAATGAGAAGCGTATCTCAAAACTCCATGGGGACGGACTTTTGGGTTCATGTGACTTAGAGTCATATGATACTTGTGAGTCGTGTCTTCTTGAAAAATTGACTAAGACACCTTTTACCAAGTTGGGTGAAAGGGCAAGCGACTTATTGGGGTTGATACATTCCGATGTATGCGGACCATTAAGTAGTAATGCTAGGGGAGGATTTCAATACTTCATAACCTTCACTGATGATTATAGTAGATTTGGGTATGTTTACCTAATGAAACATAAAAGTGAAGCATTTGAGATATTTAGAATATTTCAAAATGAAGTAGAAAAACAACTTGGCAAAAGTATAAAGGCACTTCGATCAGATCGAGGTGGTGAATACTTAAGTCAAGAATTTGACGATCATCTAAAGAATTGTGGAATAGTTTCACAATTGACTCCGCCCGGAACACCACAATGGAATGGTGTGTCTGAGAGGAGAAATCGGACTTTGTTAGACATGGTTCGATCAATGATGAGTCAAGTTGATCTTCCAATATCCTTTTGGGGTTACGCCCTAGAAACCGCTGCTTTCACACTAAATCAAGTTCCAACTAAATCAGTTCCAAAGACTCCATATGAGATGTGGAGTGGAAAGAAACCTAGTTTATCTTTCATGAGCATTCGGGGTTGCGAAGTTTATGTCAAGAGACTTATCTCTGACAAACTAGCACACAAATCTGATAAATGTATTTTCGTGGGATATCCTAAGGAAACTAAAGGATATTACTTTTACAACCGAGAGGACAACAAAGTGTTTGTTGCCCGAACTGGTGTCTTTCTAGAGAAAGAGTTTCTCTCCAAAGAAATCAGTGGGAGTAAAATAAATCTTGAAGAAATTCGAGACCCAGAAAATAACATTGAACCAATAGTGGAACAAGAACAAGAACCACAAGGAGTTGTGGAACCTGTTCAAAATACACAAGCATCTAGCAGATCTAGTAGGTTACGATCCGAGCCCGAGAGATATGGATTTCTCATAACGGATAGTAATGAGGTAGAAATCATTGAGAATGATGAACCGTCAACCTACCAAGAGGCGATGTCTTCTCCTGATTCGGACAAGTGGCTTGGAGCCATGGAATCCGAATTGCAATCCATGCAAGACAATCAAGTTTGGAATTTGATTGATGCGCCCGAAGGTGTAAAAACCATAGGATGCAAATGGGTCTTCAAGAAGAAGACTGACATGGATGGGAAGGTGCATACTTACAAAGCTAGGCTTGTAGCGAAGGGTTATAGGCAAGTTCATGGTATTGACTATGATGAGACCTTTTCACCCGTAGCAATGACCAAGTCTATAAGAATTTTGCTTGCCATTGCCGCATATCATGACTATGAGATATGGCAGATGGACGTCAAGACCGCTTTCCTGAATGGAAAACTCCAAGAGGATGTGTATATGACACAACCAGAAGGTTTTGAACAAGATTCTAAGGTATGCAAATTGCAGAGATCCATCTATGGATTGAAGCAAGCTTCTAGGAGTTGGAATCTCCGTTTTGATGAATCGGTCAAAGAGTTTGGTTTCATCAAGAACGAAGATGAGCCTTGTGTATACAAGAAGATTAGTGGGAGCATAGTGCTATTCCTTATTTTATATGTGGATGACATATTGCTCTTTGGAAACGACATTCCTACACTTCAGTCTGTGAAGACTTGGTTAGGAAAGTGCTTCGCAATGAAAGATATGGGTGAAGCCGCATATATTCTTGGCATTAAGATCTATAGAGATAGATCAAGGAGGCTACTTGGTTTAAGCCAAAGTACATACATTGACAAGGTCATTAGAAGATTCCGTATGGAAAATTCCAAGAGAGGCACCTTGCCAGTGTTACATGGAGTTTCTCTAAGAAAGACTCAATGTCCTAAGACAACTGATGAGCGTGAGAAAATGAATGATGTTCCATATGCTTCGGAAATTGGGTCCATCATGTATGCCATGATTTGTACTAGGCCGGATGTATCTTATGCTTTGAGCATGACAAGTAGATACCAATCCGACCCTGGCGAAAATCACTGGATAGCTGTAAAAGCGATTCTTAAGTACTTGAGAAGAACTAAAGACTCCCTTTTGGTCTATGGAGGAATGGAAGATGATCTCGTTGTAAATGCTTACACGGATGCAAGCTTCCAAACCGACAAAGATGATAGCCGATCGCAATCGGGTTTTGTGTTTATGTTAAACGGTGGAGCTGTAAGCTGGAAGAGTTCCAAGCAAAGTACAACCGCTGATTCTACAACAGAAGCTGAGTATATTGCTGCATCGGATGCTGCAAAGGAAGCTGTTTGGATTAAGAAGTTCATAACTGAACTTGAAGTGGTTCCTAGTATTGCTAATCCAATAGACCTTTATTGCGATAATAATGGTGCTATTGCTCAAGCAAAGGAACCAAGAGCACATCAAAAATCCAAACACATACTTAGGCGTTTTCATATCATTCGAGAGATCGTTGATAGGGGAGACGTAAATATATGCAAAGTACCTACTGATGACAATGTTGCGGACCCGCTAACAAAGGGACTTCCACAAGCTAAACATGATAGTCATGTTAGGTCCATGGGTATTAGATACATGGGAGATTGGGCCTAGGGCAAGTGGGAGATTGTTGGTAGTGGTGCCCTAGGCACGTTTAATAAACGTTGTAATTGTTATCATTTATTTCATATCAATAAAGAGATGTTTTGATTATTATTGTTGTTCATGTTTACTTATAATAATCTCCGTCCCTAGTACTTGTTAAGCACTAGTATAAAGGCTAAATGATCATGGGATGATCATGCTAGATTTATGGGTACTTGTTTGGAACAAGGTACTGGACATGACCCGCTGTATGAGATTTATGTCATGGTCTATGTCGTACATATATCTCATATTAGTTATGTCATTTGAATCCTTAGACATGAAGTTATTATAGTCTTCCACTTGATGAACATTGTGTTTGACATATTCATACGCTACCTTAACACGGTAGTTATAAAGGGTATGATTGGCATAATCGGATTCCCGTTGGGAGGAATAATAAGCTAAATGGATTTGTCCCTCCACGGAGAGATGTCAAGCTTGGGCCCCTCGAAGGAATGATGTTGATGAAATGTTCGGCCGGACTCAAATGGATTGATTGGATCAATAGCATTTGAATTATCAACATATTCGGAATCGAGAAAGTATTGAACAAAACAAGTTGACTGTTTGACCATGACTTGTGTTCAATGACATCGTGGACAAAGGGATTGTGACATATTCTAAAGGAATGCGAACTTGTATCTAGTTATACTATTTGGGTAGGTATGACGGTTTGCTAGAACCTAATCATATCTTATGGGATCATGTTTGAGCCCATTGCCAACTTAGTATAATCCTAGAGGGTCACACACAATAGAACGAATCTTAAATAAGAGGACTATATTGGTATTTAGGGTCGGAGGACCTCCAAGGAATTTCTGGAAAGTTCTGGGCCTCCTGGTCAACCAAGCGGGCGCTTGGGTTGCACCAGCCGGGCGCCTGAACAAGTCGGAAAAGAATTGGACTTTCTGTCCAAACAAGCGGGCGCCTGGGTAGGACCAGGCGGGCGCCCGGTATGCCGATTGGAAATTTCCTAATTCGATTAGGAATTGTTTTTCGCACAAGTTACCTATTTGGAATAGGTCTTAATTGTGTATAAAAACACCAATTCGGCCAGACCATATTTACTAGTACTTTTGTGAGTCTCAAAGAGTTTGAGAGAGGTTTTATTTTGTTCTAAGATATCCTTGATTGAGGAACAAAATAATTCACAAATAAATTCCATATAGTTCTTTATTAAATTGTGAAAGTGTGTTTCATAATATTGGTCTAGCAACCAAGATCAAAGAAGTTCCTTTGATATTCGTTCGAAGTGTGGATACCGCTAGAGGGTGAAAATCATCATCTTCAAAGTTCGTGTTCAAGCTTTGTGATCGTGATCAAGTCTTCAAATCTCCACCAAAGACCAAGAGAAAATTTGATAGCCATCAAGGGTTAGTTTTTCCTTTATTCATCTTGTTGTATTTGATTTAATCATATGAACGGATCCATGGCTTTGGGTTTCTTAAAATTTTAATTGCTATATTCCGCTGCGCATGTTACTTGGAAACCCAACACTGAAGAGTTGCCTCTAGTATTATGGGCAGATAGAACAACTCCTAAGAATGCAACCGGGCAAACTCCTTTTTCCTTAGTTTATAGAACTGAAGCTGTGATTCCAGTAGAATTTTCCATCCCAACGGCAAGATATGGCTTGATAACTCCAGAAGACAACCAGATTATACTCGCCGAAGATCTTGATACTATTGACGAACTTAAAGATTTAGCCAAGGTCAGGATGGCGGCCTATCAGCAAAGAATTGTCAAGTCTTACAACAAGAATGTACGCATTAGAAGATTCCAAGTTGGAGACATGGTGCTCAGGAAAGTCTTTCAGAACACAAGGGAGCTAAATGTTGGTAAACTTGCAGCCAAGTGGGAAGGCCCCTATCTAGTTGATGCTGAAGCCGGTAAGGGCGCATATTGGCTCTCCACCTTGGATGGCACTAGAATACCAAGAAGTTGGAACGCAGTCCATCTTAAAGCGTATTATATGTAAGTTGTAGCTTATCCACTCAATTCCGAAAATCAGGTATGATTTAATTAAAGCTTTATTTCAATTTTTTTATTTTCAATATGATTATCTTTTTGAACACTTACTAACTTAAGCATCGGAGGGGTGTTAGCCTAGCTAACACCCACCCCTAACATGTGTTTGTTTTGCAAGGCAAATCCAAAGTGACAACTTAGTCCAGCATGTCTACTACAAATGTACAACCTATTGTTTCAGGTTGAGCGGACACATGAGGCTTGAAGAATCAGCTTGCAGACAAATTGATTTGATACCATAACGACTCATTTTTCTCTCAAGTAAGTGTTACAATGTTCTGCATGATCATACAAAGGTTTTAAAGGTTATCACCTTTCAAAGGTTTAAAGATTATACATCTTTCTAAAGTTAAAAGTTCATACACCTTCGCCCGTGCGCACGTTTTCCACATTTGTTTAAGTTGCAAGTTGGCCAATGTATTTGTTACATACTGATTACCTTCTTGAGCTTGTCCAAATTGTGGACTTAAGTTATTTACAATTGGTTATAACATGGACGTGTTACCTTGTACAAAGTTTTAAATTACTCACGTTGGTTTCATCGCAGCCATGCAGTTATATATATATATATATATATATTTTGACTGTGCAATAGAAAACAACTTTAAACAGTAGCATTACCCAAACAAATCATCCAAAAGTTCAATCCATGCCAACAATAGACATGGATAGAACAAACCTGAAACATGTCCAAAGTATCCAAAAACCTTTACATCCTAGAGATTCTATTTGTCTCAGAGGACACCCCCTCTGTTTTTAACTTAAACATAAATTGTTTTAAGACTAACCCCTGCAGAGTGCACAAGACATAGAAGTTTGCCTTTTCAGGAAGCCTTGTCAACCTTGACCTCCTGATTATCACCGACCTGTTCTGCAGCAACAACTTCTTGGGGTTTGGAATTCACCTCTCCAGCTTCCTCATCCTGGATTCCTTTGAGTGCAGCCTGTTCATCCTCCAAGTTCCACTCTGTTTGCTTTCCAGCTTGATACTCCTCTATCATTTGGATCCTCGCTTCAAACACCATCTTTCCAGCTTCCCTGGTCAAGCGTTCTTCAAGTGCTTCCATAGCGGCCCTGTTCAGCTTGTTCATCTCAACAACTTTCATTACCCATTCTCTAATCTCTTTATCTTTCTTCTTGATCTCAAATTCCATAGCAGCAAACTTGGAATCCCTTTCCTTTTGCACAGATAGCAGCTTCTCCTCAGCCTCAAGATTATCTTGATAAGACAATTGAGCCTTACCCTTCCAAAGTTGAACCTTTTTAGCCAACATGCTTGTACCATCATGAACCTACAACTTGCACTCAGTCACTACAAATATTCAAACACTAAACTTCTGTATAAGTAAAAAACTCGATTTACCTTCTGCACTAATACTTACTCAATAGGCTCTGCAGCATCAGCATCAACATCTACAATCTCACTCTTCCTCTTATTGAAAGACACCATGTCTTCGATCACTAATTTGGGTTTAGAGCTCTCAACCTTGGGAAGAGGTGGCTTGACATCCTCATTCTTGGGCCTCTTGAACCTGGCAATTAGACTGCTAACACCACCCATGCTAGTTTGAGAAGGAGTAGCTGCAGAAAGAGCCCATTATAAATAAAAATAAGCAGAACTTGAAAAGCAGATTTCAAGAAGGAATCTTACCTGAAGACATTCCTGGATCAGCTTGTAGGGTCTTACTGGAACTCTTCTCTTCTTCAACTTCTTCTTCCCCTTGCTCAACCAATGAGGCTGGACGTACAAACTTGCGCTTCTTGGGAGATAAAGCACAAACAGTGTTGACCACATTCAAAGTCTCTGAGCGTTTTGGAAATAGTTCATCCAACTTCAAAGCTGCAAAATAAAATCAAGTTGTCAGAATACAGAGTAAGAAGAAAACCTTGCCAATAGCAAAGTCAAGAGATCAACGTGGCCCTACCTTCATCCAACCAAAAAGAGTTTATCTTTCTAACTCCCTTCAATGTAGACTTCTTAACATAGAAAAACCTATTCTTCCACTTTCTGTCCTTGTTAATTGAATCCGTTACCAAGATATTAGTCTTAGTCTTAACCCTAAAACCAAACCTCTTACTCCCATGTGACCTCAAGTCATAGCAAAACCCTAGTTCTTCCAAACCAACCCTTAACCCCATCTCAGCGCTCAACCTTTCCAAAGTAACTAAGTTCCTCCATCCTACGGGCATCAACTGGGCGAAGGCCAAACCAGTTATCTCAAAGAAGCAGATAATCGAAGGGGAAAAAGGGAATGTGAGACCAATCAGGAAAGGGTATTCAAGAAAGCAAAGCCATTCATTAGAAGCACAGTCAGAGGTCATGAGGGCATTAGGGTCGAGGAATTCAGCGCTTTTGGGAAAAAACTTCTTCAAATTTTCAACATCAACACTCGTTAACTCACACCTTTCATCATCAGGGTGTTCTATAAACCCTTGACAAGTAAACCCAGCAGGAAGATCACTAGCCATTCTAAGAAAATGAGTGAAAACTCTAGAAAGAAAGAACTCACCGTTGCAAACTGAGGAAGGTGCTAGAAACCCTTGTGAGTTGTTTTCGTAAATTGGGAAAAGTCAAGAAGCCGGTCTTAAATGGGAGTGGACGGTTACAGAGTTCAAAGAGGTCTCAAAAATCCTACTCACCTAAGGAACTACCCCATCACTTCATTTAATTCGGGTAGTGGATGCCAGCAGTTAAGGGTTAATTTTTGACCTTAAAAAACTTCCTTTTAAAATCAAAAATTAAGGGGCAATTGTTTGAGAGTAAAAATCTGCATCATGTCTGCATCTTGAAGTATTCAGCTTGTCCCACCATCCTGCATCCTGACATTAAACTTCTTGGTTATACTCTCATTTTTGCAGGTAAAGTTATCTCCTATTTTTCAGGTAACACGTGCGCCGATAATGGAACACAAACTCTAGATATCGTGACTTACATTGACTCATTCAAGTGAAACAAGAACGTGTTTGAGAAGGGGTCTTGCAACGGCTTTGGATAACCTATAAACAAACTATTCGAAAATCAAGGCTCTATCACTTTGTTTACGATTTTTCTCATATTAGTATAAATAGAGTACACTACTATGTAATGCACACACTTTTTTCACCGTCTCCTATTCTAAGAGTAATCGCTTTTTACTTTCATTCCATTTCATTGTACTTCCATCAATACTAATAAAATTCCATCTTGAGGTTTTATGCCGGCGAACAAGTTGTTCAAGGGCTTTTCTCGTTAAACACCGTGTTCAATTGTTCTTGAATTTCTTACAATCATATTCCATTGTGCCCAAATTATTATTCTTTAAGTTGAATTGCAAAATTTGACCAAAACAATTTCCTTCCCATATTATGTGAGGATCCCGCTCCTCCTTGAAAACTAGGTTGGTTGTTTGAACAGGGAATCACCACATCCTGAAGGCCAGTATCAGAGTGGTCGAACTATTTTGATTTCCGTCAGAGAGGTAAACAGGATTTTGTAAGGCCTGTTCTTGTGCAGGTAGATTCAATGTCAAAGAACTTGAAGCAGGTTGGGTCATGTGGATGCAAAGGTGGGAAAGGCAGTGCAGGAGTTACAGCCCAGCTTTCAGCAGTCCATGACAAGCCACCCTTCTTCCTTTTTTAAGAACAAAGGTTGGACCCCTAATTCCCCCCCCCCCTCATTTTGGCAATGAAGTAGTAGACACTATACTTTTATAGCCTCCTTTTTCTTAAGTAATGCATGAAGCACTGAGTGAATTTGGGGGTTTGCATTTTGAATGTCGCACTTTTTTTTTTTAAATTGTCTCAAAAATTGTCATAAAGTATTTCTAAATATAACAACTACCTTGTAATTTTAACAAGGATCAAGCA
The DNA here is from genome assembly GCA_026119855.1 of Campanula takesimana. Lineage (NCBI taxonomy): Eukaryota > Viridiplantae > Streptophyta > Magnoliopsida > Asterales > Campanulaceae > Campanula > Campanula takesimana. Next base: position 813,910 of record JAOWBW010000016.1, read on the forward strand.
TACAATGTTCTATAGAAATGTATGATTGCCTAACTGAATGATTTTGTAGATTGAACGAAGGAGTATTGTACTTGTGTTAAAATTGACCCCTAGCTACATCTGTCACAGGCGCTAGGCCCCTAGGCACTAGGCCCGGCTTCGCCGCCTAGGCCCCGCCTAGCGCTTTTTAGAACACTGCATCTGTGTACTCAATCAACTACTAAGAATTAAACGAGGAATTGCATTGATCAACTAAGACTACTCCTACTGATACGACCAATCCCAGAAATTTCTCAAATGCCATTGACATGGAGTTTTGCCCAAGCGAAGCATTTTCACGTAACAAACTCCTAATGGCTAAACACTTCTGCCCAATCAGAATGAAAGTCCAGGAACAAATCTATACATACTTCACATGTGCCCCTTTCATCAGTAACCTGAATGCCTCAACTAATTCAAGTATAAAGACATTTTTACTCTTCTTAAACAGTTGCCCTAACCAAATAACTATACGAACTCTAATTACCATAACGTCAACTCCATGACACTCTACAATTAGTCCCTCCATCTCAAAATTACTGTCCATTTCTGATGATGCCAAAAACGTTCGGTTCAGCATGCGTACTGTCAGATTATTGCAACTTCTCACTTGTACTGTCAAAACTAGAGCTGTAATCTCGGTCGAGTAACTCGCAACCCGGCTCGAGTTCGACTCGCCAAATCCAGGTTCGACTTGAACCGTGACTCACTAACGAGTCGAACTCGGCAATGAATGAATGACTGATTTTATAACCGAGTCGAGCCGAGTTTCATCTAAACTCGACTCGAAGGCTCGGGGGTAGCTCGGATTCGCCTAAAAATCGAGCTGGCTCCAACTCGAGGCGTACTATATCATCCATTCTTCAACAAAAATAACAGATTTATGCTTAAAATAGAGAGATCTCCTCATATTCACTCGATTTCTGACTTTGAAAAATTGTAAGAACAAAAAATTGAATAAATCAAAAAGGGGACGAAATCAATGTAGTATTTGTTTGAACCTTGAAGAGAACAAAAGGAGAGACGAGGAGAGAAGATGAGAAGAAACTAAAAGGGGAGAACATTGCACAAACTGGATTCTTTATTTCATGTTGCTGCCATTGTTGAAAAGGGGGAAAAGGCCAAAAGCGGCGTGAAGTAGGAAAATTAGGGTTAAAACAGAGGTTCAAAAGTTATATATGACACCCAAAATGCGACCCAGTTTTAAATTCGACCCGTTAAAGATCCACGAATTTTGAAGCTTCAACCAGACGTCTTAAACGAACCCGGGTAGTTCGCCGGGACTCGGGAGATCTGATCCGAGCCGAATTCGGCAGCCCCTTTTCAGATTCGACCCGACTCGCCAGAAACCCGACTCGGCTTAAATTAATCAAAACTCGACTCGAACTCGGCAGTATTTGACTCGGCTCGGCTCGTTTTCCATCCCTAGTCAAAACTCTCAATGTCAACTGCGTACTCTACAATTAGTCCCTCCTTCTTGTAGATTGAGCACATAATCACCCTAGACAACAAAAACACAAAAATACCCAAATCAAATAACAAAAGCTTGAGAACAAAGCAATAATTAAGCCTAAAAGTATCTAATACAATGAGTAAAAACTCATTCATCACAAACCACGCTAGATATTTCCACCACCTCGCAAGTTAACGATTATGTAGCCACAATATCCGGATTTTCCTGAATTTCGGCAACTGACGATTCCTTATTCACATTACTTTCCGCAATTATTGCATAGGTTTGTTTTGAATTTTGAATCGAACCCTTCTATTCTACAACCCCATTTGAATTACCAGCTTGACTTGTTGTATTTTCCTTAATCAGCGGATTGCATATCGGGAATTTACAATTTCGCCCTCCTCGATGTCTTCGATCATGACAACGTCTAATGGATCCTTCCCCATAGGCATCGTTTGATCTGAGCCCTTCATCGAAGGTTCTTCTTCAGCAGCCTTGTTGTCAACCCTAGCGCCACCCGCCGCCTTCGTTTTCTCACTTGCAGTCGCACCGCTGCTAGGTTCTTCAGATGTTAATGATTTTGTATTCTTATCCACTGGAATCCAAATCGCCATTTTTTCTCTGTCTTTAGGTTCCAAATGATGAACATATTTACTATTTTCTGAAACCATTTTGTTCTTCCCTAAACGTTTTCGGCATTCAAAAATTTCATGTCCTAGCAGACCACAATTTGTGCAGAATTTTATATTGCCTTCAAATTCAATTGTCTGATAATAGCCTTCTTCTTTTGACGTGTCAATATCCAAATTCTTTTCGGTAATCACTGAGATACATCAACCTCAACACACAGCCGAGCATAGCTCGGGTGCGTGAGTGCCAAAGTCTTATCATCCGTTCGTAGAAATCTTCCCAACCCATTACCAATTCTTTCAATTCTTTCAAGCATCGCCGGTGCAAAAGAGTGTAAGGGGAGTTTAGGTAAACGTACCAATACTGCCACGAAAGGACTATCATGCCGGAATGTGAAATTTGTTGACCAACGAAACGAATGATACATACAATTGTTAATCATATGTGACTCCTTAGACAACGCGCATGTTAAATCATCTGCGGATGTAAGGTAAACCATCACATGGCTTGGATCAAATAAACCAATGATAAACATACCTTTAAAGTCGCCACTCCTTTGCAATGTTATCTTGGATTACGCGAAGGGGAGGACGACCCATAGAAAACTTTAAAAACAATTGTAAATTCTAATTTCTTCTCCACCATACCAATCTTTCTTGGTGTGAACAATACTACCAGCTCAGAATTCACCATTGCCGCTGGTCGAGGTGGTAAAGTAAAACCATCAAGAGGTGGAGATAAGACTGAAGATGCCGAAACTGAATTAGTTTTAGCGGCCCCATGTGCTGGTGGGGGAGGTTTCGCCCCTTGCACCTCCTCCGCATAGGATGGAAGGGGTGGAGGGGGATCCCTCTTGGAGTCATCCGGTGGCATTGCCACCGAGGAGCTATGTTACCTGGACACGGTATCCGGGATCCGACACGGATACGAATCCTAGTGTTGGATACAATTTTCTTAATAATTTTGGACACTGGGACACCGTCCTAAATTTGGACACGGGTACAGGATACGAGCATTATTTCAGGACAAATCAAAATAGTATAAATATATTATTTATACTTTACTTATAAATGAAGTCAACTCACTCCTTTTTCACTAAGATATATTGTATAATTAAGCAGTGTTCTAAAAATCGAGCTAGGCGGCCGCCTAGGCGGCCCCCAGGCGCCGCGATTTTCCATTAGGCGGCCAATCTAGGCGGTAGGCGGTCTAGGCGGGTCTGGGCGGTCTGGGCGGTCTAGGCGGATCAGGCGGTTTGGGCGGATTTTGGCTGGCCTAGACGGATCTAGGCGGGAATAGCACATGGGTTGGGCCTCATTATTTTAGTGTGGGAGGATAATTTATTTGGGTTTGACTAAAGATGTGTGAATGGGCTTGGGTTAATGTGTGTAAGCTTTCACTTATGAAACATTTAAAAATACTTTTTATAGTTATGATTTATTTTTTAGTTAAAATAAATTATTAAATTTTGATAAATAATAAAAATAATTGACAATATTTTTAGGATATATAAATATATATATATATATTAACTAATTAAAAAAACAAAAAATGCTCTAAATGCTCGGCCCCGCCTAGTCCCCGCCTAGGCCTCTAGGCGCTAGGCCCAGCTCCGCCGCCTAACGATTTTTAGAACACTGTAATTAAGTAAAACAACATTAAAATTTGTAAAATCTATATAAATGAAGTCAACTCGCTCCTTTTTTTTCCAAATTTTTCTTGTCGGATCCGATAGAAGAAGCGGGTGTCAAGGTGTCGTGTCGGACACGATACGTATCGGACACGGGTACTTCAACATATTTGAAGAGTCCGGGTAACAGTTTAATGGACATCCGGCTATTTAACAGAAACAGTTTAATTATGAAATAGGATTTGCGCTTTGTTGAGTTTAGTGTTCGTTCTTGATGGTTTCACACAGACGATAGTTGCCATTTTCGTTGTTGGGTTTTACAGGGTTCTCAACCATTTTCTTGACTTGAGAAAGCTTCTGCTTTCGCACTTCGGAACGACAAAGCGCAAATCCTCATCCTGTTTGTTGCTAGGGTTTATGAAACCCTAGAATCCGTACACAAGTGCATTGAAGATTCCTCAGATTCTCTCTTTTGGATTCGTTTGATCAGGGTAAGTTCACTTTGAACTTCAATTTCCGTAAAATTTTCGAGATTTTTGATGCCCTGTGATTGAAATTAAGCAGTCATGCAAACTGTTTTATCATATTTCTTGGATTCTTTTTCTGGTTAAGTTAGCATATTGTGATTTAGCAAGGTTGATGAGATATTTACTCAATTTCGAGTCATGAACCGAATTGAGTTGAACTTGTTCTTTGATGCACTAACATGAAACTTTTGATTTTTAGACATGTGAATTCATCTTCTTGCAATGTGCTTAAATGTTCAATTTACTTTGCTTGAGGACAAGCAATGGCTTAAGTGTGGGGAAATTTGATTAGTGCATATTTGTCACATTGTAGTTAAAGCTTCGGAAAATTGCTTTCACACTTCCGACCGAAAAAAAGGGCAAATCCTCATCCTGTTTGTTTCTAGGGTTTAAGAATCCCTAGAATCCGTACACAAAGTCATTGAAGATTCCCCAGATTCTCTATTTTGGATTCGTTTGATCAGGGTAAGTTCACTTTGAAATTCAATTTCCGTAAAATTTTCAAGAATTTTGATGCCTGTGATTGAAATTAGGCAGTCATGCAAACTGTTTTATCATATTTCTTGGGTTCTTTTTCTTGTAGTTAAGAAACCCTAGAATTTGTACACAAATTATTTGATTTGTTCTCGATATAGAGATACTGAAATCTGGTATGACAGCACAAGAATTCTATTTTTGTTTTTTTGTCTCAATTATAGCACAATTGATTCTCCTTTTTTGTTGTATTGTATGTTGATTCTCCTTTTTGATTTCCTTCTAACTAGTATATCTTCATTTATATTTTTTTTAATTTTTGGTGGATAAGAAAAGGAAAGGAATAGGAGCATAAATGTATTTCTAAGTGACTACTTAATTAAGTGAAGGAATAGAATCTGGAAATATTTGTCCTAACACTATTCCTTGTCATTTTTATTCAGGTATGGAGTTAAACTCCTCATCTGCGGCCCAAGTACTAGGGTATGGTTCACAAGAACCGGAAGCTGCAGAATCCTCCACTTCTAGCCACTTAATGTCCCAGCTTTCGGAGTTCAAGACAAATATACTTCAGCTCCAACGGAAATTAGAAACACTTGCTAAAGAAAAACATGATTTGATTGTGAAAAATGAAGCTCTTCAGAAAGAGCTAGAGGTTAAGGAAGAAGGAAACCGTAGGTGGAGAAGCTCCATTGACGAGGTGATCAAGATCCTCGAAAAAACTACAGAAGATGTTAAAGCGGAGATTGAAAACCTGAAACAGATGCTTGTTGACACTGCTGATCCCCCAGTCCCAATGATAACCGATGAGCTTTTGGTGGTGTCAAATGATGATGAGGTTGAGGTTTTGGTGTCAAATGAGGGGGAAGAGAATGAGGATTCTGTTGCTGAAAGTAGAGAGCGTGGCCGCCCTATTCACAGAATTACAGCAACTGCCCCCACTCCAGAGACATATCATTTGCCTGAGTTTATGACGGAATCGGTTGAAGTTGAAGTGTTTTTGGCCGAGGACATTGAAATGGATGAGAATATGGATGGCCAAAACCGGTTCCGGGCCCGGTTCTGGTTCGGCATATATGTGACCCTGAACCGGCCCGTGCTTACCCCGGTTCCGGTTAGGTTCCGGTTCCGGTCCGGTTCCGGTCCCCCCTTTAAAATTATTGAAAAATAAGGGATTTTTGGTCCGGTTCCGATCCGGTTCGCCATTTATGTGAACCATAACCGGCCCGGATGAATGGCGGTTCCGGTTTACTCCCCCGGTTTGCTCCGGTTCCGGGCTTTTTCGGTCCGGTTTTCCGGTTCCGGTTCCATTTGGCCATCCCTAGCTGAGAAACCCGTTGAAATGGCTGAGAACCCTGTTGAAATGGCTGAGAACCCCCGCAAAAGCCACCATTCACCGACCAACTTAGAAGATGAAGAACCCCCTAGGAAAAGACGCAGACTAGCCTAATAAGAGGTATCTGCTTTTAGTATTACCAAGTCATAGACGGAGTTTCACAATTTTGGATACAGTTAGTTTTCTGTTGTGCACATTGCAATTAATTTGGACACAATGGTGCAGGACTTGTGTTTTTCTTTTTCTATATTTGAGGAAACTGCTAGTTTTCCGGTATAAAGTGTTGTCAGTCATAATAGACGGAGTTTCACAATTTTGGATACAGTTAGTTTTTGTGTTGTTCATATTGCAATTAATTTGGACAGGACTTGTGTTTTTCTTTTTCTATATTTGAGGAAACTGGTAGTTTTTCGGTTTAATTTTTCTCTTATTTTTCGTTTTCTTGCGTGTTTTTACCTCTATTCAATAAGTTTATGAATTGGATTTTCTAAGGAGTTACCTTTCACAAGTCAGTAGGGATAAATTACATGAATATGAAGGGTATGTTGTCTTCTGTGGGTGATGTTTTGATGAGTAGGAATACATAACAATGTTTAGATAATGCTGTTTTGTCCACCATGGCTTGATTTTGAACATGGCTTGATTTTGCTCCACAGACCACATGGATGGAATTGATCAGTCGTTTAACTTCTTCTTGACAACCTGGACCCGGACACATTTTTTTTGAGAAATTTTTGGGGGAAACTAGTTCCTCCATAAAAAGTCATGTTTTTATAGGGTTTAAAGGTTTAGGGTTTCAGGTTTAGGGTGGACAAAACAGCATATTATCTAAACATTGTTATGTATTCCTACTCACCTTGTGAAAGGTAACTCCTCATAAAATCCAATTCGTAAACTTATTGAATAGAGGTAAAAACACGCAAGAAAACGAAAAATAAGAGAAAAATTAAACCGAAAAACTAGCAGTTTCCTCAAATATAGAAAAAGAAAAACACAAGTCCTGTCCAAATTAATTGCAATATGCACAACACAAAACTAACTGTATCCAAAATTGTGAAACTCCGTCTATTATGACTGACAACACTTTAAACTGGAAAACTAGCAGTTTCCTCAAATATAGAAAAAGAAAAACACAAGTCCTGCACCATTGTGTCCAAATTAATTGCAATGTGCACAACAAAAAACTAACTGTATCCAAAATTGTGAAACTCCGTCTATGACTTGGTAATACTAAAAGCAGATACCTCTTATTAGGCTAGTCTGCGCCTTTTCTTAGGGGGTTCTTCATCTTCTAAGTTGGTCGGTGAATGGTGTCTTTTGCGGGGGTTCTCAGCTATTTCAACGGGGTTCTCAGCCATTTCAATGTCCTCGGCCAAAAACACTTCAACTTCAACCGATTCTGTCATTAAATATAACTAGTTAGTAACCCGTCGATACTCGACGGGCATAGTACAACTTATTGATAATATAAGGAAAGTCACTACATCACATATTTTTTGTTCCTAAACCAATCTTTCATTAGGAGTACTATGCGATTAATTGATTCATTATGTTCATCATCTCCATATCTCTGATGATTTATCCATCATTCCTGCAACTAATATCATTATTTAAATTACTTTCAAATCTTCATACTTTTTAATTGAATGATGACGTTTATGTAATTTGGTTATGAACCAATACTTTTACTTTTGTTTATGAATTTGCTTCTAAATATGCTATAAAATGTGTTTAAATGACATACGTAAAAAATATTATGTATATGTTGGAACAAATAATCATTTATATTAATTAGTGGGTAACACGTGCACTGCACAAAAAACTAATTTACCAATTCTAATATCTTTTGTTTCTTTTATATTTTTATTTAATAATATAAGTTAAACTTAAATCATAATAATTTTATAATTTTTAACTATAATAGATAACTATAATAGTTAATTATTAATAGTTAAATATAATTGTTAAAATAAATAGTTAACTATTAATAGTTAAATATAATAGTTAACTATTTTTAGTGAAATATAATAGTTAAGTACAATAGTAACTATTATAGTTAATTATTATAGTAACTATTACTATTATAAGTATAAGTTAAAATTACTTTCAAATCTTCATACTTTTTAATTGAATGATGACGTTTATGTAATTTGGTTATGAACCAATACTTTTACTTTTGTTCATGAATTTGCTTCTAAATATACATAAACTCTAACTATTCCCTACCCGACTTTTTATATTCACAACACTCTACCCCTTTCTATATTTTACAATTAAAAGATTTGTTTTTTAATTTTTGAACCCAAACAAATTTTGACTCTTAAAATGAGACGGATGGAGTACATTCCTAAGCGCGGATCTCAATAACATCTCAACAACAGTTTCTCTATCATCACCAAGTACCACTTTAGTACACTTGATAATATGTGGGTAAAATTGTCTAATGAATGTTTTAGTCTTTAGTTGAGATTTCACTTATCAAGCATCAAAAATCAATAAGGCATGATCAAACTAATGACACACAGTGTTATAGAATTTTGGTTTTAGTTTTTTCTCACCTCGTAAAAAGAACTTGTAAAAAGAATATGCGCTATCAGTTGGGGCATAGCCACATGGCACTTATCCACAACCTGAAACACATAAAAATTGGTAAAGCAATCATATGTTGTATCATTAGATTATAGGAGTAGCTCATTAGAAATTGAAGTAGCACTTAATTCATTTTTCAGTAATGCAACTATGTTGCACAAAATAGACTTGAGAAAAAAGAATCGAACCTGCAATTACTTTCGGTCCGCAGATGAAAAAAAAAATGGAACTGGAGGCCGTTGTGGTTGTTGGTGGTGGCAAATTTTTGTCAATATGATTTTAGGCTATAATTGTTCAAAGATGTCATCGGCTTATCTACCAGTTTACAATAAATCAACAATCAAGTAATAATAAAAAAAAAAAAAAAAAAAAAAAAAAAAAACTCGAATCAGATTGAATAAGAAAATCGAAATAGCACAAATATAGAGCTGACACAAAAACGGAACTGGAAACAGATTGAAGAATGAAAAGAGAATGAACTTAAATTACTTAAGATTGCTTAAATAAGTCAGTAAAAGAAGATGGAAGCTTAGGCGACAATGATGGTTTTGTAGCATGATTTCTAGTGCCTGTTATTCAAGTGGATCAGCAAGAGTGAATCATACGAGTTTGTTTGCTTTTGAAATGGCCAAAATTTAAGTAGTGATTGCACTATTTGAATTTTTTTCACAAAATAATATTGTTATACCCGTTTGCTTAATTATAGGATAATTTATTGAGATTTGAAATTTGATTATCTTCACAACTGGTTTGATTGATTAATATTGAGATTCGAAATATATTAGATAACCCATTTTAATAATATTTTTTAAATTTAAAATTAGATATAATTTGTTAATACCCATATTTTGAATCCCCTAAAATTTGACAATGATTAAGCCAATGGAATGATGACACGTGGCTTTCCACGTCACAATTCCAGGTGGCGCGCTGTGAGGCTTGGAAATGTTCCTGCTTTTATATATTATATAGGTTATATGCTCCACAGTCCACATGGATGGAATTGATCAGTCGTTTAACTACTTCTTGACAACCTGGACCTGGACACTTTTTTTTTTCTTTTTTCTTTTTGCTTCATTGTTTTAGTCGTGGTTTTAATTTTTCAATAACCGTTTTCCTCAGTTTCTTCCTTATATCCGGGCGAATTCTAAATACAAGGCACCATTTTGTACAAGGCACAATAATGCCAAAAATGCCCTTACCCGGATACGCGTGTTTCGTGTACGCGCTTATGAAATAATTTGATTATTTCGCACAGGTTTACACGAAATATGGAAAATGTTGAAGTTGTTTGTTTCATATGGTTTTACACGAAATCATGCACTGAGTTTCACCCAATTGTACACGAAATATAATAGTGCATTTCACCAACTTTTAGACGAAATAACAGCATGTATTTCACCTAAATAGACACGAAATAAACAGTTTTTAACAATTGATTTATTCAATCGAATCAGTCGAAAACCCTAGAAATCAACATGAAGCAAAGGTAAAACCTAGCCCTTTACAAACAAATCTGGGCTCGATATGGATTCGATTTCGGATGTGTGTTTTCAGTTTTTGATATGGGGCTTCAACCTTTGAAATTTAGGGTTTTAATTTCCGGATTTTGGCTTTAATTTTTTGAATTTGGTTTCAATTTCTCGTTCATAAAAGTATGTTCTGGGTTCTTTTTTTTTTTAGCAATCTTGGGTTCTTGTTTAGAAACACTATTGTTGAACTTCTTTGTTAGTGTGTTTTGAAAATTTCAGCAATTGTTCATTGTTGCCGGCGAATGGTGAAGTGGTGGCGGAAGTCGGCGTTGGCGGAAGTCGGCGTCTTGGTCGCTTGGTCGCTGTTTGGAGGGAGGGAGAGATGGAGTGTTTGTTTAAAATGAAAACAAATGAGGGTTTGGAGTATATATATGAGGGTAGTTAAGTAATTTACTCATGCCTTGTATGTAATGTGCCTTGTATTTAATATTACCCCTTATATCCCTGTTTCCAATGTACATTACTCCATGGACTACATTCCTCCTTCCTAACCTAATACGTCTCGTTCTTCCTATTTTTCTTAAGTTTTTTCTCTATCCCACAATAAATGTTTTATTTTTGTTTTTGTTTATCTCAAAATAAATGTCGTCTTACTAAAAATAGGATACGAAGTTTATACTACTCATTTTAATAGCCACAAGCATTGTAATGTCATAAGAGGTGTCAATCTACCCATATGAATAGAGTAGGGGCAATCAAGGAAACATGACTAAAAGCTTAAAAACATTGACTTGTCCATTATAACATTTATTCTGAAACAAAAAGAGTCAATTAATATTTAATGACAAAAAGTTATAATTAATATTTTATCGCCTTCTTTCTCTTTTTAAAAGTATATAATTATATTTAATGACAAAAAGTATATATTATAATTAATATTTCATGCATTTATTCTCATCAACATTTCATCTTTAAATAAAATACTCCCTCCATCCCAGTTTAAGGTTCTTACTTTCCTTTTTGGTATGTTCCAGTTTAAGTTTAAAGTTCTTAGTTGCTTTATTCTTTAAATGGCAAATGATGAATAGTGTTTTGGATATCTTTGTCCACATAAAGTTCATATGTTACAAAAAACCATCACTTATCCATCTACTTTTCACCCACTTGCATTATGAATGGACAACTATATTCCTTCTATCTCACAATAAATATTGTATAATATAATTCACATATCCTGAATTGAAAATTTAACTTATTTTTTTCATTAATTTGTTGGCCAGATTCTTCCTCAATTTATAAGGATCATAGTGTTTCTTCTTGGGAGACACATCCATTGAAACATGGCTTGAAAAGTCATACCCGTTAAGTTTAAAATTAAAAATAAGTTAGAAACTGCCATTGTGTTTAACTATTTAACAGAAACTTTTGAACCTGGTAAGTTTCTGAAGGAAAACGACAGTTTCCGTTAACTTTTTGATGGAAAGTGGCAACATGACATTCATGTTTGGCTATTCAAACTTTTTACGATTCACTAATATTTGTTTCAGTATTAATGTACATTTCAAATTATTAGTGTACATTTTGGATTAGAGGGAATTACATATTCCGTCCCAAAATGATTTATGTTTGACTATTCAAACTTTTTACGATTCACTAATCATGTTTTGTTTTTGCACTTTTAAAGCTTAGATTGTAGAAATGAGAATAAGTTTTTAGGACAATGAAACATGACAAATGAGAAGATCATTTTGGGACGGAGAGAGTAGTTTTTTGTCCCATTATACTTTGGCCCATTTCAATCATCGAATTAACAGAATCTAGAACGTAAACTGTTATAACCATGAACTATTTCACTTATACTAAACATGCTAGCAGCCAGAATTGAAGTTCACATGTGATTAATACAAGGATGTCGAGTTAATATGATCACTTCAGAGAGTGCAAGTAACATTCTTAAACTGTTTGCTGCTTACAGCAAAAATCACGCTTTTCGAAGAATAACACGCCTTTCTCTCTTGTATTCAACTTCATCTCGCTGATGCATTATTATCAGGGCTCTTCTCACCTGCCAAATATCATTTGTCATCAGTAACTGCAACTGTATAACTACGCAAATTGTATCGCGTGTGAGTGTGTGTATGAGAGAGAGAGAGAGAGAGAGAGAGAGACTTATCAATATGAAAAGGAAAAGGTACAAGGAACCCAAATTAATCAAGTGTGCGCTCTACTTAATTAGTTTCCCAATCAATTTATGTGTAGAATCCCGTTTTATTAATCGAAAGTACTAATATTCAAATTATTTTGTAACACCTTCAATTCGCATCACATGTAGTACTTCATTGTATAGCTTTACATAGTGTTCTCAAAAGACGTCCGTCTAGGCCACCTATGCCCCGCCTAGGCGCTCGGCGTTCATGAAAAGCCTAAGAAAATAAATTTCAATGAGGGCCAAAAAAGACACTTAGATAATTGGAGTTTTACATACTGATCGACACAATGGAATAAAAGAAAATAGATTTATTCATCTTTTTAAAGAAGACACTTAAATAATTGGAGTTTTACATACTGATCGACACAATGGACACAAACCATGATGAAGCAACCACTTAAATGTGCAATTCTTGTGAAATATGTGAGAACAAGGGATTTTCGCAATATGTTGTCCTTCACAAAATTCCTCCAAGCAAATTGCGCATTTATCCTCGCTACACCTTCTTCCATTAAAGATCAACAGCCTTATTGCAGCCTTAACTTGTACTAATTCATCTATTGTTCCAAGTGTTGAAAGTTGATATCCACGCAATGATAGAATTGATAAAGGGAGAAGATGAAAACATATGAACTGAATTGTTTTATTCACATTATGCGGCTACATGATTACAAGAGGGAGTATATATACAAACAACTAAAACCCTAATTGGCTAACTATAGAAAAGAGATAAACATGGAATGAAAATACTATACATAAATAATGTGACTTGCCCACCAAGTAGTATATGGGCGGACCATCAACACATCAATTCCTTCACTCCCCCTCAAGTTGGAGCATGAAGATTACGAATGCCCAACTTGCCAACCAAAAAACGAAATCGTGTTGCTCCAAGAGGCTTTGTAAACAAATCTGCAACTTGATTCTCAGTCATAATATCCCCAGAAGCAACTCTTTCCCGAACAAAATAACAATCCATGTCAACATGTTTTGTTCTTTCATGAAACACTGGATTGTTTGCGATATGACACGTCGCTTGATTATCACAAAAGAGACGAGTGGCCTCTGTTTATGGAGCTTCAAGTTCGTGCAAAATCCATCGTAGCCAAATGACCTCGCTAACAGTGGATGCCATAGCTCTATACTCGGCCTCTGCTGACGATCTAGATACAACTGACTGTTTCTTCGTGCGCCAAGAGATTGGAGCTCCCCCTAACGTGATGAAATACCCCGTACAAGACCTCCTAGTCATAGGGCATGCACCCCAATCAGCATCACAAAAGGCTTCAAGTTGCAACTTGCCATGTGTAGGAAGGAACAAACCTTGACCAGCTGTACCCTTAAGAAAACGTACCACACGAATGGCTGCATCCATATGTGTGCGTCGAGGTGATGAAACAAACTGACTCAACCGGTTGACTGCAAACTGAATGTCAAGCCTAGTGACTGTCAAATAAAGAAGTCGACCAACTAACCTGCGGTATTGGGATGCATCAGCGTGAGGGCTGTCGTCATCAGTGCTAAGGCGTAGATTTTGCTCCATAGGAAAATCACTGACTCGTCCTCCTTGGTATCCACTCTCTTCAAGAATATCCAGAGTGTACTTCCGTTGACTAAGTACAATGCCCTCATGTGATCTTGCCACTTCTATCCCCAAGAAGTATTTTAAGTGTCCGAGGTCTTTGATGCTGAACTTGTCATCCATGTACGTCTTTACATCCTCAATATTTGGAACATTATTCCCAACTAAGAGGACATCATCAACGTAGATGAGAGCAGTAACATATATGTCATCCCTTTTGTAAACAAAAAAAGAATGATCTGCCCGTGACTGCCTGAAACCAATATCAAGGAGAGCATTAGTAAACTTCTGATACCAATTTCGTGATGCCTGTTTAAGTCCATAGATTGACTTCTGAAGCTTGCAAACTCTAGTCTCCCCTTCTTTTGCAAAGCCTTGTGGTATTTTCATGTACACATCTTCTGCTAAATCCCCATGAAGAAAGGCATTGTTCACGTCCAGTTGATGAATCGCCCAATGACGTTTGGCTGCCACTGCTAGAAGGCTCCGCATGATGACTAGTTTTGCAACAGGAGCAAAAGTGTCATGATAATCTATCCCTTCTACATGTGTAAATCCTTTTGCCACTAAGCGTGCCTTGTACCTTTCTATTTCTCCATCTGGTTTATATTTTATCTTATAAACCCATTTGGAATCAATATCCCTTTTCCCCGTGGGCAACGCCTCAAGTGTTCACGTACCATTGGCTTCCAAAGCTTCTATCTCCCTTTTTATTGCTTCACGCCATTCCTGAATTTTTACGGCCTGGTGATAGTATTTAGGCTCATCGCGTGAAGTGATGGCCGCAAGAAAAGCCTTATGAGTGGGAGAAAAACATTCATAAGAAATGTAGTTAGATAGAGGATATACCTTTGAGGTTACTGAGTTGGAACTGGGAGGCGGATGGTCTATGGAACCGGGTAAGTTGACAACGAATTCCTGGAGGTGTTTAGGATGATGTCATTGTCGCTCACTTCGTCTGCTTAGTTCTGGTGCTAGTTGGTCGGTGACCTATTCAGCAGGTGTTGGCACAACTGGTTCGTCAACTGTCTGAACAACTGACTGTTCATGTGCTGGTGTTGTAGAATCCAGTTGTGTGTACACCTGTTCCCTGTCAACTACCTGCTCAACTGACCTCTCAAGTGGTTCCAGCTGCTCTAATTCTGCAATTTCTTCTTCCCAATCTCTGTCCCTGTTATTACTCAAAGAAGGCGTATTGGCTTCTGAAATGATTCTTTTGAAAGGAAACACATCTTCCACGAACTTAACATCACGGGACGTATAAATCACTTTAGACTCCAAATCAAAAACCCTATAACCTTTTTGACAATAAGGATACCCAACAAAGACACAAGGTCTCCCCCTTACATCAAACTTGTCTCCCCCTTTCTTATTATTCTTGGCATAAGCCAAACATCCAAAAATATGGAGATGATCAAAAGAAGGTTTATTTTTTAGTAAGATTTCATAGGGAGTTTTATTTGTCAAAAGTTTGGAAGGCAAACGGTTAATTATATATGCTGCAGTCAAAACACATTCCCCCCAAAACCTTTTCGGTAAGCCTACCTCAAAACGTAGAGCCCTTGCCATGTCTAAGATGTGACGATGCTTGCGTTCGACAACTCCATTTTATTGTAGAGTGTCGGTACAAGACGTCTCAAGCATTATCCCGTTATCAACATAGTATTCTAGCATCAAAAGTGACTGAAATTCACTCCCATTATCACTTCTAATACTCTTGACCTTTTTATCAAATAGGGTGTTGACCATATTACAAAACATAGTGAGGTAACGATGGACTTCATATTTATGCTTCATCAAGAAAACCCATACACCCCGACTAAAATCATCAACAATGGTCAAAAAATAATGCGCACCCGAGAAAGAAGGCGTTTTATAGCTACCCCAAATGTCACAGTGTATTAAATCAAAACAGAACTGAGTTTGAATACTACTAGTAGGATAGGGAAGTCTCGTCATTTTGGCTTGAAAACATGAGTCACAATGTTCTTTTCCCTTATTACAATTACCAGAAAACTAAGGATTAAAAACAGAAGAATGTCCCAATCTTTTGTGCCATACCCGTGCATCAACTGTTGCCGTCATTGCCATTTGTTTCTTTATGACCGGTTCCAGGTGATATAGACCATCGCTGCATCTACCCATTCTAATCAGGGTCCTCGAAGCTAAGTCATGTATCACACAAAAATCCGGAAAGAATGTGAGAGCACAGTTCAAGTCTTTTGTCAATCGACTAACAGATAAAAGATTGCATTGGAAATAAGGAACGTTTAAAACATGACGAATATGTGATCCATTCGGGAGTATGGCATCACCAATCCCCTTGACTGGTATGACATCGCCATTGGGAATTCTGACAGGTGCCTCCGTTCCAGTCCGGACTCGATTCTCCAGCATTGATTCGTTGCAGGTTATGTGATCACTCGCTCCTGCGTCAATGATCCAAGTGTGCATATTATTCTGTTTACCTGCTATGTTTGCAGTAGGGAGGGACTTTTGTTTGCCTTGTGTTTTGTCGGTAAAGAATTGAATTAATTGCTGGTACTGCTCACCGGTAAATCCAAGAATTGGACTGTCTTCTACCGTTGCAAGGTGTGTCGTTGTCCCAGGAACCCACTTCTGATTGCTCTTCTTCCTTTCTGGATATCCTATGATTTTGTAGCAGCTTTCAATCATGTGACCCAACCTTCCACAGTGTGTGCATTTTGGCTTTTGTGTCTGTCCAGTTGACTGTACACCTGACTGAGCAACTGGCTGAACAACTGTCTCCACAACTCGCTGACTGCTTCGTGTCTGAAACGCAGTTGCCTCAACATCCACCTTTCCGGCTATACTGATCTGTTTCTGTTTCTCATCCTCATAAACGAGATGATAAGCCGCTCCTAGACTGATTGTCGGTTTCATGCTCAGAATTTGGGTTTTAATTGTCCCAAAACTAGCATCCAACCCCATAAGAAATTCATACAAACGCTCCTTTTCCCTCATCTCCACAAGTTTCGTGGGTGTATCACATGTGCACCCAGTACACTTACATTTGCGTAACGGAGCAATAGACTGGATTTCGTCCCAAAGACCCTTCAACTTCGTGTAGTATGCCGACACTGAGAGGTTTTCTTGTCTCGTTTGGGTTATGGCGTGCTTTATTTCATAAGCCCTAGGCGCGCTTTCGCTCCCAAAACGCTCTTGCAAGTCCTCTCATATTTCTTGTACCGTCCATGCATGTTTTACACTATTGCGAATATCCTTCTCCATAGCACTGTTCAACCACCCTTTGACCATTGCGTTGCACCGCTTCCATAACGCCAACTCTGCCGAACCTTCATCTGGGATTGGAATCGTTCCATCTACGAATCCGATTTTATTCTTCGCAAAAAGGGCATTGCTCATCTCATCAACCCAATCTGCATAGTTCCCATCTCGAAGAGGATCGCTTACGAAGACGGTGTTTGGACTGTCCGATGCCGAAATAAAATATGGAGACATCACATCTACCTTACTTCCAGCCGCCGCCCTACTGTTCTCGGCTTTGGCTGTGGTGTCGTCATCTCCGGCCATGGTGGGGGTGATAGGAGAGGCAAAGAAGAGAAGAAAGAGAGGAAAAAAAAAATGTGTGCGGAAGCTACTCGGTTTAGATCAACCGAGCTCTTGATACCATGATAGAATTGATAAAGGGAGAAGATGAAAACATATGAACTGAATTGTTTTATTCACATTATGCGGCTACATGATTACAAGAGGGAGTATATATACAAACAACTAAAACCCTAATTGGCTAACTATAGAAAAGAGATAACATGGAATGAAAATACTATACATAAATAATGTGACTTGCCCACCAAGTAGTATATGGGCCGGACCATCAACACATCAATTCCTTCACGCAATGTCACTAGATGGTTTATAATATTCTTCAAAATAGCCCATAGCGCAAGTTCAGAATAATCCTCCTCATCTTGTATGTATGGATCTCCTAATTCCTCTTTGGTTTGACAACTCTATCAGTTTCTTCTTCTTCATTGTATTCTCTGGTAGCTGGCTTAGAAAAATATACGGTTTTTCGAAAAATTTCAACCATTACAACAATCTTTGGATTAGTTGGGTCGGTTGTATAATTGCAGTTGTAACAACTGTGAAAATACTCAGTTATCATCTCAGATAATATTTTGTTATCTGAAAGAAAGAGATTTAGTCATGAAGAGCGTCGCAAACCACCTTTCTGAAAGAATCAGAGCATTCGAAGGGAATTGGAGGACTATTATCAATACTAGTATGGCGAGTAGACTCATCTATCACAACTGTGAAAATACTCAGTAATTTTCTTGATTTCTTAATACTCCCACCGTCTCATAATGATCTTCACGTTTGACTATTCAGAGCACGTTTGACTATTCAGAGCACTTGCTTCACTAACCATGTTGTGTTTATGCACCTTTTAAGCCTAAATTGTCGAACTGAGAAGAACTTTTTGGGACAATAGAAAATGGCAAATGAGAAAATCAATTTGGGACGGAGGGAGTAATTTTTTACTGTGCTGATGACATGAGTTCTGACTAGAGTGGCAATCAATTTCAGGAGGCAGGGTCAAACAAATTCATGATACATTTCCTTTTCAATTTTTGAATAAGAAAAAAAACTAGAACATAAACTGTTACAACCACGAACTAATTCGCTTGTACCAAACATGCTGGCAGCCTGAGTTAAAGGTTACATGTGAAAAATACAAGTCGAGTAAATATGACAACATCAAGGAGTGCAGGTGCAAGTAACATTCTTAAACTGGTTGCTGTTTACAACGAAAATCACGCTTTTCGAAGAATAACACGCCTTTCTCTCTTGTATTCAACTTCATCTCGCTGGTGCATTATTATCAGCGCTCTTCTCACCTGCCATATATCATTACTCATTAGTATCTGCAACTGTTTAACTAGGCAAATTGTTGTGTGTGTGTGTGTGTGTGTGAGAGAGAGAGAGTATGAGAATGGACTCTTACGATAGATTCATTTAGGCCCATTCGGGCAAGCTCATCAATTAGCCTTCTCTCAGATATGTGGCTCCCAATCCCCATTCTTCTCTTGATCTGAGCTTCTGCTTGCTGCTCATGGCAAAAGGATAATAATGTAAGATTCTTGGCACTAAAACCAAATCAAACAGTCAAAAAGACGCTCAGTTTTTGAGTCAAACCTTGATCTCATTTGCCATTTCGGGTGTACGATTAATATGCTGGTTAATTCCGGATTTTGCTGCATCCATCGTTGAATTGTTGAAAAGCCTAATAGCTTCCATCACATGGTTCTCATTTGCAATATGGGACCTATCAATATGCAAAGGAAAAGGTATATTAGACTATCTTGTTCTGAAAAAATGTTGTACAAAGAAATATGATTAATTTCTAAACCAATTTTTATCTTATGCTTGTAGATATAACTTCTACTACCTCCGTCCTTAGATGAATGTCCAAATTTCATTTTAAGAGATTCTGAAAATGTTCCCTTTTTTGACAATTTAAATGGCAAGTAAGATGTAGCACATGTTTCAATGGCAAGATTAAATACCATATTGAGAAACTTACAGTTTCATTTTTGCAAGTGACTCGCTCAATCTAACTATAGCTTCCAGCTGTCTCACAGTAATCGGTACTGCAGAGGATTCCCCACTTTCATTCGCCTGTTTCCTCATATCCTGCAAGAACCATGCCCATTACAGGTTAAAAAAGTAACAAAAATTGAAGTAAAAGAAAAACATAGCGTGAGATAAATCATAAAGTGGGGAATATATTATTACGATCAGCTAACCAGTACCTGTCTAATCTTGACATAGTTTTCTTGCAACATTGTGGCTGCAGAATCTGACAGGCGAGGCTTGCACACTGTACGACAATACTGAATATACCTGCACAAATATAGCCACTCAATAACATCTCACCTTAGAAATAATGAAAATTTGAAGAAAATATCATTGAGGAGCTTTTTAATAAACACCTCTTGAGCCAATTATCTTCTTCGGTAGTTCTGGTGTCACCTGTGGTAGCACTAGCTGATGCGTGCAATTTGATGATATGACTAGCTATACTCTGCAAAGGAGAAACAAACAATTGATGTGCTCAATATGAAGAGGTACCACAAATGTATAATCCCATATTTCCATTTATACGTTGTTCATATACTATTAGACAATTTATAGTGGAAATCAACATCTTTTGCTGACCTCGACTTATTTTACTCCCTCCATCCCAGAGTGATGTTCCCACTTTTTTTGATGTTAATACGAAGGAAATTTGAGCAATAATTTTAATTTAATTTGATTATCCTAATAAAGATATAAAACTTGTTATTGATAGTATTTATAATGGTCTATCATTAACAAGCTTTATATTTTCATTTGTATAATTAAACTAAAAGTATAGGCTCAAAGTTTTTTCGTAATAACATAAAAAAAAAGTGGGAACATCATTTTGGGACGGAAGGAGTAAATAGAGAGGAATATGTCTCGTACTGAACTTGCACCATGTAAAAGAGACCATGGCTGATAATAAAACTATTTACCTTGTCTTGATTGTACATCCTGATATCCTTCACAATAAATATCAGATCAAATCTTGAAAGAATTGTAGTCTGCAAATCAATGTTGTCCTGCGCTGTCTGAAACACAATTATTTCGTCAGTTGCTTGATATTTGACTTCAAAGGTGTAATCGAGAAACTAAACACAAATTGAAAACTGTAACAATTTATTGACCTTAAGATCATCATAACGTCCTGATGGAGGGTTAGCAGCTGCAAGTACGGAGGTCCGTGAATTTAGAACTGTTGTTATTCCAGCTTTTGCAATAGAAATAGTTTGTTGTTCCATGGCCTCGTGAATTGCTACCCTAAGATTCAGGAATATATAAAAAATTTAGAATCCCTTTGAATATAGTATAAAATAAGAGGTTCGACAAAAATACAAAATACATATCCAGTATACACTGACCTGTCTTCTGGCCTCATTTTGTCGAACTCATCAATGCAGACAACACCTCCATCAGCCAAGACCATGGCTCCTCCTTCCAGATAAAACTCGCGCTGAGCAAAATTAAGTTATATATTTAGTTAAAAAAAACTAGGAATAAGAATTTACTTAGAAATTAAGACCCCTAAACTATTTTGATAAGCACTTAAAAAAATGCACACTTACAGTACTGTTGTCTTGAATCACAGAAGCTGTAAGACCAGCAGCTGATGATCCTTTTCCGGATGTGTATACAGCTATAGGAGCGGTCTTTTCGACGAACTTAAGAAACTTCACAGAAGAATTACCAGAAAATTAGTATTCCCTCCGTCCCAAAATGAATGTCCAAAAAAATTTGAAATTTACTATTGATCACGAGCAAGTTTCAAAATTTTTTGGTCATTCATTTTGGGACAGATGTAGTAATTGAGATTGTTGTGGCGAGGAATAGAGAAACCGGCAACTATTGAACCAACCTGTGATTTGGCAGTAGATGGATCGCCCAGGAGCAGAACATTGATATCACCTCTTAACTTCACGCCATCTGGCAATGTCTATACAAACAGAGGGAGTGAGGATGTTTTATAAACCAGATATGCAAATCAGAGTCCAAGAAAAAGTTCATGGCATACCTTTCTCGATCCTCCAAACAGGAGACATGCCACTGCTTTTTTCACATCGACATGACCAAATATGGAGGGAGCAATTTTGGAGCATACATTTTCATATGCATTGCCTTCTGAAGCAAATTTCTTGAATTCTTCTATCTGCAAGCATATGAAATAGCCCAGTCAAAACACCTCCTACTGCATGTCATTTGATTCTTCAAACTATCGAACTTTTTTCTACGTGTGAGTGCCAATCCAACACAAGTCATTATTTATTGAATATTATTTCAAATGAAATTGCATTCATGTAATTTTCATTCCGAGGATCTAAGAGATTACCTCTTCTGTTGTGAAACTGGTAGAACCGCGCGAATTGGATTCGTTTGTTTCTTCTATTCCTACAACCCTTATATATGGCTGTCTAACTGCAACTGCTCCTTTGTGCCTGAATTAGAATCCCAAAAGAAGAATTTAAGGAGAATGATGTACATAAAACATTAAAACTAAAGGAAATTTATAGAGCCAGAAATATTACGATGAGGACGAATTTGAAGCTTGAAAGATGCTATAAATTCCCATTATGGTCAATCGTGTCCCAGGCACTATTGTTTGAACGAGATGCCTATCAACTGACAGGAGCACGTTCCTTGGTAGCTCTCCAGTGGGTACATCCTTCATTTCAGTAAGAATAGAATTAAGAATATAAGAGCTAGGTTTTCTTACGGTCAGCTGAAATGCTAATCCTAAGAACAGAATCTCAAGATTTCAAACAAACAAAAAAAAAATTACCTCAGGGTTTTCTTGTAATTTTAAAGTCTGCTGATCAACATACTTGCTTCTATCTGGAACAACGATCCACGGATCAATGGGGCATGGATCTTCTCCTAGCTGCAAGAGTTCCAACCAAACATATTATCAGTAACTATTGGATAAATTTACATAATACCAGTAACAATATGTTTGTGAGATAGAGAACCTGAGCTACATGGTCACATGAGCGTGGGACAATTGCTCCGCCTAAGCCAGGGCGACATGGAACAACTTTCACATTTTTACAATTCCTGCACAACAGCGTCACGTATGTTGCCTTTGCCTTAGTCCGGGATGCTGCGATTGTAATCCCTGATATCTTAACTAATTTCGATATATATTGTGCCTATCATTCAACAAACAAAAAAAAAGTCAACACGAATAAATTCCAAGCTTCAAAAAGACTAAGAAAAAATATCAAGAAGATGAACCCACCCCAAGTGATCGCATTGACACTGGGTCCTCCTCAGAAGTCAACAAGATTTGCACTTCACCAGTCTCCGGCTCTTCCATTTCCCCAGTTTCTCCAGCAACCTTTGACTTCAAACTCGCAAGAACTTCTGCAGCTGCAGTTTCAAACTAACAAAAGACCGCAAATGAAAACAAAATCAATATTTGGTTCATTTCATACTAAAATTGCAAAAAACTGACTATAATCATAGATTATCAATGAATTAAACAACAGTATGGAAAAGATATTTTGAAAAGATTCTTAGGTAAGAACTATGCAGAATAGCTGATGTTACAGATACAACCATACATATCAAGACCAACATTTTAAAGCCACAAATTAACAATCAACATTATGAATGTAACAACTAGTCAAATAAACCCCAAACATGAACAAATATGAATTACAGAAGTAAAATTCATCATATTGTAGCAGGAATTCGAGAAACCCATCTAACTAAATCAAATGAAGCCCTAATTTTGAAATTAGGGCATGCATAGTAAGGAAATGTAGAGATCCATTACCAGGGGAAGATAATCGGCGGGATTTTTCCGGAGGAGATCTCGGAGATCTTGGTCTTTGTCGTAGGTGAGGAGGTCGGAGAGATTGACGAGGAGGAACTTAGGGTTTTGGACCAGACTTTCTCTATAAGGGAATACATTTGGTTGGTGTTGCCGAGCGAAGTTCCTGATGAACTCCTTGAATTTCCTCAGGACGGTGTGACGGCTGGCCGCCTGTTCAGACCCTGCGCCACCGGCGCCGCCACGGGGAAACTGAGCTTGGTCGCTGTAGTATATCTCACCTTCATCCCACCCAGACATCTTTTCCTTCAACTCTCTCGCTCTCTTGGTTTCTCTCTTTCTCTCTCTCTCTCTCTCTCTCTCTCTCTCTCTCTCTCAGCGGCGGAGACAATCTGCAATTTCCCTCTCTCTCTCTCTCTGCTCTTGTTTTGTGTATCTGGAATGCCTTTTTGGCGGGAATGATTTGGCGGGAAATGAGTGAGGTGGGAGGAGGAGGGAAGATTGTGTGTGATGCGGAGCACACGAGACTAACGTGTAAGCGAGTTGGGTTGACTGACTTTATGGAATCCACTATTTTTTTATTTTTTTTTATTTTTTTTTATTTTTTTTTATTTTTTTATTTTTTGAAATTCAAACTACCATTAAATTAGATGCAAAAGCATAAGATTTCGGGTAGGCTCTCCACAAACTTTAGAGGCTCAACCCAAATAATATCAGTAATTACATTGGCATTTTGAATTACATAAAAGTAAATAGATGGATGACAAGTGAGGGTGTTTGTGCATAAAATTACAAACAAAAAGTAGCCTTTTCATTTAAAAAAAAAAAAACAAAGAGTAGTGTTATTTTATTATTTTATTTTTTGAGAAGACAGAGTAATGTTCTGGTTACACATAAAATTCACAAATACAGTTACCATTGCAATCAGTAATTAGTAATGTTGGGATAATGCATTTGAATGTGGAACACTATATTAGAGGATTATACAACAGAGGGTTTCGTAATGCCTAAACAGAGCAGAAGAGAAGACAAAGAAGGACAAAAAAATGCCCTTTACACGAGTCGTGCAGCAACGCACCAGTCGAGGCAGTTTGAAGTCTACACGAGTCATGCAAGGCTGAGAATTAGAAAGGGGTAAAATCTACAAGACTCGTGCACTGGTACACGAGTCGTGCACAACGGCAAAGGCTAAGATTCAGAAAGGGTGAAAACGTACACGACTCGTGCACTGGTACATGAGTCGTGTATAACGGCAACAGGGGCGTATCCACGCTTAAGAGGGAGGGGCCCACTGACCCCCTGACTTTTGTGTTTTTATCAAATTAGTCCTTGTATTTTTTGGAATTAGTTACTTAGCCCCTTTAAAAAATACAGTTGACCACCCTGAAAAAATACAGCTGACTCCCCTCAAAAATTGTAATTACCCTCATATATAAGCTGAATTTCTATTCCTAGGGAGAAAGAGATCAGTTTTTTCTTTTTTCTTTTTTCTTTTTACGATGATTGAGAGCGGAGTGGCCGCATCACGCATCCACGACAGTCGAACAGTTTATTTCTTCTACTCTTCTCTCACTCGCCAATTATCCATTACCTCTTATTCAAATCTTAAAGCCATCAAACTTAAATCCCTAATTTTCTTAACCCAAAACAGAATTAGGGCTATAGTTTTGGAACCCTTTCCAATTGAAATTGAATCAATTGGTTGAGTTGCTGTACTTGATTTAATTTTATTTGGTAGAGGTGAACCCAACGGTGAACTTGAATGAGGTGTTATTTTTTATATCATGTGAATCTGAATGAGTTATCTGAATTTGTCATTGTTTAATTGGATGAGTTTTCTGAATTCTTCAATATTTGATTTGATTTCAAATTAAAATATTTTCTTTTTGAATGAGTTGTAATTAATACAGTAGGATAATTTTATCGGTTTTTCTAACATGTGCCCTTAGGACACATGTTAAGTGATTTAAATAAGGAAATCGAAGTGTTTATTAAACTTGCTTTAACTCATTCATTTCCATAATTAACAAAATATATTGTTTATATATGTAAACTTAAATATTTATGGAAGCATATAAAAGTGTTGAATTCCATATTTAAATCGCTTAACATGTGCCCTTAGGGCACACGTAATTTTATTTGCAAAAGGTGAGCTTGTTGAAACAAATAATAGGTTTTTGTTAGAGCAATACAATCTCCAACTTTTTTATTGAAATGTTATTATACCATTGTACATTTAAATCCCTTCACCTTTTTTACAACAAACATTAACATTGCGTTTTTTTTCCCCCTTCAAATTCAGTTTTAAATTTTGAGTGTTGTTGATCTAAGTCAAAATGTGTCACTCAGCACTTTAGCTTCAAAATCCAACTAGTATATTTATCATTCTTAGATCATGCACAATGAGAGATTTTTGAATACTTTTTATTTTTATGACAAAACATAGTTTTTTGTCATTGTGAAAGATTTTAAAGAGCTCTTTGCTTATTTTCTTTAATAAGGGGACCATTTGTGTGCTCAAATTTGAACCACACAGAAAAATTAGGTTTTATATGTTTTGTTGTTTATTTTCTTTAATTGTGAGATCTTAATTTTTCATCATGTCTTCTTGCCTTTTCACCATTCCTTTCACACACGGCAACGAGAAACTTAAAGGGCATGGGTAAGTTCTAACCCGCACAAAACGCGTTACTTTTAACTTCAAAGTCTCGCTGTTGATCATATTTAAAATTTGACCCCCCCCCACTCTGAATCCTAGATACGCCACTGAACGGCAAGTTTGACCCAGTTTTGTGCAGAAAGACAGAAAACGTGTGGGGAAAAACAACTCCTTGCGAGAGTTGTATTTTGGGACTCCTTATGTCTTCAGGGTTAGGATATGACTAGTATAAATAGATGCTATCATCCTAACATAAAAAAATGATGATTCGTTGAAGATTGCTCAAAGAAGTTCAATAATTCTAGATCTAGGGTTTTAGCACAGTCAGGAATTTTGTGACCAAAATTCGTGCTAGCATAGATTAGTGTGATCTTGTAAACGTTTCTCCGGATTGAAAATAATATTCTCTCCCCTTCTCGTGGATGTAGCCAAGTTGGTGAACCACGTAAATTTGTGTTCTTGTGATTGCTTGCTTTTTCCATCAAGTCTTGTTCATTGCTCTAACAAGTGGCACCAAAGCTTTGGTTTGTGGTTAGAGATTCAGGGATTCCGCTGCAGAGAACGAGAAGATGGGTCAAGGAGCATATTCGATCGACAAGTTCAATGGGAAGAATAGTTTTTCTCTCTGGCAGATCAAGATGAAGGCTTTGTTGATAGACAAAGATTTATGGGAACCGTTGGAGATTGCAATCAGGGATCGTAAGGACCCCAAGGGTAAGGCAATCGAAAGTGAATCTACCCCTGCGGTAGAATTGGCAGGGAAGGATAAACAAACAGCAGCGAAGGAGGCAGCAGCGTTGAAAAAGTTAGATCAGAAGGCTCATGCCAAGATCATCAGACAGTTGGATGATGAGATTCTAACCAATGTTGCAGGAACAGACTCCGGAAGTGATATTTGGTTAAAGATGAAAGATATGTATACAGTTTTCTAAAAGACCTCTGTCTAGGCCGCCTAGGCGCTAGGCGTTCATGAAACGCCTAAATCATGTCTAGGATATTATAACTATTTTTGAATTCTCGGCCCCGCCTAAGCGCTGCTGCGGCGCCTAGCGACCGCCTAGCGCTTTTTAGAACCTTGTATGTACATGACACGTTCATTGACCAACAAATTATACCTGAAGAAGAAGTTGTATGATTGTCGTATGACAGAAGATATGCCCATTAATGATCATCTTGATAGATTTACGTCTGCATTACTTGAACCGCGTAATATAGGAGTTATTGTGGATGACGAGGATGCAGCCTTGCAGCTTTTAGTATCTTTACCTATGTCTTATGAACATTATGTATATTCGTTCATAAATCATAAAGATGGTATCACTCTAGAGGAAGTGAAAATTTCTCTCAAGATGAGGGAGCTACGCCGAAAGGTGAGTGGGAATGGGGGCATATACCCAGTCATCAGGTTTGGTTGCTAGTAGTAGTAATAAGGGTTCTAGTGGAAAGAAGAACAATAAAGGTAATTCTTCACACAAGAGGGGTCCAAAACCTGGGGATGTCTGTAATTTCTGCAAGGAGAATGGGCACTGGAAATTCGATTGTCCAAAAAAGAAGCGATGCGAGGTACCAGTCAGAGCAGAGGCCATAGTGGCCAAGGGTAGCAGTTCAGATGATGATTATGCTCTAGTTACATCATAATCAGCACGCACGTCCAATGCGTGGATTCTTGATTCAGGAGCTTCTTACCATATCAGTCCTAGGAGAGAATGGCTTACTGATTACAGGCAGATAGATGGCGGTGATATAAGCATGGCCAACAGTGCAGTCTGCAAGGTTGTCGGTATTGGTTCGATCAAGGTCAGGACTCATGATGGTAGGTTTGTCACTTCGAACGAGGTTCGACACGTTCTGCTTTTGATGAAGAATATGATTTCTCTTAGTCAACTAGACAGCAAAGGGTTCAGTTTCAAAGGTAAAGGTGGAGCAGTCAGTGTGTGTAACGGTTCAGAAGTGGTGCTGAGAGGCCTTAAGCGGGGCTCCTTGTATTTCCTTCAAGGACGGACGCTTGCAGGGTCAGCTATGGTTGCATCATCAGAAGTGAACGAGGGAGATATGTCTAAGCTGTGGCACATCAGGCTCGGGCACATGAGCATTCGTAGGATGCAAGAGTTGGCTAAAATGGATCTTATGTGTGTCCATAAGATCAAGGATCTTAAATTTTGTGAGCATTGTGTGCATGCTAGGGAAGATGAAGCGTAATAGTTTTCCCAAGGGCATACATAACACAAAAGACGTTCTGGATTACATTCATTCAGATTGTTGGGGACCTTCACGTCAGGACTCACTAAGGGGGCATAGATATTTCTTGTCTATGGTTGATGATTATTCGAGGAAGACTTAGGTGATTATCATGAAACACAAGAATATGAGGCTCTAAGGAATTTCAAGGATTGGAAGACGTTAGTGGAGAATCAGACAGGGAAGAAGATCAAGAAGCTTCAGACAGATAATAGTTTGGAGTTCTGCAATACTGAGTTTGGTGCGTTGTGCAGAGAGGTGGAGATTTTCAGACATCTCACCATTAGAGGTACGCCACAACAGAATGGTGTGGCAGAGCGCATGAATCAGACATTGCTTGCGAGGGCGAGGTGCATGCTCTCCAATGCAGGGTTGTCTAATGGTTCTGGGCAAAAGTGGTTAGTACAACATGTAACTTGATTAATCGTGGACCTCACACCGGTATTGGCCCCAGAGTTCCCCATGAGGTATGGACTGGTAAGCCTGTTGATTATTCTATTTTAAGAGCTTTTGGGTGTACTACTTATTATCATGTGGATGATGGGAAGTTAGAACCTAGAGCTAGAAAAGGAGTATTCATGGGGTATGGGGATGGTGTCAAGGGGGGTAATTATCAGTAGGAACGTCATATTTTATGAGAATTTCTGTTATTAACCCTATTATGAGATCTACGATTGTTTTGAGTATTGGCGGTGTTGATAAACAGGTGGAGCAACAAGATACTGAAGAGTTCATTGTCCCACAGTCAGATGTTGATCAGGATCCACCAACAGAGACAGAGACTGAAGCACCAGAAAGTTCAAGTTCAGTTCCCGATGAACATGGGTTAGCACAAGGAAGGTTTAGAAGAGATAATTTCAAGAAGCCTTCAGAGAGGTATGGATTTGAAGACATTGTGTCTTATGCACTACAGGTTGCTAAGGAAGTAGAGCCCGATCTTACGGAACCTTCTACTTTCAAGGAAGCAGTTACATGTTCAGAGTCATCTCAGTGGTATGCGGCTATGGGTGATGAGATGGAGTCTCTTCACAAGAATCAGACTTGGGAGTTGACCAAAAGGCCAGAAGGTAGAAAGATTGGGACTTTTAAGTGGATCTTCAAGAAAAATGAAGGGATGTCACCGGCAGATAAGTATAAAGCTCGCGTTGTTGCAAGGGGTTTCACACAGAGAGAAGGGGTGGACTACAATGAGATCTTTTCACCAGTAGTCAGACACACTTCGATCAGAGTGTTGCTAGCAATAGTAGCACAAAGGGATTTGGAGCTTGAGCAACTAGACGTCAATACAGCTTTCTTGTATAGAGAGTTGGAGGAAGAGATATACATGACACAGCCGGAAGGATTCCAAGTTCCTGGTAAGGAAGATTATGTTTGTACGTTGAAGAAGTCCTTGTATGGACTTAAACAGTCGCCTAGGCAATAGTACAAGAGGTTTGACAGCTATATGACAAAGATTGGATACACAAGGAGCCCGTATGATTGTTGTGTGTGTCACAATAAGTTGGTAGGTGAGTCGTACATCTATTTGGTTCTCTATGTAGATGATATGTTAATAGCAGCAGTCAAGAAGTCAGAGATTCAGAAGCTGAAAGGCTTATTGTCCGCAGAGTTTGAGATGAAGGATCTGGGTAGCGCGAAGAAAATTCTGGGTATGGAGATTTATAGAGACGGAGCCAAACGAAAACCGTTCTTATCCCAGAAAGGTTATATCAAGAAAGTTTTAGAGACGTTTGGTATGTCAACAGCTAAGGCTATAGATACTCCGAGTGCAGCGAATGCACGGTTGTAAGTCGCGTTTGGGCCCAAGTCGGTTGAGGAGAAAGAGTATATGGCTCGAGTACCCTATGCTAGTGCAGTTGGTAGTTTGATGTATAATATGGTGTGCACTAGGCCGGATCTTACACAAGCATTTAGTGTTGTTAGTCGGTTCATGGGTAATCCGGGTAAGGAACATTGGCAGGCTGTGAAGCGGATCTTTAGGTATCTTCGGGGTACCAGTGACATCGGTCTCATCTATGGAGGTGGAGCAGAATGTGCAGTCGAGGGGTTCTCAGATTCTGACTATTCGGGTGATGTTGATACAAGAAGATCGATGACCGAATATGTATTCACGCTTGGTGGGTCAGTTGGAAGGCTACATTGCAGACGACGGTGACGTTGTCTACAACAGAAGCAGAATACTTGGAATTGACAGAGTCCCCTAAGGAAGGAATATGGTTGAAGGGATTGATCAGCGGTCTTGGGATATATCAGGATCATACTATTATTTATTGTGATAGTTTGAGCGCGATTTGTTTGGCCAAGGATCAAGTTCATCATGAGAGGACCAAGCACATTGATGTCAGATATCATTTCCTAAGGGATGAGAAACGTGTAAAGGTGAAGAAGGTAGGGACAGAGCAGAAGATAAGACAAAGAAGGAGAAAAATGGCCTTTACACGAGTCGTGCAGCAGCGCACGAGTCGTGTAAGGCAGATTGAAGTCTACACGAGTCATGCAAGGCTGAGAATCAGAAAGGGATAAAATCTACACGACTCATGCACTGGTACATGAGTCGTGCACAACAACAAAGGCTGAAATTCAGAAAGGGTGAAAACTTACAAGACTCGTGCACTGGTACACGAGTCGTGTATAACGGCAAGTTTGACCCAGTTTTGTGCAGATAGACAGAAAACGTGTGGGAAAAACAACTCCTTGTGAGAGTTGTATTTTGGGACTTCTTATGTCTTCAGGGTTAGGATATGACTAGTATAAATAGATGCTATCATCCTAATATAAAAAGATGATGACACATTGAATATTGCTCAGAGAAGATCAGTAATTCTAGATCTAGGGTTTTAGCACAGTCAGGAATTTTGTGACCAAAATTCGTGCTAGCATAGATTAGTGTGTTCTTGTAAACGTTTCTCCAGATTGATAATAATATTCTCTCCCCTTCTCGTGGACGTAGCCAAGTTGGTGAACCACGTAAATCCGTGTTCTTGTGATTGCTTACTTTTTCCATCAAGTCTTGTTCATTGCTCTAACAACTAATTGAATATCCCGATAAATTGCACCATTTTATGTTTTTATAGAAAAGTGTATATACTTCCTCCGTCTAGCTCCGTCGCATCAGAAATGAGACCTTTCTCTTTTAGTCCAAAATAAAAATATTTTAATATACTTATATTCATTCTAGCTCACCATTTAACCTTACTCATTCTCTCTCTTCATTTTTCACCACTCAATTTATTCAATCAACACTTACTTTTTTTCTACCACCGATATATCACTTTATCTTAATTATTGTTCGCACTCCTTAAGTCCTACTTGTGCTGGGATGAAAATAGTATAATCTAAAATATTGTGAGTGAGAAATGAGTTTTGAGTATAATGATTTGAGAATAATATTCATAACATAAATGTGTGTGAGTATAACACGTGGAATAAAATATATACAAAAAAAAATAAAAAATACTAGGGGCACAAAAATTCACAAAATTCTAAGTGTAATGATTTAACATAAAATTTTGAGGGAAACTAGTTCCTCCATAAGTTATAAAAATTCTTGTTTTTATATAGGGTTTAAGATTTAGGGTTTAAGGGTGCTACTAATATTAAAAATTGACCTTTTATAACTTATGGAGATAATAGTTTCCCTCAAAACTTACTCATGATTTAATTGGTGTTTTTAATTAGAGTGTGACGTATCTATTGTCTATTAGCGATGCAACCAATAAAATATCGTCACCTCATGTTGTGAGCAAGATTTTGTGAGATTATTTTGTGCCCCTAGCATTGCTCCTAATAAATAGTCTCATCTCCCTTTTTAATTTGTCTCAAAATGAAAAAAAAAAAAAATCAAAGATAAAGGCTTCATAATCATAAAATTTCTAAAACTTATAATGTAACCTTGTGTTTGAAAAGTCTAGCGGGACTATTATTTTGACAGTGAGTGAGTAATATATTACATACGAAGCGAATGGGAAGGCTTACTTGACCCATTCAATATAGTTGCCTTATATATTAGTCCTACATTATACATACATAAATAATCATTCTATAGTTACATAAAATCGAGATGGCACAACAACTGCTCAACTGCTCTTCCGGTCAATTCGGTCCGTCCCCGTGGTGGTTATTCGTGTTATTCCTCTACATATCCCAGCTGCTTCAAGTACCAAACAGCCCCTTCAGCTGCATTTTCCGCTGCATCCTTCTTTTTCAATTTAGGATCCCCTATAGCCTCCAAGATTGTATTTGAGGCATCTTCTATCTCTACAACTGCCTTGTACATAAATCTGCGTGGGCCCAACAATCAGTAGTCGCAAGAAGATTTTTTAAAAAGAAATTGCAAAATCTTTTCAGCGTAAAACAACGAAAATCATTGGTACAAGCAGTGTATGAACAAGTAAAGCATGTTCCTAGCAACAAGTTGAAAAGTCAATTCTCAAACATATTATGGGACGGAGGATAACCCAATATTCCACTAATAATAGAAACCTCCCAAACTGACATCAAAGTTCCCAAAATGTTTTATATGTGCTATCATCATCTCATAAATCTATTAAAATTAGTAACAGGAACAGTAAGAACATAAGTAGAAGGAAAATAATTTGAACTTACTCTTTCAAGTGGCTTGGTCCCGTCTCCTGGCAACATTCAAGGAGTGGTGGTTTCCAACAGTTGGCAGCACATAGTTCATACAAATGTGATTTTGCTGTTATCCTACGCGGACCACCTAAAATATTTGGTTTAAGGTGAGAGCACGTTAGAGAAGACACATAGTAATGACATACTCTCTAAGTCCCGGAAAGATAGTCCCATTCGACTTCATATGGTCAACACAAATGAACTACATATATTGATGTCAATCAAATCATTGTTCTCCCCCGTCCCAAGATGAATGTCCCAAAAAAAAATAATCAAAATTGCTCTTGATCAAGAGCAAATTTGAATTTTTTCGGACATTCATTTATGGACAAAGGTAGTAATTGATAATGCATTAAGTGATTTATCATTAACAATTTTTAAATTTTCATTGCGATAATTAGTTGAAATTAATGTTTGGTCAAAGTTCACTTCTGTTGACCATAAAAGTCAAATGAGACTATCTTTCCGGGACAGAGGGAGTACGCCTCAAATAAATTACCTTTGGTCTTTGAATAACCATTACAGCTATTATTTTCAACTGTCTCCTTAGAGTGGCACCCTGAAGACTCGCATTGAGATGTGGACTGTCTTACAGGTCTAATACTGGGTTCAGTACTTTTTGTTGCGACAACATTTTCTGCGCCCACACTTTTAAAGCCATTTCCAATGGAAGGTTCCTGAAGCTTTAAGTTCTCAAATTGGTTAACAAGGGAAGGTTTAGTATCCAAGGGATTCTCATCATAACCAATCAGTTTTGCTTCCATCTTCTGGCTCGACTTCAAAACTTCCTCCAATGATTTCGCCTTAGTTTTATAGCCTTGAGCCTGCATTTTAATAAACAGATGAACACATGAGATAGCTGAGAGAGGGGGGACGGAGAGAGAGAGAGAGAGAGAGAGAGAGAGAACTTGTACCTTCAATTCAGAACATATTTGTTTGGCAGCCATCCTTTTGGCAGCTTTTTTGTTGACATTGGCAGCAAAAGCAGTTGAAGAAACACCTTTTCCTTTAACTCTCCCTTCAACTAAAAACTTTCTATCCTTCTTTACTGACGGAAATTTCAGATTCCAGTCATAAAATTGACAAAGTTCTTGAAGTTCCCTAATGGGATTAAGCTGCATACCAGAAAATTTCATCACTGGTTCCAAGAAAGAGAGCATTCTTTTCCAAACCAAGTCCAAATTGAACCCTGAATCCAAAAGAATAGCCCCAACACAAGATTCCACCACATCGCCAAGGGCCTGGGAAACAGTTTGATTATCCTTTAATTGAAATAGGGGGGAAAAACTAACGAAAAAGAACATTAAGGGTATTGAGATAATTGTTAAAGTAACTACCTTTGGACACGGAGCTGCTTCAATAAGACCTTTCTCGGATTTAGATAGTCCACTAAAGTTGGCATATTTATCAATGGACTCAAGGAGTCTAGTTTCGCCACAAAGTAAAAATTTATTGAAGGATTTTTTCACTGCTATATCAGCAAATGAATTATTGTTCACAGAAACGGACCTCAAATCTGTCAACTGACCAGGCGTCAATTTCGGATAAACTGAATATAAATAAGATGTGATCAAATAATCCAGGACCGCATCCCCAAGAAACTCCAATCTCTGATAACAGCCTCCACAATGACTATTATAAGAAGGATGGATAAACGCCTGCAAAAGCAGACCTTTGTGGCGAAACTGATAACCCAACAAATTTTCAAGGGCAGGAATGTCTATTTGGGTAGAAAGGGGCAGAAAAATAGTGCTGACAGAGCAAATATTTGTAATCTGTGAGGCCTTAAAGTCAACATGGATACCAAACCATTTTAAAAATGCAGTTGCTGCTTTGAAGCCACTGTCAACTATGAATGCTCCAACTAGGGCTTCAACTACGTCCGCGACGGTTTTCT
The DNA here is from genome assembly GCA_026119855.1 of Campanula takesimana. NCBI lineage: Eukaryota > Viridiplantae > Streptophyta > Magnoliopsida > Asterales > Campanulaceae > Campanula > Campanula takesimana. The sequence continues at coordinate 848,635 of JAOWBW010000016.1, forward strand.
TATGCAGCCAATGATGACCTTTGCTGCATTTAATTTCGGAATTTGAATAGGTTTCGTGATTTTTCTCTTTTGAAGAATGAATGCTCAGTTTTGTTTCATCGGTACATATTACTTTGCATTGCCTTCCCAGAGCAAAGAATTGGCAGGGATCAAATGACTGGTCACGTACATATACCTGGAATATAAATAGAATAACCATGATGTTGTAAGTACTGTACTATAAAACAATTATCTTGAGATCAATTATCAGTCAAAAAAAAATTGTTTTAATAGGAAAGTTTTAGAAAATCCCATATATACTTTCAGGTGGAAGTAAGTTTTGAAGATACACAACCACGCGTTACTCTTGAAGTTAAGAGTTTTAAGAAATCAAAATTCGAACAGGCAACTCAGATCCTTGATGAAAACAAAAATGAATTACAGGTAGTGATTGACAAATTTTGGAGTCACGAAATATGACTTGTCACAGCTTGGCGTACTAAAGTGCAATTAGTCCAACTATTTGCCACTCAGAATATTATCCAGAAACTAAACCACTTACATGCAAATTGCTTGATACGGCTAACTTGAATAAATTTGAATTATTCACGATGTTAGAACGCCTTCCAGTCAGTTGTCCCTCGTCCAGGGCGCCGTGCGAAAGAAAAAGGCGTCTGCCCACAGCAAATTTGAGGAATGCATCCCCAAGCACTTCGAGCCTTTCAAGAGAAAACCGCTCGTTGCATTTCTCAGTTGTAAGTGCTTCTAGAACCTGATAATTTATATAGCTTTAGAAACTTAACTATAATTAGGGGTCTAATTGGCCTGGCTCTGACAGCATCAAGTGAAAAGTCGAACAATAAAATAATACGCCCTCCGTCCCATAATAATCTTCCCATTTGTACAGTTTGGGCTTAGAAGTGCATAAACAAAACATGGCTAGTGAAGCAAGTGTTCATATTCTTAAAAAGTTTGAATAGTCAAATGGGAAGATCAATTTGGAACGCAGGGAGTAAGCCTTACGCGATAAGCAGAAACTTCAGCTCCTTCAGGGAATGAAGCAGACAGCCTTTGTTTTAGTTCAACTGCAACAAGCAAACTTTCCAGACGATGCATAATGGATGGCAATAAAGATAGTGAACTACCGATATCTTTAGAAAAGCCAATTATCTTCAACTGACATATCTCAGGAGGTAACTCAATGAAGTGCTCTTCTTTATCACGGCTTTCTGTGTCAAACATTTATAAGTCCAAGAGATAATTAGTCATAAACAACGGAATATGGTCAACCAGTCAAGAGAGCATACATTAAACTCAAAAGTGAATACTCCGACAGTCGAGATAATTTCAATCGATGAGCAAGCCGACATTCTTACTGTGCTAATTTATTCAAAATTACATGACCAAACCGACATTACTACTGATCAATGAAAAATAAGAGTTTGTTTCAGTAGAATGTCTCTGACGGCTGTTAAAGGCACTGAAAGCTCCAATTCGGCTCAAGCACTTTAATACACTGATTCCACATCAAACAGAGGTGGAAATCGAGTATGCCATAAGAGGCCACCTACTACCATTAGGCATCAGTATCATCAATACGCTACATAGGTAATCATAAAACCTACTCAGCATTTTGTTCTAAAGCAAAAGTGTAATGGAAATAATGATACTCCCTCTGTCCCGGAAAGTTAGTCCCGTTTTGACTTTTTACGATCAATACAAATGAACTTTGACCAAACATTCAAATTCCGAAAGTCTAAAAATTGTAATTGATAAATCATTAAGTGATTAACCAATAAAAAAAATTATAATTTCATTGTGACCACTAAATTGACACCAATGTATGGACAAAGTTAACATGTGTTGACAAAAAAACATGGACAAACTTTCCGGTACAGAGGGAGTATTTATTTCAGAATGGCCGCAATAAGATTTAGGGATAAAACATGTTATAGCAATTTGCAACTTGAAATGTAACGGCTGAAAACCCTAAATAGAAGACAATTGAACAAGTACCTGTATGACCTTTCTTTCGTAGCAAGTTGTCCAAACAAAAAAGTTGTTTTGCTTTCAAAAGAGGCTGGCTGGGATATTTTAGATGAATACCGAATCTGTTTGAAAAGGTAGAAAAAGAAGGACCGTCAAAACTGGCAATTTACTTTAGAAGAAATCCAGATGCATAGTATATCAACCAACAAGTCAAATAGATTTGGTACAGACAAGCAACAGCAAATAACAGGTTCATGTAAAAATATTGTGTTGCAACTTAAGTAGATGTCTTAGATGTTGCGAGTAACTCTACCCTTACCATGTAATGCTACTGATCCCAAAAAATTACCACATATATTGAATTCTACTTGTGTGTCAAACATGGGATTGCCTAGACATCACCTCATATTGAGGCTACAAATTAACCAAGCACCTGATTAACACATGCATATGAGGTTCAATCTGATGGTTGTTTTGGTCTCGGACACAAACATGTTGAGCAAAAATAGAACATCTTGGTTCAACACAAGGTCATGAACAGGGAAAATTGGGTTAAGCACTCACAATCCTTCAACGATACAGCTCGAGATTATAGCTATAAAAGGCTCTAGAAGCAATCCCAACCCCCCAAGTTTACATACAAAAGTTAACAAGAACATGTAAAAATATGAAATACATCTAGTTCAAAACATTGCCTTTTAATGTGAACAATATGAATAGACCTGATCACTTGAGTGAGGTACCGAAGAGATAGAAAAGTTCATGAATGGAATATTTTCAGTCAAGATAAGGAGAAATGACATGGTTAGCTGCACAAGGAAAGGAGAGAAAAGGAGAGCTAACCAAACATGCATACGCAATTCAAAAGAGGGAACCAGTTACTTACGTTTCAGCGTAGTGATCAACGTGATTTTGATTTGTTGACTCTTTATATGTGCAATATCCATTATTCTCCGCAACAATATCCGAGACAAAGAAAAAGGTATGTTTGCATGGTGCATACACTAAGCTATTTACAATCTCATTTGTGCTTTTAGGACCATTAGCTAGATGCAAGCAGTTGTTCAAATGACAAGCTTCATCAACTCTTGCTTCTCCCGGGGTCCTAAAAACTGGAGATGACACACATTTTCTAACAAGCTTCCAGTCTACATCAATTTTGTCTTCCCCGTCATGCTGAATAACAGGAAGCATCAGATAAAATGTGGATGATCTTGAATAGCTGAAATCATTTGCTCCCAACAGAACAGTATCAGCAATCATATCTGATCTGTCCAAGATGACTTTCAAACACAATTCTTGGAACTTTTCTGCCAGCATTATCTGTGTACATTTGAAGCATAGGTATTGGTAAAATAATCACTCCCTCCGTCCCAAAATGAATGTCCGAAATTGCTCTTGAACACGTAGAAATATAGAGTTGTTACTTAAGATAAATGTGCTTACCTCATCTTTAACAAATTTTACAGTTCGAGACGGGATGAGTTCTGCCACCACAGATCTACCACGAGCCAAGAGAAGATCGAGTTTCATCCTGCTTGCCTCTTCTGGGAGTGGAGTTTTCACAAAAAGTCCAAATTTGCGGTAATCCCTGTCTGCGGGATGGGGGCTAAACTTTATGAAGTAAGAGTTAAGATAGACGGTATTCTCCAAGCTAGTCCATGACTCCTTTAGAACAGCAGAAACAAGCATCTCATGAAGTTCTCTTCGTGTATCTTTCTCTGATAATGAACATAAATGAATATGAATAAAATAAACTACCTCCGTCCCGAAAAGATGGTCCCATTTGAGTTCTGATAGTCAACACAAATGAACTGTGACCGAACGTTAGTGTCAATCTAATCATCCTAGTGAAAGTCTAAACATTGTTACCGATAAATCACCTAATGATTTATCAATAACACTTTTTAAGAATTTCACCAGGATGATGATGATTGGATTGTCATTAATGATTGGTCAAAGTTCACTTGTGTTGACCAATAAAGTCAAATAAGACTATCTATCTGGGACAGTGGGGGTATAAAAAATCAAGTAAATTAACATTCCCTAACCATCATCACTGTCTGAGTCAGATAAGTCATGTGTTGAATCATCATTATCTTGGCCAGGCAATAGAAAGTCACTCAAGGCACCAACTTCATGCAATTCTTTGCATGCCTTCAAGCATGCATCTTTTTTGGCTGATTCAATGGAGGATTGTGGAGCACTCACTATCTGGTGTAGTGGTGCATTAGCAGGAAGGATGATGTGGCAAACTGTTCCTTCGGCATCATCAAAGAAATAAAACTGTGGCTTGGGATTAAAATATCTGCATGACCAATCAACTTGTCAACTCACAACTCGAGATCTCTGGTAAGGAGTAAAAATAAGACAGGTACTAACTGGGAAATGGAAACAAAAATAGAGCATACTCGTCATGTGGAAGCTTTGAACAATATCGGTGAAGTAATGAAATGCTCGATCCAGAAGTAATGGTCGCACCAGTCGATTCTACTTTATAAGTCTTTTCCTCAAAATCAACCGTTATTGCACTTGATGTTTGCGATACAATTTCATTGTTCATCTGAGCTTCATCCTTCACAAAATTTTGTATCAAATTCAGCTCCTTCTCGCTCCATCTGCAAGTTATGACAGAATATACTTCATCAAAGTCTTCTCGAATGACCAATTTAAAGGATTCTTCGGGAAAAAAAAAGTACTTTAAGAAAGCACCTGTCCACAAGAAATGCATATTCAGACTGAGGCATGCGTGCGCGACCTCGGGACTGTATAAAACTTGCAACAGTTTCTGGAAGATCAAATCGTATAACAAGGCAGCATGTTTGGATATCAAGTCCTTCCTCACCCACTTTAGTGGCAACTAACAGATTCAGCTGCCAAAAAGAAAATTAAAAAAAAAAACATGTATGCCAAAGATGATTTAATTAACAAACTGTTGGAAACTTATTACTTCCCTTTTCAGTGCACATATATCAATGCTTCAAAAAAAAAAAAAAAAAACCTCTGTTCCATTGTAGGATACTCTTTTGAAAATTAGCGATGCAATTCCTTAACTTAATACTCCCTCAGTCCCGAAATGATCTTCCCATCTAACTAATCAAACTTTTAAGGATATGAACACTTACTTCACTAGCCATGTTGTGTTTATGCACATTTAAGCCCAAATTGTAGAAATGGGAAGAACTTTTTGGGACAACGAAAAATGGCAAATGAGAAGATCATTTCGGGACAGAGGGAGTACTAAGTATTAACTACAAATGATATTATTTGTTTAACTTTCAAAAGGTGGACTACTTCGGAGGAATGGAAGAAAACTTTTCCGAAGTATTACCTCCCCAGAGCGGAACTTCTCAAGAATGGCATTTGTGTTTTTCCGTGACATACTCTTTAGACCTGAGTTGACTCCAACTAGGTAGTGGCACCTCCATGATGACAAAATTTTAAGTTTGCAGAGTACATAAGCCAAGGATCTTGCGGTAATAATCCTATTGACAAATATAATACATTTCATATCTGGTTGTAACCTGAAAAGCAGCAGACATGCTTTTAAACTCAAATGCACACAATTAAAGTAACAAATATGACATTTAAAGTGATCACGAAGGCATCAATAAAAGTACTGTGTAAGATAGAAGTGTAAATGTGAATTCAAACTAGGATATTTAAATACCCAACTGTGCTCATTGGAATTAATCGAGTTGAGTTTGGCAGGTTGTTAGTCTTGATTAAGTAATCAAGTTCACTAAGTTCACTCGAGTAACACTCGAGGCTCGACACACAACTCACGTGCCAGCTGACTCAAACCCAACCCTGCTGTATAAGTTTAAGAAAATTTATTATTTGTAAACTAACTCTGTGTGTATGTGTGTATGATGTTTATATACTTCTATAAGATTTTAGATGAAAAATATAGAAAATCCAAACTGGTATTTGCAAAATTGCTGATTTTACATTAGAGATAGAAGCAGAATTTAAAGGTTCTTTCACAATTTCAATTTGACAAAATCAAACTTAAGAAGAAAGATTAAACACCGATATGTTCACCTCAACTCAACTCAACTCAACCTAACCTCAACCTCAACCTCAACCTCAACCTCAACCTCAACCTCAACCTCAACCGAGCTCTGGAATTACGTTCAAGTCTGCTCAGGATACTTGAATTATTTACTAAAGACTAGTTCGGAGGAGGGTTTTAATACCCCACTTGACTAAACTAGATTAACTTGCTTAAAGTTTCCCACCCAAATTTCACAATACTCGAGCAACTCGATTAGTTTAAAGGTCTAAATGAACTTTAGAGTCATGCTAAGTATCCCAAAATCGCATTATAATTGATGTGCACGGCATGAGATTTTGCTCAATGACCACATCACTCCATTACAAATATGTGTAATTGTAGTACGGGTGCCATATCCATGTTCTATTCTTTAACATTTTCTCTTTTATCATATTTGTATCATGTTGGAACTGTAGACCATATTTATAAAGATGACTCTAGGAAAAATAACCATATACACAATAGATACTTATCTATAGCTAGGGGTAACAATTCCTTATCCTTGTGTTACCCATTAAGATTTTTTAATGCTTCAGACTATTATAGAATGTACCATTGCCATCTCTATCTATTGCTGTAATACAAGCCTATACATTTCAAATGAATAACACCAAAATACATTGGATCAGCAGGTGCGCATACACTCTTTCTGAATATTTTAAGGATTTAAAGTAAGAAACTAAATTTCTTTAGCAAGTACAGTGAGCACGATTACCAACCTAAAACTTGAAAGAATTCCAATAAGTCGTAAAAGCTTCCATGAGAAATACGGCACTTTTAATGTCTCCACACGGGATAAATCAGCTTCAATGCCACCTACTTGAACAGCATGATTTACATACACTTCATTAGTTAGTGAACTTGTGCTATATTTAACTAGAATAGATCAGGGCTGTGGAATATCAAAGAGAAACTAAAGACTCCCTCTGTTCCAGAATGAGTGTACATATAAGGAAACTACGGAAGTTGAATATTGAGCACTTTCAGTAAAACATATACATAAATATTATGTTTCACATTATATCGATGCAATTGCACATTGGGACATGATAATTGGCAAAGGTTTATTTTAGCAGCTTCATTAGAAAATGGACACTCATTTTGAGATAAATCTATTTGAAAATGGAAACTCAAAAAATGATACTCTTACCAATTGAGCTACAAAATATCGCTACTCAATTTGTAATGACAGCAGAGATTAAAAATAAAAAAGGTGACTAGATCTTACAAGCTACAATCAGGAAGCATTGAAATGGTACCTTTCATGCATTCAGATGAAAAGACTGAAGCAACCTGATCCAGATAACTGCTACAGAAATCATCATCACTCCTTTGCACTTCTGCCTCTATCAATTCATTCCGTGCAAAGTTGTCGCCTTTCAAGAGTATCTGACTAGCCTTTGACAAAAACACTAAACTTAAGTTGATAATATTACATCACTAGTACACACTTATGCGATATCAATTCGAAGTATAATACTCCCTCTGTTCCAAGTAAGTTGCAACATTTTGATTTTTTATGGTCAACAAAAATGAACTTTGACCAACCATTGGTGACGATCTAATCATTCAAGTGAAATTCTAAAATTTGTACTCCCCCCGTCCCAGAGTATATGTCCACCCTCCCATTTGCACGGAGATTAAGAAATGGTGGAAGTGATGCAAGTGTTGTGGGTATAAATGTAAAGTAGGAGAGAGAATGAGTGGGAGGGAATAGTAAGTTGATTGGTGTTGTGAGTATAAAAGTAAAGTAGGAGAGAGAATGAGTGGGAGGGAATAGTAAGTAGACACCCCGCCTTGGACCGCTCACCCCGATTGCACATTTGATTTTGTGTTTTTTCTTGTTTTAAGTGTCTTTCGTTAGTTTCTATTGATTTCGTTAAGTTCCTGACTGACTCCGTTAAGTTCAGGGGCTAAACTGAATAACAGTTCTAACTTTCCAGTCCATTCTGTCAAAAATGCCTTTTCAAAGTCGCGCGCCTCCGCCTCCATAGGTCAGACGCGCGCGCCTTCCGCCTCTATAGGCCGGAGGCGCGCGCATCTGGGCGTCAGTTACAGATTATGTCCAAGAATCCCTCCCTTGCTCAATTTACATGATTTTGCCCGGGAATTCCTTCTTTGTGACTTCGTTTTGGCACAAAAAACAACTGATTTTCACCTATAAAAACCCCTTCTTCACCATTGAAGAGGACGACTTTTTGAGATAACAAAACGATACGAAAACTCTTAAGGCATTTTCAAGCATTTTCTCCAAAGAAGCCCTTGAAGACTCTTGAAGTTTAGGTAATTTTTACTTCTCTCTTTTCTCTCTATTTCTCTCATCTCAAACTCTTCTTTTATTTCTCATCAAAGTGTGCAATCACCCAAACCATTTTGGGACATGACACCAAAGGCCACTTCACTATATTGAAGTTGGCCAAGGAGTTATCTCCCCATATTCAACCCCCTTTTTAACCCCTTAAATCTCATTTTCAAAGTATAGGAAGAACACATTTTTTATCATGTAGATTATGAACAAACAAGACCAACGTTAGTTGGGCGAAATGGGTGTTTAAGTACTTCCCATTTCGTAACCTAACCCCCGAACCTCAATACAAGAATCTCTGGTTTTCGTAACAAAACTTAGGCTATATTAGGTGTTTCTTATGTTCCTCTAAAACATAGGTGGCGACTAAACACTAAAACCAAGTTAGACATCCCAGGATAATCCGCCCGCTCCAGCCTAAAGCGCGTGGGTTGCCCGCGCCCCGGGGTATCTATAGGGAGGAATAATAAAGATTCTTTGCCATTTTTGGAAGTGGACATATACTCTGGGACGGACTAAAAAGGAAAGGTGGACATATACTCTGGGACGGAGGGAGTAATTGATAAATTATTAAGTGATTTATCAATAACAATTTTTAGAATTTCATTGTGATCATTAAATTGACACAAATGTTTGGTCAAAGTTTATTATTATTGACCATTAAAAGTCAAAATGTTGCAACTTACTTGGAACAGAGGGAGTATGTACCAAACAAAAAGGTGTTAAATGACTGAGTTACTTAACACGAGCACTGAAAAAGTTTTTGCATATTAGCAGAATAGAACTCATGTGCCACCTGAAAGTTCAAGAATTTTCCTATTTATCTAGGCAAAGAGCCTCTCTAGCTCATGCCACGCCCTACTAAGAGTTCGTTTTTGCTTGATTGATTAAGCTTCAATGCATAGGCTTGTCAAGACCAAACCTCGAGGTGATTCCCAAAAGGACCTTTGTGTACACAATGCAAAAGTATATACATGTAGGATATAATATTACAAGAAAATAGTAAACAAAACTCCTCAAGTAGACCCAAAAAAAAAAAAAAAAAAAAAATTAAAAATCCTACCCCAAATATGCCACAAATTTTGTCAGTATGTTGCACTCTCATATCAAACCAAAAGACGTAAGTGGGATTTAGCAAAAACTTCCCTAACTAGCCAGATTTAAGGAAAAAGAAGAATTCCCCCTTGGCCCACACTGCACTTTGTAAAATACAGTATAATTTTCACATTTGAAACCTAGCAGCCTCGAATACTCATCAATCACCGGAGACTAATAGTATTAAGGTAAACTTACAAACTTTTGAACCAGCTCCTAGTAGCTTATAAACTTCTGAAAACAGTTCCTAAAAGCTCATCCTTATCTTTTTGCCTTATAGATGTACTATTAATAGATTAACTGAAGATAAATACAAGATGATATACCATGGTGCATGTAGTTTGCTAATGAGAATAGTCTGATCACTGAGGCAACGAATGGGGTCAATGATGAGCCTCGAAGGTGAATAAAGATTTAGCAGTTGAATGGATAAGTAGAAGAAATAGATAGTGCACAGAATGGAAATTTAGCGGTAGAAGGAGTAATAATGTAGACAAACTTAGGTTAGATGGCAACAAGAAAACAAACTCGATATTTAGGATCAATTACTAATCAAGTCCGGGCGAAATGGACTTCTCCATTTTGAGTCTTAGGTGATTGACATTTACTCACTAAGTTGGAACTTTATATGATAGCTATTGGACCCACTTTACTTTACAGGACCGAAAGTTTGCAGCTACGAAAGAACATTTTGGATGGATATGTGGTAAAACTAGAAAAGACTGAACTTGTAATGAACAAATACATGAGGCAGTAACGTTGCACCACAAGCAGACAATTTGCAACTAGTTACTTAAGACAATTTGCAGTCAACCACAAGTGATTTGGACTAAAGTCGAACTGACTTGTGTTATTTATCTTTTCCAACAAAAAGACGGTAGTGGTTGTGTGTGAATCTAAGTTGTACGAGGATGTGCCAATACCTAAATTACTGGTGCTCAAAATATGCAATCAGAAGCCGGAAGATGGATTTAACAAGCATCTCATCCGCAAAAAATAAGAATAAAAGCTATATGATGATCAGATCACTTTTGTTCTATCTTTTGCATATAGTCAAGGTCATCAAGAAACCAAAACAAATGAAGATTACTTCTTTTTTATTAAAAACATTATATAAGAAAAGATATGAGATGGTCCAAAGCCATGCCAGCCTACCTGTAAAGCTCCCCAAAGGCCGAGATTTTCCAGACAAAATAACAGATTACCATGTAGCCTCCTGAGCGCCTTTTTCGTGTTCTTAAGACTAATATGATCACCAGCCCCCATGCTTAGAGTAGAAAAACACTGCTCATACCACAAAAGCCACTATTAGTAAAGCTCCCCTTGCATGATGAAATATCACCCAATTAAAATTAATAAAATCAAATTACCTTCTGCTTTATTTCCTCAATTTTCATGGAGTGCTGAGAGCAAAGTGAGGAGTTTGTGGCAGAGCCATAATAATACTTATTGAAAATAGGAGATGATACAAATTGTTCTAGTTCTACCCTGTCTTCAACAGAATAAACCTATGAAATGGGTGAAAAATAAAAGATATTAACAAGTTACATGAGATAGCTACACTTAAAACCTCAAATAAAGCAATAAACCTTATTAAAACTCATTTAGTGATAGGGAACTTCTACAAAGAATATCGTGTAAAACAAGAAGTACAAAATTTCATAAGTAAGAACCATGTCCCACGATGGCGCCACAACCCACCTTAGCATGTAGTAAGGTCTCAAGACTAGTGATGGAAGCACCTGAAACAGTAAAGGCAAATACAAATTTAGATATCAGTAATAGGAAAACTAGTCAGTTTCCCCCCTCAGCATAATTACGCACTAAACAACATCGATCTTGCTTAAACAGATTTTATTTAGGGCCTGTTTGTTTGGGCTGAATGAGGCCTCTGAATGGCCATTCAGCCCAAACAAACAGACCCTTAGTCGTGGCAAGCATAATGAAAGCCTAATAGGTCTTACGGCACCTATTACTTTCAAACCGCAACTGAATCAGCAGAAATTTCCAATGTTACAAAAATTATAATGCCTATTTGTAATGTGTAGTTAATAATTATGTGTAAACATCATATACATGCATAACAAACCACTTCAATAATCTCTGCATACTAAGGTGGCGTTTGTTTTTTGTTTATTCAACTTCTTTGATTCTTAACACTAACAAAGTCAGACGTGGGACAATTAAATTCATTTGTTTTTTTCCACTTCAAATCTAAAAGGTTCTTTAAAGCCTCTTATTTTTCAAGATTTAAAACGGAGTCCAATAGAATAAGTGGTCCATCTGAAACTTCACTTGACAAAATTACCCACACTATTATTCTTTAACTCCAACCCTATCCCTCTCATTTTCTCCCCTTTTCGTCTGTTCTTTGTCCCCTCTCTCCATCTCCATCCCTCCCACACTTCCATCGACGGCCCACCCTAAACACAAGATCACTAACCTCAATATTCACGCCATTCTCCTCTTATTCAAAGGTCGTAATCCCGAATCCCTCTCTCGCCATGACCGTCTCTCTAGTCTTCCTTCCTCTACCACCATTGACAGAATGAGATGGAATCGCCCCTATTTCGACAAGAAGATTGTTCTCTCCTCCTCCCCTTTCCTCAGACCATTTACTGCCCTTACCTCCCTTCCTCTCCCTTCCATGGTGTTGAAGTGCTTCCCTTGGGATTCTCTTTTCATACATTTTCTCTTGAAATTTGGTGGATTCTGGGGTTCATAGGTGAATTGAGGTTCAAATCTGGTAAAGTTAGGGTTTTGTTGGGAAAATCTTTGTCAGGTATGTCAGAATCTGGCCTTTTTTAAAGATTTTCTTGGTTCATTTCAGAGAATAGGGTTTCAAGAGGAAATTTGGTTTGGGTTTCTTGAAATTCAGGAATATTCTAGCAGATTATCGTGGTTTGTTTGCTAAAGTGAAAATGTTCTTGGTGAATGACCAGTGGTGGTGTTGTGGATTTGATTTGGGCCTCCTACACTTGACATTGTTGTGGAGTTGTGGATATAGTGATGGAATCAGGTTTAGCAGGTGGTGGAGGAAGAGGAAGATTACCATGGAGGAGAAAGAATGTGAATTTTGTTTTTAGTTTTTATTTTTCTGTCAATTAGATTCATTACGTTGCAAGGTTACAATTGGGATGTAAATATACTTGAACATATTCAGACAATTCATTCAGTTAAATTATCAAACAGTTTCATTCATTTAAAATTCAGACTACAGATACTTTATGAATCTAGTCAATTTGAGACGGTACTTCAGAATCAAGGACTTAACACTTACAAAAGCTCAAGAAAGAAAAAAACTTGCAAAAACAAAAGACCCCTAAATAGTGGACCTCAACTTGACTAACGCCCAGCCCTACAATGTCTATGAGAAATGTGCAGTTTGCTTATTCCATCCTGCATAAATTAATTATACACCTAAAATGCTCAATATGTAAACAGCTGTAGCATGCTTGTGGTTTATTAACGGATCATTAATTTCACTATTTCCTTTAAAATGCATCTCGTGAGATGCTAATAGTCCCATAAGTTTGTGATACTTAGTAGCAGACCTTTAATTTGACCATTGACTACAAAATGTAATAAATGAGATACAAACAGTCTCTGCATATGCATGTCTGAGATGTGCATAAATTTTGATCATGTCGCACGCACATAAAGGAACATAATCATAATACCTTTTCCATGTTTTGGGGACGCGGTCATGCCAAATATACGAGGGAGTTTCCCAACATTAGGTTTGTAAAAGACCTGATTAAATTGCCAGGAAAATCTACATGTCAATAAGCAAAAAAATCTAACTGAATAGCGGTAATAAAAGAGCAATTAGTAAAATACACTTGTTTGCTTATATTTTACCTTCATAATTTCAGCATAAGGATGATTGCTTTCTATTTGTGCATAATGGCACTCATCAAAAACTAGAAGGGCAATTGACTCCATCCTAATGAAGCAGTGGCACAAATTGTGTAATAAAATCTGAGGGGTCATTACAAGAACCTGCACAAGGAAGTATAAAATCTGAAGTAGTTAGTTCTAATACTTCATTTGCAACAAACGATTTCACTTTATTCTCTTCCCATTTTTTTATGACAAGTACGCATCATTCTGAGAGACAAGAGATTACTTAAAGGGGCGAGTGGTGACATGGCGTCCACCAAAGAAAAAGAGAGTGTGCAATATGAGAAAAACAAAAATATAAGCATCAAAAAGCAAATCCAAATCCAGGGCAAACTGGTGGCTTGTAAGAGTTCTTCGAGATAATTGATGTAAAGATTTAGAATGAGATATAAAACCAGGTCAACTAACCTCATATTCTTCCAGTTCTTTCTCCCAATCATGATGGCTTTTTAAGCGTTTAGAATTCCCACAATAGGTCCCAACTTTAAAATCTACAGACTCTTGTATAACTCTTGCTTGCTGCATCAGAAGATTTTAGATCATATATCACATGAGAAAAGAAGCAACAATAATATACTTCGTCCCAAAATGATCTTTCTGTTTTCAATACGAAGGTACTTTGAGCAATAAATTTAGGTTAATTTAATTATTCTAATGAAAATCTAAAACATGTTAGTGATACACCATTATAAATACTATCAACAACAATTTTTTCATTAGGATAATTAAATGAACCTAAAATTATTGCTCAAACTACCTCCGCAACGACAACAAAAAAAGTAGGATGATCATTTGCGTACGAAAGGAGTATGAATTAAGATCCAAAAAAAAAATCTTTAGTTAAACTTGTTCATTGCTAAAAGTAACTAAAAAATATGTGATATCAGGTGGCAAAAGATAAAAGGGCAGCAGTCGAACTTTCAACACATAAAATAAATGTACAGGCTCACTTGTTCAACCAGAGCTACTGTCGGAGCAAGGAATATGCATATGTCCTTCTCTGGTTTCTTTATCCGGCATCTCATCTCATACATCACCAATACAGCAATGTGGGTCTTCCCACAACCTGTTCCCAAATAAGCTATCGTATTCTCATCCAATGCTTTTTCACAAAGATCCAATTGATACCTGAAGGGGGGAAAAGGAAATGTTCATAATAAAACTAAAACTTGTTTTACAAGGCCAAGGAGAAGAGATGATCACGAATTCTTAAACTTCTCTCTCAATCTCTGCAGTTAGCAAAGCTGAAGGTCCCTTCATATTTAACTTGACGTGTTACTACTTTCTTTTCTTCTTAACTTTCTTTTTATTTTATTTTTAAAACTTCTTCTCAATTTTTTGGTGTCCTGCTAAGAATTGGCTCTATGAAAGTTGTTAGAATCCAAAGATAGATGCATGCAACTGGTAATTGTTTTCAATACAAAGCAATTCCATAAAAGTCTATGAAAGAGCAAAACATGTACTAAAACCCAGTGGTTATAACATAATCGACAAACTTAATCATTATGCAGACCAAAAATTCACTGCAGAACAGCCAACCAATGGTTAAAACTTAATGCACGTCAAATATATGGTCAAAACCAAAATATAAAGCAAAGACGGACGACATAAGAAATTACAAAGATTGTGTGAAGTTTACCACTGATCCAAAATTTTAAGTTGATGGATAGGGGCCCAACAACATATATCAAGCTTTAATACTCCCCCTCATGTGACCCAACCACACTAGGAGACTTTACACGTGTTGCAATTGTGCACAATTAATTCGGGTAAACAAATGCAAGCAAGACTACTTGAACCCTTGACCTTGCCCAATCAGGGCTCTGATACCAATTCGAGTTTACCACTGATCCAATAGTTTAAGCTGGTGGATAGGGGCCCAACAATGTATATCAAGCCTTAATAGATTGTAATCCAAAATTTGTTGGCACCAACAATCATCTCTTCTTATTTTTCATTTGTAATATTAAGATCTCCACAATCAAAAGACAGAACAAGTTAGATTACATGAATCCAAAGATAACCGACGGGAGAAAAAAAAACACAATGATAGCTACATTACAGTACTGAAATCACAAATAGTCGATCAACAAATATTATTCATTCTCTTCCCCTGTAATTCCTTTTAATGACATCTATTCGGTCAAGTTTGCTACTCCTATACAAGTCAAAGTCAAAGTCAAATAAACAAGAACCCCATATATGATATACCAATATGCAGCCACCTGATAGGCTAATAAACCAAAATTATTCCTCCATTTACACAGTAATAAGCAGAAAAACTCAAACTCACGTTGAAGCTGAATAAAAATGAAAATTTAGTCAAAACCAATTAGGGAAAGAAATCCAAAAAGACAAATTTTTCAAGCCAAACATCAATTTACTTCCTTTTTCCTTCATTTTGTAATCATACAAGCATCCAATTAGCATAATCCTAAACCCACAATTTAGATAACCAATAAATGTACTGTAATTAGGAAAACCCACTTACAATAACTTAAAAAAAATACCCAGTATCAAGCAACCACCCAATTTCGCAGAATTTCAAGTAAAGAAACAAAGAGCAGTCTGCAGTCACATTCAAGAAAATTAAGGGAAAATATATTTTTTTTTTTAAAAAAAACATACTTTCTAGCAATTTTTCTTGGGTCTTTCACAATGGCAACAGTTGATTGCTGGCCGTCATTTACAGAAAGGCTTGAAATTTGGTGAGTGATCAAACTCTCGGAGGCATTGTCGGTGCCACCTAAGTCCCCCATGACGGTGGAGACCGCAGTCCGGCGCCTGGTAGTGATCGGAGTAGTATTGACTTTAGTTGACTGTAAAGAAATTCGACAAAGCCTAGAGAGAGAGTGGGAATTTTGAGAAGTTAACTTGGCCAAGTGGGTTTGGAGAAGGTAAAAAGTAGACGGTGACGTCTTAGAACGATGTATACATATAGGTATATATGTATACATTGTTGGACGTATGGCTCACAACGTACATCTGTCGATGCACGTGGTATAAGGTTACGTACCTTTTTTTCACTTAAAAAAAAATAAAAAAAAATTACACTTTTAAGCATTTACTCTCTCAGTACCATAGGTTATAATTTGACTTTTGACTTTTTGGTCAATTCTATTTTTAAGTTATAATTTGACTTTTTGGTCAATTCTATTTTTCAAGTTAGTTTAATTGATTTTTATTTATTTTTTAGCGATATCTACGTCAGAAGGAGATAAAGAGAGGGATCGAACACTAGCACTCACCGAATGTTAAACTTGGCTTTACCACTGAGTCACTCATTTGGGGACAAAATATACAAAGTATTGTAATGTTTATAAAATTTCATAATAATTAATAAACTTTAATGGTGAAAATCTGCTAAAAAACGTGTTTTACGCTAAGCTTCGCGTAAAACGTGTTTTTAAGTTGGCGCGTTGGCATTTTTGTAATTAACGGGAAGTTGTTTAGCGCTGATCGTAAGTGCCAGCGACAGTGTAAAAAAGTGCCAGCACATGTACACTGACACTTATTGACACTACCACTTGCACTTTTTAATAAATGTCAGTGTCAATGTTAACAAGTGCCAGTGTAATGGCTGTCAGTTATTAACACTACCACGGGCACTTTTAATAAGTGTTAGTATCAATGTTAAAAAGTGCCAGTGTAAGCTCTGACAATTTTTAACATAACTACTGGCACTTAAAAAAAGTGTCAGTTTCATGTTTATGAATGTCAGTTTGAAATCACTGGCTTTTTGTAATACTAACACTGGGCATTTCTATGGTTGCCAGTATTTACGAAAATGTCACCGCTTGATTCGAAGTATAATCGCCAGCGTGCTTTGAAAAGCACGGTTTTCTTTTGCTTAAGGAAAAACGCGTTTTTCACAAGACTCACTCACTTTAATGATGTATTAATTATAATTTTATAAATTCTTAAGCACAGTCATACCTTTATGACTTTTATTTTAATGACAAAATTGGATAAAATTGACTCTAAAATTCAACCACCTTACAAATATATGAATATTAACATGAATCAAACATTTTCTTTTAAATTGATTGTTCCATTTCTTTTTTGGTAGTCTCATTATTATTAAGAGCCCGTTCGATTTGTGACGTCATTTGTTGAATAAATGGATACACTAGCCTACTTTTCTCGCATAAAAGTATGAATCAAATGTCTACTTATTTTGAATTCAAATATTTTAATTCTTTCTTTAAAAGAAATAAAATATTTTAAAAAGTGATTTAGATATTAAATCAATTATTAACCTAGTATTTTAACATATGTGTGTCAAACAACACATATCCATTTTATTTATTTTTTTGAAAGAAAACAACACATATTCATTCTTCAAGTGGAGTGGAGTAACATAAATACTTTTTAACTTAGATGAGATTTAAAAAAAAAAAAAGTTGATCTTCAAATACTTTTACATATGAATTTTAGAAAAAAAAAAAGTGAAGTAAAATACTCAAGTATCCACTTTTTGACACACTTTATTGATTTGATCATTAAACTCATTTTTATTGTAAATAACACATTAAACTCTTTTTTTTTTCCTTTTCTTTGTCATTCATGGTCATTATCACTAAACAGTTTCCCTGTTAAACAGTCGTGTTCACTCTCTCTTAACATGTCATACTTGTACTAAATAAGTCTAACCTATTTATCTTTTCCTCATTATATTCTGTTAAATAGTCTGTTTTTTCTATCATATGTTGGTTTTCTTAAATCATTTTGTTAGGATTCTTTGTTAGTACACTCTCTTGATTTGATTGATCAATGTCACGTGTTTTTTTATGGACTTTAAGAATCATGTAATGAAGTTATACTTCAATTTTTAGATAAGTCAATTTCTAGATTTTTATTTGTCATAGGCTGAGTTATGATCGGTTTGACCTCAGCGGTTTGTTTCTTCAAACTGCACTCGTTGCTACCGCCAGCATGGAGCCGCAAGTCTTCATCAAAACCGCGTGCTGCAGTTTTGATGAAACCGCACTTCAAGTTCATTCATGGAACCGCTCATGCTATCTTTTGTTAGTGTTGTATGCTCTAGGCACGTTATTTGAACGATTAATGTTATCTATTGATTATGTATTAATAAAGATATTGAATGTTTGATTATTATATCCTTTGCATGTTTATTATAATAATCCCCGTCCCTGATAATTATGATTAATTGTTAGTATAAGTTTAATAGATAATCATATGATGATTATGGAGAATGGGATATAATTAAACTTATGGGTATTTGTTGGAGAACTAATATTGGACTGACCCGTATGAGATTTATGTCATGGTCACAATGTCATAATTAAATCTCATCTAGTTATATTACTTGAATCTTTAAACCTGAGATTATTACAGTCTTCCACTTGATGAACATTACGTTTGACATTTTCAAACGTTACCCCTAATCGGGTAGCTATAAAGAATATGATTGGCGTAATCGGAATCATATAGGGAAGAGTAATAAGTCAAGATGGGATTTGTTCCTCGTCAAGAGAGATGTCAAGCTTTGGCCACTCGATGAATGGTATTGATGAAATGCATGGCCGTGCTCAAATATGATTTGTTGTATCAATACATTCGGGATCGAGAAAGCATTGAACAATGTAAGTTGACCATTGACCATGGCTTACGTTCAATAGACATCGAGAACAAAGAGATTGTAATATGTTCTATTAAAGGATACGAACTTATATAGTTATACTAATTGGGTAGGTATGACGGTTTGCTAGAACCTAATCATATCTTATGGGTTTATGCCCATTGCCAACTTAGTATAATCTCAAAGGGTCACACACATTAGAACGAATCTTAAAAGGACTTAATTGGAATTATGGGTCGAAGGGCATTTGAGGAATATTAGGAATTTAGAGGAGAAAACTGGAAAAGGGATAGGTCCGGTCGGACCTTGTAAAGGACCCGGCCGGACCAAGGTTGACACCCGGCCGGACCAAGCCTTGATCCGGTCGGACCAGCTTGTGTACCCGGGCGGACCTTTTGTCCTGGTTTGACTAGGATTTTCCTAATACGTTTTCTTGCGGGTTTAATCACTTGTTACCTATTTGGAATAGGTTTAACAAGTATATAAACAGCCTCTAAACAGCCTAATTAATTCTATTGCTTTGTGAGAACTTCCAAAGAGTTTGAGAGAGTTTATTCTTGTTCTAAGATCATAAAAGTGAAGAACACGAAATCACATATTAATTCCATATAGTCTTTGGAATGTTTGACTACGTCTGGGGGCACTACCAAGCCAGGATCTTGCACTATAATATGTTAAATCTGAGTTACAATGAGTATGGGGGCGGAACATTGTTTATATAGCAAACCAAGAATAAGACCTAAACCTAAACATAAGAGAAATCCTGAAAATCTGCACTTTCTCGGCATTCCAAGCGTCCGCTTGTAGGGGACCAGGCGCCCGCTTACATGCCAATTCCAGGAACCAGACCTTCTGTCCAAACCGGACGCCCGCCTGGTCAATACCAGGCGCCCGCCTGGAATCCTGCTCCAGATTTTCTTCTCTTTGTTTCTTTGAGGGATCTCTATTCCAACAAGGGACGCGGGTCGCCCTGGCGGTTACATCCGAACCGACTCGGTGAACCAACCTAATTGAACCCACGAACCGGACAATCTTCAAGTCGAATTTTGCCAAAAGTTTAAGGCTCCACGACCGATGCGTACGTGTGCCCTAAACCGCCCCTTCGCAGGTCAAGTGTCAATTTGGAGCTAGTCCAAAATTGGCACTATTGGGCCACTAGTTGCATGGATGGCCCAATGATCCACTTGGTTGGTCCAAGGAAGGAACCATTTGATGACTCCTCCTTAGATGACCACATTAATGTGATGCCTACTAGTGAGTAACCCGTCGAGATTCGACGGGAGAATAGTAATGTAAAGAATAAAAAAAAACTCCCTCCGCTCCCTAAATGATCTTTAAATTTGACATTTTTCATTAATAATGAAGAAAAGATTCTTTTCGTCCCTACAGTGAGAGGAAGCAAAATAAGACAGTAAAAATTATACTCCCTCCGTCCCAAAATGATTTTTTCATTTGCCATTTCTCATTGTCTCAAAAATTTCTTCTCATTTGTACAATTTGGGCTTCAAAGTGCATAAACAAAAGATCTTTTCCGACGGCCTGAAATGGATCACAGGAGCAGTCAGCGCTTGCACTTGGTCTGAATAATGGATCTTTTCCGAAAATAAGAAAGAGACTTCCTGCTATGAAAAATCAAAAGCAACACCATCATTTATAGATGATCTTGGAATCAACTTCAAAAACATGTTTCAATTAGATGTTCTATATGATAAAAAAAAAAAAGCAGCAAATGTGTCTACTTTAAAAGCAATAGAGGTGGGGCTTCCTTTAGCCATTATGCTCACTTGTGTAGCTGACAGCCTGACATTGCTTCCTGTTTCCATACCCTACTTCCGCAACTTGCTTCAAACTTCAACCTCCACAAAGTTTGCAATCTGCCTCACTTAAAATATAGGATTAGTCAACTGGCTAAGTCGCATCATACATAATGGAATAGCTGAGGGTTTAATGACACACAGAGTGATAGAATTTTGTTTTTAATAAGAGCAATCAATGACTAAATATATTTTAACCCAATGGAAACTACAACAAAGTAATGCAAGTAATAGGGGCCAGCCACATATCTTGATTCTGGTATATTGCACAATGGAATCTCCATACTCAAGACAATTGCTTCTTAAAGTGAGACTCACATTCCATGTGATAATAAATTAACTGGTAAAAAATTGCCATTTGTGGAACCAGCATTTCAGTTCAGCATCATATTGTTCATTACAACAAAAAAAATCTACAGCTAAACTTGGCAGACAGATGTACGTACCTAGGTGTAGCAGTACGTCATTCACTTAAAGAGTTGAAGAATTTCGATGTTTTGCCAAAGTGCACCCGAATGAAGTGGCCTACAAGAATCCGGGTGACTGTCATTTTCATATTCAAGAAACTAACTGGAAGCTGCATAATGCAATGAGAGTAATTAATACTCATCTGTCCCTAATAAAATGTCGCGTTCAACTTGTCAAAATTTTTAAGGATTGCGCTTTACTTATTTGTACCTTTTTTGCACCATTGTAAAATTTGACTGAAATTATTTACTTTTCTAAAAACGCGACATTTATTTTGGGACGGAGGGAGTAGCATCATCTAAAAGTACCAGTGATACTACTGCTAGTCTGTTATTAATAATAATATTACTCCCTCCGTCACAAAATTACCTAAAAAATAAAATCAAACTTACTCTTGACCAAGAGCAAATTCGAAATTTCTATGGACATTCATTCAGGACAGAGGTACTATTACTGTTGTTGTTATCATAATGGTCCTAAAGAGAGAAGGCATAACTCTAGACAATTGAATTGACAAACACACTCTCTCCGTCCCATTGATAAGTCACGTTACACAAAATGGAAAGTTTATAATTTTTTATGAGACCCGCTTGTCATACTAACAACAACTATCCACTTACTATTCTCTACCACACTTTCTCTCCCCTAGCTCACTTTTCATACTCACAACGCCCACTTAACTATCAATAATTTTCAATATATATACTCCCTTCTGAATTAAAATTGAGTTTGAACTGTGCAAAGTTTAGTCCTAGAGTCCGTTTACGATGATGCTTTCAAGTTGATTCACATCATTAACAGATACTACCTCTCAAAAGACTCTTAACCTCAACATAATCATACTGAATCAGTTTTGATTCATTTTATCACTTCAATTTGTGGTAATTAAGAAATGTTCCCTCTAACCCTATCAACTTTCTATCATATGATTATGAGATATCTCTATTCATAATATGAGGATAACCTATTGGTTATCCTCATTGGTTTTTCTGAATTGATTTTTCCGGATTGATAAGGAAGTCCTGATTGATTTTTCTGTATTGATTTTTCCGGATTGATTGATTTTTGTGTATTGATTTTTCCGGATTTATTTTTTTCTTCTGCGTCGAATCTCTTCCTTAACGTTTGAATTTTCTGGATAGTCTTTTTTTTTTTTAATTGTGTTGAAAGCCTCAAAATAAATGAGCTGACCAATAGAATTATATCAATGTGCCAAGTGGTATTATGAGGTGGCATTATGATGTGGCGCAATATGGGAGCAGGAAATGTTCCTGCTTTCATATATTATATAGATGTGGGATATGGCATTTCCATTCCCATTTCTCTTCAACCATTTACACTAAGTTGCCACTTTCAACAATTAATTTCTCATTCAACCGAAATTGGTTTTAAGAAAATAAATATACCACGTTCATCTACTCCGAATGTAGATTAATAATTTGCAACTAATTTTCATTTTTTATTAAATGGAACTAATTACGAAACTTGGTCAAATGTTGGTCAAACCAACATTTCTAACTAATTTCCAACAAAAGTATGGAAGAAGAGGTGTGATGAACATATACAATACCGAGCTCTATTTATAAGGAAAAGGAAATTATGAACGTTTTTTGTATTTAGCACTAATGGCGTCGTTTGTGGTAAACTAAAATTAAATAATAAACATTTTTTAATTTTCGGTTCACTCATAGTTTCGCTCAGGAATTTGAGCGAAAATTCAGGAGTTTGTGAAGGAAGTGAATGAACGAATTTCATTACACATGGTCTAAGAAACCAAAATGTTAGGATTTAGGTTCCAAACACAATTGCTTGATTGATAAAGATGAAAGCACAAAATAACAAAATAGTAAGAACGGAACAAAATTGAAAAATAGATGAACACAAGAGATTTTACGTGGTTCACCAACTTGGCTACGTCCACGGGCGACGGAGAATCAATTCACTATAATCAAGAAGAGTACAAGGAGAATCAAGGTGAAAACCTTTCACACAATCTCACAATCTCTCACAATAGTGAATAACCTAGCTTTTCTATCAATCTCTCTCAAGGATCTATACAAAGTCACTAGAATAGGTCTGGAGGCTTGTTTATATTTATACACAAGATATAAACCCAACCCTAGAAGAATAGGAGTCCAAAACGCGGCCAAAAACTGTTTCCTTTTTGAAACAGGAAACCCAACCCCGACACACTTGTGCGGCCGCCCAAAAGCACTTGAGCGGTCGCCCAAGAAACCAGTCTTGATTCCGGCCTTGAAGAGTCCCTGCTGTGCGGCCGCCCAGAACACCATGTGCGGTCGCCCAACTCTCCTGTCCTCCGTCTTCCTTATTCGTTGCAAGACCATTCTAATTTAGCCCAAATTGAGAGTCACCCTCAACATAAAATGGTCAAGTTTTCCACTCCCATAAACATTTAAGAAACCAATATGTTCAATTTTGGCAGTTAACTTTCATCACACAAAATAAAATTCTCAAAAAGTGACTTTAGTTGTATCCAAGAAAAGAAAAGTTTAAAATTTGTGACATAGAGTACTCCAGTCCCTTAACATGGTGTGTGGTAATGGTGGTGGTGGTGGTTGAGGGAGAGGGGCGGGGCGGAGTTCTTCTTCGTTATGAATAGTTAAAACCTACTGATCAGCGGGTAAATTCCGAGGCGGCCGCTCCTTAGTCATGCTCCTTAGTCATGCCGGAATCTGCCCGAAATTTGTCACTACAAGAAAAAGGACCTTTTGGGACCAATATATTTGGCACGGCTCAAAAAATGTGCTAAATACAAGTATTTGGTACGGTTATTGTTATCCTCCCAAATACGTAACATTAGGCACGGCTAGTCTGTGACCGTGACAAATATGCAATTATTTAGCACGGTAATTAACTTAGCCGTGAAAAATAAGATTTTTTTTTAGCACGGTTTAATTTTAGCCTTGACAAATAATGATTCATTTGGCACGTTTTTTTCACATGTCCCGAATGCTATTATTTTAATCTAAAACATTCTCTGTCTAATATTTTAATTTCGCGGGTTTTACTAAAATTTTAGTCGCGCGGGGGTATATGGCGCTAGTTAGTATTTGTGATGGCAATATAACCGTGCCAAATACAAAATATTTGGCACGACAATTAAAACTGTGCCAAATGCCAAGCAATTAGCACCAACAATAAAACCGTCCTTAACACCGTGCCAAAATGTATTTGGGACAGTTGTGAGCCGATACAAATGTATTTGGCACGCCCGTATTTGGGACCGTAAACCGTCCCATAACCGTCCCAAATACTATTTGGCATGGTTTTGTATCTATTTAGGATGGTTTTCGACCCTCCTAAATACCCTTTTTCTTGTAGTGTGTATAGGATTCTGTTGTTGCAGCAAACTTAGAAGAGCTGGTAAACTACTTTCTTCTCATCTACAAAAGCATGTCAGGTTATTTTGAACTCATTTTGAGGCAATTCTGATGCTTTTCTCAGTATTTGGCTGAGTTTGTTTTGTACACACGAGGTTTATCCTAATCCTAATATCTAAATTCAAATCCAAAATATATATATATTTTTTTAATTCTTCTTTCTAATTCTAGCCAGGATATGCTGATCAGAACTGGTCCTGCAAGTTTCTTTCTTTTTATAAAGTTCAAATCTTTATTCTCTCATTATATTCTCCTTTTAACTGCTTGGGATATAAAAGATCAAACTCAGAATAAATCATTGAATAGAAAGTGTATACGAATGATCGATACATTGCTTTCAAGTTAAAAGAAAAAGGGAGAAACCAAGAAAGAATAATCTTACCTCCCGTCCTTAAATGAAAGTCCATTTTTTTCTTTATCAAAAAAAAAAAAAAAAGTGGACATTACATTTCAGGACGGAGGGCGTATAATCTGCACAAGATTCTTAAGAATACACAAACTTCATTAATTAACAGTAATTTACATCAAAAACATTAACTTTATAATCAAGAAAAGAAGACCTAGCCTACCCCCGGCCAATAACTGAGACACACACTAAGTTGAGACGAGTATAATCAAGAAAACCGAACCCATATAATTACTGTATTGGCTAATCGCTACTTATAATGAATATGAATGTATAGTACTAATACGTAAAGAAAATTCCGGACTGAAAGCCATGGTTAATGTTGACTTTGTGGTTTCAATCCAGATAGAAGCTTCAAAACCTCTTTCATGGATGGTCTATCAGAGGAAGAGCTTGTGGTGCAACTAAGAGCAACTTTGACAACCAAGTTTATCTCTTCCTGAAAAGAAGACTTTGAAGGCGAAGAAGAAGATACCTCATTCTCTTCGTAAATGTCTGCCAAAAGTGACTCCATTGACTTGCTCTCAATGTTACCTTCTACATGTTTCAACCTTCCGTTGGTTAAGATTTCCAAAACGATCCCTCCAAAGTTGTATATATCCTCGTGAATTTCATTCTGAAATGCGGTGTTCAAGTTCCCTGCAAAACATCAGCTCAAGTTTGCTTAGAAAATGTTAGGAGGTATGTGTATTGTAGAGTTTATAGTTATAGAAGAGCTTAAGTTTTCAATAGATTGAGTAAAAGATACACTAAATACTGTATTCCCTCCGTCCCAAAATGAACTTACTTTTCTGATTTAAGGGACTCTTTGAAAAAGTGACTTGTAATAGCAAAATTCATGAAAATCTTCGCTATCTGCTTTCAAAATGTTAGCTTTGCAAGTATAAAATGATTTTAAAAAAAATGGTAAAAAAATTATTTAGGGACACATTTTGGATAAAAAAAGGTCATTCATTTTGGGACAACAATGGTCATTCACTTTGTACGAGTACTATTTATAGACAGTATAATAAATATATCCATATGAGACTAAGAAAATAACGTCAGGCTGACATGCAAAGATAAAAGAAAGATTAGAACGTGATAATATGTCAGGTGATTTCTACTGTAACCAATATTCTGTTCAATGAATACGCTCTAATTGGTTGCAAATATAAAAGAAAGATTAAAACGAACTTGAGAGAGTACCTGATTCCATCATGGAGATTATTGAATTGGACCGACCATTATTCAACTGAACAAGAGATTTGATCCCATATTCAGCTAAATGTGGTTCCATATTTTCATCAAACACAACATTTCTTGTCGTCAGATCTCCATGGACGATTCCAGGCTGACAATCAAAGTGAAGAAAGCACAACCCTCTTGCAATCCCGATCATGATTCTGCACTTCTCTGCCCAATCCCTTTTCTCCTCAATTTTGTCGCATAAACTCCCATTGGGCAAAAAATCATACAACAAATACGCAACATCTTTATTGTAGCAAAATCCCAACAATCTAACCAAGTTCTTGTCCCTCGCGTGCCCAAGTTGATTAATCGAATCTATCATCTTACTCATTCTCTTTGTGTCCCATTCGATTTTCTTGACCAAGACTGTTATTCCATTTGGCAGAACCGCTTTGCAAACTGAATTACTTGATAGTTCCAATCCAACGGCTTCATTTGAATCTAAACTTTTCAAAACATCGTTTGCTGTGACCCGAGGAAGCCCACTAAAGGAAACCAATGTCCATTTTTGCACTTTCCTTTTCCGAATGTATATTATGCCAAATACTAAAACTGTGATCAATAAAACCACAACTGCACAAAGGATTAAAACCCAAGCAAGCTTTTGAGTCCGTCTGCTTCCCCATTCCATTCCCTCCGGAATCCCATTTCCATGGTGACAAGGTCTCAAGGGTGCTCCACACAGCTTTGGATTTCCAAAGAATGAACTAATGTCCATTGATCGAAAAGCCTTTTCCGTTGGGATTAAACCCGAAAAATCATTGAATGAAATATTGAAAACTTTCAAAATTGTTGAATTTCCTAACTTCAAAGGGATTTGACCAGCCAAATGATTTTCAGCTAAGTTGATTTTTTCAAGACTCTTGCATTTGGATATACTTTCAGGGAAAAAACCTGACAATTGGTTCTTGTGCAATTCTAGAACAGATAAAGATTTACAAGACTCGAATCGAGGGATAATGCCAGAAATGTTGCAAGAATATGCAGAAAAATTCTGAAGGGTAGGCAAAGACCAAGTCTTTTCTGGGATTACACCTCCAAGATTTTTGTTATTAGACACATTAAAATACTGAAGATTTGGAGATTGAAATATATCATCAGGAATCCCACCAGTGAACCTATTCCTAGACATGTCTACATAAGATAAATCAGGAAGACTACTAAATTTCAAAGGAATCTCACCTGAAAACGAATTATCTTCGATTCGAACACGAACGAGGGAAGAACAATTGGACAGAGGAGGCAATCCACCCGAAAAATTATTCGAAAACAGGATCAATTTGATCAACACCCCACCAGAACAAATATCAGGGGGGATGGCACCAACCAAGTTATTGGTGGAAACATCAACCCATTTCAGCTTTGAGTACTTTCCCAAGTCATTTGGAAGTGACCCAGAAAAGAAATTGCTCCAAATCAAAAGGGATTCTAAATTAGGAAGCTTTGCTAAACCTTGAGGAACAGGGCCATCCATCTCATTATACATAAGACTGAGCAATTTCAAATTCTTGAGCTCAGAAAAACTCTCAGGAATTGGGCCAGTGAGCAAATTATCAGAAAGATCAAAACTTTCAAGAGAGGAAATCTTGCTGAACTCATTTGGAATCGACCCGGAAATTTGATTTCGAAAGAGGAAAAGGGTGTGCAGCTTTGAAAGATTGGTGAGTTGAATTGGGATTGAGCCAGAAAGATTAGCACCAGCAATGTCAAGATATTGAAGCTCACTCATATTACCAAATTGCCATGGAATGCCTCCTTGGTATGAATTATACCCAATCTCCATGTGGGAAACTGTTTTAAGCTTCCCCAATTCAGATGGAAGATTTCCAGAAAGATAATTTCCAGCCAAATGAATGAACTCAAGAACTTGAAACATACCATATTGACCAGGAATTGACCCATTGAAGTAACTTCCAGCAAAGTTGAGAACTTTGAGGGTAGAAATTTCAGAAACATCAACAGGCAAAGACCCAGAAAAGCTATTGCTAAATGCATCAAGAACAACAAGGTGCTGTAAATTTGAGATTCCTGTTGGAAAAGTGCCAGAAAAATTGTTTCTACTAATATCCAAACTAATTAAATTGGAAAGATTGAAGATTCCAACAGGGAGTTTTCCAGAGAAAGAATTGTGACTTATGTTGAGATCAACAAGGTCAATCAAGAAACTGAATTGATTTTCTGATAGAAACCCACCAAGATTTTTCATGGAGAGGTCTAACCCAATGACTGCAGTTGAATTTTTGCTGCAATTGACACCTGACCAAGAACAAGCTTGAATCTTTTGAGATGGGTTTTCATCTTGAGGGATAAACCAATCAGTCAATGCATTGGAATCATCAATTAGCTCTGATTTTAAGCTCAAGAGAGCTTCTGAGATGGGATCAATGGTGGAATTTACAGAGATGAAAATGAAGGAGAGAGTGAGGAGTTTGAAGAAGGGGTACTTGGAAAACTCCATTGGGATTCGAGAGAGAGAGAGAGAGAGAGAGAGTGTGTGTGTGTCAAGGTGCAGAAGAAAACAGGGAAATTTGTTGACAACTGATTTCATTGTCCATTAATATACTTCTCTCTTTTGTACCAAGAAAATAAAAAATAATATACTTCTCTCTTTTCAAATTGGATGTTATTTTAACAATTTTTTTTTTTTTAGGTTGGGCATAAAAGAAGTTTACAAAATGATGGATACAAAGTGAGGTGACGATATTTTATTGGTTGCATCGATTGTAGACCCGCCACACTCTAATCAAAAACACCAATAGAATTCTGACACATCATTTTGTAAGCCACATTTTGTGGCATTTTTTTGTGACTTTATATTTACCTTTTTTTTAAGGGTCCATTTTTATTTTATTTTATTTTAATACTCCCTCCGTCCCATTTTAAGAGTAAAAAAATTGGTGGGTTCAAGAATTAAGGAAAAAGGTGATGTGTTGTGAGTGTTGATTGTTGGGCAGGAGAGATAAAGTGAGGGTAGAAACGAGTTAGTGGATAATTGTTATGAGTATAACATATAGGACCCACTTTTCATTTTAAGATTTTGACTCTTAAAATGAGACGTCTTTTTAGGAATTTTTTGACTCTTAAAATGAGACGGAGCGAGTAATGTGCAATTGTGAAGAAAATACGGAGTACTTATCTAGTGTACTAAAAGGGCTTTGGACTCTAGGGCCCCTCACTACCAACTTATATTATAAATAAGGACTCAACAGATCACTAATACCAAAGACACCCCTCACTTGCAAAAAGATGCAAGATGACTAAAATGCCCTCATATCTCCTCTTACCCTTACTTTTTTGGTCAAATCATAGTCAAACTCTTATAACTGACACATAATTAACATATAAGAGTAAAAAAAAATTCATTTTTTTCATTTTTTAGAAAAATAATAATAATATAAGACTCATTTTTTTTCACTTTTTCCAACTTTTAATAAAAAAAATAAAATATATTTTTTGGTCAAATCCGGTCAAACTCTCATAACTGACGTATAAGACAAGTTCTGCTCTTATAATAAGATTATAAGACTCATTTTTTTTTACTTTTTCCAATTTTTAATAATAAAATTTTTTTGGTCAAATCCGGTCAAACTCTCATAACTGACGTATTAGACCAGTTCTACTCTTATAATTAGACTATAAGAGTAATTTTTTTTTCACTTTTTCCAACTTTTAATAAAAAAATAAAAAATATTTTTTGGTCAAATCCGGTCAAACTCTCATAACTGACGTATAAGACAAGTTCTACTCTTATAATTAGATTATAAAACTCATTTTTTTTCACTTTTTTCAACTTTTAATAAAAAAATAAATAATATTTTTTGGTCAAATTCAGTCAAACTCTCATAACTGACGTATAAGACCATTCTACTCTTATAATTAGACTATAAGAGTCATTTTTTTCACTTTTTCCAACATTTAATAAAAAAATAAAAAATATTTTTTGGTCAAATCCGGTCAAACTCTCATAACTGACGTATAAGACAAGTTCTACTCTTATAATTAGATTATAAGACTCATTTTTTTCATTTTTTTCACTTTTAATAAAAAAATAAATAATACTCCCTCCGTCCCATTTCAAATTGCAAAAGTTGCCAAAAAGGGTGTCCCAACTAAAATTGCAAAATCCAAAAATGGCAAGTTTTAACCCACTTGCACACTCACATCCACTAACCCACTAACTATTCTCTACCCCACTTTCTCTCTCCCACTCAACTATCAACACTCACAACACATCACCTTTTTCACTTTTTCCCTTAATCCCCGTACCAACCTAGTATTTGCAATTTGAAATGGGACGGAGGGAGTATATTTTGGTCAAATCCGGTCAAACTCTCATAACTGACGTATAAGACAAGTTCTACTCTTATAATTAGATTATAAGAGTTATTTTTTTCACTTTTTCCAACTTTTAATAAAAAAATAAATAATATTTTTTGGTCAAACTCTCATAAATGACGTATAAGACCAGTTCTACTCTTATAATTAGACTATAAGAGTAAATTTTTTCACTTTTTTCCAACTTTTAATAAAAAAGTAAATAATATATTTTAGTCAAATCCGGTCAAACTCTTATAACTAACGTATAAGATCAGTTCTACTCTTATAATTAGAGTATAGGTGCCAATTGTTTTTCACTTTTTTCAAAGTTTAATAAAAAAATAAATAACATTTTTTGGTCAAATCCGGTCAAACTCTCATAACTGACATATAAGACCAGTTCTACTCTTATAATTAGATTATAAGACTCATTTTTTTTTTCACTTTTCCAACTTTTAATAAAAAAATAAAAAATATATTTTAGTCAAATCCGGTCAAACTCTCATAACTGACGTATAAGACCAGTTCTACTCTTATAATTAGACTATAAGAGTCAGTTTTTCACTTTTTCCAACTTTTAATAAATATATAGCAATTGTTGTTAAAAAAAAATGCAATTGTAGCATCAGTGCATTCATCCCATTTATAAAACAACCACAATAAAATTTCAATTTCCAGTGCAATGTAACCAAATCAGACCAAAATTAATGTTCAACGAAAATAAACAGAAGCTCTGGATATGAGGAGGCCTTTCATTGATTCAATGCAGAACATGATTTGAAGTTCTCCTGTTCTGATTCGATTATGTGATCGGCGGACGTCGGAATCCAGAGGCCGCCGGCTATTCCCACTTTCTGCATTTCTTCGTTGATTTCGCACAGATCTAAACCAGATCTAAAGAGAAGATGATGAGAGAGATAAAAAGGCGGTGAGGAGGAAGGAAATAGGTTGCCGGCGGGGTGAGACACCAGTGGAGAAACGAAGGGGAGGTAATGGCGTCGGAGAAGAAGATCTAGGTCTCCGGGTGGTCAGATCTGGAGATCGAAGAGGCGGTTGGCGTCGGAGAAGGAGATCGGAGAAGCAGATGGCGAGTGACATAGACGGGAAACAGTCGCCGTCGCCGGAGATGCGCAGATCTGTTCGGTTGCAGATAAGGAAGACGAAGGGAGAATAAGAATCGTCGGTCGGAGATGAGGAAACGAAAGGACAAGCAGAGATATCCGGTCGCCGGAGAAGCAGAGATATCTGGTCGCCGGAGAAGCAGAGATTGACGGCCGGAGGAGGGAGTGGTGGTGAGATGGAGAGAAAATGTGCGTGCGTTTGTGTGTGAGATTGTGTGTCGTGAATGAGTGGAGAGGGGAGGCTAGGGTTTTATTTG
The DNA here is from genome assembly GCA_026119855.1 of Campanula takesimana. Taxonomy (NCBI): domain Eukaryota; kingdom Viridiplantae; phylum Streptophyta; class Magnoliopsida; order Asterales; family Campanulaceae; genus Campanula; species Campanula takesimana. The sequence continues at coordinate 880,579 of JAOWBW010000016.1, forward strand.
GGGGCGGGGGTAGTTTAGGTATTTAGGTAATTTTGTTGACTGGTCAACAAATCTGAGGGGTATATGTGGAAATATCATCTTAAAAGGACTCCTTATTTGGGATTTGAAAAGGGCCTCTCCTTAAAATGGAATAACATATGAGTGGGGAGGGCCCTAAAGGAAAAACCCCGTACTAAAATGGTTTAATTATAGAGTCATTCTTAAAGTTTTCTTCAAGTGATTTAAAAGAGGTAGAGAAACGCTAATTATTTAAATACTTTAATTAAATTTAACCATTTCAAATAATTATATTACTCCCCCGTTTCAAAATAACGAGTTGTACTTCTACATACCACTAGCAGAGTGCCCGTGCTACGCACGGGATCAAAACTTCCGAGGGTGTTTCATGAATTTTATTAATATGAAGTCTTAATTGGACTTTTAAGTTAATCAACTTCTGAGAATCTATATTATGCTTTTGCGTTATTTGGGTGTAATAGATCATGTCGTCTTCTTCAATCGGAGATCAATAATTTAGGGTGAAGTCTTCAACAAAAACTTTTGAATCATTTCATTTTGATCCTTCTCGGTCTTAGCAATTTCTCTAACTTCAATCTCTTCATTCATCATACTTTCGTAGATTGATGTATATGATTGTCAGGCATAGGTATTTGAAAATTACTATTTCGAAGCATCTTACTAATGATCCAGCTGCAATCGAGTATAATTTCTGAAATTACAGGTATGAATCATCTTCTTTCAGTGTTTCTTCTTATCTCCTTAAAGCTGGTTTTGATGCGAAGTGTTTCATCTTTTTTAATATCGATGTTGCTTGAATTTATTCCGCTGACATTGAATAGACACGACTCTTCGATTTGAGACGTCAATTAGAGGAATAGGTGTTAATGTCGACTTCTAAACTTCCATTATAAATAAGAACTACTACACATTGAATATGACATCACCTAATTTTGATTCTAGTGGCTTCTCCATCGGAAATCCCCCAACCTCCTAACCCTCAACTTCACCTTTTAACTGATAATTCTGTTCTTTTCAATACTGATGAATTGATATCTGACATAGCAAACTATGTGTTCGTCGATAAAAGGTGTGAGGAGGTTAAGTTTCTCTTACTTCGTGGTGGTGCAAATATGTAAGACAGACTCGAGATCTTTTGTGCCCCTAACAATGTCCCTGTATTTCTAATAGATCAGGTGCATTACGTGTGGTCAGGTGGTAATGAAAATCCTAATCCTACTAACTTGCCTAGGGTCCTTATGAGTTTTATGTTTCATTCTGAGGACTATCTTGGTGGGGAGGATTTGGCTGTGAAGTTCAGTAGTTATGTTGAGCGTATGAATCTAGATGTTACTGTGCTAAGTGAAAGTGTCGGTTTTAGAAACCGTAATGTCCATTCAATGTTGATGACTCAATACGATGATTTCAAAATGATGAAGCTATTGAATGGAAGCCAAAATATCTTGTGGTTTTACTATAAAAGCAGTTAAATCTATGTTGAAGGGTCAATGGATGTGAATGTTAGCTTAGTTAACGTGAAGCATGTACCAAGACATGAGATTCTGTCATGTCCGTCTGTGAATTGATTAAGTTGAATGATGTTTGACTTTTAGGGTTCTTTGTTGTTTATGGTGTTGGATATAATGCCCTAGGCCCTTGAGAAAGGCCTATGCATTATATCATAGCTTCATTGTTATAGAGATAACAAACCCGATTATTATATCTTTTGCATGTTTATTATGATAATCATTGTCCCTAGCACTTATGAAGGGCTAGCAGAAGTTTAATGAATAATCATATGATGATTATAGCGCATAGGATGCAGATTAAACTTATGGGTACATGTTGGAGAACAAGTACCGAATAGACCCGTTATGAGATTTATGTCATGGTCAAATGTCATAATTAAATCTCATAATAGTTATATCATTTGAATCCTTAAACCTGAGATTATCATGGTCTTCCCCATGATGAACATTATGTTTGACGTACTCAAACGCTACCCCTAACCGGGTGGTTATAAAGGCTACGATTGGCATAATCGGATTCTTGTAGGGAAGAATGATAAGTCAAGATGAGATTTGTCCCTCTCTCAAGAGAGATATCTGCATGGACACTCGATGAGTGAGACTGATGATAGTGTACGGCCGTACCCAAATGAGTTGAAGTGTTCAAAGTCATTTTCTCATATCAATCTACTCGGGATCGAGAAAGCAATGGACAACATAAGTTGACGTGGACCATGACTTATGTCCAATATGATATCGCGTGACAAAGAGATTGTGATATGTTCTATAAGGTTACTTTGGACTTCCAAAGTTATACTAATTGGGTGGTCGTAATGGCTTGCTAGAGTCCGCTTATGACTTACGAGTTCTGACTCGTTCGGACTCGTTGCCAATATAGTATAATCCTATTGGGTCACACAGAATAGAACGGATTGAAAAGGCAAAATTTGGGATTTTGAGCAAACCCACCGTATGGATATATAATCACCGCACGGCTCATCAGTACGGCTGGTCTCCCGTATCAGTCCAGTTTGTTCAGTTTTCTTATTGGACAAGGAATCCCGATCCCAAACGGAATTAGGTCAGACCCTTATATATTATATTCAGCCGAGTTTGACAGCCTCTAATGATGATTTTGGAAATCACAAACAATTGTTTTAGAAACAATAAAATATAGAGAGGTATGATTATTTATTTTGAGATTGAGAGTCATCAAAATACAATGATCAATAGAGCAAAATAATCCCGACGAAGAAATCATTTCTTCATCATGCCTTGGGTCTAGCAATCCAGATCAAGAAGGTGTTCTTGATATCCGTTTGACGTGTGGATACCGATAGAGGGTGTTTGCTTTAGCACCTTAAAGTCCGTGTTCATGGATTCGATCTTCAAGGGTATGTCTTCTTTCATCTTGTATTTAATCTAATCAACATGCACGGGGCTCATGGGTGTTTGATTTACATGTTTTATTCCGCTGCGCATGATGCATCAAAACCCAACTGTGGTATCAGAGCTCCGTTCATTGTTGATTATTTTAATACATCATGTTTAAATTATTTAATTCGATTATATGAATTTTGCATGATGACAAAGATGAATGTGTGATTTGAATTTTATATGCGATATGAAATTTATGAGCATGAATATGGGGATGATGTAATTATTTGTTTTGATGAGATCCATATGAATAATTGCATGTTGGGATTATCAATAAATAATTGGATTATATGTATTGATAATTTAGATCTATTTTGTATATGTAATAAATTGTTTATTCTTGATATTGATTAGATCTAATTAAATTCGTAATCTGTAATATTCGTGTTGGTTTAATCTGATTAATGCATGAACACGACATTGGGATCGAAGAATTTTAAAATTCTGGAAATCTGGAAAACTGGGCTGGACCACCGTACGGCGGCCTCGGCGGCGCACGCCTTGTGACCAGCCGTACGTCTGCTTAGGTTTATTCTGGACAGATTGTTTTGTTTTTCTGATTGTTCTGTAAATCGTTTACAGAATTCGAATCAGAAATCGAATCTGGTTTCAGATGGCTGGTTTTTGAAACCGTATTTCCTGAAATATGATCCAATCCAGAAAATTGCAGAAATCAGAGTTTTGAAGAGTTTAGAATTGCTGTAGTCTATGATATTGATGAGACAATGAATGATCTTGAAACAAGCTGTTTTTCTATACGAAATTGTGGATGCCTTTTGGCTTAGTATCGGCCGTATACAAAAGTTACTTGGTTTCTTGATCTTAGTACAAGATTTTGGATGTCTTTTGGCTTAGTTTCGACCGTACGTTTTGTGCTCTCAATATTTAGATGTTCTGCGGAAACAAAGTTTCAGAATTTATCACTTTGAACAAAATGCAAATTGTTTGCAAGAGAAGGAAACTAAATTTAGATTAATTCATTGCATGGACCAATGGCAGGCTTACGCCTTGTTTCTGGGAATGCGAATGAAATATCCAATCTGTAAATTGTTTACAGATAATTTAGATTACGTCCCCGTAATGTTGCTTCATAATTGAATCACAATATTTTGCTTCCGTCAATTAATTTGATTAGTTGACATACTCTATGCAAAGACTATATTATATTATGTTTGACATAATTAAATATATGATGCATGTCTCTATGTAAATAAACCTTCTTAAAATTTAAGTCTTGTGCCAATCCATGATTTAAACACTTGTGAGTACATGGGTAGTTTTATGTGGGTTACGCCATAGCGTAGGTACATTAATTCTATTCATCTATGAGCAATATGAGGAAACAGTGATTCCTATACGTTTAAAATGGTTTGACTTAATTAGGCTATCAAAACAGTTTTGGGCCTAAGGCACTGATGAGATTAAAACATGTTAGACATAAGATGTCTAAAATCTCATAAAGGATCTAAGAGTCACATATGATGTGATTGATAAGGAGTTATCTACCTAAATAACCTATTTTGAGCAGTCGTGCCCTAGCCGACTCAATGAGAATAAGCTTAAGAATTGTTCTAAAGCAAGAACGGAAATTATGAATTCTTAATAAATCCTATTCCTAAGAAACCTAAAGACGGACAAAGACATTAATTAGAATCATGTGGATGAATCTATGGATGTCAATTGTTCTACGACTTGCTACCATATGTTTAGAACCTTAGAAGTATCTGAAACATATGAATGCTTATGTGATAAGAAATCATGTAGGAAGCGTTCCTACAAGCAAGAAACAAAAGAAAGTTTGACATTGATTAGAGCCTAACATTCATATGATGAATGAAATGTATATTAATAAGTTCTCATGTTTTGAACATGGAGAGACATATTAATAACCTTATATGGCTTGATAATCAAGTTAGTTTGGAACTAACATACGGATTTGATATTAATTCTTAAGCGACATTGATGTTTAAAAATGCTAAGTCTTAATATCAAATGGAAACCTTCTCAAACTCTAAAGGTTAATAAGGACAAGGGTTTAAGATAAAGGCAAGACAAGAGTTGTCAAGACTAAGGAAATATTTGTAGATAAAACCTAAAATCCAAATGATGTAATTGCTACCATGGCAATATGATTGACCATTGGAAGAATTATAATTTGAATTAAAAGATCAAAAGGAAGTGTAGTAGGACTACCACTTCAAGTATTTATGTTAAAATTATACTTAAAAGGGTAAAGATTAACCTATGTGTTGATAATGATGCAATGGTTGCAACATTGATCATAGGAACTTGCGAAGTGTCTTTACCTAGTGGGTTTATAATTGTTTTGAACAATGTTGTGATGTTCCTACTTTAACTAGAAATATTATTTTGGCTTCTTCATTAGAAGACTATAGATATTTCTTATTTCGAATAAGAAATTGTTCCATTAAATATGAATTGCTTTATTGTATTGCTAATCATATAAATTGGACTATATATCCTTATCTTGGAAGAACAAAATAATGAGTTTAATGTAAATAATGGAAATCTGAATCTAAGAATGTAAGCATTACATTCTTAAAGCATTAATGTCTATATCAATAATAAGAAACACATATCTAAAATTTCATGGGACGGTCTTTTAAATTCACATGATTTCGAATCATGTGATATATGTGAATCTTGGATATTGATGAAGACACCTCTTACTAGTTAGTAGTAAAAGGAAAATACTCTTTTGGACTTATACATATTGATGTATGTAGTTCACGAAAGTAACAATGCTTGGAAATGATTTCGGTATCTTATGGCAAAAGTATTTGTGTAATTTGATCTGATCAAAGTAATAAATATTTGAACCGTGGACTTGATGAGAATTCTGCAGAAAGTCTGCAAAATAAAAAAAAAAACAGAAATCTACAGATTGTCTGCAAACTGCTGTCTTTCGCCTCATAATAAGTTAAATTGATCTTTAATTAAACCTCTGGATTATGTGCTGGAAACAGATGTGCTTACAATGAAATGAGTTTCATCTAAGAAGGTTCGACTGATACCATATTAGATATGGAATGAAAGAAAACTTGGTTTGTTTTTCATTAAGATTTATGACGTGATACTTTTGTGAAAGGTGTTGGACAAAATCACACCCAAATCTAATTAATGTATTTTCATGAGATATCTTAAAGATATTAATTTTACACTCTTTTGAGTACAAATCGTTTGTTACTGTAAATAGCACTTTCTAGATAAATTGTTTATCTCTAAAGAACTAGTGGGCGTAAAATATATCTCAAAGAGTTTGAGGCCCAGAAAATAACATAGAACCTAAGATGGAAGTTGAACAAAATTGCACAAGGAGTTGTTGAAATTCGTTCAAGTATTCACAAATTGTTTGCATATATGATAGGATACTATCTATAACAAGAAATATTGATTTCTCGTAATAGAAAGTAATAAGGAAGATATCATTGAGAATGATTGACTTATTACCTATCAAGATGCAATGACCACTCCGGATTTAGATCAATGACTTGGAGTCATAAAATCTAAAAGTGCAATCCATGTATCATAATCAAGTTTCGAACTTGATTGTTCTACCCTAAGGCTTAAAAACCAAAGGATAGAAAATGAGTTTTCTTGGAGAAAACGGATATGGATAGCAAAGTGCATATTATTAAAGCACGACTAATTGGGTAAAGTTAATTCATAATATCGATTATGATAAAAATTTGTCACCTACAGTCATGCCTAAAATTATTAGAATTCTAATTGTCATGACCTCATATTTTGAATATGAAATATGACAAATGGATGTCAAAATAGCTTTCCCTAACATGAATGGAAAAATTTCTCAAAAGTCCTTTAAACAAAACAATTTTTTCAAAAAGGACAGACAATTTCCTTTATTTCGTTTGGGTCCACTAGATGGAAAGCTTATTCCCATTAGGTCCTCTGTTTTTTTAATGACATAATTTAATCCCGAAATTACCCCTCCCTTCCTTCACTCATTCACACAGACACTTTCTCTCTCAACCCTCACTCTCTATCTCTCTCTCTCTAAAACCTCCTTTCCCGTCATCCATCTCACCCGTCGGCGACCTCTCCGGCGACCTTTAGGACTTCGACCTCCCAAATCTAGCTCCTCCTTTGCTTCTTCGTTCGGATCCGGCGCCGGTTCCCCCTCCTCCGTCCCCCCTCTCCATTCTGGCCAAGACTTAGAGGGCGACGATGTCCGGCCAATCTCCTCAATCGCCGGTCAGATCTGCAAATTCCGGCGAACATACCACGCCACCATCGTCAATCAGACATGAAAACTTGGGGCCATTTTCCCTCTTCCAAGTTAACTTCGTCGACTGTCTTTTGACACGGGAGAAGCAAGAGATTTCAGATCGACTATGGCTGCATAGATGGTGCAATAGCTAGCAGATCTTTGATGGTTCTGCTAACTTGTTAGGTTTGGCGGAGGGAGATACAAATCGGTGACGGCGCTGTTGGGTTGACGGCACCGCTAAGGAAAAGATAAAGATCATATGGCACACGTCAGCGTAAGAGATGAAGATGAAATTGACGGCAGTAATGGTGGATTCAGAAAAACATAAAGAAGGGGAGAATCAGGGAGGGAGGGGAAAGAAGAGGGGTGTGACAATTTAGGATGTTGCTGCTGGTTTCTCCATTGCTTCAGATGGAAGTCCATGGTTGCAGTTGCAGAAAGAGGAAGTGTGTGTGTTTTAGTGTGTGAGAGAGAGTGATATGTGTCTAATTTGATTTGGTTTTTGGGTTTATAATAAGTGAATAGTGAAAGCTTTTTGCAGAGAGAAGTGTTGGGGGGACTTTGACTCTTTATAGTCTTTTTGCAGGAAATAGAGTGAGGTGAAAGGTGGTTGTAGTGGAGGGTGCTGCCAAGTTGAATAGAAGCCTCTAGGGCACTTGAGTAGAGAGAGTCAGATAAGACAGTTGAGAGGATATTTAATCAAATACTGTAATATTACTCTCAGAGTTTAATTACACCCTCCGTCCCGAACTAAGGTTCTTAGTTTGACTTTACACGGAAATTAAGAAAATATAAATGTTGTGAGTATGAAAAGTAAAGTAGGAGAAAGTAGGAGAGAGAAAGTGGGTTGAAAGTTTTTGTTGTGAGAATGACAAGTGAGTCCCATTGTCCATTTTAGGTAATAAAGCAACTAAGAATCTTAGTATGGGACAAACCAAAGAAGAAAGTAAGAACCTTAGTCTGGGACGGAGGGAGTACAAAAAATAAGAACAAAAAAAAAATAAAAAATTTGTGTGAACATGAGTGAGAAAGTGTGATACTCTCTCTCCCATACTAAAAAAGTTTTAATTTTTTTTTTTATTCCGGACTATAATTCTTAGTTATTTACTCCTTCCATTTCATGTGACTTGAAGACCAAAATTTTGGCACATAAATTATGGAAAAGTAAGAGAGAGAAATAGTGAGAGCAGGTGTTTGTGAGTATGAAAAATCAAATAGGAGAGATAATGAGTGGGTGGAATAGTAAGTTGATTGATATTATGAGTGTAAAAGTAAAGTAGGAGAGATAATGAGTGGGAAGAATAGTAAATATTCTTTACCATTTTGGGCAGTCTCAAGTGATGTGGAACGGACGTAAAAGGAAATAAGTCTCAAGTGACATGAAACGGAGGGAGTATTACTTACTCCCTCCGTCTCTCTTAAATCTACAAAAATTACCCTTTTGGTTGTCCCACTTTAATCTATAAAGACCCAAAATGGAAATGTTTTAATACTTTTAAAAGAATGGGACCCACTTGTCATACTCACAATAACTATCCACTCACTATTTTCTACCCCACTTTCTCTCTCCTACTCAACCATCTATACTCACAACACATCAACTTTTTCTCTTTCTCCTTAATTAATGACTATAGGCCTGTGACATATTTTTTAGTGTTTTTATAGATCCGTGTCATGGCTCTCAGTGTTTTTATAGGTATGTGACTTGTCTCTCACTATTTTTATATGTCTGCGACATGTCTCTCAGTGTTTTTATAGGTATGTGACATGTCTCTCAGTATTTTTATAGGTCTGCGACACGTTTCTCAGTGTTTTTATAGGTTTGCGATATAGTTCTAAGTGTTTTTATAGGTATGTGACATGTCTCTCAGTGTTTTCATAGGTCTGCGACATGTCTCTCAGTATTGTTATAGGTATGTGACACGTTTCTCAGTGATTTTATAGGTTTGCGACATAGTTCTAAGTGTTTTTTTAGGTATGTGACATGTCTCTCAGTGTTTTCATAGGTATGCGACACATCTCTCAGTGTTTCTATAGGTCTGAGATATGTCTCTCAGTGTTTTTATAGGTCTGAGACATGTCTCTCAGTGTTTTTATATGTTTGAGATATGTCTCTCAGTATTTTTATAGGTCTGAGACACTTGTCTCAGCATTTTTATAGGTCTGTGACATTGCTCTCAATGTTTTTATATGTATGTGACATGTATCTCAGTGTTTTTATAAGTCGGAGATATGACTCTCAATGTTTTTGTAGGTTTGAGACATGGATATCAATGTTTTTATTGGTCTACGACATGGCTCTCAGTGTTTTAACAAGTGTAAGACATGGCTATAGGTCTGCGATATGTCTCTTAGTGTTTTTATAGATATGCGATGGCTAAAGGTCTGCGATATGTCTCTTAGTATTTTTATAGATATGTGACATAGCTCTCAGTGTTTTTATAGGTATGTGACTTTTCTTTCACTATTTTTATAGGTCTGCGACATGTCTCACAGTGTTTTTATAAGTATGTGACATGTCTGTCATTATTGTTATAGGTCTGCGATACGTTTCTCAGTGTTTTAAAGGTTTGCGACATAGTTCTAAGTGTTACGTATGTGACATGTCTCTCAGTGTTTTTATAGGTCTGCGACACGTCTCTCAGTGTTTCTATAGGTCTGAGATATGTCTCTCAGTGTTTTTATAGGTCTGCGACACGTCTCTCAGTGTTTCTATAGGTCTGAGATATGTCTCTCAGTGTTTTTATAGGTCTGAGATACGTCTCTCAGTTTTTTTATATATCTGAGACACGTCTCCCAATGTTTTTATAGATTTGAGATATGTCTCTCAGTGCTTTTTATAGGTTTGAGACACTTGTCTCAGTATTTTTATAGGTCTGTGACATAGCTCTCAGTGTTTTTATATGTACGTGACACGTATCTTAGTGTTTTTACAAGTCGGAGACATGACTCTCAATGTTTTTATAGGTTTGTGACATGTATCACAGTGTTTTTATAGGTCCGCGGCATGACTCTCAGTGTTTTAATAGGTTTGTGACATGGTTTTCAATGTTTTTAGAGGTATGTGATATGTTTCTAAGTGTTTTTATGTGTATGTGACATGTCTCTCAGCGTTTTTATAGGTATGTGACGTGGTTCTAAGTGTTTTAATTGGCATCTGACATAGTTCCAAGTGTTTTTATAGGTATGTGATATGGTTATAAGTGTTTTTATTGGTGTGTGACATGGTTCTAAGTGTTTTTATAGGTATGTGATATGGTTCTAAGTGTTTTTATAGGTATGTGACATGACTTTCAAGGTTTTTATAGGCATGCGACATGTCTCTCAGTGTTTTTATGCGTTTATGATATGACTTTTTAGTGTTTTTATAGGTTTGAGACATGATTCTCATTGTTTCTAAGAGTCTGAGACATGAATCTCAGAGCGGGATGAAAATATGACTTGAAAATATGGCATGGAAAGAGGGAGCACCCTTATAATGGGTAGTTAGGGGTATTCTTGGCTATTTTTGTCCCTTGGGTTTTTGAGCAATTAGAAAAATATTGTGTCTTCTTTAGAAATAAAAGTTAGAATGAAGGGCTTTTAAGAAAATGTCCCAACATGAATATACTTTAGGATGTGTTTGATACAACCTAAAAGTTTTGATCCATAAAATTTTAATAAAATATGTAAGTTGCGGAAATTCATGAGATGGATTGAAGCAAACTACTTGGAGTGAAATTTTATTTTTATATAGTATTCAAAGAGTTTAAATTCATCAAATATGTGGTTACAATAAATTTAGTGGGAGCGTAACATTATTCCTAGTCTAATATATGTGGTTGACATATAATTCATTTTGAAAGAGTTTCTAAATGAAAGACTTGGATCAAGCCGCCTATATCCTTGGAAATTTGATTTATGGAGATAATTCTAAAAGATTGATTGGTAAAAAGTCAAAGTACTAAGATAGACAAGATAGTGAAAAGTTCACTATGCAAGACTCTTGGAGAGGTTACTTGCAAATGTCTAATGGCATCACTCTTGACAAGATTTAGTCTTATTGGAAGACTGATGAGCAAGAGTACATGATTAGAATTCCATATGCTTCGGCAATTGGATCTATCATGTAAGCCAAGTTAATGTACTAAGACCGGATGTCTCATATACTTGGAGTATGATGAGATAATACCAATCGGGTCCTAGTGAAAGTCACTAGATAAGAAACACTGTTATGTTCTTGTAAAGGAACTGAAGGATGCATTCTTGATCTTTGATGGAATGAAAGATGATCTTGTAATAGTTACATATATTCATTCTTACAAACCAACAAAGATAAATATTGCAGTATAAATACATGTTTATATTTAATAATGGTGTTAGAAAAATTCTAAATGTACCATTACTATTCTACAAAAGGTTGAGTATCTAGTGGCATGGGATGCAACTAGAAAATTGTTTGGATTAAGATATTAATTAGTAAACAATAAATCGTTTCTAGTGTTACTAATTGATGTACCTTAATTGTGTCAATAATTGTTATTGCACAAATCAAGGAACTAATGTCTTATCTAAACATATACTCAGACGTTTCTATCTTACTCGAGAAATCGTCAAAGATGGGAGATGTCAATATATGCAAAATACCTTATGATGATAACAAGGATAATCATCCTACATAAGCTCGCTTACAATTATGATGGAGATCATAACTAAGCTCAATAGATATTGGATACACGTTGATTGGGCCTAGTTCAAGTGGGAGATTGTTGGATATTATGCCCTAGGCCCTTGAGAAAGGCCTATGCGTTATATCATAGCTTCATTGTTATAGAGATAACAAACCCGATTATTATATCTTTTTCTTGTTTATTATGATAATCATTGTCCCTAGCACTTATGAAGGGATATCATGAGTTTAATGGATAATCATATGATGATTATAGCGCATAGGATGCGGATTAAACTTGTGGGTACATGTTGGAGAACAAGTACTGGAGAGACCCGTTATGAGATTTATGTCATGGTCAAATGTCATAATTAAATCTCATAATAGTTATATCATTTGAATTCTTAGATCTGAGATTATTATAGTCTTCCACATGATGAATATTATGTTTGACGTACTCAAACGCTACCCCTAACCGGGTGGTTATAAAGGCTACGATTGGCATAATCAGATTCTTGTAGGGAAGAATGATAAGTCAAAATGGGATTTGTCCCTCTCTCAAGAGAGATATCTGCTTGGCCACTCAATGAGTGAGACTGATGATAGTGTACGGCCGTACCCAAATGAGTTGAAGTGTTCAATGTCATTTGCTCATATCAATCTACCCGGGATCAAGAAAGCATTGGACAACATAAGTTGACGTGGACCATGACTTATGTCCAATATGATATCGCGTGACATGGGGATTGTGATATGTTCTATAAGGTTACTTTGGACTTTTAAAGTTATACTAATTGGGTAGTCGTAATGACTTGCTAGAGTCCGCTTATGACTTACGAGTTCTGACTCGTTGCCAACATATTATAATCCTATTGGGTCACACACAATAGAATGGATTGAAAAGGCAGAAAATATGGGATTTTGAGCAAACCCACCGTACGGCTATATACTCACCGTACGGCTCATCAGTACGGCTAGTCTCCCGTATCAGTCTAGTTTGTTCAGTTTTCTTGTTGGACAAGGAATTCCGATCCCAAACGGAATTAGGTCAGACCCTTATATATTATATACAGCCGGATTTAACAGCCTCTAATGATGATTTTGGAAATCACAAATAATTGTTTTAGAAACAATAAAATATAGAGAGGTATGATTATTTATTTTGAGATTGAGAATCATCAAAATACAATGATCAATGGAGCAAAATAATACCGACGAAGAAATCATTTCTTCATCATGCCTTGGGTCTAGCAATCCAGATCAAGAAGGTGTTCTTGATATCCGTTCGACATGTGGATACCGATAGAGGGTGTTTGCTTTAGCACCTTAAAGTCCATGTTCATGGATTCGATCTTCAAGGGTATGTCTTCTTTCATCTTGTATTTAATCTAATCAACATGCACGGATCCGGGCTCATGAGTGTTTGATTTACATGTTTTATTCCGCTGCGCATGATGCATCAAAACCTAACATAAGGAAGTGAAAACAATCCTTTTTTTTGTTTTAGGATTATGTTGTTGGTATTTTAATTTGGAATAAGATGGGTATGTGTTATGTGTTTTTTTGATCATGTGTATAAAACCTTACATTCAGTTTGGTAATTAAATATTTTGGTAAAATAAAGTAGGTTTTCTAAAAAGCTTTTTCCGAGAATAATTCCCATTATAAATGTTTGTGTTTGTTCTATCATTAAGCTTAATGAAACAGAATAAGTCTCATGTATTATTGTGATAAAACCTCAACATAAATTTATTTTCAATGTCATACAGCAATGGTTTAACAGAATGTCAAATAACATTCTAAAATTGAATAATAAACAAAGAAGTCAAGTCTTTGTGCAGGGGTTAATGAAATGAAATATGTTTTTTAATTAGCTTTATGCAACAGTATTGTCTATTATAAATGTTTTTCTTACTTGTTCATCATAATCCTTAAAGAAACAGAGTAAGTTATTTTAATGGAATGAAATATGTGTTTTAATCAGCTTTATGCAACAATGTTTATCATAATGCTTAATGAAACAAAGTTAGTATTTAGGGTTAATTGCATATTGGTGACATGAGTTTGTGTCACGTTTGCAATCCCTAACCTGAGAGTTTAATTGTGCCAACCAGGCACCTAAGTTTGTCAAATTTTTGCAATGTGGTGAATAAACTAACTTTTCGTTAATTTTTTGACGGACCTAAACACATGTGCTCTGCACATGACTTTTGAGAAGGGTAATCTTGTCAATTAAAAAAATCCTAGGAATAAAAACCAACAAACTCAGAAACTATGCGTAAAAAAAAAAAAAACTCAGAAACTTAGAACCCAAAAACCATCGTTTCCCATTTCTGGCGACGCCATCTTTTTCGGCCGATCGGCGTGGTCCCCTTCACCCACCACCTTTACCCTATAATCTACCCCAACCAAATTCGTCTCATTCTATCTGAGAAATCAAATTACCTTTGACAAAAAAAAATTGCTAAGAAAAAAATAAACTAACAAACTCAGAAACTATGTGTCAAAAAAAAAACTCGAAAACTTAGAACCCAGAAACCTTCCTTTCCCATTTCTGCCAACGATACCATCTTTTTCGACTGATCGGCGTGGTCCCCTTCATCCACCACCCTTACCCTATAATCTAACCCAACCAGATTCGCCTCATTCTATCCCAACCCCACCAAGCCAAGCCGTCCCACGCGCACGCCATCCTAGCCACCCTCAATGCGTAGCTCCGCCTCAGCTTCTACTTCTCAATACGGTCCCTTGCCCTTGCTTCTCCGTCAGCGCCACCGTCTTTTCCATCTCAGTCGTATGCTTCAAATTTATCAGATATGGGTTTGAAATATTTAGTTTGACTCCTTCTCTCTTACTTTCCAGATCCGATTTTGAAATCAAATCAAAAATTGAGGTTGTTGGGTTGAGAATGGAGAGAGTTAGAAGGTGAAGTAGACTAAATGGCGTTGTTGGGGTTGTGAATGGAGATTTGGGGTTGGGAAATGGAGAGAGACGGTGGTAGTGATGTTAAGGATGGTGATGGTGGTGGTGCTAGGGTGTAGGAGATGGGTAATTTGTTTTATTCTTCCCTTTATTTTTAAAAAAATTGCAGTTGATCCCCTCAGTAAACATGTGCCTTGCACAGCCTCTAGGAATCGACAAGATTACCCTTCTGAAATGTCATGTGCGAAGTACATGTGTTTGGTCCATCAAAAAATTAACGAAAAGTTAGTTTATTCACCACATTGCAAAAATTTGACAAACTAAGGTGCCTGATTGGCACAATTAAACTCTTAGGTTGGGGTTTGCAAATATGCCACAAACTCAGGTCACCAATATGCAATTTGCCATAGTATTTACCGAAAGTTAGAGACAATAAAATATACTCCATTCGTATCGGTTGAAGATTCTTAATTTGATTATGCATATTCATCAAAATACACGTAGTTTTAGGATTATCACACCTCCCTTAGACAATCAAATGCTTTTACAGTGAAAACAACTTATAAATAAGAGCAGTTTAGAACAAAAGTGACAAATTTTTATGAGAAATTGTTAAACTGTAATTATTTCAGGACCACAATTTCTCCTAAAAAAAGCATGTATTTTGGGAAGGAAGAACTATTCATAATGCAAATGGTTCGACAGAATTGATGATAATATTAAATTTTTATTGACTTCCAACAGGCTGAGAAATTATATACTCCCTCCATCTTAAATTACATGTAGTTATAGGATTTTCACACATAATGAGAAAAGTAATCAATACATAGGGAAGTTTAGCCAAAGTGTGTCAAAGTTTTATGAAAATTTGTAAAACTGTAAGTAATTTGGGATAAAAATTTTTTTCCCTAAAACTGCATGTATTTTGGGACGGAGGAAGCATTAAAATCCTTTATAACATATGTTTGGGTCAGAAGTAGTTATGTTTTATTACCAAGAGTATTGTTTATTCATTCATTAAATACAAATTCTTGTAAATTATTGTTCTCAAATTATCTGTACTTCTTTTGTATATGTGTATTACATCATTAAATTAATTTTTGATTTGATTTGATTTGAATACATGGAGAATATTTCAAGTGAGAATGTTGATAAAAGAGACTGGTTGCCTAAAGGAGTTGATAAAAAGAGAATAATCCAAATCTTTGAAGCAATTTCAGGTATGTATGATCACTTTATATATGTAAAAGATGATAATGTCTTTGTTAATAATGATGAGTCAGTCAGTTTTGTGAATTAGAATCGAACAATCATGACCAATTGAAAAGTTGTGTCTATTAGTCTTATGCCATAATGTTTTCATGTATCTCTAACTATCTATAAATACTCAATTGGTTGTATAACATAATTCACATCTACTCCTATAGTTTGTTGTTTGTTTCACAAATCCTTGTTTCATAATATGGATGTTCCTGCTTACTTTGACCCTCCACCAGATTATAGCCTAGCCCCAAATCCATCATTATATCTACTTAGATGTGACCCTATTTTCTTTGACTCACAACAACTCAATGGAGATGTACCCAAGTACGTTGTTGCAGATAGGAGGTGTAATAATGTGAGGATTAACATAGAGCGTGGTTGTCCTAAGCAGTTTGATAATGTTCAAGTTTATTGTGCTCCAGATGAATTAAGTAGCAGATCTATCCCTGTTGATGGAAGTAATTATTGGACTAATCTCAATGGATGGTCACGTTCCCCACCAGTAAGCAGTTGCCCTATGTCTTTCATGTTTCTCATGGAAGATTTTGCAACTGATGAAGATATGGCAGTTCAATTTGAGACGTATGTGAAATTCCTGGATCCCGATGTCACTTTAGTAAGAGAAATGGGATCTTGTAATGGTGCTTTCCACACAGTTCTAATGTCACATAATGATGATTTCCAATTGATTGAGCTTAGGGGTGGGGGTAAAATTATCCTTTGGTGTTATTATAACAACAACAAAATTATAGTTGAACGTTCATTAGGTGGAGATATGAGTTTTGTTAACGTCAAGCGTGCTAGATGAAGTTTGTAGTTTAAATATTTTGAAGTTATGTTTTTTTTTAAATATAGATTATTGATGTTACTTTTTTCCCTTTATTATGAATATGAAGTGAAAGACTATTTGCATATTAATATTTATCAAGTAATTATCTTGTTTCCAAAAAAAATTCATCATAAGAAAATTGTAATATTACATATAATATAAACTTTACAACCATTATGATATGTGCAAAGTAAATTAGATAAGTTAAACAATAACATTTACATTGAGCTAACGTTTACTAAGCCATTAAAAACCTAGGTGGATGAAATATTAAGTTTTTTTTTTTTAATATAAAAATGGTTTAATCAGAAGGACGTGGAAGAGAAAAAAGTCATTATAGTTAATCAATAGCTTTTAAGGTAGTTAAATCAATATGCAGTTTACATATGCATGTTGTAAATTCAATTTAGAATCTGACATGAAAATGATCAGAATAATAATACTTAGTACATGTCATGTAACCTTAATCAACAGTAATTGGGAAAGGAAAAAATGATTAGAGTTAATCAATAGCTATTATTAAAGGGCTATACATCTTACTAATGATGTATCAATACATATTTAGTTGTTACATCAAGTAAAATGACATATACCAACTTACTGTTACATACAATTCGAATATACAGATTTATGAATATGGTTAATTAAAGGAAATTTAATCATTATTAATATACATTGCCTATTGAACTTATTTTCAATTTGTATTCTTATGTTATCATCAATTAATATACTATACTTTAAGCCATTTGATCTGACATTCAATTCATATGTGCAGTGTAACATGCAATGATGTGAACTCTTCTATGGCCAAAGCAATGCAATATTGCAACTTGAACAAAACCTTAACAGTTAATACATAAGGTAAATCTTCATACTATAATCATATCCATGATGAAATTTATTCTACCATTTGAATGTTTCATTATAGTTTGAACAATGTTTAGACAGTTATATATTCATATCATTATATTTAGTGTCCAATTATGCTTAATATATGACTTAGTTGATTTCATTTCTTAATAAATTTGTGAAGTCAATTTAAGATGACTGCAATGTGATCCAGGGTATGTGTACTCAAAGTAAGTTTACCAATAATGATTTAGATATATTTAAACCAAAATTAGAATCATAAAAAATATAAAACTAATCAGTGCATGTAAAAATACTTATAATCAGTGCATGTAAAAATATCTTAAATTTCAAGCACCATTACAACCAAACAATGTAAAATCCCTTAAAACATTAATCAACATCATAAAAATTCTTCAAAACTTCAATTCCTTTCTGGCCTTTTTTCGATTTTTGTCTACATCATCACTGACAACATCTAGAGTGTTAATTTTATCTCTCTTCCTTTCCTCATCTACAGAACTGCAATGCAAAACAATTGATAAGTTTAAAAGGAATACATATGTATATTGACAATATATATATTCACTAACCTTGTAAGAAGTACATGCATATTTTCCTCCAAATACGGTGTTTTTACCTCCATCAAATGATCAGTTATTCCAGCTACATTTTTCACTATCTAAATATATACATTTTAAACACATTATATTACTACATTTTTTTAATACAAATGCAATGTTCCACTTATAACAATTTTGTTAAAATATACCTTATCAGAACTTGCTTCACGGATGTCACAATCAAATAAAATCTTCTTCACATTAAAATATTCTCTTCTTTGACCCCTACTTTTCTCATTGAATTCTAGTTGAAATACGTACCATTTTCCAATTATCTTCCTGATTTTCTTTGGTATAGGCCCTCCTACAAAGATGTCACACAACATAAATCCCATGAAATGCTATGACTATTAAGATAAATTATAATTGCTGAAATAACATTTGAAATTTAACCTCATCAACTATCTGCATCAAATCATGTGCCTTGATGTTTATTAGCTTCTCTACTTCTCGATTAAACAAAACACAATTCAAAGACTCAATGTTATCATCTAATTGTGCTTCGACACGGTACCTATACATGTTGACATATATAAATCATTTGAAGATAAATAGATACACATATAGGAAAAAAAATAAAAATAAAATGATTCTTTAAAATATTACCTTAACTCTGGAAACAATTCAAATCTTTTGCAATTGTCGCATCGTAACTTCTCACCTTCAGGTTTAACCTTTTTGTGACACTTTGTACATGCATTATATTTCCAACCATTCTCCTCTTCAATATGTGCGACATTTCCGAACGGACGGCCCTGTTAATTAGAATTTTTAATTTAATACTTTGATCCAAACCATATCATTATATTCAATAGTGATTTTATATAGATAATAAATTAAAAACTAATGCTTACTATCTCATCACACTGATTTTGAAGTTCATTAACTTCGCGAATCAACTTCTTATGGGTATTGTAGTGTTCCCTCATTATAAAATTAGCATACATGGGAATATCACTAACTTTATTGCTGACTTCACGTGAGACATTCCTAAAGAGAGGGTTGAACATTTCAGAGTTATCATAAAAACCGTTTTCTGATGAATAATAATTAAAAAAAGGGAAAAAATTATTGCACATAGGAAATTATCACCTTTCAGAAAACTCTTTTATTTGAGCTATTGCCTCATCACTAAAGAAATCTGTTGCACTACTTGATGAAATCACGATATTACCTATGAAACAATCTTATTAGTAATAGATTGAAAAAATAGGATTATTAAAAAAGTCTTTAAAAAAAAAAGGAACAACAATTTTAAAAAATAAAAAACCAATTAAAACATATTAGCTTACATACCATTGAAATCTGTTTTGACAATAGTAGAACATATAATCCAAACTCGCGGTCCTTCTTTGCCAATTGCCCTTGATTTTTGTATCATTTCATTTCCCCAAATAGTAACTCTTAATTTATTCCCGCCGTGATTGCAGAAAAGTCAGTTTCATATAACCAAAATATTATAGTTGCAATAACCATGAAATTAAATGATGACAAACCTAGTATCTCGTAAATCGATGTATTGCATTGAAATAGGCTTAGAGTTTATTGCCCTTTGTCCAACTTCAGATACTCCAACAACTTGTTCAATAAGAATGATTCAATAAATTATTTAGTAATACTCATCACACAAATTCTTCCTATTTTGGCTTTTGGACTGCAACAAATCATACGAGACTATATCAAAACGGGCAAATTGCAACTTGGTTACCTATGTTTTGCTAGTAGTTGCAATTCAGTTCCCAACAGTGTAAAAGTTGCAACCTTCTATCCATGTTTGTCATTTTGTTGCAAGTTGATATAAATTCCATTAAAAACCTATCTTCCGTTAAATATTAAGGCACGCGACTCGCACATGATTTTTAAAATGGCATAATCGACATTTCGCCTAGGTATTTGCACACTGGTTTTCATCCTCTTTAATACCAACGACCCACTGCGCCCTTCAATTGCTGCCATGAATGAAACAATAAATTGGGGGTGGAAGTCTCTCAATAAATTCATCCAAATCCATCGGATTTCTCCAAATTGACGAAGACGACAACATAAAGCTTCATTGTTTTCTTTGTTTTACCGCAATGAATTGCAGATGTGGAGTAACATCGAGAGAACAAATGGCATGGACAGATTTAAACCCTGGAAGGAGGTTCATTAGTTGTCCAAACAGTGGGGTAAGAGTTCTTTCAATTTTGATTCCCTAAAAATTCGGTAGAAATTATATGAAATACCATTCAAAATTGATTTTGATTGCAGACTCGAAATGACTGTCGATATTTTGCTTGGGTCGATCCGCCGATGTGTTTTAGGTCTACGGTGATCATACCCGGATTGCTTCGAAAAAAGAATCGTTTGGAGCAAATTGTTCAACAACAGAGGGTGAAGATTGCTGTTTTACTGACATTACTTATGATTTCATGGTTATTTTTCTGGATTGTTTCTTATGGTAAATTAGGTTGTTTTAGTGACAGAGGGTGAAGATTGTTCTTTAGGGTGAACTTTGGTGTTTTAGATGGGTTGTACCTGTTTGTATGAATGTATGGTTTCACCTTTAATGGAATAAGCAACAGGGTACCAGTTATTATTAGGGTCAATCCCTGATGCAACTAATAGTTGGCCCTTATACTCACCTTTCAAGAAACAGCCATCCACACTCAATATCCTCCTACAGTGTCTAAATCCCCTCTTCAGACCTGCTAAACAAACATAAAATCTTTCAAATCTAAGGACACCCATTAACACACTCCCATCAACTAGCTTCATTGTCACAGTCGACCCAGGGTTCCTTCTTCTAAGTTCCTCAGCATAATCCCACAGCCTTGAGTATTGATTTTCCATACATCCATTAATGAGATTCAGAGTATTGGTTCTAGCCCTACAAACCTGAAACTTACTCACATTCATGCTGTACTTCTGCCAAACTTTCAGCTTGATATCCTTTGCACTTTTGTTAGGATTCTCATTCCACTCATCAATAAACTCCTTTGCAATCCAGGAAGCTGTTACAAACTTTCTTTTGAATTCCCTAGGACATGTATGGTCTGGTCCAGTGTTTTCTCAATAAGGTGACTCTCATTTTGTTCCTTAGAGGCATAGATGTTCCACAAACATGGAGGCTTACACACAGCCTTGACCTTTATGCCAGTTTGGAAAAGAAAAGTAATCGGTCTACCCTGTTTTATGGCATGCTTTCTAACTGCATCTTGAAATAAGGTAGAGTCCTTAAATTGCATCAGCAGTTCAAACTTTGGTGCATCCATATCAATTTTTGGATCAAACACTCTTCCTTTAGGTCTCTTGTTCTCATCTCCACTCTGATAACCGTCAATTCCCTCATCACTTTCATATTCAGGCTCATCAATATTGTTACCTATCACAGTTAACCATTTCACCTTTGTCTTCTCACTAATCTTCTCTTTACCCTAGATTTTAGAACTCGCTAATGCCCAACATACTCAGCATCCATGTCCACATTAGCCTCATATTGCATATCATCCTCTGCAGAACAATATTCACTATCATTAAAATCCTCTGTATCATATGATGCCTCAGTCATACAGTCATCATTATTCTCAACATATTCAATATGCATCTTCTCTTTACCCTTAGCTCTAGCAGATTGCATTGCAACAGATTCTCTTTCAACAGACCCCGCCTGAACATCATCAATATGTTGCACAACATAGATCTCAACCTCATTTTCTTCCTTCAAACACATATACTTGGGCATATCTAACACATCCTGATCAGTACTAATAAACCTAAACCCATTCTCAACATTCATTATAAACATTTTCTGATAAAAAGATAATCTAACAACATTATAATCCATGTTCAGTTTGTTAGCCATATCCTTTAAGTCACTCATTCTAATCTTATCAGGGTCCACATAGTCAAACCACCACAATTGACTTCCTATATACACTTTTTGTTCATCAAAATAACCACCATATACTATCTTTATTGTATAATACTTTTGTACACCTACATAGCACAATAAATAAGACATTTAAAATTCAAAAATATAGTACAATATTAACTGACCACACACTTACATATACAGTTATTAAAAGTTCTAACTTTAGCATGTCATGAATCAGACAAAAGCATGGGTATAGGGACCACAACACAGGTACCAATAATCTAAAGTTAAAAAAATAAAAACTTTAACCTAAACAACAGAATACACACGACAATATCCAACATGTAGCATCTTAAACCTACTTTTACAGGAGTTCATGTACCCTATTTCAAGTAAACCAAAATGAAATATTCTATCCTATCTCATGAAAGATAAACAAAATGGCAGGACAAAATCACATTTTAACTCACCATATATAGGTGTTCCATCGACCAAATACTCATCCAAACGTTTAAACCATGTGATTCCTTCTTCAGTCGCTATTGTTAAACCCTAGCTCAATCGCCTCAACCTCGTTCGCTTTCTCAATTTGGGAAATAATGGCGATAGGTTTACCCTAATTAATTTTATTTGGCCTTTGCAAATACTGTGACATTAATGCCCTTCCTTAGTGCGGAAAAATACCCGCCTCAATACGTGTAATCACATGCCTAGGCGAAATGTCGATTATGCCCTTTTAAAAATTATGTGCGATTCACGTGCCTTAATATTTAACGGAAGATAGGTTTTTAATGGAATTTATATCAACTTGCAACAAAATGACAAACATGGATAGAAGGTTGCAACATTTACACTGTTGGGAACCGAATTGCAACTACTAGCAAAACATAGGTAACCAAGTTGCAATTTGCCCATATCAAAACTATGCCTCATTATCTTATGCATGTTTCTAACCACCTCCTCGACATGTGTTGAAGCATCCAAAAGCATAAATGTTTCTTTATCAACCACTCTGTACTCTGGCTTACTCATTTCAATTGTGAAATTCTTGAAAATATATATACACCCCACTTGAATCAGACCTTCAAAATCAGGTATAAACTTGCTCTTGATGTTACAATGGATACTCTCAGTCTGCAAAATCATATAAGAAATGTAGTTTAATAATTTTTTTAATAATCAGAGTTGTAATTGCTCCTAATGCTACAAATATTAATATCCGGCTGGAAATCATATAATAAATAAATTCGAGAAATTTTATTTAAGCAGATTGTTTTTTTCTTCTCTAAAAGTCATAATAATTACATTACCTTTTCATCGATTAATATCAAATCTATACTCATAACTTCACGATCCATTTTTGTATTGTAAGATTTCCAAAGGCGAGAAGCTCTTGCAACCAATTTCTTCGGACATCGACCTTTCTGAAGATGTTGAATGAAGATTGAGTTTGGAGCCATGAGAAGAGGAGTAAGCTGTTGAAAATGTGAGTGCAACAACTGTTAGAGGATATTAATAATCTAAAATAAACCGAAACAAAGAGACATAGTAGTGAATTAAAGATATGAATGTAGAGATGAAATGAATTCAGATGTTTAAAGAGGATAGGAGTAATCTAAAATAATCTGAAACAAATTAAGAGACATATTAGTGAATTAAAGATATGAATGTAGAGATGAAAGGTTTTCAGATGTTTAAAATTCCTATAAGGATTCTTGTCAATTTGATTTCAAGTGCTTACCAGGTATAATATATTTGAATTATATTATTCTAATGTCAATAGATATATGACATGTTACACAATCATAGATTTGTATATATAGTTATCGATCAATAGTAAGTTATATAATCCTATAATAAAAGCTAATGAATTTCTATAATGAACTAAACCTATTCCTATTGATTATGTTATAATGTCAAGTACTTATTCTTATTATTAGACTAATCATTATTATCTAGAATAGTTAATTGTATACTCCCTCCGTCCCATTCGAATTAGGACAAATTTTCATTTTGAGTGTCCCATTCGAATTAGGACAACCCAAAAATGGAAATTTTTTATTTAATGGGACCCACATTCACACTCACAACAACTTTTCACTCATTATTCTCTACCCTACTTTCTCTCTCCTACTTTACTTTTCATACTCACAACACCTACTCCACTAACACTTTTTCCTTAATCCCCGTGCCCAACCCAAAAATCCTAATTCGGGTGGGACGGAGGGAGTATACACCATGCATATGTACATTGCATAGTTAACTACAATAGGAACATTTGCATAGATACATTGTCAATCTAACTATACAACTTACATATTTTAAATATACATATACTCATAACTATGCATGTAACCTATAGTTAGTGACTAATTAGCAAGAGCCGAAAAGTCTAAGCATTTACGCCTCTAATCCAACGTGAGATCATTAGAAGCAAGATAAGCCAAATACATGATGAGGTGTCATTCCTAAAGTGAGTTTTGCCTACTTTAATATACTATAAGTATAGATTTCTTTCAATTCCAAAAGAATGCAGTACTCGTTTTGTTTAATAATGATGTTTCAACTTTCTTTACATGTCAATTTAAATAAAATTTGAGCAATAGTTAAAAGTAATTTAATTAATTTGATAGAAATTTGAAAAACTATTATTGAATGGCATATTAATAAAATAATATTTTATTTGAAGAGTTATAAATAATTGAAAATTATTCAATTTTTATTTAAGTTAAGAGCAATGCTAGGGGTATAAAATAAAGTCACAAAATCTTGCTCACAACATGAGGTTGGCGATATTTTATTGGTTGCATCGATAATGGACCCGCCACACTCTAATTAAAACCACCAATAAAATCTTGACACCTAGGATTTTGTGAGCATGTTTTTGTGACTTTTTTGTGCCCTTAGTATTATTCTTAAGTTAATAATTAGAAGAAGTTAGAATAACTTTTCACGGACGAAGTACTGCCTCCGTCGTAACTCAGCGAGCACTTACTGTTTACTTGGTCAACTCAATTAAACTTTTTGACCCTAACCTTATTAAAATCTAAATATTCATATATAATTCTAAAAAAATATTATTATTGCACTGTTAGGATTAATATCGATAATATTTTTTAAATTACATAAGAAAAATATTTTTTTTTAAATATTTTTTTGCATAAATCATAGTCAAAATTCAAGTAAATTGATAAAAAAAAAACCCCATAAAATTGAGAGGAATGTAGTACTCACTCCGTCCCGGAGTAAGAGTCATACCTCTCATTTGCACAAATGTTAAGAAATGGTGGAAGTAAAGTAAGTATTGTGAGTGTAAAAGTAAAGTAATAGAGAGAATGAGTGGAATGGAATAGTAAATTGATTAATGTTGTAAATATAAAATTAAAGTAGGAGAGAGAATGAGCGGGAGAATAGTAAAGATTTTTAGCTATTTTAAAAAGTAAATTCTTACTCTAAAACGTACCAAAATAGAAAATGAGACTCTTATAGTTTAGTCTGAGACTGGGGAGTATTAATTTCTGGAATGTGAAAGCAACTTAGCGTACAAGAGTTCGGGAAATGTATGGCGTTAGTGCATGAGGACTGGAGAAAGATTTCCCCCCCAAAAAAGGTGGAATTTATGCTATATTTTAATACATTATTTTTAGAATATAATTTGGGCAGCTTTTAGGTAGGGGCCCCTGAGTGATAATAGTCTAGTTAAAGTAAAATGTTAATGGCAGAGAAAGGTATTCCCGCCGTCCCAGAATATATGTCCACCTTCTCATCTATATGGAGATTGAAAAATTAATGTAAGTGACGCAAGTGTTGTGAGTATAAAAGTAAAGTAATGGAGAGAATGAGTGGGAGAGAATAGTAAGTTGATTGGAATTGTGAGTATAAAAGTAAAGTATCAAAGAGCTCTAGCTCAAGCGGTATCCGGTGTCTAGCTTTCCATGCGGATGTCTCGAGTTTGAATCCCGTTAGAGAGATTTGTGGTAGCCTATTTATAGGCCTAGTTGTAACCTTCATGGCCAATGTAGCCTAAGGGCAATATATCTATCATTAATGAAATAAAAAAAGAGAGTATAAAAGTAAAGTAAGAGAGAGAATGAGTGTGAGGAATAATAAAGATTCTTTGCTATTTTCAAAAGTTGACATATACTCTGGGACGGACTATAAAGGAAATGATGAAATATACTCTGGTACGAAGGGACTAGTATGTTATTAACACAACAAGGTGCAACTTCTGATGCTTATTGTACAATCATAGAAGGTTACCTTCCCTGACTTTGGAGGATACTCATCTGGTAATGTTATTTTTTTCATATTTAAAATGGGTCTATCGACATTCTAAACCACTATCCTTTCCTTAAACTGTCGATTAACTCACCCATGTTTTTTTCCAGCTGTTTTAACCATCCAACTTCATTTACATTTTTAATAAACCCAAATGGCCTAACGACATCCAATAATGTTAGAAAAACTTAACAAAGCCTAACTTAATCTAACGCTAGTTAACAAGAGTTAACTTGGACATAATTCTCTGAAGATTAAAAAGCACGCCTTCTGCACGTGAGATAGTGGAGATAAATATACGCACCTTTCCTCATCGTTATTAAACCCAACTATCTGAAACCCTAACTTGAAAACCTAGATTGGGAGAAAAGCGGCCGGAATTGAGGTGGAATCGGGAGGAATTGAAGGTGGATTTTGTAATTGTTGATGGGATCTCACAATTTACATGAGAGAGAGAGAGAGAGAGCTCGAATTGAGCTCGGGTTCAAGAAATTTCAAGAAGACCGATAATGGAAATCAGAGGTACTGTGATTGCAATCGAATTGCACATATGTGGACCTCATGGACGAACGACAACCCAGGAAGAAGATTCATAGGGTGGCCAAACTATGAGGTTCTGTAAAAATTGTTTCTTTGCCTTTGTAATGTTTGAGTAATGGAAGATAATATTCAGTAATATTATTTTTGCTTTGTGCAGAATTCCAGGCTATATTGCGGGTATTTTCGTTGGGTTGATCCAGAGGTTAGTGAAAGGACAAAGCCTCAACTTAATTCCATGAAGGCTGAAATCAAATTGTTAGAAGAATCAAGCAACATCAACAACTGCAATGTTGGAAGATTTGCAAAAAATGGAAACCAAGTATGCTAAGCTTAAAAGGTTGAACAAGACACAAAGTATTGACATTGCTAATGGAAAGAGAAGGGAGAAGTGGTACATTTGGGTGATATTAATTTCTTGCATCTTCCATGCCATTGCAGTTAAAATGTTATGGGGTGAAGTGAAATGGAATGGTAGGGCCTATTATTTGCCATAGTTTGTGGTTTGTAATGTTATGATATTGACAATGTAAGGTGACTGGTTTGGTTTGTAATGGTATGAGTAATGACAAATGTAAGGTGATTTTGCAGAATGTTTGAAGATGAATGTCATTGTGATGTTAATAACAAAAGCCATTATATAAAATTTATATCATTGATAACAAAATCAATTACTCAGAAAGGAGTAAAGTTCCACCATTCCAAACATAACAAAAAGGACAGTGCATGCTGATCAAAAAGTACATGACTTGCACAGTTTTGACAATATTCAGTTATAGTTTCAGGACAAAAAAAAAAAGTCATTCTAAATAAACTAGTCAAGAAGAACGGGATCATTTGGAATTGTGGGCATCTTGTTCAACAATCTCCTTGACTTTCTTTTAGGCTTGCTGCTTCTTTCTTGATCTTCACAATCTTTTTGTGTTTCTCCAGAACTGATTCTTGGCTTGCAATTTCTTCATTCAACATCTGACTTAGTTGAGCTTCCTTATCCAATCTCTTTTGCAAAGACATGGAAAGAGAAATCAAACAATAAAGAATAAACCCTAGTCCCATAACAACCCCATAATTTTGATATAAATCATAAATTACAACAATCCCACTACAAAAACCCTTAAACCTGGAATAGTAGAACACATACATTTACGCAATTGCAGAGGATCCATGCTTGATTCTTCTTCAAGCGTCGAATGGACCATCGATTTTCAGGAAGCCCCAAATTCTTTTTTCCGTAGTCTTTGGAATCGTCAATCGTAATTAAGAGTTTGATTCCCCTCCAATTCTTTATATAGGTGTGAGATAAAACGTGTTTATTTATCTCCACTATCTCACGTGCAGAAGGCGTGCTTTTTAATCTTCAGAGAATTATGTCCAAGTTAACTCTCGTTAACTAGCATTAGATTAGGTTAGGTTTTGTTATGTTTTTCTAACATTATTGGATGTCGTTAGGCCATTTGGGTTTATTAAAAACGTAAATGAAGTTGGATGGTTAAAACTGCTAAAAAAAACATGGGTGGGTTAATCAACAGCTTAAGCAAAGTACAGTGGTTTAGAATGTCGATAGACCTTTAAAATGTTACTTTTTCCATATTTAAATGTTATTTGCCAGTAAGACTGACATATCCTTTTCACCATTTTTGAAAAATAAAAACAGAATCCAATAAATTTTTGGAAATGACTAATTTGAGGTTTCTTTTTCATGATTAATTTACGTGAAAATAAAGTTGGCTTTTTAGGTAATTTTTTGACATGCAATTATTAGTCAAAAACCAGCTTTTGAATCATGGATAACGAGGAGGAATATCTAAATAATGTTACAATTAATTACACTACTTGTAATAATCTTCACCAACCAACGGTAAGAAAGTGAAAATATGCTTAACTAAACAAACCACAAATGTAATATCATAACATTATATTTCAAATGCTAAGTTTGATTTGTAAATCATTTTTTTTTTTTCTCATTAGCAATTTATTTGTACCGTTATGTTATGGTTCTTTTTTTTTATTTGGTGACGTTTTAAAAAGTGTAAAGGAGGAAAAGAGTAAGTAAAATGTAAATTGTAATTTTATTAATCCGGTGTAATAACTTATTGTTTGAAATCGAGAGTATTTTGTGTGTTTTTAACCCATTAACCATTACATTATTTTTTATTATTATTTTTTGAGCAATGCTAGGACACAAAATAAGCTCACAAAATCTTGCTCACAAAATGAGTTGGCGATATTTTATTGGTTGCATCGATAATGGACCCGCCACACTCTACTTAAAAATACCAATAAAATCATGACACCTAAGATTTTGTGAGTAAGATTTCGTGACTTTTTTTGTGCCCCTACTCTTATCCTTATTTTTTTTAGTACGTGACGTACTGATAAGAAATTAGTTGTTATTTTTGAGCTTTACATTATTAATTATTTAAAAAAAAACAGCAATAGAGTACCTTTTTTTATTTGGTAGTAGGCGTATATAATATACTTACTGTTTTGTGTGTTTTTGAAGGCATGGATTGAGGGATAGGAAAGTTTTTTTTCTGGCATTGATGGTGACAATAGTTTGTAGTTTAAGTATGAGCTCGTGAGTTTGACTAATTATATGAGTATCACTCTATCTTTGACCAACATCCATACATCACATGGACTAACTACTCTTAAAATATTCAAGGACTCCCATCCCTCCGTCCCAGATACTAAGATTCTTACTTTCCTTTTTCTTTTTTGTTTGTCTCAAACTAAGGTTTTTAGTTGCTTTATTACCTAAAATAAATGGACCATGGGACCCACTTATCATTCTCACAACAAAAACTCTCTACCCACTTTGAGGTAGTCTCCTGTACACCCGCCGCACGCTGTGCGACGGGGCCAGGCGACTTTTTTTCCTTTTTTTTTTCGTTTTTTTTTTTTTTCGATTTTTGTTTTTTTTTGTCACCCATAACTTTTTTTCCTCCCAACAAAAGTAACACTTATTATAACGAAATCTAACACTTTTTTCTTTCAAATGTAACATTTTTTTTTAAAAAAAATGTACCACACTTTTGCTGCAATAGATTAAAAGATAACATAAAAAT
This sequence comes from Campanula takesimana, assembly GCA_026119855.1. Classification (NCBI taxonomy): domain Eukaryota; kingdom Viridiplantae; phylum Streptophyta; class Magnoliopsida; order Asterales; family Campanulaceae; genus Campanula; species Campanula takesimana. The sequence goes on from JAOWBW010000016.1 coordinate 910,646, forward strand.
TGACAACTAAACTAATGTCACACTTTTTATAAAGGAATGTAACACTCTTTTTTTCAAAACGTAGCACTTTTTTTTCTCTCAAAATTAACATAAGATTGACAAACTAAACTAATGTTACATTTTATAAAAAATGAATGTAACATTTTTTTTCTCAATTGTAATAGTTTATATTCTTAAATGTAACATTATATCTGAAATGTAACAATTTTTTATTGAGAAAGTAACAATTGAAATGCAAACTCATTTTTTTTTTTTTTTGTAAAATTGATATTACATTTGACTGTAAAAAGTGTTACTTTTTGAATATGAAACTGTTACTTTTATTAGAACAGATTGTTACATCTCAGCTGACAAGCAACTCAAACTTTTTGTGTGTAAAAAAATGTTTTTTTAAAAAAAAAAAAAAAATCAAACCATATCATGACCTATGTAGTTTTATTCGTCTCGTCGAGACGAACACAACGGTATTTTTAATTTTTTTCCTGAGTTATAAATCTCAAGATATAGCATTTTTAAGTTAATGGGGTTTTTTTTTTAAAAAAAATGACACGTGTCACAACGGGAGAGGGGGAGGATCTGGAGCCGGGCGGGTTTTCCTTGGAGTGGGCGGGCCGACCCGTGGGCATACCCGCCGCACGTGGTGCGGCCGCCGCATTTGAGTTTTTGTCACCCACTTTATCTCTCCTATTTTCTCTTACTTACTTTTTTCATACTCACAACATTTATTTTTTCTTAATCTCCGTGTAAAATTAAATTAAGAACCTTAGTCCGGGATGAAGGGAGTATCATTATTATATCACCAACTATTGTTAACATCAAACTATAAGTTTTACTTTTTAAATTAAATTTTTATTTTTCTTAATTCAAATTATCCCACTTATTATACTCATACACTTAAATTGTGAGTCACACTCTCAAATCATCATACTCGCAACCACTTTTCCACTCACAATATTTTTAAATATTTATATTATTTCTTCAATTTTCATAAAAAATGGTGCAAATTTTGATGGAACGGATGGAGTATTCTTTTGGTCTAAAATGAAGTCATTCTTATTTTTATATTCATTAAGTATAAAAATTAAAAAATGTTTTAGGTTAGAGGTAATAATATTTATCTTGAAAAATAGTAATACTTTAAATTTTATGTGTAGTGTATGAAAATGATAAATAATAGTACTAATTTTGAATATAGCATGCAAGTAGACGACTAGTGCTTACATATAGACATGGAAATCTATATATATATATATATATATATATATATATATATATATATATATATATATATATATTAAAGTTGGTGAGGAGGGCTATGGTTTTGACACATAGACAAACTTATGTTAAAGCTTCATTTGTGTGAAGCCACATCATCACTATCCTAAATGTGTGTGACTTTTGATATTCTCATTATTAGCTAATACTATTAGCTCATAATAAAAGTTATGATATGAGTTAACTATTACTATTAATAGTAATAGTTAACTATAATAGTTACTATACAAGTTAACTATTACTATTAATAGTATTAGTTAACTATAATAGTTACTATACAAGTTAATATACAAGTTAACTATTACTATTATAGTATTAGTTAACTATAATAGTTACTATACAAGTTAACTATTACTATTAATAGTATTACTTAACTATAATAGTTACTATAGTAGTTAACTATTACTATTCATAGTATTACTTAACTATAATAGTTACTATAGTAGTTAACTATTACTATTAATAGTATTAGTCAACTATAATATATAACTATTACTATTAATAGTATAATTAACAATAATAGTTACTATACAAGTTAACTATAGTGGTTACTTTATAAATTATTTATTACTATAAATAGTATTAGTTAATCATAACAGTTATAATATATGTTAATTTTTACTATTAACAGTATTAGTTAATCATAGTAGTTACTATATAGGTTAACATTATTATTAATAGTATTAGTTAATTATAATAGTTACTATAAATATTAATAAGTATTATTAATAGTATTAGTTATTGATATTATTATATAGATTAATTTTTACTATTAATGGTTTTAGTTAAGATGATGTTTACTATTTTAGTTAACTATAATTAAAAAATAATTTTTTATATACAATATATTTATATTATAAAAACTGTTATGCTACTTTATTAAATAAAAATATAAAAATAGTAAATGTAAAAAAAATAGCAAATTAGTTACCCGTGCAGAGCACGGGTTACCCACTAGTCTTCTTGATGGATAACACCGGAAGCTTTTTATTTTCCTATTTTTATAAGATGTAAAATTGCATGTCAAACTTAAAATGATGAACAATTATTGGTAAATATGCATGTTAATTTAAAGAATGCCGGTTCTATTTTTCACCCCTTGAGATATGAGACAATGGACCCTCAAATCTCAATAGGGAGTTTCATGATTTTTCTTTTCATGAACTATAATGATACCCCCCCCCCCCCCCCCCCCCCCCGTCCAGACCCGGAACCGCTCCACCCATTTTTAGCTCCACCCCTACACCCGAAATGCAAAATTTTATTTTGAGTGTCCCATTTAAAATAGGACATCTCAAACTAGAAAGTTTTTATTACTTCTGTAATAATAGGACCCACATGCCATACTCATAATAACTTTTCATTTAATATTTTTTTTCCTCACTTTCTCTCTCTTCCATACAACATCTACTTTTTAAACAATTTTTTCCTAATAAAATATTAATATTCTTTAATTCCCGTGTCGAAAGTAAAAATCATATTTAAGGTGGGACGACGTAAAGAGTTTCCCATGCAAAACTAAAATGGGCCCATTTAACATGCACGTCAATTGTATTTCTCCATCAATGAGGAGGTTTGGGAGAGTGCAGTCTGCAGAGGGGTGAATTTTGGCTTTTACACATAATTATATCGTCACAAGAACTCCTCCCCCTTTGCACTACCCGTGACTCCACTGTCATGCATTTGATTTCTCTTGTCCTCTTTAATTCATGCACCCGGAACCGTTCCACCCAAGTTAGCTCCACCCTTCCATCCAACGGCTCCGATCAAGGCCACATAGGCGAGCGGTTTGGGTGTGCGGCTAAGATGATTTCATTTTTTGTGGGTCCCACCGAGTTTGACACATCTCAACCGTTGGATGAAGCTAAAATGAGGTGGCTCCAATCGGAACATTGGGTGGAGCTAACTAGCAGGTGCAGCGGTTCGAAATCCTTAATTTATATTGTTATTTAATGAATGTTTAAATTTTAATTTAAGATATGTCTAAAAAATTATGTTTCATACTCCCTCCGTCCCGCCGGAAACTTCAAAAAAAAATTATGGCACAAGAATTAAGGGAAAAAGTGAAAAAGGTGATGTGTTGTGAGTGTTGATAGTTGAGTGGGAGAGAGAAAGTGGGGTAGAGAATAGTTAATGGGTTAGTGGATGTGAGTATGAGAAGTGGGACCCACTAATTAAAAAGTATTAAAAACTTTCCATTTATGGATTTTGCAATTTCTATGGGACGCCCAAAATGGTAAGTTTTGCAATTTCCGGCGGGACGGAGGGAGTATAATTTAGCGGTAATATTTATATATATACTCATGTAATCTGCTTTCCAATAATTTAGTTTTGCAAGTATAAAAAGACTAGTGTAAAAAAATTGGTAAAAAAACAATTAAGAACAAAGTTGTTTCTGAAAAAAGACAAACATTTCTTTAAAACGTACATTCATTTAAAGACAGAGGGAGTAAGATTTTTTTTTAAAAAAATATTCTTCATTAAAATCATGACAATAACATATAATAATCTCGCATTCCACTTTTTAAACTTTTAGTTATATATATATATATATATAATGATCAATAAAAAATAAAACATCATTTACAAAAGATTTTTTTTTTTCAATTAGGCATTCATCTTGTGACAAATTTTTCTGTATTTATTTCAGAAATAAAAAAAAATTGGTTAATTATCAAAGAATGTGGAAGTGTTAGTTATAGTCAAAGCTCAAAACTGCTTCCCCAATGCTAATAACATCTGACAAAGACATTCACTTTAATCACCTTGTGTGTGTGTGTCTTCACATCTTTCCAGGACAAAGAAAAGGACCATCTTATTCCCTTCCTAGTAATAAGTGAATTACCAAATGCAAATTAAAACAAGAAGAAAGTATCTGGGCAATACTAGGCTTACAAAAGAAGGTTACAAAATGAATGATACAAAATGTGGTGACGATATTTTATTGGTTACATCGATCGATAGTGGACCCGGCACACTCTAATTAAAAACATCAATACAATTATGACACCTCATTTTGTAAGCCACATTTTGTAGCCATTTTTTGTAACTTTATTATTTCCCAAAGTCTCTAGTCATGTTAACTAAAATTGATTCAATTGTACTTCAAATTAATACCATTTCATCATAGAAAATCTAATAAAAATATAAATTTCACACAAAATACAAACTAAACTCACATAAAGGGCTACATTTGTTTGGGGGAAAACATTTTCCGAAAAATGATTTCCGGAAAATGAAAATGCTTTCCGGAAAATGACAAACATATTTTTGGTTGTTTGGTAAATCTAAGGAAAATGTTTTCCGGAAAATTCAACAAAAATGTTTGTGGTTAACAAAAATGAACTTTGACCAAACACTAGTGTCAATCTAATCATTCTAGTGAAATTTTAAAAGTTGTAATTGATTAATCATTAAGTGATTTATCAATAACACATTTTAGAATTTTGTTGTGATGATTAGATTGACACCAATGTTTGGTCGAAAATTCAATTTTGTTGACCATAAAAAGTCAAAATGGGCTGGGACAAAACGGAGTATATGGGCTGAGATGTAGTAAAAGGCTATAGTACAAAAGACATTAGATATGTTGTTCAACTAAAGCAATCAGTATAGATTTGGTCCGAATCTTGAATTGATTGGAACTAGAAGTGTTTGGATATACAAAAAGGGTTTGGTGTTTTGTTAGATTTATGATTGGACTAGCAACAAAACATGTTTTCCTCATTCATGTACTAGGGCAAAACCTAAATGTACAAAAAAAAAAAAAAACGCGCTGGAAATCACTGCATTTGAACATGTAATCAGGATAGGGGAACGAATAGACAATTTAAGGAAATACTCAAAACCTCAATCCTCGAGAGGAACAGCAGTGTCGAGCTTCACTCTATTTAGTCGTACAGTTCCAAGAATGTACTCCGGGAGTTCTTTTTCTTCTCTTGCCTGCAACACAAGAAGCAATTTAAATGGAATCAATACTAAGCTCATAACTTTATTCAATCCATCATACTCCCTCCGTCTCAAAAATGATAGTCCCTCTTTCCATTTATGTTTGTCCCAAAATAATAGTCCTATTTCTTAAAATTGGTGTGTTAAAATGATTGAACTTCCAAACTTAACGTTGTGATGAATCTGTTTGATAATGGATTGTTGTTGCAAAAGAGAGTTTAGTGGGAGTGATAATTGGACCTCGCGAAGGGTGGTAATAAAAATGATAATAAGTTGCTAATATGTTTGAATTTTCAAACACGACTATCATTATGGGACAGAGGGAGTATGACATATTGTGAATCTGTAACTAGATTGGACTGGGCAGAAAGATATGAGATGATGAAGTCGACAGACCAGGCTAGAAAAGAAAGGTTATGGTGGGAGAAATTTTCCAACTTGATCAAGCTACTTTTTGTTTCATTGTAGTAGTAGTAGAATAAATACCCAAATTTTTTCTTCAAGTCAACCAGTAAATTCATAACAAAAAAGAGTTTTTCTCCTTTTTCAAAGAGAAAAAAAGTAGGCATACCTCGATTAAGATTGCAAGATCGACAACAAGGCTCGTAACATATCCAAGGACAAGACCGATGACACTCCTTGCTACGGACGATGAGCCGATATCCACACCAATCTGTAATGGACAAATTTTGACCAATCAAAAATGAGTTTGAGTTACAGTATGAAGCAGGTTGCTAATCAGAAATACTTTTACTTTATGTGAAGCAAATCAATCACTAAAAGTTTTTAATTAGGATAATTGTCACGATTCTAGTAAAGTAAATGTACTCCCTATGTCCCTAAATGAAAGTCCATTTTCAAAAAATCTTAGTCCTAAAATGAATGTCTTTTTTTAACATAACTTAGTCCCTAAATGTTTTTCTTCCAAAAAAAATTCACCAGTCTTTTTATACTTGCAAAACTAAATGTTTGGAAAGGAGATTACAAGATTATATATGAACCTTTGCCATTAAATTGTACAAAAAATTGAGAGTTTTAGATGTCCCCTATAATAAATTTTGGATATTCATTTAGGGACAGAGGGAGTACTTTGCTAAGGCTCAAAATTCACTACCTCCAAAAAATTGTCTTGTCTAAGGTAGTTGCAGGTTACTGCTTTCCCCAACAGACAAGCTTTTGTTCCAACCGCTCGTTTGACCATCCAATATCCCTGTTGAAACAAGTGGACTTTTCAGGATAAGAAAAAAAACAATAATACTGCTGGAATAATACCGCTGGAGAGTGAGGCATGGTTCCGACAGTGCTGACAAAAGAATTACCTCTACAATACTTGGGATCAGTTTAAATCTTGAATCCCGAAATGTGTCAGTTCCATCAATGAATTTTCCCAACAATGAATTCTCACTTACGGGTCTGTCCGCGGCATAGTATAAAACAAGGCTGTAATTTGGTTTGCCGGGCACCTGATAAGACATTTCTTTCTAAGTCGATGAATGGAAATTTGCACAGAGAGAACAAAAAGAGAATAGATATTGACATACTCCCTCCGTCTCATAAAGGTAGTCCCACTTTTTTTGGTTTTTACTTTTAATAAACTTTGAGCTATAATTTAGGTTAATTTAATAATCCAAATGAAAATCTAAAACTTGTTGTTGATAGTATTTATAGTGGTGTATCAATAACTAGTTTTAGATTTTCATGAGGATAACTAAATTAACCTACATTATTGCTCCAAGTGCAACTAAAATATAACCAAGAAAGTGGGACTATCTCTATGGGACGGAGGTGGTACCGTGGTATCATGCAACATATAACTAGACTTTGACCTCCTATTACATAATACAAGCACCAATACTCTCTAAATGTCTTCCTGTCTGGCCCAGACTCATCCTGCACACTAACACTGGGAGATGTGTCAACCACTCCACAAACACACTCCAGAGGTTTTATATTACTATTCCGCTCCTCCAAAATAGGAATCTTGAGACTTGTTCACAAACAGAAACAGTATTATTCACAGTGGCAAACCATGATGGCACCAATGATACCACTGGCCCCTCTGAGTTTTCCAATTTTATTGCTAGTAGCGGTAAGCTCAGATATTTACCACAGGAACTAGTTGTTGAGTGAACAAAAAAAAAGATGTACTCCCTCTGTCCCTAAAACGAATGTCCATTAATGACTTGCAGGGAGATTTGAGAAAGTTGATATTCGAGCATTTTTAGTAAACTAACAAATTGCCTTGCGTAGTACTCCCTCCGTCCCTAAATGAATGTCAAAATTTCATTTTATGGGACATTCTGAAATTCTCTACTTTTATACAAATTGCCTTGCGGGAGTATCTTTTTAACTCCATACACGTGTTTAAAATTAAGAATATATGGACTATCAAACAACGTTCCCCAACATGTCATATCTTTCTTATCATTGAAACTCTCAGCCAACTTCTATTAACACGTCAGTTTAGGCGGTTCTTAGATTGACGGTTGCAAAAAGAAGTACCATAATAAATAGAATTAGAAAGCCACTTCACCCTTGTAGCAAAAACCAATAATTTACGCTCAGCTAAGCAGTGAAAAGGTAATTATGGTTGAAGTGGTAGAATACTTCCAAGCATTACTGCTGGGAGCCTGGGACTACTTTTAACGTATTTAGTTATGTATCAACTACATGCGCAGGTTGTAGAAACAAATGCTTCTGTTTCCACTGATCCATCAGGCTGCTTCGCGTAAAAAGTAATCTATTATCTCTCCGTACAGGAATAAATGTCGTGCTTTCCATTTTGGCATGTCCCAAAATAAATGTCGCAATTCTATAAATAGGATATAAAGTTTGGTCATTAATTGCCTTTTCTTAAAAGAAGCTGCTTAACACACATCAATAAGTTACAGATCTAGCCCTATTACTTACATCAACTAAAACTAGACTTGATTAGAAATTTAGAACATTTTATGTGCACCCAACAGGAAGAAGCAACAGATAATGGACAGAGAAGAGGGTGAATTTAGGAACATAAGAAAGAGCTTAAAAATGTTGACTTGTCAACTGTGACATTTATTTTGGGACGGAGGGAGTATTTAATTTTTGTCCAGGTCAGTACAGTACACTTTGACCATGTAAAGGGATTCTTCTGATTAAATAAAAATCAGACTGCTTTTCCATATTAAGTCTCTTTAAAATGTCAAGGGTCGATTCATCTAGGACCATCTCAAATATCAAGTGTGGAATTACCAAGAAGAATGGCGACACACTTGCTTAATTAGGGACAAAGAGATGTTTTTAGTACTCATTTTTCTTTTCTTTTTTTGGATAAAATGCCAGGTCTTTTATTAATGGATGCCTTAAGCTATTACAAGAGTGCACTTGAAAGTGAATTTGGTGGGGATTAAACCCAATCTTTCATATAGAAGGGGATACCGGATGCCACATGAGCTAGAGCTCTTTGGCATGTTTTTAGTACTCCCATCCCCTCATTACACACATGTGTGTATATATATATATATATATATATATATGCAGACAATAACTTGACCCACAAGTAAACATGTATATATAAATGAAGGTGAGGAGACAGTAAACCTTGTTACATACCTGCAGATTCATAACGAGGATGAATGGAATTTTTTTCCCGGCATCTGACTGGAAAAGGAGAATGGCATTAGATTCAACATATATCACCACAAAGAGACATCAGAACATATTAAGTCACACAATATCATCCTTCAAGCTATCCAATAGGACACTCTCCTATATGTAACACCCACGTACTAATCCAAAAATGACGAGCAAAATCCAGAATTCATAGAGATTATATAATAATGTGGATATGCATATGCACATGGATATTATACACACACACAAACATACAATAATTCTTAAGCACTAGATTAAAAACCAGGCATGGTGAATTCGCTACCTGCACAAGGGATCTGGGATGCAATGCAACCTTGCTGGTGCATTTGTCAACTTTGAACCAGTCTACAGCTATGAGCTTAAGAAGGGGATCCCCTCCGGATACCTGAGAAGAGGTCACAGATTTTAGACTAAATGAGCTTCATCATAGTTGATAAAAAGAGCAGCAATATGCCCTTCAAATAAGAATTTGTCATAGAATTCCCAAATATCATGCAAGGACATGAATTAAGAAATGCAGATGTTCAAGGAATACACTCTAGGAGAAAAGCTAAAAGAACAATGACCAATTAGTAAACCATGAATGGGCCACTAAAACCTAAAAATGCAACGTACTTTTTTGCGGTTTTTACATATAACGCAACCTACTCATTAGTGACACACATGTCTGACATACTTTTGATTAAATTGTCATATAAAGCAATGTACTAACTGTTACCCTGACGATGTTAAAAACCCTAACAGAATAGTGTCATGGCAACTATGGCAACTGAGTGTTATTTGTTTAATCCAGTCAGACCAACTCCAAAGGAACTCTATTCCTTCAAATAGAGTATGGTTGAGGTCCAACAGAACTTTAAATCTTGCGATATTATGAAGCAGCTTTATCTCATTCTTCAAATTTGGTGCAAAAAATAAAGTTGCTCTATCCCTTTTTGTTTTTTATTTTGTTTTTATTTTCAAGATAATTCTTCTCTCTCTCTTTCCCCCCCCCCCCTCTTTTTTGTATATTTGAAAAGATTTTTACCACATAAATATACTCCCTCCGTCCCACAACAAGTGAGACTTATTTCCATTTTGGTCCGTCCCATAATAAGTGAGACTACCCAAAATAGCAAACTTTCTATAACTATTAATTCAATGGGGCTCAATTGTCATACTCACAACAAGGATCCACTTACTATTCTCTACCCCACTTTCTCTCTCTTACATTATAAGCACCTCCTCACTATCAATATTATACTACTTTTCTTAATCCACGTGCATTCAATTTCGGTCCCACTTGTTATGAGATGGAGGGAGTATATAGCCTAATACTATTTGTATATGTGAAGTAATAATGAATATTTTAACAATATTATTTTTTTTTTGGTAGAAGATTTAAAGCAAACGGTTAGAGATGTTTGTTGCAATAATTGCACCATTATAGAGGAATAGTGCAATTTTTGCACCAAACTGTTGGAGATGCTCTAAGTAAATCTTAAGGGAAAAACTGTAAACTCCCATTAAAAAAAATTAACAAAGTTTTCCTCTAACATCCCTCCCAACCCAACCACCAACCACTGCAAACCTACCACCACCAACCACCATACCCTCCATCCCTCCGAAGATGGGGACAAAACTGACATCCCAACCAAATGAATTACAGTACTTTCCCCATGCACATCCCAAGTAAACTGCAGTGCCCAATCTCCATTTCTCACACCAATCTCCCCTCTCATCTCCAAATGACAAAGCATCACCAATGTGGCAACAATCTCACTTCTTATTCCCAGCAACGACAACAAGAAGAACAAAATCCAAAATAGGAATACCAATACCAAAATAAGAATTTTCAAATCGGGGTTTTTCAAATTTTGGATTCTTTCAAATCTTTAAAACTCAGATTAAGAACAACAACAATACATCAGCAACAAGAACAAAACCCAGATGAAGAACTTGTACCCCCGACTAGGGAATTCTGAATTAACGAAATCAAACAAGATGAACACAAGGGAAATTGCAGAAAGGAAATGTGAAATGAATTGGGACAAATTCTCGATGCCTTTTCCATTATTTCCACTCCTTACACTCCCAAAACAACCATTTCACCACTAAAGCTGACATGCACGTATTCAGCAGGCAGCTGGTTCAACGCCACATACAGTTGGCCAAATCAAACAACCATGTTGTTATATCCGTCTGTTACCTTGCAATTTTCCACATTGTAGCAAGAAGAGAGAGTGTGATAATGGGATGATTTGGGGAAGATGAAATGACGGAGGAGGGGGTGGTGATGGTGGGTGGTTTTGGGGGGATTAGGAAAACCGAGATTTGGAAAAACCCACATTTGAAGAATGGGGCAGCGGTGCTGGGGTTAAGGTAGAGGCGCGGAGGTGAGGCGGGACTGGTGGGAGATGGGAGTGGAGGGAGAAGGTGGGGGTGGGGGTGGGGGTGGGGGTGGGGGGAGAGGTGATGGTGGATTGGGAAGGTGAGGAAGAAGATGAATGTGTTGGGGAGGAGATAAAGTCATTTGATGTGTTTAACTTTGTAAGAAAATGAACTTGTTACAATGTTAGCGGATGTTAGCTTATTTAACCGCATGTTTTTTCTTATGTGGCTTGTCCAGTGTCCACATAGATAGTTACTGGTCCATTTCATTTTCACCATTCCGTTAATGAAAACTGACAGCGTCCATTTAAAAATTAGTACATTGCATCATTTGTACAAAGTTGAGCAATTACGTTTCATCTCACTCTCAATAATGAGTACGTTGCATTTCGTGTAATTTTGGGCATAGTACACTGCATAAACCAATAATTATTTCCCTTGAATATTATCTGACTCAAACTGTTAATATTCAAATAGTAAACAGTTAGCTTCATTAATAAGATATATTTGTGGAATGGACTTGGTTGAAATTACTAATTAGCGAAGCTAAAAATAACCATAATTTGGAAAACCTCCTATAACAGTAGATATTAGATTGAAACGGGTATTTGCATCCCCAGAAGCAACAACACTGACGTGTCATGACAGCACAAATCAGAACCAAAGACAGGCACGATGAGCAAACGTCCTAATATAGTGCATTAAATGCTACCTCCGTCCTCAATGTGCACAGTTTGACTTTTTTGGTCATCTCAATTGAACTTTGAACATAATTTTCTGAAAATCTAGATATCTCTATACAACTCTAAAAAATGTTATTGATACTATTCCTAACGGTGGAAACAATAACAATTTTTATAATTTCATAAGAATATCTTGATTTTCATAAAGTTATGGTCAAAGTTAGATTGAGTTGACCAAATGAATATTGAATGTGCACATTGAGCTGGGACGGAGGTAGTATGTTTTAGGTTCAGTTCAAACTGTAACACTCCCTCGCCCCATCAGGGGAAAAAAAAGATTTGTACTTTTAATTTTCTTAAATCCCACAAATTGCATTCTCAAAAAAGTGAAGGCTTTAAATCTTCATAAAAATACAATTTTTTTGTTTCTTTCTGAAGACATGATAAATTTCTGAAGCGGTATAAAGAGAAATATAAGTCAATTCACATAAACTCTACCATCCTCGAAAAAGGAACGCACTGAGCTCTCACACAGTTTGATACACGAGTGTCTTTGTTCATTTGAATAAATTCATTTTAGTTATAAAAAGAACTTCCAATATACCAGTTTCTGGGATATAATGGAAATGTGATATAGGCTACCTTCAATAAGCACCCATATTCTAGGCCACCTTCAAAAAGACACATTTTTAGAAGAATAATGGATTTGGTCTTTCACATATCACACACACACACACACACACACACACACACACAAAGGGCTAATATATGCTAAGAAACTTATTCAGCATTCATCATAAGATAGTGTCAGCCTCATCATTCATACCTTGTTATTATCTTTCAAGTATGTCTTGCCTCGGATCATGAATCCTTTACCGCTTGGAGATGTCCAGCAATTAGTGTCAGCCTCATCTTTCCCTTGATGCATGGAGCCATGAAATTGGCTGGGATCAAGAGATAACGGTTGTACATGTGGATCTAATTCCTTATTGGCATCTTGAGCTGAAACAAAAACAGTTTGAAACCTTAACTACGATGTACGTAAATATCAAGGGGAGAAAAAAGACATCAACGGAAATATGAATGTGTCAACACAAAAACTTGCTGTAAAAACAAGATGAGCAAAGATGAGGTACCTGTATTTCTTTTTAGAGCCAATCCTGCAATAGCCCATGAGACATTCTTCAGCTTCACTTGATGACCCTAATGGAATACGTTGATCAAGTTGACATTTCAGTTTCTACCCAAAAAGAAGAAACTAAACTGAAAAGGAGAATGCAGTAAAGAATGGTTTCTATCTTCACTTTAAATAAAAGCACATGAAAACTGGAAAATACATGTAGTCTAATAAGACGCTGAGGAACAATATTTGGGTGTGTGATGTGAGTAAAAAAGCATTATAAATATCCAAAAGCACCTAGTCAACCTCAGCTACACGTACACCCACCCCCCGCACCAGGAAAATAAAAACACCACATTAATAAGGCCTATCACCGAAGGACTTTCAGTAACAGAGTAAGGGGGGTATATAATTTGTTTTTAATCACCACGTATAGAAAACCTAAATTTGCTGATTTGGATTGAAAGCAAGTTGGAGATGTGTGTTGAAATAAGGTGTTCCTTTGCGATACGACGCTAACCAGTAGCAGTATGTCTTCTGATCATAATATAATGCAGACTTTGATGGAAGAAACAAACCTTGCTGTCGAGTTCAACATCGTCGTCACTATCTTCATCATCTGATGACGAATCAGCAGCAATTGCATCATAAAACTCATCTACTTCCACATCTTCAAGCTCACTGTTGGATGCAGAAACATCAGAAACCTTTGACTGCATAACTGTGGTGAATGATTCACTCGTAAGTGCAGGGTTTGCCTCAATGTATTCCTTTAGACCTGAATAGTCAAGATGGATTCATAAATACATAATTGTCAGTACTTTTAACATTTAAGCACACCTTTCCTGGAGCATAGCATATAGAAAGTACCCAAGCCCAAGCATACACTACTGCCGTGGTTCAGAAAAAAAGCTACCAATTTTTGAACTAAAGAGGTTCTTCTGCAGGTAAACGATAACACACAATTTGCTATCAAACCCTTCTATAAAGCTGAAGAAGAAAAGCCAACTATGTTTTACTCTCTCCGTCCCAAAACATGTGTGGCGTTTGACTTATCAAACATTTCGAGGATGGTAGTCTACTCATTTGCACCACTGTAAAACTGCACTAGAAAATGCTAGATTTATTTTGGGAAGGACCGCAAAAAATGACATTTATTTTGGGAGGAGAGGGGCCAACCGATAATGACTTGCCATGACAATCATTCATCAGTTGAGGTGACATCTTGCTTTCATTTCAAAATGGTGTCAATCTGCATGTTCTTCAAGGTCAGATAAGTTTACTTCAGCATATAGCTGACATATGGAACCAAGATTTTTTTATTTTATATTATTGATAAGAAAAGAAGGTTGTATTAAGATAAAATCAATGTACATAGGATGGACAAGGGGTCCATCTAGAAAGGAAAGAAAATACAGAATAATTAAGCTACAATTAACCAGTGGTAGCATCCAAATCATTCTTCAAAACATACATCGACAGCCCTCGGAAGGCACCATTGCCATAAGCCCCAAGAGAAGCTAAGGCCACCACTTTATCCCACAAGTGATGCTTAGGTAAAAAATTTAATTCTCAAAAAAATCCTCGCATTCCGCTCATCCAAACACACCAAAAAGAACCGCAAATACCCCAAAATCCCCTAAATTATCGCATCTCCTCCTTTACCAAACCCTGTGAACCTAACATAAGGAGATATTAGATAAATCGCTGATGCAATGTTTCAACTAAATTAACGTGTTATGATTCCTTTATAACATTTTCACTTAATTTTTCACAAAACAAGAAGTCCCAATTGGTTTAACTAGCTCTTACAAGAGTTCAGCACAACGTAAACTTCATAACTTTATGGTAGCACGGGATATTCGAGTTATTCAATTTGGTGTTATGATTCCTTTATAATATTTTCACTTAATTTTTCACAAAACAAGAAGTCCCAATTGGTTTAACTAGCTCTTACAAGAGTTCAGTACAATGTAAACTTCATAACTTTATGGTAGCACGGGATATTAGAGTTATTCAATTTGGTAACTCTCGGCACAAAGGATGCCACAAGGTCAACATAAATTATCCGTCCTTAACCCCAGAGACCATAATTAAGAGGTTATGTTTTTTGCATTGGTATCTTGCACCTAAGTCATAATGGAGAAACCAAATCATTGAGTGTAGGAAGTCCCCGTGTTACATTTGCACTTGCATGCACCAACAAGTGAATAAAAATGAATGTCGCTTTTGCACTTGCATTGCATGCACCGACAAGTGAAAATAGGAATGATTTCTTGCTTTCAAAATCAGGGCAACATTTAAGTCCATTGAGAAGAAGTTGAAGCTGTCCCATCCTCAAAAGAAGATGACTTTTCCAAACTAAACATCAAGATGACTCTACAAATCTTGTCTTCATTTTTGGTAGTATTTGATATTGACTGATTAAAAGAGATCCTCGTTAGATTGTCATACATTTGATTCATGTAAAGATGCCATTTATGGTACCCAAACAAATAGAATTGTTAACAACCTGAACACACTCAGATAGATGTTAAGGAACAACATAGAACAATCTGCCACTTGAGCCAATTATGCACTATAAACAGTACACCCAATAAATTTGTAACGAACAGCATAACAAACCTGCCACTTGAGTCAATAATGCATAAGGAAGTGTCTTTTCAAACTTCGA
Source organism: Campanula takesimana (assembly GCA_026119855.1). Lineage (NCBI taxonomy): Eukaryota > Viridiplantae > Streptophyta > Magnoliopsida > Asterales > Campanulaceae > Campanula > Campanula takesimana. The sequence goes on from JAOWBW010000016.1 coordinate 926,349, forward strand.
GGATTGAATACTCTTCCATCTAAACCAGCCTCCGGCATGTATCTCCAGCATTTGGGTGACAAGACTTCTACCAGTGTTTGACGACGCTGATGTGCTCAAGTTCCTTATCTCCCATGTAGAAGCTGCAGCGCAAACACTTCAGTAGGTCAAAAGAGTTCAACAAGTTGAGTTGAACCATGCGATATGATGGGAGTTGAACACAACTCAATAATTTTAGTGGGGCAACATAAAATAGGTATGCAAGTAACCAAGAATAGACACTAAAAATACGCAAGTATTTCATACATTAAAACACACAATTAACAAAGTTGTTCAAATTAAGATGCAGAAGCTATTTACAGGTAAGAATACAGCAACAATCGAGAAGTTTAGAGATAATCCAACTCAAGCACTACAACTACAAATACAAAAGCCAGGAAAGTGGCACCATGCAGAAGTAAACTTTCCACCAGATACTGCACCCTCTATGTTTTAATATGCATTAACCCCCCTGGATCCACCTTTGTCAATTATGAAAAAATATGCACATATGCTGGTAAAGGTACTCAAAAGTCAACTTAACTTTGTGATAAACTAAAACTGGACATTCAATTAGGGATAAAGACGGCAATATTCATGCCCAAATAAAATCAACTATAATGATGAGATATCGGAAACTAATTTGGAGAATGATGAAATTCAGTAATCCCCACCAGGATCAGGAAGACCAATAAACAACTCCACAAACCTACTTTTCATTTCTCAATTTAATGTGGCATTTCTTACCATTTCACTATATAATTATCCTAATGATCTTTAAGCAGCTTTCCTACTCATGAAGCAGTGCCTCGATACATAGAAGTTTTTTTCAGATGCAAAGTGGTTATCCAACATTTCTTACAACCCCACACTCCATGCATGTACCATCGTTACATTGAAATATATTTAATCTAGAGAACCAAAATACCAGCACAAAACGAAGCATATAAATGAAAAATCGCAAAGAACATACTGGGCATAACCAAGCTGCCCCCAAATAGTATTGTTGTATAACCAGTGGCGGATCCAGGATCTTTTCACAGTGGTGCACAAATTACACTAGTATAAAACTTAAATTACAATTTCTTCTTATGAGATTGCTTTAAAAAATCTGTAAAATATAATTGTTTCTTGTGATCACATTACAAAACTTTAAATACCATTATTACTATACCATTTAATCTCAATCTTTTTTTCAGAACATCATGGCTGCAAGGTTGACGAGGACATTTTAATAGTTAGTGTTTTATTATCATCATCTTAATTTGGGTGATATTTATATTTTTTTTCCCTAGAGAAGTTGAAAATTTACGATAAATAGGCAAACACCCTCTCACAAATAAATATAAATCAAACTTTGATTAGGGTACATAAAAATGAATATAAAATAAAAAAGTTCGGTTTTTTTTCATATAAGAAAAAGTTTGTTAAATCAATTTAGACAGATTATATCATAGTGGAAAGTAATACTCCTTTCGTCTCAAATTGGTAATCTAGTTCGAGTTTTCAAACATTTTATGATTATATTATAAGTTTTAGAAATTCAATGATTTAAGCCTTAGTTTTGAAAATAAGACTAACTTTCTCAAACGAACAAGAAATAGAAATGGGACTTTATCATTTTAAGACGGAGTGAGTAACTTCCAAAGGACTAAACTTTTAGAGCCAAAGTTAAGGGGAAAAGCGAAGGGGTGAAAAGGTAATATTTTCGATGACGATAAACCAATTTAGACAATTTATATCATAGGGGAAACTAATACTCCTTTCGTCTCAAATTGATAATCTCGTTTGACCTTTCAAACATTTACGGTTATGATATATTCCATATGTCCCGGTTTCAGGTTCTTAGTTTGACTTTGCACACTTATTAAAGAGCTAAGGCAAAATCGGATAAAAAATAGTCATGAGTGGAGGATATAATTATCTATTCATAAAGCAAATGGGTGAAAAGTGGATAGGTAAGTAATGGTTTTTTTGTAATATATGAATTTTATGAGAACAAGATTGTCCAAAGCACTGTTCATACTTTGTCGATTAAGGAATAAAGCAACTAAGAACCTTAAACTGGGACAGAGGGAGTAAGTTTCAGTAATTAAGTGATTTTGAAGCCATAGTTTTGAAAATATGACTAACTTTCTGAAACAAACAAGAAATAAAAATGGGACTTTGTCAATTTAATGTTGGGTTATGGAGTCTAAACCCAACACGGGAACAAGGTGGAGAAGGAGTCTAGACATGGGAGGAGTTCAAGATAGAATAGGAGTGTTCAAGGAGTAGGAAAAGGAGAAGAATCGGCCAAGGGGTGGTTTGCATAGACGCGCGTAGGAGTGGGCACAGTCGCCCATAGGAGTGAGCACGGTCGCGCAAGACCAAAATCCAAGAGCAGTAGATTCGGCCCATTTGGCACGACCGTGCCAAAAACAGGCGTGCGGTCGTGCCGAATAGATCTGGGCTAGATTCAGTTTCCTAGCGTGAACGAGTTTTTTTCTTCTTGGGCAAGTTTAGGGCTTCCTTGTACACCTATATAAGCATAATTCCGAGCTAGAACATATTGTAGCATCATATTAAAGAGTGTTTAATATAATATTGACTTGGTGATAGCCCCCGGACGTAGTTCATGCGTTGAACGAACCGGGTAAACAAGTCTTGTGTTCTTGTGTGTGATGCTCTCATATATTTGTCCTTGTGCGTGTGTTGTTCTTGTTCTCGATTGCAACGGGGTACCACTAAACGTGATGGAGGCTTGTAGACCGGCCGGTTGGTGTAAAAGGGAGACACTTCGACGAACAGCATGTTAGGGGGGAGAGTGACTCAAAGTTGATCAACGCGGTGTGTAAGTCAAGAGGCCCTGCCAAAGAGTGAGATCAGACCAAGAGAAGACAATGGAAGAAACAAGGTGTGTCCGAAAACATGGGGGAGCATTGTGAGGAATGCGGGTCTGGAGGGAGAAGGCGAAGTTAGACTTGCGGAGAGAAATCAAGGTAGAAGCTGATTTGGGGAGGCAAGAAGAATCTAACACGGAAGGGATGAAGCGTCGCTTGATTTCAACTCGCCTTAGCACTTGAGCGGGGAGGCTAGGCAATGTCAAGTCAATATAGGAGTAAAATGTGTTCGAAGGAGGTTCACTCCGTGGTGGGAGTTGACGCTTGTTACTATGGTTTTTGGTTCTAGTCTCCAGGTGGGAGATTGTTGGGTTATGAAGTCTAAACCAATATGGGAACAAGGTGGAGAAAAAGTCTAAACATGGGAGGAGTTCAAGATAGAATAGGAGTGTTCAAGCAGTAGGAAAAGGAGAAGAATCGGCCAAGGGGGGGGGGGGGGGGGGGGCTTGCACGGTCGCGCGTAGGAGTGAGCACGGTCGTGCAGGAGTGAGATTCAAGATTAGTGGATTCGGCCCATATGGCACGACCGTGCCAAAAATAGGCGTCTGGTCGTGCCGAGCAGATCTGGGCCAGATTCAGTTTCCCAGTTAGAATGAGTTTTTTCTTCGTGGGCAAGTTTAGGGCTTCCTTGTACACCTATATAAGCATAGTTCCGACCTAGAACACATTGTAGCATCATATTAAAGAGTGTTTAATATAATATTGACTTGGCGATTGTCCCCGGACATAGTTCATGTGTTGAACGAACCAGGTAAACAATTCTTGTGTTCTTGTGTGTGATTCTCTCGTATATTTGTCTTTGTGGGTGTGTTGTTCTTGTTCTCGATTGCAACGGGGTACCACTAAATTTCCAACATTTAACGGAGTGAGTAACTTCCAAAGGACCAAACTTTTAGAGCCAAAGTTAAGCGGAAAAGCTAAGGGGTGAAAAGGTAATATTTTCTGGGACCACGACAATGAATGGGAATAGGATAGACAAACAGGGATCGATCCAGGAACCTTTGGGTTACAAAGCTGCGCCCTAACCGTTGTGCCACTTGGATAATTTTGTTGACTGAGTGCACTAATTAATACATATTGTTACATACATTTTTCTTCTCAGTATATACAAGAAATCACTGGGTACACCTGCACCCACTCTTACTATGGATCCGCCCCTGTGGATAACTACATCTGAGAGTACAATAAATAGTATTGGCTTAGAAGAAACAAATCAGGACGTCAGCGGTTATGCTAATATAGAAAGAACTAGAGCCATCAAGACAGCCCATCTGAATCAATGACACCAGTCAACAACCCCACAAAACTCTCATTCGAGTTTTACTTCATCCGAGTATCTGCAAGCTCAACCCTTGAAGCAGCATCACCAATATCAGTGAACTTTTTTCAATAGTCTGCACCTAGTGTAATCAGCTAAGGTGATTCAACCGTTCCAGAGTTACTTTGGGTGGTCAAACTTAGTTACCGAACTTCGGTTTCTGAGATATAATTCATGTATTCAAGGTAAGACAAGTTATGAGAAGCAGTTGAAAAGAGTTTGTCTGCATCTGAGCAACCATAGTAAAACAGGAAAATCTATGCAAAATAGAATCAGCAAAAAAAAAAAAGACACTTACGGTTAATTTTGGTTCGTCGATAACCGGATCTTGGAGGTCGCTTCTTATGTATGGCTGGAAACTGCAAGATAGCTGCATCAACGAATGCATATCATAGTAAGTAGATAAAACATTCAGGTTACAGAAAAAATGTGAATCAACTAAGGCTCAGATAGGCTAGTATAGTTATATTTTACTATTAAAAGCATGCTCCCTCCGTCATTTTTTAACTTGCACTTATTTCCTTTTTGGGCGTCCTTTTAAAAGTAGTAATAACCAAAAAATGAAAGTTTATAATATTCTTTATTCAATGAAGCTCACTTGTCATACAACTACCCACTTACCATTCCCTACCGCACTCACAATTCCTACCCCACTTTCCATACTCATAACACCTACTCCACTAACAATATTAGACAACTTTCCTTAATTCCCGTGTTTTTCATTAGAGGAGCAAGTTCAAAAAAGACGGAGGGTATATATGGCAAAAATATATGATACACAGAAATAGAAAACAAAACTGGGTAATGGTTAATCAATCCAAAAGGATGGGAGCTCTTATTGGCAAGAAATTAAAAAAAGATTGTTAGAATCTTTTGGCAAAAGCAGGGTCACAACTGATTAAATGTGGTTTTTTCATTTATACAACTTGACATAGAATCCTTTTGACAAACATGCATCTGCATAGAAGTACTGACTCCTACTCCTGAAATGAAATGCCACACTTCCCTCGGTGCACCAGTTAGGGAGGGTGATATCATCAATATCAACAACCAAGCAACGTGCAATGGAAGACCAAATTGGCATAAAAGGGAAAAGAAAAAAAAAACTATAGTGAAGAAGGATATGAATAAGTGCGGCTTGTATGATGATCTTGCATTGGACCGAACGGAATAAAAGAAGGATTCGTGTACCAGACAATTGAGACACTTTTTGAGATGTACAAGAAAAGAAGCTTATGTACGAAGAAAAGATCATTACAAAAGATGGAACGAAGAAGGAGAAAAATAGGCAACGGGAACTGAGAGAACTCGATATATCTAAGCATACACTTCTGTTCATCACTGAAATGAGAAGTTCCACACCTTTTACTCTTCTGCAGTAAATTTTCTCTTTTATCACTACTTAAGAATCATGGAAAAAATAAGCAATAAGAATCTGTTTATTTGAACAATAAGAAGAAATTCATCAGCAGTGAGTAGTATTTTATCAGCAGTAGGAATCTTTTTATTTAAACCAGAAGAACTAATTGCAGGGGACTATTCCACCTTTTTAGATGCCATGAAAACTATGAACAACAATGCTGCAACAGCTTTAACCAAAATTAACAAAAGCAAGAGCAAGCAAAGATAAAAATACAATCACTTACTATAAGCTCCATCTTGTCCACGAAACCATTGCCTCGAGAATACAAAATCACGTTTAGAATGCCATCTACAGAACAAAACAACTGTGAGATGATAACAAAAGACAACAGATACAATGAAAACAGAAGATGCACAGTAAGTTCACAATTTTCAAAAATATAAAATTATCTCTCTCTCTCTCTCCCTCCCTCCCTATCTTCTACGGCATAAGCGAACGGAAAGTGATTCAAAGAAGTGAAACCAGGAACCAGATACCATCATGGCTACCTTGTCAAATTTAATCGCCCCAACACAAGACTTGATAAAGCTTTAACCTGAATCTTCAATCATGCTAAGCCCAACATCAGCCAGTTTGGTGTAGTCAGGTGAAGGAAGTGGTTGGATACCTCAGATTGAACATAGAGAAACACCCCAGACTATATAAGGGACAAAATTTGAGGTAGGCTGTTTTCTTGCAAGTAGCTGATATAATTCACATCCTTCCTTGATTGAAGGATCAGGAGTTTCATGTCTGGTGTATTACAATTTATACTCCCTCCGTCTTTTTAGTTTGTTCACACTTTGACCAATGCACGGGGTTTAAGGAAAAATGTTTTAGGAAAATGATTAGTAAAGTGAAAGTTTAAGCCGAAATGTGAAAGCGACTTAGCTGGCGTTACATGTCATCTCCCACGTCAAAGCCTACCTTGTTCTCTCACTTCATAAGTCCCATTATTGCCCCCATGTATCTCTCTCTCTCTCTCTCTCTCTCCAAAATTCTCACACCCAACTCTCTTTCTTCCCATCTACAGTCAAAAATCAAAATTACTGCCATTCTTTCATCTTGTTCTGTAATTGTATGAAACATAGCATGAGTTTTTTAGAGTGAGTTTGGATTAACAAATCAAAATTAAATCCTTTGAAAAAAGCTCAAAAATTACAATGAATAGGAGTATTCGTTTTAGCATGCATATCAGCTGGAACTCTTCACATTCTCTCTCCATAAGTTCATCATCCCTAAAACAAAACACATCAAAATTCTCTCTCTAGTCGTCCTTTACCAATCAACCAGTTCTCCTACTCTCCTACATTTTCACCATTTAACTCTTTCAGCTTTATCTAAAACCAGACAACTTTCCCCTATTTCTTCTTGTTCTTTCACTTGGAGTAACATAGCAAAATGTAAATCAGATCTACATCGATTTGTTGGGAAAATTACAAATCGAAATCAAAAATCTTAGGAAACCCTAAAAAAATTAGGGTACTGCCATGATTTCTGACTTTGGGTAGAACTATTGAATTGAAGAAGTAAAAACCGATGAATTTTTTCTTCAGATCTCAACAATTGAGCAAACAATTTGTATTTGTTGAGAAATTAGAGGATAAGAAACCGATGCTATTTGGATGGAGTCACAAAAAAGATAGATTTGGATGGAGTCATAAAAATAGCCATCACCCTTGAATCACAATATAGTCAGATGGGTTTGCTCTAAAAAAAAAATTAAAAAAAAAAAAAGAGAGTCAGATGGGTAGGATGGTGATGGTTGAGATTTGAAAGATAAGTAAAGAGATGGATTTTCTCAAAAAAAAAAAAAAAAGAAAAAAAAAAAAGAAAAGGAGATGGATTATTCAGAACCCTGCAGGCTCACGCGCCATAAAAGCAAGTAAAATGACAAAGCCAGTGATGCGGTACATCAGAGATCAGATCTGATCTGATAGCTCAAAAGTCACATTCACATTCAGATTCATCATCTTATCCTCATCTAGTCTTTTCCTATTTCTCTTTATCTTTATCTAGTCTTTTTCTCTTCTTTTCTTATCCTTAAGTTCATGTTTTTTACCCTTTTTTACAGCCTATATAAAGGCAGAATAATCATGTAATCAGCAGCAAGTATTCAGAAAATAAAATTCAGATATTATCTTTCTTTTCAAAACAGCTGTTTCATGTTGTTTTGTGTTATTTATTTGTCCGATTGAACAATATCAATCTCCCGTCCGTTCGTACGATAACGAACTTGATCCTTCTCCTAGTCTGTCCTATATCAGTTGGTATCTAGAGCTAGGGTTCACGCAGTTTTTCTATAGATTGCGGTCCAGGTTTTGTCAGATTTTCATCATGGCAGAAGAAACTACTCGTAATGAAGCCGTTGAGCAGCGATTCACAGCTATCGAAGAAGGTTTACAGGAGACTCGTGCTTCGATTCAACAACTTATGGCTGCTCTTCAACTTGGCGGACAACAACGTGGCAATCCAGCAACACGTCAACAAGCTGCAGCACATGAACCAGCCCCTGATCTTGCGCATCAGCCTGCTCGTGACCCTGCTGCTGCTTTTCAACCATTTCAAGGTCATTTCCCTAGACGAGACGATTATGATGGATATCGAATCAAGGCTGAAATTCCAGTCTTTAATGGAAGTTTGGAGATCGAAACTTTTCTTGATTGGCTTAATGAGGTTGAACGATTCTTTGAAATCATGGAGGTAAGTGAAGAAAGGAAAGTATCCATTGTTGCGTATAAATTACGAGGAGGTGCAGGAGCTTGGTGGCAGAATTTACGAGAGGAACGTTACCGCCTTCGCCAACCTCCAGTTCGAGATTGGCCTTTGATGAAAGAGCTTTTGCAGCATCGTTTTCTCCCGCGTGATTACACGCAAAATCTCTATCGTCAATTGTTGGACTGTTATCAAGGTAATCGTTCGGTAGCTGAATATACTGAAGAGTTTTTGCGTTTGACTGCTCGATGCAATATTCGAGAAGATGATGACTTACAAGTTGCTCGCTATGTGAGAGGGTTACATCCTGAGATTCAAGAACGCATGGGAGTTCAGTCCATTATGTCACTTACTGATGCACGAGAGATGGCAGCCCGAGCTGAGGCTCGATTATCTAAGCCACCCCTTCGCTTTACATATACCCGAAAACCTCCATTCGAGACTCAGCACACATATCAAACTGGCACAGCTTCAACGCCTGTACTTGCTAGTTCATCAGTACAAGAGACTAAAACTGGTCCACCAGTGACTCGCAAGACTCATGGAGAACCACGTTCCAGCACATACCAACAACCAAAATGTTACAGGTGCAACCAGCTTGGGCACAAGTCTAACGAGTGTCCAACCCGCAAACCTGTGCACGTGGTCGATGCTATTCCCGAAGAAGATCAGAAAGACCTTGGTGTTGAGGAGGAAGAATATGATGCTGATGATGTATGTGGTGATGAAAATGGTGAGTTCGTATGTGTTGTGCAACGGACTCTTTGTTCACCTAAGCAGGAAGATCCGAGTCAGCGAAGACGTATTTTTCAGGCGAAATGTCGAGTAGGGGAGACGATTTGTAGCTTGATTATTGATAGTTGTAGCTGTGAGAATTTGGTTTCTCAAAAGTTGATCGACCAGTTGCAGCTTCCAACTGAGCCACACCCAACTCCGTATCAGATTGGTTGGATTCAAAAGGGCCCAAAATTGCAGGTGACTCGTATTTGTAAAGTGCCATTGGCCATGGGTAAGTTTTATTCTGATAATGTCTACTGTGATGTTGTGGATATGGATGCATGTCAGGTATTATTAGGACGGCCGTGGCAATTTGACGTTGATGCCATTCATCGAGGACGTGATAATATCCACTTGTTTCAGTGGAAGGGGAAAAGGATTGTTGTTGCTCCGATAAGTAGTCCGAAGTTACCTTCTAAAGTGGAAGGGCAGACACTCGTTTCTATCTCTCATTCTTGTGGTTCTTCTATGGCGGATGTGAAAGAAAATGGTGAAGAAAATGGTGGTGCTTATGCCTTAGTTGCTAAACCTGATTATGACAAGGAGATTCCATTGTTGATTGAAAAGAAGAAGATGTGGGATTTCGCATTAGCTCTAGATGTATTATCCTATAATGACGAACAACATCGAGCCGCACGCATGTCACGGTTCGTGAATGGTTACATAAGAGCATCGTCAATTAGTGATTTATTGGCTCATTACCTTGTGGATACCACCGCTAAAGTAAGGAAGAAGTTAAAGGAGGCGACTGAACGCTACAAGACCACAGCTCATCAACAATGTTGTGTGAAGCTTTACCAGGTTGGGGATAAAGTAATGGTTTATTTCAGCAAAGAACCAGGAGGAGTACATCACAGACTTGATTCTTGCAAGATAGGTGCATTCAAAATCTTCAAGAAGATTATCGATCATGCATGCATATGTTATTTACCTGATCATAAGCATTCTACGATGATGATATCTGCTTTTCAAAAGACAACTCCGGGACGGATTGTCAAACAAGTGGAAGGGAATGATGCGGTACATCAGAGATCACCGGGACGGATTGTCAAACAAGTGGAAGGGAATGATGCGGTACATCAGAGATCAGATCTGATCTGATAGCTCAAAAGTCACATTCACATTCAGATTCATCATCTTATCCTCATCTAGTCTTTTCCTATTTCTCTTTATCTTTATCTAGTCTTTTTCTCTTCTTTTCTTATCCTTAAGTTCATGTTTTTTACCCTTTTTTACAGCCTATATAAAGGCAGAATAATCATGTAATCAGCAGCAAGTATTCAGAAAATAAAATTCAGATATTATCTTTCTTTTCAAAACAGCTGTTTCATGTTGTTTTGTGTTATTTATTTGTCCGATTGAACAATATCAATCTCCCGTCCGTTCGTACGATAACGAACTTGATCCTTCTCCTAGTCTGTCCTATATCAGCCAGCCTAGTCAGTGAATGGTGGGCCAGAAAGTTGAATATACACGCCACATAGGATCGATATCATATTTCGCTGTATGTATCACTGCCCAATGTTTTATATTAGTAGTTGAGTGGATGTTGTGAGTATGAAAAGTATGATGTGATATGTGAGGATTGAAATTATGAGCAGGGTTGGAGTTGTGAGTATGACAAGTAGGTCCCATTGAATAAAGAATAATATAAACCTTCCTCTTTGGGAGTGTGAACAATCAAATGAGACACCCGAAATGGCAAAAAGTGAACAGACTAAAAAGACGGAGGGAGTATGTTTTTCTCCTTTAAATGGAGAAGGATGCTAATTTCAATAACCATCTTTGTCGTGCTATAATATGCATTTCACAGAAACAAGTTTCAAGAATGATGTGAACAACTAATTGCACATAATAAATTATATCCCAAAAGGCTGCAGTTAGTCGATTTCCACGCCAAATATGGCCAGGCAAGGCTGATACTCATTTTTCATAGATAAATTTCCAAATCAATAATACGAGATTCAGGTATCTAGCGCAAGTTGGAATAGGTTCAACAGGTTTGAGCATCAAATAATACTTCCTATCTCATAGTAATAATTGAAATGAGTACCAATAACCAAATAAAATCAAGTTCGGCAACTTCACCTAGTTAAGTATCTGGTGTCATAGGTTCCATAGACAACGTCATGGTGTCCATTAATAGAATCTACAAGCTCCAAATCACCTGTTAATGTATCCCACCTACAAAGACAAATGTTAGACAGGCATAAGTAGTATAACCGTTACAAACATACTCCCTCTGTCCCAGCTCACTTGAGACTTTTTGACCAAAACTGGTCAACTTAAGATCGGTTTGACCAACACTTTATAAAAATATTTATGATCCAAATAAAAATAAAAAAAATGTAAAATGATCACCATTAAAAATCCTCTCAATAACAATTTTTAAAATTTTTTTTGGAACATAAATATTTCTATAAAGTGTTGGTCAAACCGACCTTAAGTTGACCAGTTTTGGTCAAAAAGTCTCAAGTGAGCTGGGACGGAGGGAGCATAATTTACTACACATACTCATATCTCCGATGTCGATCAAGGTTCAAAACCACCTCAAAAGCAGTATCTGCACTTGCAAGGACAACACCAACAGCCTTGACAAGAACACCTTTATCACTCTGCAAACATAAAAAGTGAGAAACAGTCCTTCTATGTTAATTCATGAGAGGTTATATCACTACTGTTAGTCAAATTAAAATGCAAAAGAAGAAATGTGGTTTCACATCAAAGGAAAATGGAAGACAAAACTGAAAAGTAAATGGCCCATGTTATAACAAATAAATCATAAGAAGTCTGCCTTAATGTAAAAGGACTTCACTTCCCCACGCCATGCCACACACACACACACACACACACACACACACACACACACAGAGAGAGAGAGAGAGAGAGAGAGAGAGAGAAGATAAGAAGAAGAATAAGAAACAACATCAGCAATCAAAGAAAAGCAAAACCCACATAAGTATCTACACAAGGCATGAGAAGTAGCGTGACTCATTGTATATCTGCTTGTTTGGAGCTACAATATTTCAATATTTTGAGCTTTCATAAACAACACTGTCACGAAATAGACTATCAACCTATAGATTTCAGTTTAGCAAAACATAATTTACATCAAGTCCACTGGACTGGTTAGTTAAACAATACATAAATAATACTGTTTCTCCCAATTTGCTAACCCTTCCAAAATTTCACAAGCATTCTGCCTCAGAGTGCAAATCGGCTTTAAAATATTATGTCAAGCTACAAAACTTCTCCCATATTTGAGGAGGGATACTCATCTTGCAAATAGAAATTGATGTGACAGTCTAATCCACCCAGACTTACATGGAATGATGCATATCTAGGAATGACAGTCTTGGTAACTGACTATAGTGACAGTGAAGGGTGACATTCTCCATTTAAGAGAGAGAGAGAGAGAGAGAGAGAGCATTAACTATTTAGATCATAAAGATGAGAAAAATGAAGGCAGTCCTGAAAGATGGTAGTAAGTACCTTAGTACCAGATACATCTTCAAAGATTCTAACACCTGAAATCCAAAACAAAGTATAAATGAATTATCCAAAGGAATACATTCTCGGTATATCAAAACACAAGCAAACAGAGTCTCCAACAACAACAACAACAAAGACTTGGTCCCAAAAACAGAGTGAGTCAATTGGCATTTCTTATTGCATGCCAATCAAATGGGGCTCTTTTAAAGAAAGGGGGGGAGGGAAGAGATAACACTTAACTCTCTTTTCAAATGGAAAAGGAGATCACATTCAAATAATATAATGATAGGACACTTAGCAATTAAAGAATTTTGAGTCCATATTGTTTGTTTCATTTCTTATAGTCTCTCCACAAAGACAGCTAGTTCAAGAAGGATGTTACCAGGCCAGCCCAAGGCAACATGTAAAATTGTATATATAATTACGTATAATCTTGATCAAAAACAAATTGATGAGTCGAAGTATCAATCGTCAAAACTTTCAATATTGCTCCCTAATTATGAGAAGATTACCCCCCCCCCTCCCCCAACCAAAATACATAAAAGAACAATTTATAAAATCTTGTAGGATTCCAATCATAGTTATTCATGCTTAACTGAATTTCGATCTTTGAATGAATAACACATACCGTTTCAATCTTTAATGATTAATACTTGACCAATTATGCCTAATACTGACACATCAGATTACATCTAGTTCACAGCCTGAATTTCAGAGCAAGAGATTCAACTGAAGTGGAAAGGGAAAGTTGTTGTGGCACATGTGATGCACGTGGGAAGATAATTAATATATCCATTTTTTGTTAAACCCCTTTGAACTTTTGTGTTCTTCTTTAATAGTCATCATTCCTATTTTATCTTGTCATATTTTTACAACTGGTCTACCCAGATTACATTGGAGTGATATCTCACTCCCCACAGTTCCTTTCTCCCCCTCCCCCTTTCCTCTCTCTCTCTCCTTTGTCCCTTATTTGTCTCCATTATCACGCCTCCACTTTCCTTTTTTCTATTGCATATCTTTCCACAAATGTCCCCAGTTTTTATGTTTAGCCATACATCATCCTCATAGTCAAACTCTTGCTTACCAAAAACGCCAAGACAAATGAAGTTTTTGTTTGTTCCAGGTCAGAACCTTTTATAGTCCAGCAAATGAACTTCTAGTACCACTTCAAAACTCAAAACAGTAGTCAATAACAACTTCTCCTCTACATCACCGTTCAATAAAAGGACAGAAGCAACACTAAAGTATTCCTTCCTGAAGGCCGAAGTGACACCTATGTAATACTCAGTTGAAGAGTCATCAAAGACAAATCACACAAGCACGCTTGTATAACAATATCAAAGGCCTATTTGAAACCATCAGCTAAAGGCTAAATGTGCTTATGCACCGTAGTCACAATAAGAAGAAAAAAGGAAACCGGGGGAGGGGGGTTGCAGATTCACCAACATTCAACGACATAAGCAGCTTCTGGCCAACATAAACAAGTAACAGACTCCAGCAGGCAAACCTTCAAGCTAATTAGCTACAAAGGTGCTGAAAGTGAACTCACTAGAGGAAGTAGGCATGACTTCCGGTGGACTCAATAAATTTGTGATGACTCATTAGGACTGGGGACACAAAAGTCAAGGCCTAAGATACTTTCTAGCATTACGACAAGAGGTCACGGGTCAGATACGCGAGCGCTGAGCATAAACAGCAAACAAAAGAAGATATAAGCTCTACGCTGAGCATAAAATTAATTGGAAAATCAAGCAAAAATATAAAGCCCAGGAAGAGAAAATGACAAGCATGCAGTGATAACTACAGTGAACGAGAAGTTAAAGCAGGAATTACCATTGATTGTTCGAACACATTTCCACTCATGTGCTTCAACTACATCGGCAGCATCATCTTCAAAGTACCCAGCAGGTTTCAGTTGCACAGCCAAGCTTGAGGAGGAGCGGCGCAGTAGTGTTTCTGGACCTACAAATGCAGAATTGGGAAAAGGGAAAATTAACATTTAAAGAACAATCTGGTGAATTGTTATTCAGAAAGCACTAAATTAGTATAGTATATGATAGATTTGACAACTTCTTTCACGCAAAAGATCTTGCAGTATTATTAACCAGAAAAATATCGATCCAATAAAATAATACAAGTAGGTTGGAATGACATGTACAGCTGATCAGCATTCTAGGACTCAGCGTAAGCTCTTTTGATCAGTAATGAACCAAGCTTGAGGATTAACTATAAGCTTCTTACTCACGAGTCACGACCAAGCTTTAAATCAAATTCTCATGAATGGCATGGGAACTTCTTACTTCATGACGCCAAGACAATCATAAGTACTGAATATTAATTTCTTAACCAGCCCAAGCATCCATAACACCTTACCTTGTCCTATTTTTATTAGACTTATTAAACCATGCGCATAGCGCCTGACCCTAGGCCGACGCCCTTCAAGGTCAATCCTACCAAAACAAAAGGTTACAATTAGATTACGCAACTATTTATCGAACAAATAACAAAATACGCATAAGATTAGATACTAAACAGAAAAGGACATACATCTTCAATTCATGCTCTCGCAAGTAGGCTACTAAAGCATAATTATATTATTTCTATGCAGCAAGGGTAGAGAAACAGGTTTGGCAGATGCAAAGTATTTTTAAGGACCAGCTGATCTGCTTCTTTTTTTTGTTTTATGAGAAGCAAAATTTTCATTTATGTTCAGAAGCAAAAATAATGTCCAAAATTAACAAAAATAAGACCACCAAAGTACACATCAACAAAAAAAATACTACAAGTACAGTGCGCATACTCAGTCTCCTTGTTCAATTTGTTCCTGGTGCCACCACCTCTTGAAAGCTCATACTCAGCCTGTCCATAAGATAGTTTACATTGATAAAAAGCTTGAACATACTTGATAAAAAAGAATGCGCACACAGACATATATGTGCATGCGTGCCTGCGTGTGTGTGGGTGTTGAACATGTATTAAGTATGTACATATGCACGTGTGACTGCACATAAATTATACTCCCTCTGTCCCAAAATGATCTTCCCATTTTTTTTACGTTACTATGAATGAACTTTGAGCAATAATCATAGGTTGATTTAATTATACCTAATAAAAATCTAAAACTTGTAATTGATACACAATCAACAATAATATCAGTAACAAGTTTTAGATTTTCATTAGAATAATTGAATCAACCTATATTATTGCTCAAAGTTCATTCATAGTAACGACAAAAAAAGTGGGAAGATCATTTTGGGACGGAGGGAGTAATAACCAATATGTATACTCTCTCCGTCCCTCTTTAATCTACAAAAGTTGCCATTTTGGTTGTCCCACTCTAATCTACAAAGTCCCAAAAAGGAAATGTTTTAATACTTTTAAAATAATGGGACCCACATGTCCCACTCACAACAAATATCCACTTACTATTCGCTACCCCACTTTCTCTCTCCCACTCAACTATCTACACTCACAACACATCAACTTTTTCACTTTTTCCTTCAATAATGTGCCCAACCCAAAATTTGTAAGTTAAAGAGGGACGGAGGGAGTATATAAGTATAGAAAATTGTATGACAAAGAGGAAACAAACGAAAGAAGACCACTTTGATTCTCTTGTTTTTCCATTCACCAAGACTATGAGAACTTGGCCAGACATTCTCTTGTTTTTCCATTCCCCAAGACATTTTATTAATGGACGAAGAGGTGTTACAATGAAGTGAAGGATGGAGAAAATAAAATGTGGATGAGTACTCACTAATAAAAAGTACTCCCTCCGTCCCGTTTAAGGTTCTTAGTTTGACTTTGCACGCTTATTAAGAAACCAAGGCAAACTTGAGTCAAGAATAATAATATATGAACTTTATGAGGACAAGATTGTCCAAAACACTATTCATCATTTGCCATTTAAGGAATAAAGCAACTAAGAACCGTAAACTGGGACATACCAAAAAGGAAAGTAAGAACCTTAAACTGGGACGGAGGGAGTAATAAAAGTAACTAATTTCAATAATCTCTCCAATCTCAACTGAAATCACAGATAGCGGCCCCTTACAATCCTCGGTTGAGAGGCTGAAAAGAAACTATACGGAAGATCCATCCCACAATGAAGATACAAAACAATTCCATATCCCAAAAGTAAACGAAAAGGGTAAAGCACTTTGAACAGTATAAAACATCTGATTTTCAAGTCAAATAGCTAATGCCATTGTCAAGGACAAATATCGAACAATTCAATCTTTAGATCACTATAGTATTCACCACGCACTAGAATTTGTGCACCATTATGTTCATACCTGTAACTTTGCATGATCAAATGCCTCCATCCATTTACGTGCTTCTCCAGCTGTAGCACAAGCAATCTTGCAGGAATGTAATAATAAATCAAACATGATACCGTACAACATCAAGGATAAACATATAATCACATAAGAAAAAACAAGTTCTAAAGACAAGCAATTGTACATGAAAACAAGTACGCTAAATACTAATTCTTCAAACATAAGCTCTTTTTTTTTACATTTTCCATAAACCTTTCTGTATATTAGTGCTACCATCAAAAGAAAGCAGTAAACCAATTTCCATGACTACTATTCCGCATTTTTTGATGTTCACAGGAGTACATCATTTACAACAAATATCAATTATATGATGTAAAATTAAGTGATCTCTTTAATAAATCAAAACCTCTCCCTTGGAGGTGGGACTTGGGAGAGAATGAGATGGACGAGCAGAAGAAAAGTTCATGTTCTATTATTTACTTAACTATAGGACAAGTCACTATTTTGTACTAAAAGATTCACTTGAGGCAGACAACAGGCAACAAAATTGCAACCTGATAACACGATTATGAATATAGAGGAGTGTGCATAAGCCACAACACAAATCATAACCAACAAAAAGTTTACACTCGTTTGAAAAAAATTTGGAAGGGAAAAATCTTAATAACACAAAATTATTATCTCTCTTAACCTCTGTTACCCGGACTCTTCAAATATGTTGAAGTACCCGTGTCCGAAATTTTAATGTTGTTTTAATTAATTATACAATACTCCCTCCGTCCCATTTTAAGAGTCAAAAAATGGGTGGGTTCAAGAATTAAGGAAAAGGTGATGTGTTGTGAGTGTTGATGGTTGGGTAGGAGAGAGAATGTGAGGTAGAGAAGAGTTAGTGAATAATTGTTGTGAGTATGACATGTAGGACCCACTTTCCATTTTAGGATTTTGACTCTTAAAATGGGACGCCCTTTTAGGAAATTTTTGACTCTTAAAATGGGACAAAGGGAGTATATCTTAGTAAAAAAGGAGTGAGTTGACTTCATTTATAAGTAAAGTATAAATAGTCTATTTATACTATTTTGATTTGTCCTGAAATAATGCTCGTATCCTGTACCCGTGTCCAAATTTAGGACCGTGTCCCAGTGTCCTAAATTATTAAGAAAATTGTATCCGACGCTAGGATCCGTATCCATGTCGGATCCCGGATACCGTGTCCAGGTAACGTAGCTCTTAACTCTAGCCAACTTTTGTAGCAAGCTCAAAAATAAACAAACAGACTTATCACTTACTTCTCCCTTCTTCTCCTCATCCAAGCGGTTGTAGAGCCTCAGAACATAAACATCCTAGCAAAGATGAAAAATATAAATAGCAAAGTTAAGAAGAAAACAGTCTGGACACAAAACCAGAGAAATTGAAGTTGGTAAAAATTATACTGTAGTTTCATGTGATTCAATCTATGAATGAACCTTTCTATAGAGGATAAGATTCATAAATAAGCCTTTGACATGTACCCCCACATGACAAATGGAGTAAACATAAGAACATGACTTAAATTCCTTACACCATCATTAAGCTTCCGACGTCCTAACTCCTCCACCATGAGTGTGCTCCCAACAACACCCTTTCGTATTGGTTTCTGCACCAAGATGATATTAAGATCAGCATGGCTTGTGAATGCATGTCTTGTATGAGCGAAAAATAACAAGCAAACCCATGTTCTCCTCCAAACAATAACCAAAACCTAGTCACAATGAAACTACTACCTCCATCCCAAAATGAATGACCAAAATATTTTCAAATTTGCTCTTGATCAAGAACAAATTTTAAAAATTTTTGGTCATTCATTTTGGGACGGATGGAGTATAATGAATACAGAAACAACAAAAAAGGTGAAACTCCAAAATCGATCTCCATAGGACATAAAGAAAGCAACATGCATCAGTCTTAACATGAGAGAAAGGATGACTGCCAGTGAACGTTAAAAGGAAATGCCAGTGATGTTGTCACTCTTAATCAACAAGTGTCACATGTATATGAAGCATAGGGAACTAATGTAATAGAATGTTGTGTTCACTCTTCATATTTACCCCAATAAATGCACACAAAATCAATAGAGGCCTTCAGCCAACTGATGGAGCTCACCTTATCTATTTTTCTGCAGCCTATACAGGCCATGCTCTCTCCTGCAATCCCCTATTGAGTCAAATAATGCTGGCTAGACTTGATTTTACATCTAATACCATCAATTAGTCTGGTTCCTGTGTCGTTCTTTAAGTCAAAGATCCTTTTTTTTCTTGTATTTTCTCCAATAACCACGCCGTTGTTAAGTTCAATCTTACCCTAAATTAACAAGCAGGATACTCCTAGCACAGAGATAAAACTTAACTCCCGCTAATAATTTTAATATGCCCGCCCGCAAATGCACACAGCAAGAGCAATGCTAGGGATGCTGGCAAAGGAATTGATATGAAATAAATTCATTGTTCAGTAGCTACGATCATTTACTAGCAAGTATGTACTACTAATCACCTATATTTCGCATCCAATTCAGGGGAGTTTACTTCCTATTTAAAGGTATTTTCCTAGATAACTTGGTGAGATTTCCAAGTCGAGGGACCCATTTCACAGAGCAGATAAATGAATTCGATTGTTCTGCTCAAAATAGTGGCTTTGAGCTTATATGTTTAGTAAGGTGCAACTGGGAAAGCTCTTGTTTAATTTTAAAAAAATGGTTTTCATAAAGTTTATAAATAAAATACTCCCTCTGTCCCAAAATAAAATGATAGTCCAATTTCCCCTTTTTACTTGTCCCAGAAAGTAAGTCTCATTTCCAAAATTAAGGCTTCAAAATCCCTAAATTTCCAAAACTTACAACGTACCTTTAAAATGTTTGAAAAATGAAACCGAACTATCATTTTGGGTGGGAGGGAGTATATGCTACTCCTTCCGTCGCAGAGTAAGAGTCTTACCTCTCAAATGCACGAAGATTAAGAAATGATGGAAGTGATTTAAGTGTTGTGAGTATAAAAGTAAATTAAGAGAAAGAATGAGTGGGAGGGAATAGTAAGTTGATTGGCGTTGTGAGTATAAAAGTAAAGTATGAGAGATAATGAGTGGGATGAATAGTAAAACTTGCCATTTTAGGAATGAGACTCTTACTCTCGGACGTTCCAAAATAGAAAGTAGGACTCTTGCTCTGGAACCTCTGGGACGGAGGGAGGGAGTAATATCTAGTAGTATGCTATGATTTAACTTTACAAAAGTATACACAGAACTGTTCTTTTTGTATAATGTAGGTCGGGACTACAGATAAAGGAGATGGAATATGAAATTATACAGAGAGTCAGAGAGGCAATTCATCGAACAGTTGATGGGTAAGACTTACAATGCCGGGATTCTCGTGAGGATCACGCTTGTACATCATGGCATACTTCCCCTTAATGAAAAGGAAACGTAGGTGACAGTACTCAACGCCAATTGAATTGACGCCCAAATGATAAACCCATCCGGAGAACTGGGAGGAGCCACCAACTCTGTCATCGGTGCCGCCGCTCTCAGACCCACCATTCTCCGATGACCCACCTTCGCTAGTAATTTTACTCAGCAACGGCGATGACATGATGATCGATCAATCAATCAATCAAAATCGAATCTTTTTTTTTTCCTGCGCCTTTCTCTCTCCTTCTATGTGTGATCCCCGGATTGATTCCCGGAGTGGGTGAGATGGGAATAGGGGAAAATTGGTTGAGCGTGTATCGTTCGTGTAGGTACAGATACAGACAGTAATGGCGAGTTTGACAAAGTTGGTTTGGGTAGTTGCATACCACTTGTCAAATAATGGAGTATTTGATTTTGATTAGGTTTAAGTTTATCCGTGGTTTTGAGTTCGATACTACTCACTATAATTAAAATTAGGTGGTTTGGGAATTTCAACAACAAAAAAAAAAAACTCTGTGTCTCAACCTAACCGTCTCTCTCCTTTCTCTCTCTTTCTTCAAACAATTTCATTTCTTCAACAACAACTCCATTCATTTTTAAGGGTTAATGACAGATTAAGGCCTGAACTCCAGGGGTGCGTCTAAAAGGGGCCTGGGTTTTTTTTTCGCTAGATCAGGGCTCCAAATCATTTTTTTTGGCAATTAGGGGCTTTCTGACGGAATTCGTTAGAAAATCAGTTAAGTGACCATGTGCATGGCACATGATTAACAGATCAGTTAGTTTGAACTGATATTTGCTATCAAGGGGTATAAAGCAAATTCTTAAATTCAAAGGGTTAGAAAAACCAAATATCTTTCCAAGATTAAATAATTATTTTTGACCAAAAATATTTAATTTTTTCTTTAAGATCAATATAATTATTTAAAATGCCAAAATAATAAATAATTATCTTAAATGAATAATATGTATTTTTGTATTATTTTAATGCATAATTTATCATATTAAAATTTTAAGCAAATTTAACATAAATTTTTGTACAAAAAATTAATTTAAATTTAATCTTTTGCAAAAATATTTTTATGTCCTAAATATCAATTAACCCTTTTTATATATTAAATAATACAATAAGTACTTAAAATTTAAATTTATGAT
This sequence comes from Campanula takesimana, assembly GCA_026119855.1. Lineage (NCBI taxonomy): Eukaryota > Viridiplantae > Streptophyta > Magnoliopsida > Asterales > Campanulaceae > Campanula > Campanula takesimana. The sequence continues at coordinate 947,820 of JAOWBW010000016.1, forward strand.
CTTTTGCAAAAATAATTTTCATGCCTATATGTTAATTAACCGTTTTAGACATACTCTAGTATAATTTTGACTTGTTGAGTTTTTCTTAATTTTTTTTGAAACATAAATAAAAACTATTGTACATTAGTTACATGTACAATACCATTAAATGTACAATACCATGATGCACAAATTCATAAAAGCAAAACCCAACCCACCTTCTTCTACAACAACTCCGACCACATCTCCAGCCACATCTCCGGCCAATTCTACGTCTAGCCACCACCATAAGACAAACCCAGCACCATCATCAACCACCTTCTTACTCAAAATCAATACATGAGAAGGAGGATTTGGGGGGAAAAAAAAAACAACCTTATTCTTCTCCAACGATTTGGGGGAAAATAAAAAACCCACCAACGGAGCAAAACCCGAATTAACCATCCCCGTCATCGACCTCTCCGCTCCCCGGTCAACCATCGTCGACGCCATCCGCAACTCCTCCTTCACACTCGGCTTCTTCCAGATCGTCAATCACACCGTCCCCCAAACCGCAATCGACTCCATAATCTCCGTCATCAAATCCTTCAACGAGCAATCAACCAGAAATGGTGAAATTGGGGGAGGCGATTCCGGATATGTGTAGGGAGGCGGTGGCAGAGTGGGATTCAGAAATGGTGAAATTGGGGGAAGAGCTGATGGGGATTTTGTGTGAAGGGTTAGGGTTAGAGACTGAGAGTTTGAAGGAGAGGTCGTGTTTGGGGGTTCGCCGGGAACTTTGACGGCTGCCGGAGTGTGTGCCGGAGGTGAGGAAAGGAGAGAGAGAGAAATGGGATACAGAGCGTGTATATATATGTGTGCGTGCGTGTATATATATGTGTGAAAGAAGGGAGATGAAGGGGATATAATTTTTTTTTTCACTCCCCCATACTTTTAAAACATATAATTTAACCCCTTAAAAGTTACTATGAATTCAAACTAACTGATCTGTTAATCACGTGCCATGCACATGGTCACTTAACTGATTTTCTAACGAATTCCGTCAGAAAGCCCCTAATTGCCAAAAAAAATGATTTGGAGCCCTGATCTAGTGCAAAAAAACCCAGGCCCCTTTTAGACGCACCCCCTGGAGTTCAGGCCCTAATCTGTCATTAACCCGATTTTTAACCATTTCTATCTTTGATTCAATTCAAAGTAATGTGTGAGATCCCTTTTTTCACTCTTATTAATTGTCAATCTGATAATTAATAATTGTGAAATTAGGGATTTAATTTTTAGAATTGTTTTTTAGGTTTTGCAATTTAGTTTTTATTAAAATATTTCTCTTTATATTTTTGATTGTGTTATTATCTCCTTATGTGAGAGCATGTGATTTCTCTCTTTATGTGAGAGCTTGTGATTTCCCTTCTTTGTCAAGGGCCTTGTGTATCTTGTGTATTTTATTTGTTGTTTTTATGGGATATTTGTTTGGTTGTCTCAATCAACTATCCGACGAAGATGATGAAAGAGCAATTATGGCGATTCAGGCTTTTATCATTCATGGTCTTGTTCGGGTGGTGGAGGGAGATGTAAAGGGTTTATTCTTTGCAACGTCATGGGCCTTGGAGATGGGGTTCAAAAATGTTGAATTTCAAGTGTACTCTACATTGGTTCATGATGGAGTAAAGTTAGAAGATCAAGTTTTAACTAAACTTGATTCAATCCTTACGCGCTGCAAGGTTGTGCTTAGTGGAAACTATATTTTTTCTTTGCGGTTGATAGGTCAAAATGCCAATTTGTTGGCATATGTAACTTCTAGGGCAGCGTTTGTAATTGCGAGCCCCACTGTTTGGGTCGAACTACTAACGTTTGTGGATGGTCGACTTCTAAACATTTGTTGTTGTTAATAAAATGGCTTTCTTGTTTTCAAAAAAAAACAACAACAAAAAAAAAAGTTTCCTTAAAAATATTTAAATGAATATTTAAATTTACTTATTTTTATCAAAAGCAATTTCGAGCATTTATTTTAAGACGGTGGGGTAAGAAGAATTAATGAATTATTTAAATTATGGGCTTAATTAGTTGTTGAATGATTTCAACTGTTTAATGATCGTCAACTAGGATTATAAGAAACTTTGTGTCCTTCAGATTGCTCAAATCATTTTTGATTGGATATTTGCAGTTACACAAAATCTTGGGAAAACGCGTTTTTTCTAACTCCTAGGAAAAACGTGTTTTAAAAAAACGTGGTGGCATTTTTGTAAATATGTGGATCTATCACTATAAAGTCTTCTGAATAAATAACACGCGATGGCATTTCAAAATAAACAGTCAAATTGTTGTTTTTTTAAAGTCTGGTACCAGACCAGAGAATTTCCAGAGTTGAGATCTTCTGTACCACTTTTGTGTGCCACTCTATGTACCACTTGTAATCCAACCGCTCACGTGTTTGCATAATATTACCATAATACCAATCTCAATAACAGTGAGTCATTAGATCACTTGTGGCACATAAAGTGGTACACAAAGTGGCACAGAGAATTTGGACTCGAAATTCCATCATGAAGAGTCGAACCTAAGACCTCTCTTAAGGAAGACCCTTTACCCACTCACACATACCGCTAGGCCAAAAGGCATTTGGTAATTGTTTTATTGTTAAATCAAGCCTTATTACAGTTGAATCAAGATATATTATCGTTTAATCAAGAGTTAAATGTAAAATTGTTGTTTCATCCACAACTAGCAAAAATCATCTATTTAATATTAGACTAATATCCCATATCTATGGATAAACTAAACATGAACACGTATATAAATTTGAGGAGCTATTCATTTTATCACCAGTTAATTTTAAGCTGCAACTTTCAATATACTTCATTATCAGTCCACTAATTTTAAAATGGTATCAGATTTTATAAGGACAACTGACCCCCATTAATTTTTAAAATTTCATTTTTTTTTTGCTTTTACAATTGAAAATTGTGATATTTTACCAACAAAGTCGTGAATTTAATCAATTCCCCTCCTCCCCCCCCCCCCCACCCCCACCCCCCACCACCCCATTATTGAAAAAGAAATGCATAATGGTTTTATCTCCATTTGTGCCAAATATATTTTTCACATATAATTTAGGGAGGGGTTATTGCCACTATAATTTTTCCTTATCCACTACATTCATTAAGAGCTCGTTTGGTAGCAAGACATGTATAAACATGATTATTTATTTGTGTACTAATAATCGGTTTATAAATAACACAACCACTTTTTAAGGGATAAATAACAAGGGGGTAAGCCTCTTATCAGCTCCAACCCTCTAATTAGTCCAAGATTTAAAATCCTACCAAATAACCCTATCTCGTATTATTTATCTTATCCCGCCTTTTATCAGGTTACCAAATGACCCCTAAAGTTTAAATGAATTAATCAACATCTTTGTTGGAAAAATTGTGTTTTTGTGAAGGAAATATGATTTATTTCAATGATGAATAATTTGTCGAATGACAAAATTATTTGTGGGTTTGTTTTTTACTCCATGAGAACATAGAGATAATGCATTAATTTTTCCAATTTAGTGTTGAGATGAATGAGATATCAAGGCTTGAAGTTGGTGGGTTGAAATGGGGAAAATGAGTTTATCCCACATGGAAAGGAAATGTGAAAATGAGCTAGTATAAATGCTTGGGCATTTGAGAAGTGGTCAAGCTTGTATAGCATAAAGACTCTCTCTCGCGCGCATGGAGGGTGCAAATCATGGACCCAAATTGGCTTGGGACCATCGAACTCATGTGTGCACGCGACCTGCGGACACGAATGTAGCACCAATTTAGCTTATCCGCGCTAGCTCACCTTTTGCAATTATTTTGAATTTACAATCAATTTTTTTGCTCAAAAACAGATTTATCCCATCTGAACTGGAATGCCAAGTGAAGAGTCTTGTCTTATCTCTTATCCCAGAAATTAATTAAGGATTGGGTTTATCCTTTTAATTAATTTTCGGATGTGGAACAGTTATTGGACTAGTATAAATAGAGCAGCAAACCAGTGCAAGAAAATACAGAAAAAAAACACAGTTTCCAGCAATATCCACAGCATCTCCTTCGTTGCATTTTGTTTCATTCCTCATTTGGCCTCCTGCATTGCATTGGTGGTGATACTGTCCAGGCACAATCTCAATTCGCCGGAGTCTCATAGTGCTGGGAAGCATCCAGTTCGTACGAGTTATCTTGGGAGACTAGCGTCCGACGACAACCTCAAGCACTAACGGTGAGGGGGCGAATAAGTCTTAAGGACAGTGTGTTCAACACACGGCTAGGCACAAAACAACATCAAACCAATTTCTGTTTATTATTTCAATTTCCAGTTTTATTTATTTATTATTTATTCTGTAATTTTGTTCTTTCGTGATCTTAAGACTTACTCCTTCTGCAAGAGGGAAATGGTTACAGAAATTATACCAACTGGATATAGTAAACTAGCTAACTGGTTGTTTGTGTTTTAGATATGGCTTCTGATTCGAACAACTCTGGGACTCCAGTTGTGCCTCCAACTAGAACTGGTTCTGACAACTCTCAAGTGGTGACTGTTCCTCAAACTGTGCACATCTCGACCCCTCATACCGAGAAGCCAGAAAAGTTTGTTGGCCTTGTTGTTAAAAGGTGGCAATAGAAGATGCATTTCTACTTGACCACTTTGAATTTGGCTAAGTATCTGAAAGAGGATATGCCAAAGGTGGTCGAGAATAAAACTGATGTGACAACCCTGGCTGCGGTTGAAGCATGGAAGCATGGGGAATACTTTTGCAGGAACTATGTTCTTAATGGCCTCTCTGATTCTATTTGCGGTGTGTATAGAGAGAAGGGGACTGCAATGGAATTGTGGGAATCCTTGGACCACAAGTACAAAATTGAGGATGCGGGAACAAAGAAGTTTATTGTTGCTCGTTTCCTTGATTATAAAATGGTGGACTCAAGGATTGTGAAATCCAAAGTGGATTAGTTGCAAGTGATTTTGCATGAGGTTCTTGCCGAATGTATGGTTCTTTGTGAGAAGTTTTAAGTGGCTGCAATCATTGAAAAGTTTCCCCCCGCTTGGAATGATTTCAAGAACTACCTAAAGCATAAGCGAAAGGAGATGGATGTTGAAGGACTGATTCTTCGACTCAGTATTGAGGAAGGCAATAGGGCTGTCGAGAAGAGGTATAACCCAAGTGTAGCCAAAGCTAATGTTGTAGAGCACGATCAAAGCTCTAAAGGCAAAGGTCATGGCAAGGGTAAAGGAAAAAATGTGTCAACTGCAAAACGGTCTCATTTGGGACCAATAGGTGGTGTTTCCAAGAAGAAGTTTATGGGAACCTGCTACAACTGTGGTGGTGAAGGCCACGAGGCTGCTACTTGTAGGATGTCTAAGAAACCTCGTGAGGCAAACATGGTGGAAGAAATCGCTAGGGATGTTTCTGAGATGCACCTTGCGGCAGTAATATTCGAGGTGAATTTGGTGGGTTCAAACCCAAACCAGTGGTGGATTGACACTGGGGCTACTAGACATGTGTGTTCCAACAAGGACATATTTAGTCATTTTGAAGCTATTGAAGGTGAAAAGCGGTTTATGGGAAATTCGGCTACTTCTGACATTAAAGATCAAGGGAAAGTAGTTTTGAAGATGACTTCCAGAAAGGAATTTACTCTCAACAACGTGCTCTATGTGCCTGAAATTCGGAAGAACTTGGTGTCCGGTTCTCTTTTGAACAAGCACGGATTTCGTATTGTGTTTGAGTCTGATGTTGTTACTTTGTCCAAAAATGGGATGTTTGTGGGAAAAGGCTATGTAACGGATGAGTTGTTTAAACTCAGTGTAATGGTTGTTAAGGCAAAGGTTAATGAAATGAATAATTCTTCCGTTTACTTGCTTGAGTCTTCCAATTTGTGGCATGTTAGACTTGGACATGTTAATTATGATACTTTGCGTAGATTAATTAACTTGAATTGCATCCCAAAGTTCAAAGTTGATTGCAAACATAAGTGTGAAACTTGTGTAGAAGCAAAATTAACAAGAACTTCATTCCATTCAGTTGAAAGAAATTGTGAACCACTCGAGTTAGTTCACACGAACTTACGTGATTTTAAATCAACACAATCAAGAGGAGGAAATAAGTACTTTATGACTTTTGTCGATGATATTGCTATATGTATCTCCTCAAGAGCAAAGATGAGGCCATATAAAAATTTGTTCTCTATAAAAATAAAGTTGAGAATCAACTTAACCGGAAAATAAAGGTACTAAGAAGTGATCATGGAGGAGAATATGAATCTCCATTTGAAGCAATTTGTGCTCAACATGGAATCAAACCTGTAACCACGGCACCTTATACACCCCAACAAAATGGTGTTGCCGAACGCAAGAATCATACTTTAAAAGAAATGATGAATGCCATGTTGATAAGTTCGGGAGTACCTTCTAACATGTGGGGAGAAGCTGTGTTGTCAGCTAACTACGTGTTAAATAAGGTACCTCAGAAGAAATTGAAAAAGAGCCCCTATGAATTGTGGCATGGAAGAGTGCCATCTTACAAATATTTGCGAGTGTGAGGGTGTCTTGCAAAGGCAGCAGTACCTCTACCTAAAAATGTGAAAATTTGGCCTAAGACTGTGGATTGCATATTTATTGGGTATGCTCACAATAGTAGTTCTTATCGATTTCTTGTGTATGAATCGAAGATTCAAGATATACACAAAAATACTATAATGGAATCTAGGAATGTTTCTTTCTTTGAGAATGTATTTCCGTGCAAGTCAAGATATGAGGCAAGCTCATCGGCACGGATACAAGGTTCAATAGAAGAATACATTCAAGATAAAAGTAAGGAAGAAGGGGTGGAATCTCGACGTAGCAAAAGGGCTAGAGTAAAAAAATCCTTTGGAACGGATTTTCTAACTTACATGCTAGAAAGCGACCACAAAATTTCAAAGAAGCTGTGAGTTCTTCTGAATGACCTTTGTGGAATGAAGCCATCAAAAGTAAAATTGATTCCATTCTGCAAAACCATACTTGGGAATTAGTGGATTTTCTTCCGGGAAGTAAACCACTTGGATATAAGTGGATTTTCAAGCGGAAAATGAAGGCAGATGGAACGATTGACAAGTACAAAGCCAGACTTGTAATCAAAGGTTACATACAGAAAGAAGGCTTGGATTATTTTCATACGTATTCTCCTGTCATGAGAATTATGTCAATAAGAGTTGTACTAGCAATTGCCACGTTGCGCAATCTTGATGTCGCGACACCGGACCCCGCGGGCCCGAGACCGCGATCTGGACGTCGACTTAAAACCAAAACTATGAAATACCGAAGTTAAAAATTTCATTTGATACCAAAAGGTGATGATCCAAAGTTTTACAAAATCAAGTTTGATAAAAAAAAAACCAATTACAACTATCATAAACTTCCACAAGTTTATGCCCAACAAAATACGAATATACAATTCTTAATGACGTCATTGTTTGGTACAACTACCCCAAAAATGTTACACATTTATATAATGTAAACCAACCTATAACAACCTTCCCCAAAAGAATGTATCCACACTCGACGTCCTCTTCTCGTGATCAGCGAGACTAATCCTTAGCACCTGGGGGGGTTAAGGAAAAACAAGATAAAAGAAAAGGGGGTGAGATAAATCTCAATAAGTTACTAATGCAACTACATGACATGCTATGATGCAATATACAATAAGCAATAATAAATATCACATAGCACATAGCATTTATCACATAACAGATAGCAGCGGAAATAAACACATAACAAAGGATATAGCCAAGGTTTTCCAAACCGGTACATCCAAATAAAGGATCGCTGCGCAGCTTCAATAATCAACAAATCATCATCTTCATAATAGCATGAAAGCCGAAGAGAAAAACCCCGGTACCGGAACCAATAACCATAAAAGTGTCACAAAGGACAAGGACCATGACACAAAGTCATGCCCGGTAGCTAGATACATTCACAAAGGAAGCTAACTCATCCTTTCCAAGGCCAATCTGGAAAAGGGGTAAAAGAAGGGGGCAAAACAATGGTCAACATTATAATGGACTTGGCTTTGCCATTATAATCTTTCCCATCGCCCGATGCAACAAATATGCCAGCTGGGCTTCCAAATAAATGCTAAGTAATAATAATTTAGCATGAATGAACAACTTAAGGTTCCAAAGTAGGGAACCAATCCAAATAAATTACCACAAAGGTAAACCAATCCAAACAACACATCAAGGATGAACCAACATTCCCAAAACGGTACTTAATCAAATTCCAGAACATATTTATTCACAAAAGAATCAAATTCAATTAATAAGGTATTCCACGATGTTATCTTAAGTTAATTGGAAGAAATAAACTTAAACTATTTAGGCCCTAAGTCCTAAACCAAGCAAAAAGGTCAAATTCCTGGAACAGGGGGCGGGCGGGCGCCTGGGCATAGGCAGGCGCGCGCTTGAATTGACAGAAGGTCAGGCGCTAGAAAAAGTGGGAGTAGGCGGGCGCCTGGGCAAGGGCAGGCGGGCGCCTGGTCTACGGGCTGGGAAGAATTCCCAGCTGGGTTCCTCAAATTTCCTAACCATTTCCTTACAAATTTCATAACACTCAAAATCAATCCTCCCAACAAGATTTCTAAGGTACCCAAACATCATTTAACTAAAAAGGGGATCTTAACAACACCCTTTATCAACCAAATTCAAGAATCAAAACCAACATTCAAGATTTCACCATTTTTAACCAAAAACTTAAATAAATTCCAAACAAATTCAAAACCCAACCAAACTTCAAATATAACACATTAAGCATTATCTAAACATGATATGAACATTTTAGAATCAAAATGGGGGAAAAGTAACTTACTTGATAAATCTCAAAGTTGACGGAATTCAATTCTTTTTGGTTCTACGCGATCCTATCGACGATCTAAACAAGGTTCATGTTTTAAGAAATGAGAGATTATAAGAGGAAGATGAAGAAAAAGAAGAGAGAAGGAAGAGAAGAAACTTACCATATACAAGGGGAGAGAGAGGGAGTTTCACGGGAGAGAGAGATGGAGGTGGAGTGTGAGGGTGAAAGAGTAGGGTGAGGGAGGTGAGTAGGGAGAAGATGAAGATGGAAATGTTACACCTAGCCCCCTTCCCCCACTAACTAGCACAATTACTTACACTCCCGACTAACAATTAAGACTCAATACTTCCACACTAGCCCAAATAACTCGAATAAAATGCTAGGCATAATTATTATAACACATAAATTGCACACATAAATATTTAAATAAATAATAATTTAAATAAATAATTAAGCAAATAAATAAATAATTATTATTTATTACTAATAAAATAGAGCCTAGATTTCGGGTCGTGACACTTGAAGTACATCAAATGGATATAAAGACTACCTTTCTGAATGGTGATTTTCAACCTGAGGGGTTTATTGCACCTGGGAAAGAAAACAAGGTGTGCAAATTAGTAAAGTTATTATATGGCTTGAAACAAGCACCTAAGCAATGGCATAGAAAGTTTGATCAAGCCATGATGGAAAGTGGATTCAAGATAAATGAATGTGACAAGTGTGTCTATACTAAAGTCACTGAAAATGGCTATGTCTTTTTGTGTCTTTATGTAGACGACATGCTTATCATAGGAAGTTGTGACAAGATGATCAAATCCACAAAAGATATGTTGAACTCAAAGTTTGACATGAAGGACATGGGTCTAGCGGATGTGATCCTTGGAGTGAAAATTTCCAGAATATCCAATGGAATTGTATTGAGTCAAGCTCATTATGTGGATAAAATTTTTGACAAATTTAGCAAGGATGACAATGGAATAGCTAGTACTCCAATTGACCCAAGTCAACATCTATCAAAGAATAGAGCAGAACCAGTGTCTCAGTTAGAGTATTCGAGAATCATTGGAAGTCTAATGTACCTGATGAGTTACACAAGACCAGATATTGCTTATGTTGTAAGCAAACTGAGTTGGTACACAAGTAATCCTGGAGCGGATCATTGGAAGGGTATAGTAAGAGTACTAAGGTACTTGAGATATACTCGTGATTATGGATTACACTATACTAGACATCCAGCAGTGATTGAAGGGTATAGCGATGCTAATTGGATATCAGATATCCAAGACTCAAGGTCTACAAGTGGATTTGTATTCACATTAGCAGGTGCGGCTATATCATGGAAATCTTCTAAGCAGGCTGTTATAGCTAGATCCACGATGGAATTTGAGTTTATAACTTTGGATAAGTGTGGGGAAAAAGCAGAATGGCTACGCCAATTCCTAGAAGATATTCCAAGATGGACAAAGCTAGTGCCACCAATCTGCATACACTGTGATAGTCAATCTGCAATTGGTAGGGCACAAAGAAACATGTACAATAGTAAGTCGAGACATATACGTGAAGACATAATACCGTAAAACAACTTCTCTCAACTGGTACCATCTCTATTGACTATGTGAAGTCAAAAGATAACTTAGCGGATCCATTAACCAAAGGGTTAAACAGAGAGGTAGTTGCAAGATTGACAAAGGGAATGGGCCTTAAGCCTCTTGAGAAGTTAACCACAGCGGAAAACCCAACCTAGTCGATTGAAGATCCCAAGATCTGGGTTCAAAGGGACAATCTAACTGTTAAAAGACTTGTAACGTCACTGTGGGGGTCAACCCCTGTCCATTCCTTAAAGTGACAATTGAAAGAAAGAGGTTAAGCATAAAGATTTTAATGATTTGTTGGAGGAATCACCTATGTGAGAGAGAAGTGGGGCCGTCGCTTCGAGGAGAATTGTGTGAGGCTCAATTCTTAGACCCTCTCACATAAATTAATTAAGAGTCTTGCCTTATCTCTTATCCCCATAAATTAATTAAGGATTAGGTTTATCCTTTTAATTAATTTTCGGATGTGGAACAGTTCTTGGACTAGTATAAATAGAGCAGCAAACCAGTGCAAGAAAATACAGAAAACAACACAATTTCCAGCAATATCCACAGCATCTCCTTCGTTGCATTTTGTTTCATTCCTCATTTGGCCTCCTGCATTGCATTGGTGGTGATACTGTCCAGGCACAATCTCAATTCGCCGGAGTCTCATAGTGCTGGGAAGCATCCAGTTCGTGCGAGTTATCCTGGGAGACTAGCGTCCGGCGACAACCTCAAGCACTAACGGTGAGGGGGCAAATAAGTCTTAAGGACAGTGTGTTCAACACACGGCTCGACACAAAACAACATCAAACCAGTTTTTGTTTATTATTTCAATTTCAATTTCCAGTTTTATTTATTATTTATTCTGTAATTTTGTTCTTTCGTGTAATCTTACCCAACAATGACACAAATGCCCTTAAATATACCTTACTTTCAATTGAAAAGAACATTCCAAAATTGTCTTCCTATAATTTATCTCATTTGCAAACTATATTTTAACCCCGCCATTCAGATCTTTTATTCAAAGTAAATTGATAATCCATCTCTTTTGAGCATCATAGATCATTTGTGCGGTAATGTGGTTATGATGGATTTGTCATCGTCTCTTGTTGACTACTATAATGACTACTGATAAATCCGATACATCAATGACATGTTTAGAAATTCAGAGTTTTAAGTTTGTTTTTTATGGCTGTAAATCAGTAAGATTAATTAAGCTCTCTTCTTAACTGAAACCAATGAATGATAGAAGACAGTTAATTGAAGTGAATCCAACACTACTTCCACCGTCTTTCTTTAATTTACAAAAATGAGTTTTTGCATAAAAAATAATAAAATAATTGAAAAAGTAATGTGATGTAAATGTAAATAGTTGATCGGGGAAAGAAAGTGAGACAGAGAAAAAAAAGTAGATAGTTGTTATGAGTATGATACTGTGAGTCCCACTATTTAAAAAGTATTAAAACATTTTCATTTTAAAACTTTCTAAATTAAATTGAGACAACTAAAAGAGCAATTTTTGTAAATTAAAGAGGGACAGAGAGAGTATTTTATAAGAACAAGAGAAAGATCCCTTCATCACAATAACATTTTAATTTTATAGCCAGTTTAATTAAACTTTGATTATTAAAAATGGTGATTTATTTTGAGAGAGTAATAGTTAAATTTCAATTCAATTAATCATAAAAATCAATAAAAGTCAATGCGGGTTATTTTTCCGAGACAAAAGGAATAATATATATATATATATATATACTCCTTCCGTCCCACTTCACTTTAGACTTATTTCCATTTTAATCCGTCTCACTTCACTTGAGACTCCCCAAAATGGTAATCTTTTTATAATTGAATATTCAATATACCCCACCCACTCATTCTCGCTCTTCATTTTCCACCAAACAATTCATTTAACCAACCTACTATTAACCACACTTATTCTCTCTCTTCATTTTCTACCACACATTTTCCTAACGGGGCAATGCCAGGGGGCACAAAAGGATTTCACAAAATAAAAGATACAAAATGAGGTAAAGATATTTTATTGGTTGTATTGATAATGAACCCGGCACACTATAATTAAAAACACCAATAAAATCATGACACATCATTTTGTAAGTCAAGTTTTGTGACACTTTTTTGTGACATTATATTTAACCTAACGATGATAATGTATATCAATACAGATTTGTAAAAAACAAAATTTCATCTTAAAAAAAAAAAAAAAAAACACGCACACACACAATATTTCAATAATTGGTCTTCTGGTTCTTTCGTTCGATGTCGGTACGAACGAAACCTCATCATCCACGCACATGTTGAGCCTAATAATTGAAGAGTAAACAAATTGAACCAAACAAATTACAACTAACCTTTCGGCCATATATATAGATAATCACATTCTCTAATTTTGTTCTTCTCAGTAAAAGATAATTTATTTTTATAATTGGTTGTCGGCCTGAAAGTAGACACTAACCACTGGAAAATTTTCCGGTCACCAGAAATATTCATGTTGCCAAATTTTCCGGCCACCAGAAATGTTCCAACACAACCTCACACCCCCAACGGCAACCTAGAAATTATAAAGTTACACTCCCTCCAACCCGAAAAGTTTGTCCCATTTTTTGACTTTATGGTCAAGATACATATGAACTTTAACTAAACATTGATATCGATCTAATCATTCTAGTGAAATTAAAAAAATTGTAATCAGATTGAATTACAATATTGACACCATGTTTGGTCAAAGTTCATTTATGTTGACCATAATGTCAAAACAAGACAATTTTTTTGGGACGGGAAATATTTCTGGGGAACCACAAAATAGAGATTTGAACTACACCCTTCAGATTTTAGGTAATGCCTCAATTCTCTTTTGTCTGCTCTTCATCCGACAAGTCGTACTCCTCATCAAGCTCGTCGTCATCATCTTCTTCAGTATCGTCATCCAGAGCACTGCTCCTGAACTTGCTAAGTTCACCACCTTCTTCATCAAATTCATTCACAAATTCCACCCCATATTTAACGTCACGGTGTTTGACTAAGAGCCAACGTAAGAGTCGGTCTTCCTTGTTCAAATAATGCAGCTCGCTGTTGATGCTGGGTGGAGTCATCATTGTCATTTGCATCAGTTGGCCCTGTACTACAAGCCGACAAATTAGCACTCAGGCACATGAAAAATGATGTTCATTTGAAGGAATATGGAATCACAAACAAAGGAGAAGGCGTTTATAATCATATTGTTAGAACATGTCTCAAAAATATCTTCCCTGCAAAAAAAGAAAAAGAAATGAAGGCATGTTGTATGAAGCTGACTATACAATGATCTTGAAGTTGAAAAAAATCATCCAAACACTAGAATCGTCGTTAAAAAAAAAAAAAACCACCTAGAAAGACTTACTCCCTCCGTCCCAAAATGAATGTCCAAAAAAATGTTCAAATTTGAACATTTTTTTGGACATTCATTTTGGGACGGATGTAGTACTAGAAGGTTAATCCATTCATGATAATGACCAGTCCTCCTACTAACCATATATTGATCCAATATTTTTCCAGTCAAATGATACTGAGCCACTGAGGTCAATCACAATTTACTTAGGAGTCCAACTTAACCAGACTTAGCCAGTGCAGGAGTTTAGCTACTAGTACAGTGTCCAAGTTACGAACTAGTTAACTTCTACAAATCATAGCTTCCTTCCCACGTAATTCAGTAAAAAGAGAGGGAATTTTATCCTGGTTGGCTTATACCCTTGTAACGATGCCAGGATCGTTGGAAAACCATATGCGAACACCCCCCCCCCCCTCCCCCAAACAAACCAAAGGATCCGGAATCTGTGTTCATGCAAACAAGCAAAAGGGGAACTTCATGACTATGCCTTTAGATATATGAACTGATGGTATTTATTTGTACCGGGGAAAAAAAAAAACTGATGCTATTTACAAGTATTCACCAGCCTGTAAGTACCACTGCTCAGTGACAGTGTAGGATAAAAGAACACTGACAGCGACAAGCTAACCAAATCCCTGTAAAGATTGCTCTTCCTTTCCAGAAATACTAGTTGCTTCTACAAATCATATTAATAAAATCATAATCTGGAATTCGACACATGTACAATCCTCACTCTTGATGAGAACACCACTAATCACACGCAGCTGAAAGAAAGAAGTTTCTTTATTCACCATTAAGCTATGTTTAATATAAAGCTAATTATACCACAAATCACCAAAAACTAAAAGATTGCCCCACTCCCTATCAGGATTAAACTTCACACAAATTAAAAGATAAATCAGAACTACTTGGTGGCAGTAAAAGTTCAGTACACTTCTTGATCGTCAGAAACCTAATCCTTCTATAAAACAAACATTCTCTCCATGAAAAGACAAAACTTTCAAACATATGACTGACTAAAGCATATTAATCTTTTGAGCACCAGTCATAATCAGAACTAAGTTTTAATTTATCATAAATTTGCACCCTCAATAGCCTAAAAGACAGAGCTTTCAGCCTACCCGTTGTCTTTGCAGTCCATGTCATGTCGTCACAAGTAGCATACCATCCGACCTCCTCTTACCTATGCCAATCCTCATCTTCTTACGTCCATACAAACCTTGCTCCCTAGAGCTTTCCATAGACCAAATGCAAGTGCCAAAGTGTCATATAGTTAGCCAGAAGTGCTTCTTTACCTTTTTATTCTAAAGCATGTTTCACACACCAGCTTCTAAACTAATCCAATCCTGATTTCTTCAATCCATAAACACACAATCTTCTCCCACCACCTAAAACCCATCTCCACTGAAGCTGTAATCAAATGCCGCAGCATAAACAAAATTGGTCAAGAGTGCTTAGTTACCTTTTCTTTTTATATTATTAGGAAAGACATATGAGTCAGTAAGGGATTAACTTTGCAGCAGAATTCATCCGTTCTACCTTTCACAATTCAATTCTGAGCCCTATTTGAAACACTCAAATATACTCTCTCCGTCCCACCACAAGTGAGACTAAATTCCTTTTCAGTCCGTCCCACCACAAGTGAGACTGCCCAAAATGGAAATGTTTTATTTTATTTATATTCAACCAACCCCACCATTTAACCCCACTCATTCTCTCTCTTCATTTTCCACCACTCAATTTATTCAACCAACACTACTATTTACCCCACTCATTCTCTCTCTTCATTTTCTACCACACATTTACTAGTTTTTCTTAAAAAGTAGTGTTGATTGAATAAATTGAGTAGTGGAAAATGAAGAGAGAGAATGAGTGGGGTTGAAGCATTTCCATTTTGGGCAGTCTCACTTTTAGTGGGACGTCCTAAAAAGGAAAGAAGTCTCACTTGTGCTGGGACGGAGGGAGTATATATTATCATTTTCTTAATTATTGTGCCCCACAAGTTGGTCTCACTTGTGGTGGGACGGAGGGAGTAGAATTTAAAATAATGTATACTCCCTCCGTCCCATTTAAAGAGTCAAAAAATTCGTAAAAGACGTCCCATTTTAAGAGTCAAAATCCTAAAATGGAAAGTGAGTCCTACATGTCATAGTCACAACAATTATCCACTAACTCTTTTCTAACCCACTTTCTCTCTCCTACCCAACTATCAACACTCACAACACATCACCTTTTCCTTAATTCTTGAACCCACCAATTTTTTGACTCTTAAAATGGGATGGAGTAGATTCCAAAATTTGTTATGTAGGGATCTCAACGCCAACTCCATTGAAATTTAAGAGCCAAATACATATAGCTACTAGCCTACTACACCCATTTTTCAGACCAGATGGGTTTCACTTCATGTCGTCAATACTGAGTCATTTGGAAAAGATCAAAATTCTCCTGGCTCTCGAGACCAAATCACTTAGAAACAGACCAAAACTCACTTGGACTCAACATTAATCACATTGAGACACTTACTTACATCCCTTATTTATCCCATCATCCAAATGATACTATTCGTGTAAACGTTGTCGGATGGATGCAATACACAGGTACAATTATATACGCTACCATAGGATATAAGAGAATGGAATCAAATTCATATACACCCATACAATCATTTTAATAAAAAAAAAAACAACACATAAATCAATATTTACAAACATGGAAGCAAATCACACAGACAATGATCCAGCATTTCTAAACTAACCTGGAAGTATCTGCCATCAAGCTTCTTGATTCCATACCCCAACTGAACAGTCCCGAATGATTTCAGGTCGGTAAGAACTCCATTTCGTCTGTAAATGTGTTTCCCCACTCGAGCGACCAAGTCAATCAAAGCTTCCTTCTTTACATGCGGCTTCAGTAGTAGCATACAGTCGTAAAGCGGCATCTTATATTTACCCCAACTCGAATGAGTATATGAGTTGCCGGAATTTGAGGATCTAACGTCGCCGGGAACTTGCAAGAGTGATCGGAGGGGTCTAGGGTTTTGAAAGTGTCGAAAATGGAAATTTAACTGAAGTGCTTTTCCTTTTATAAAAATGTAAAATAAATAAATGTAATTGGGCTTAATAAAGTGATGGGTGTTGTATAGACGCCCGTAAAAAAAAAAATTACTGATAAATACACCCGTAACTGTGCATTACAGAGTGTTGTACTATTAAAATTTCAAGCTATTTACGAAAATTTCAAGTTATTTATGGTAGAATTATTAGATTTTACGGGTGTGTATAAAAACGCCCTAAAGTGATTTTGGAAAGCCCAATGATTCTATTTTGGGCTGTTTGGACTCACTTGAAGTAGCACGGAAATGCATAATGAGCTAATATTTCCATCCTCGCCATTTTTCATGTTTTAGTAGACGAAGTTTGACAGACACTCGCAAAATATAAAGGATAAAATGTGATTAATAGCGTCGGATCCAAGGTTTCTGGAACGCCTGGTTAAACCTAAAAAAGATGAACGCACGTAAGCTTGGCCGAGGCTTCACCGGCTAAGGCCCTCCGACGTGAGAATAAGTTAGATGTTCTTTTTTAGAGAAAATATAGAAATGAGGAAAGAGCCCAGGGAAGAGAATAGACCTGAATTTAAGGTTTGAGACCCCTATTTATACTGTGTGTCTTGATTATTTTCCAAAATCTAGATACTACATTCTAGGAATTTGGGTATATCCTTCTAGTGTGATGTCACCTCATTCAAATTATGTCATCCTTATCCAAGTTAGGTGGAGAGAGTCTTGTGGGCCAAGATTCTCTAATGGGTTGGGCTTCCTTTAACTGTGAAAAGTATGGAGACGCCGTGTGAGATGTCATGGATGCCTATCGGTCCAGTTCGGTGGAAACGAGCTGACCTTCCTTGATGAGTCGATGCCTCAGTCCAGCTCGGTGGAACCGATCTGGATTTCCTCATTGAGTTTGCTTAATATTGATCTCTTGATGGAGCTTTGACGAAGGCTGGAGTCGGGTTCACCTCAGCTCGGTTGCACCGAGCTGTGAACGTAAGATATAAACGAACTGGGCCATTTACAAAGTCAATGTGGGCTTTTCAACCAAGGCCTAATGGGTTAAGATCCGAGCAAGCCCTATAAAAGTTCTCGGGTTATTCCTTTCAATAAGCTTCCTGTTTGGCGAGGTGTATGGTTGAGATTTAGTCACATCAGTTTAGATAGATGTAAAGACGAGATTTTTTATTTTATTTTTTCTATTTTTTAAAAAGTGGATCGATAGTGGTTCTCCACTTACCCCCTTATAATAATGATGTCCTAGGAGGCATGGGAAGGGATCGAACCCGAGACCTCACACATTGTGAAGTTTGGCTCTACCACTGAGCCACTTCTTATGGACATGTAAAGACGAGATTGATTTGCTGGTTAACGGTCCCCGCAAAACTACCATGTCCATAGTGCTTGGTATTTTAGGTTGCCAAATTTTGGCCGAAATTAAGCAAGGAAACAAACAAGAGACCAATATTAGCTTGCCAGTAATGTCTAGGAGAATTTGTCTAGCACATACTATATTTTTTTTTAATCCAATTCAACAATTAAATATTGACATGAAGCACGACTAAATATTGATATGTTACAAAATTATTTCACGTACAGTACATACATAAGCACATTTAGCTTTGTTATCTCGTACGTGTATAATTTTTTTTTTTTTTTTTTTTTTGAAGGCATCTCGTACGTGTAATTAGGCAACAGTTTTTGCTAGCACGGAAGCCTTGATGAGGTTAAGGGATTCTTCAAGATCATCGCATAGCCTGTCAGGGTCAGGAATGGTTTCTTCATCCGCTGATATTACAAATGTCACTTTGTCAACATAACTTACCACGTGAATCATCAGTGCCTGCATTTCAAATTCCGTCATTGTCAGAATCTAAGCCGTGCATCTGGCAAAAGACGCTACAACTTTTGGGCATATCAGCAAAATATACTCATTTGCTTTTATGTTATGGGACGGAGGGAGGGAGTATGTTCTAAAGGTAAAGAATATGGCATCATGGAACCAAAAAAGTGGTCTGTCGACAGGGAAAAATGTTGAAGAAATAGGTACTTGGTACTTACATTGGGTTGGCCGTAACAAGTTGGGGCAATGTAGGAAACTTCTTGCCCATAAAATGCGATCTCTTCTTGTGGTCCAGGAACGTTGCTGAACCATAGTGTTGTATTGAAGAAAACTTTGTGGTTCAGTTTTCCTGCAGCCTGCTCATCAAATTTTGCATAAATTAACCTCATTTAACATACATGTACTCCTCCGTCCCATAATAAATGCTGCATTTGACTTGTCAACAATTTTAAAGAATGTGCTTGAGTTTCTTGCACATTGTTTGTACAATGTCAAACTTGTACTAAGACACTCCGCTTTTTTAGAAATGAGATATTTATTTTGGGATTGATTAGAAAGGAAAGTGTGACATCTAATGTGGGACGGAGGGAGTATCTCCTTTCTCTTACTCTGTGTGTTTGGAAGAGAGAGAGAGAGAGAGAGAGAGAGAGAGAGAGAGAGGAAACCTTGATGCCAAACAACTTGAGGACCAAGTTCACAAGGAGATAAGAGCAGAAAGGTTCTAAAGACGCTTTCTTTCGCTCGATAATAGCCTTAGCCTGTCTCACATAATCTAACGGGTCATCTCGTAGTGAAATGTTGAGAGGGAGGAGAACATAACCAATTTTATTGCCCCACCTCGCATTTCTGGTACCATTCTTCATCATATCAACAAAAGCCTAGATACAAAACATGACCAGAAAAATTTATGAAAATCAACCTTATATGGAGAATAATATGTCGCCTTCAAGTCGTATAAATAACATCTAACCAAGGAACCCACGTCGATTTTTGTAGTTGCTCTCAAGTTGAAAAAGAAGGTTGCTCGGAGGCGAATACTCTTTGGAAGATTACTCTTCTTCTCAACTTTCCCTTCATTGTTCTCAATCTCACCTGGCGTTGAATACAATATATGTAGAGTGAAATTTGGCCAGGGGTTCATTGTTGATAAAAATTAATTTGAAAATGGAGAAATTAATACCATATCTTCTGTTTAAGTAGCGTGACAAACCAGACTGAGTGATTCCAAGAACTACGTCGTTTACAGTCTGCAAAACCAAAAAAACTACAAATACTTCAGCTCTTTCTTCATGTGGTGAGACAGCTTTATCAACTAAACTAGGGTAGACCATGTTTACAATAATAGTATATTCCCTTCGTCCCAAAATTATCTTCACATTTGACTATTCAAACTTTTTAACGATATGAACACTTGTTTCACTAGTCATGTTGTGTTTATTCACATTTAAGCCTAAATTGTAGAAATGAAAAGAACTTTTTGGGGAAGTGAAAAATGGCAAATGAGAAGACCATTTCGGGAGAGTAAATATATTAGATTTTTTAAAAAATAATAATAATATAAAGATAGAGTTTGTGAAATTTACCATGTTCATATCTTTCTTCACCAACTTAATGTCTTCAAGGCTAACTGACCGTCGAACAAACCGTCGTGGCCTATACTCGACTCCCGGTTGACCCTTTAGCGGGGTCTCAGTATCTCTTAGAAACAACAAGGTGAGCACAAACATCACAATACCAGTAAAAGAGTTCCAGAGAATCTTTAAAACTGACCAAAATGTTGTGAACTTTATATAGCTAGACTCCTTCATCATCGGGAGGGTTGGCGCACTCTCAGGGTCTGAAATTTTACGAGCACATGCAAGCAAGAGAGAAATCAAAGACATGCCATCACCAAGGGAGTGGTGGATGCGCATGACACATGTACTTTCAGCATCAGATGTTTTTATGTTCAGTACGTGGATTTCCCACAACGGTTGTGATATTTCAATGGAAGATTTGCTAAGGTTGGAAACATAGTCCTCCACAAATTTGTCTGGTGACTCGATGTCTGGTTCTAGGTTGGGGAATATAACATGGTTTTCTATGTCCACTTTTGTTGGAATCCATTTCATCCTCCCGTTTTTCTTATCCACAACCTGCAATAATCATATTACGCAACCATCAGATTGAATTCATACGAGGAAAGAAGAGAATGAAGCCTAGTTAGCAAAATACAAGAGTAATATATATGGTTTGACAATGTAATAACTAATGCATGTATGTTTGTTTGCTCGTGTTGAGCAGTCTACCTGCAAGCTTGAGAAACGAGGGTGTTTGAGCAAACCACAAATTACATTGGCTTTGACGACATCAGGGCAGACTGTGGTTTTTAAACCTACCATAACTATGATATAAACATTGGAACCGGGCTCATGAAACAAACGAGCCATGGGACTCAATGTTTGTTCATCCTCCTCGCCTTTGGCCTTTGTGGATCTATCTCCAACTTTGGTAGTTTGAATAGGTTTAAGAGCGTCTAAACCTAATCTTTCACCCATGATATATGCTGTTCGATATCTAAATGACCTGGGAATATCAGAAGTTCTTGGCACAAATGCTTACTTGTTTCCATGACCCTTTAAATAGGGATCAGTAACCCTCTTCTAATCTCCTAGCAATCTAGTGCTGATGGTTACTCTGACGTTCTTTGCTAATCGATGACATGATAAAGCAAGAAAATCGGACCATATAATCACTTTTAGGATTTCATTTGAATGAAAGCTTCTCTCTTCGTCATAGCTACAAACAAAATCAGGATCCAATTACGTCGAGCAAGATACAGGTAAAGAGCTTTTCAAAACATTAAGCTTCAAGGGTTTTCTCTCGGAATTAACTTTCCATAAGGTGAAAGCTGTTAGTAACAAAGATATCATCCCTAAGAGTTCATAACCAATGAATGATCATGTGTTAGTACATGTTTTTTTTTTAACTTGTACCAGAATGTCAAACAAATTATATGAAGCAACAATTGAGTATTTCTTTACGTAATTTCATTTCGGGGGTCACCGTTTTCCCATGATCTTTGTGGTGATCAAATACTCGTATTTGGCCAAACAGATCAACAACTACAGAAAGCAAGAAAACAGAATTCCACCCCCAAAAAAGATCTGAGAATAGTACGTTGATACCACGTCATTTCTATCACCATCCAATCCAATCCAATCAACAACCTTGGTTAGCTAAAATTCGCTTCTAAGGCTCTGTTTTGGCGTGAGCAAGGTGATTGATTATGTGACTGTACTGGGGTAGACATAATGTAATGTAGAGAGACAGAGGAAGCTAAACGTAAACCCAAAACACAGGAATCAGAACCCACATTGCGGCAATAAAATTAGAAACAGACCTGAACCAAGAAATCTAAACCCAAAGCACGGCTGCACAAAACATCGAACACCTGATGTGCGCCCACCCCGGACCAAAGCCACCAACGGTAGCAATTACGTCCGCCCATAGAAGATGAAAGCTTTAAACAAACAACTGACAAGGGTAAAAAGCTGTTGGCAAAAGACTGAATAGCTGATTTGGCAATGTGTCATTTTATGATTTTACATCTCATCAAGGAGTTTCATCCAAGTATTGCTCACTCATCCCAAATAAAATTGTTTTGCATTTACCTTTTAAATTGTTTGAAAGATGATTACAAGAATATAAGTATATGAATTTTTGTCACCATATTGTATAAAAGGTAGACATTTTTGTCATTTGATTGTATAAAAAGTATAGACATTTACATAAATGACAGTAGCGCAATCACTTAAAATGAAATTTCGACATTAATTTAGGGACGGAGAGACGGAGAGAGTACATGATAAAAAGTGCAAGTAATAACAGCTTAGCACTTGATTGCAGCGCCTGCACATGCATGATAACTTAACTTTGGGTATGTTTCAACAAGAATTGCAAGGTTGAAAGAAGAAAAAGAAAATGAATATTTGATTGCATTACCATCTGCAGAAATCCAAATACTCAGAAAAACCAGTAAGAAATTCAACATACAATTAACTATGATCTGATATTAATCTCGCCGATAAGCTGTAGCTAAAACTTTGCTTCCGATATGATTTAATCTATAACGAAACAAGCAAAACTGGACAATGTTATTCAGACAATCTTCCAATCCTAGAAAAAAGAAAACTAAACAAGACAATATATCATAATAAAACTCTTCACCACTGCCTCTCTCTGACAACTGCTGCTCCTCATGTAAACTTTTTGTATGATTTCTTTAGTCGAGCTTCACAGAAGAGAACAAGTAGTGCACGAACCAAAAGGAAGAAAGGAACCCAACCGTTCCTGTTGCGAGCATGATGGCTATAACCATGAAGAGTGAATACCCCAAGTACAGGGTTGCAGAGACAGGCCCACTCAAACTCTTGAGATCGAAAACAAGATAGTTTATGGAGTACATGAAGATGTAAATGGCAACGGATCCTGAAGCAAAGAATGACTTCCACCACCACTTCCAATCCTCCACACAAAGATGCATGTAGGTTAGAACTAGAGAAACTTCAGCACAAACCACCACAAGAAGGATCATGACAATGAAGAGGAACCCGAAAACATAGTAAACACGGCCCATCCATATGCTAGACATGATGAAGAAAAGTTCAATGAAAAGGGTTCCAAATGGGAGAGTGCCAGCTCCAAGAACCAAAAGCCAAGACGGGTATTTTTGGGCTGGGATTTCACGAGGAATTTGGTTGGTTCGAACAGGGTATTCAATATGAGGTGCCTTTGCCCCAAAGTAGCCACCAACAAGGGTAAGCGGAACCGAGATACAGAACCAGAGCAAAATGAGGACAACAAACAGAGAGAAGGGAATAGCGCCAGTGCTATGGCTACCCCACAATAGGAAATTCAAGATAAAGAGGATCATAAAGGAGATACCAGGGAAGAAACAAGCCACTTTCCAAGATACAGAGACCCATCCTTTGTGGTCGCCACAGAAAATTGTCCTCCACATGCGAACGGCAACATAACCGGCTGCAATTCCAAGAATCATGTAGAAAAAGATCATACCTGTAATTAGGGTTCCACGGGAAGCAGGGGACATAAACCCAAGGGCTGCGAATAGAATTGTGACAACTGCCATTCCAAGAATCTGAACTCCATCTCCAACCATTACACACAAGAGCGAAGGATTGCTTGGAGCTCGGAAAACATCAGCCACAACGAGTTTCCACCCTGATAGCTCCTCGTTCATCTGGGCCTGAGCTTCCTTGTCAAGCTCCTCATACCGAGTCAAATCACGTCGAACTGTCCTCAAGAAGATAACAAGCACAATTCCAGCCAAGAAAGTGATTACCATAAGGGAGTTGAGAATGGAAAACCAATGAACTTTCGCACCCTCCATTTTCAAGTAAGCATCCCATCTTGACGGCCATCTAATGTCGCTCTCAACAAATGAGACTTCATAGGTGAAAGCCACTGGCTCATTTTCTTTAATAGCCATGGTCACTGTATTGGTCTCACAATTAATAGGAGACGGGTATTTACCATACATGTTCAACTTCTTCAATGACTCAGCATTGTGCTGAACACTGCACGGTACAACCTCAAACCCAACAACCATATATCCAGGGACATCCGATCCTGATTTTGCAACAGTAGGTATCACCTCAGCTGCATCCCCAGTACCCATAACACCAGCCACATTGGTCTCTTCATACTTATGAATAAGAACATTGAACTTCAAATGATTAAACACATAGTACTGTTCCTTAACCTTTATCCCAACCGGATATCCCGTCCACCTCAAGTAATAAGTATCCCTCTTAGTATACCGAATCGCTGGCAAATTGTCAAGAATCAGATTTACCTGATACATCTCATCAATCCGCTTCTTCATGAGCTTGAACTCATCACCGGACAAGGGTTTGGTTTGACAGAGAAAGATCTCGGTCTCATTAGTGTTCATCTTGAACTTATACGGGGAATTTTCGATCCTATCTCCCATAAGAATCTCCCCAAGATTTTCAGCACTGTCCTTGACACCTTCTGGGGGCAGACAAAAGGGTAAACTATAATAGCTAAAGGGGAGTTCAGTGTCAATTGAAGTGAGAGAATTCACCTTCACTGACAGAGTCTCACCCACACCATATTTGTGAGGGTAACTACCCGGAAGATAAAACCCATGACCCAATTGACATATCAAGCACACAAACAAAACCCAGATCTTGGATTTATCAATTAGCTCCATCTTCGACCAGTTCTTATTGATTTTCAAGTCAGATCTGAAAAAAAACAGACCAGAAAAAATATTTCAAAAATCGAATGACCAATGGGTTTCAATTTCAATCAAAATCCAAAAAAAATAAAAAATCAATGAACAATTCGGTATTTGTAAGGTTAGATCATGCAAATACGATTTGCTAAACAACAATTAAACAATAAAAACATAAATTATCAGTAAAAAATGGAATCAATAACAGGAATATAGAAGAAAGATGAACAGATCTAGCTGACCTCTATCGGAGAATTGAGCATGGAAATGGAAAGCGCCTCTCTAGCAATGAGTTTCCCGCAGCAAGAATAATCGTTGGAGCCTTCAAGATCTCGTGAGAAAGAGAATTATATAGAGAATTCAATACTTATATTCGTCGGTGACCTTTACTACAATATCACTCTTGAGGGGATCCGTCTCATGCATGACACGGATCGACTCATGAGTCATGACCCACGTGGCATGACCCGTCACGTGCAGCCTCCTAGAAGTTTAATTTTTTATTTATTTTTTTGGTTTTTTTTGAGTTTTTATATTATTTTTTCGGCTTTTCAGCCATTCACCAAAAGTAATAGTTATCATAACTTAATGTAATGACTGTATACATATAAAGTAACATTGTTCATAAGTAAACGTAACACCTGTTTTATAAAAACAAAAGCAAGTTTTACCCATTTTTTCAAATGTAATACTAACTATAATTACATGTAACCCAAACAATATCTAAATGTAATTACATTTATACTGAAATGTAATAATGCTTTTGAAAAAATATAAAATATTGTGTATTTTGATTTAATTTTTTGAAAGAAAGTAACATTTGAAAAGTAACAACTCATATATCAATGTAATTGTTTGTACAAATAAATGTAACACTTTAATAAAAGAAATTATAACATATTTCTATAGATAATGTAATACTTTTACATGTAACACTAATCAAGTGTTTTTAGCTCTAAAAATGTAAATGGTTGATTATTACTTTTTCTATACATATGTGTTACAATTATGTATAAACATTATTACATATAAGTAACACGTTCGTTACATTTTAGTTGTAATAAGTATTACTTTTGGCAAACAAAGAAAACATAGAAAAAAAACACTGTTACTTTTCTGTATATATGTCACGACCCGAAACCCCGTCTCTATTTTCTTAGTAATAAATAATTATTTAATTGTTTACTTGCTTAATTATTTATTTAATTATTTATTTTGTGTGCATTTGGTGTGTTATAATATTTTATGCCTAGCGTTTAATTGATTTTGTGCTAGTGTAGGATAATTGGGTCTTAATTGTTAGTAGGGAGTGTAGTTTGTGTCTAGTGTGAGAGAGGGGGCCTAAGTGTAAATCTTTTAAACATTTCCCTACTCCTCCCTCACCTCCCTCACCTTCTCCCTCACTCTCTCCATCCCATCTCCCTGGAAACTCTCTCTCTCTCTTGGGTATTGGTAAGTTTTTCTTCTTCTTTCTTCTCTCTTCATTTAAACCTTCTTCCTCTCATCTTCTCTCATTTCTTAAAACGTGAACATTGTTTAGATCGTCGATAGGATCGTAGGAAGCCAAAAAGAATTGAATTCCGTCAACTTTCATTATTTTCAAGTAAGTTACTTTTCCCCCATTTTGATGCTAAAATGTCCATATCATGTTCATATAATGCTTTTGTTGTTATATTTGAGGTTTGGATGTGGTTACAATTTATTTGGAATTTATTTTGGGTTTTGATAAAAAATGGTGAAATCTTGAATGTTGGGTTTGATTCTTGATTTTGGTTGTTAAAAGTTGTTGTATGAGTCCTTTTAGACTTATTAGTTGTTTTGGTACATTAGTATGTGTGTTGGAATGTTTGATTTTGGTTGAATGTGTTTTGGGTTTGAAAATGGAAGAAACCATCTTGTTCTTCCCGATTTCCAGAAATCCAGAAGGTTGGGCGGCCGCACAAAATTTCCTGGGCGACCGCACAACATTCTGAAAGCTTTTGTTCTTGGTTTGAAGGATTTTGGGCGACCGCACAGTCCATGATGGGCGGCCGCACAGTTCTCTGAAAATTTACATCTTGCTAATTTGTGTGATTGAAGAACGTGTTTTAGTCTAAGTCTTGGGTGTCCTTCTAGTTGACCTTAGTGAACATTGTAGTTCACTCTAGTGATAGAATTGAGTCCTTTGTGATCGTGCTTGTAATGTGATAAGGTGTGTAACCATTGTGCTCTTTTTGAGTAACTTCAAGTGTGATGTTGTTGTTGATTGATCTCTTCATGAGAATTAGTTTCAATCCTTTGTGATGAATTTGGCTTGGTTCCCTACTTTGGAATCAATGCCCCGTTGTTATTTCAGGCGAGTATTTATTACCATGTGCTTGTATAGAGTCCAGCTGGCATTGTTGTGTTTGTTTTGGGCAGTGATGTATATTATAATGGCACGAGCCGAGTCCAGTATAATGTACTTCACTGGTAACCCAGTTTCCCCATGTTCAGTGGCCTTGAGTGGGATGCCCCTTCCCGTGATCGTGGTTGGGATGAGCTAGCTCCTATGGTGAGTATTCTAGCTACACGCTTGGGGGTATGACTTTGTGTTATTTCCCCCACTTCTGGTTGTTGTTGTTACTTGGTTCCGGAACCGGCTTCAGCTCGTTCATGCTGCTCAACGGACTCTTCTCAAAGGATGGTGTTCCGTTTATAGAACCTTGGCTCAGTATCCACATATGAGTGTTTATTTCCGCATTTAGTGTTATGTGATGAGTGGACTATATCTTTTATGTTATATGCATATGTGAATGCCTTGATTGTTCCTTTGTGATTATCATGTTGGCATGGAATGTAGTTGCACATTAGTAGCTTACTGAGATTTTATCTCACCCCTTATTTGTTTACTGTTTTAGATAAGGGCGTGCATCCGGGATAGGTCACTTATCACAAGGAAGGCGTCGAGGTGGTAAATTCTTTTGGGGTATGTTTGTAAAGGCTACATTATGTAAATGTATAACCTTAATGGGTAGTGTATCCGTGACTCGATCTTGTAACACCTATTTTGGATAATGTTGGTGTTCATTCTTTTGTATAAGTTAATGTAGGCCTTCGTGCCAAGTATTAGTTGTGAAAGTTATTTAAAAGTAAAGTGGATTTCGTTTATCTTTATGATAGTTTTCGAAAAGTTTTTGTTAAATGTGATTTATGACGTCTTCCGTGCGCGTCCCGAGCGTGGGGCCATGTAGGACCACGGGTACGGGGCGCGACAATATATGTATTACTTTTATGTATACAAACTGTTACTTTATATGAATACAGTCATTACATTAAGTTATAGTAACTATTACTTTTGACAAACCGAAAAAAAAAACCAAAAAAATATCAAAATTAAAAAAAAAAAAAAAAAAAATTGGGCATATGAGAGGCTGCCACGTGGCAGGGTCGACCCCTAGGTCCTGAAGCCGGTTCAGTGGGTCGGGCGGGTGGGTCAAAAACCGACCCGTCTCATGGATGAGACGGATCATGCGTGGTGCACGGAAGTCTTTGTCATCACTCTTACTATATGAGCCCCATCTTAAATGACCATCTTACCCCTATAAAACCCTTTTTCTTTTTATCTTTTCATTGAAAAGATGACATTTTTTTAATTGTTTGTTATTAATTTAATGTATTAAGTTATAACAAGAGTGCACTTGAAAGTGCATTTTTATGTAAATCAAACCCCTAATTTTTCATATAAAAAATATCTGATACCGTTTAAGCTAGACCTCACTAGCCACTGAAAAGATGACAAATTATACAAGAGCATAAGGTTCAGATATATGAATACATCTGAGTTGTTTAATATAATTGAGTAATTAAGAGTTTTGAATTTATTATAAGTAACTTTGTTATAGTTAGTAGTGAATGTATTGGCTAAAGAGAAATAATTGTCGTCTTAATTTCTTATCTCTCAACTGTAATTATATCATCAATCGTTTATTTGCATGCGAAAAAAGCGAAAAAAGGTTGAAGGCTAGCCAGATGTTTACTTCAGTCCATTTGTCGCACATTTGAGTACGCGTGTCTTTAACGAGGCCACGTGCATTGTTGCATGGTGTTTTAAGTAAGTCCATCTGTAGTCGGTTTGGACTCAGGTATCTGATTATCCAAATGACTCATATATTTTGTTTCTATTTATATACATAACAGTTAAAGGGCGTGTTATTTTCGTAGTAATTATAAGTAATTTATTTCGTATTATTGCACCAGTTGATTGGGTTAGGGTGTTTTCCTTTTGTACAAGTCATCATTACATACATGTTGAGACTTAAGAGACTACTTCCCATTTTAAAAGAAAATAAGTGATCCTCCTTAATATTTAGTAATGTATTTAATGTTTTGTTTGCTTTTAAAAAGGAAAATAGGTGAATTATTATCTTACTTTTACTGGAAAAGTGTAAATTAAAGAAAAAGAAAACTAACTTAAAGGTGGTAATTTCTTTTCTCAAACTTTAATATTTTAAATAAACAAGTTTTCAAACACAGTGTTTTATTAACAAGGAAACAAATATAATTAATGGCTATCAATTATTTTCGGCAAATTAGCTACGCCTTTTGATAGTGAAAATCTAGTAAAAAATGCGTTTTTCTTAAACAATAGGAAAAAAGGATTTTTGTTGTTGGCGTCGACGCTCTACCCCTTTCTTCGCGCGACTGCGCCTTCTTCTTTGCGTGCTTCTTTTTGCACCGCCGACAAGTTCCCATCTGAAATCCGGCCATCCCAAGCTCCGATCGTCTTCTCCGGCCATCCCAAGCTCCGATCGTCCTCCTATTTTTCTTTCTCCGGCGCTACTCCGACTTACACATCATAGCAGCGGGATTTAATCCCAATTTTCGGCCGTTCACCATCAAATTAGTCTCCGAATTAACTTCTGAATGATCAGCAGTGACGCCCTAGCCTTGAAAAGGGAAACCAGAGAAGGGCAACGACAATAAAGAGGGGATCGCATGCTCAATTTACCCAAATTTCCAACCCATGTAAGAACCCTAACCACATTGAGCAGTAGTAACAAAAGGATCTGAAATTGGGGCATATTTTTTAAGTAATTTTGATTTGGGAATAAAAAAGTGTAAGAACAATCTTGGATTTGGGGATAAAAAGTGCCAGTATATGTCAAAAAAAATCTCAGCTTATGTCAAAAAAAAAAAAAGTGCCAGTGTGTTTTAAAAAGTGCATGTGTTAAGTTAAAAAAGTGCCAGCGTTAAATTTCAAAAGTGCCAGTGTTAACTGAGAAATGAATATTACAATTATATAACTGAGAAACAGGTTAAAACTACTGTTTAAATAACTGTGAAATGAATATTACAATTATATAACTGAGAAAGCAGGTTAAAAGTATTGTTTATAAGTGTCAGTGTACAAGACTGACACTTTTTAACACTAACACTAGCACTTATAAAAAGTGCCAGTGACAATGTTGATACACGCCAGTTCAAATGCCTGGCAATTTGTAATGTTAACACTGGCATATCCGATGGTTGCCAGTTATTTACTAAAATGCCACCGCCTGTTTTTAAAACAGACAACAACTTTTTTGAAAAACACGTTTTCCTATCCTTAATGAAAAACACGTTTTTCACAAGATCCACTCCTTTTGATATGCAAAATTTTGTCTCGTGTAATTTTTAGTCCCACTAATGAAGTCGTACCTTATAATGGGTGGTCCATGAAATTGACCCAAAAGAGTTTCTCTCTAAATAAATAAAATTTCCATAGAGATAAAATAGAATATATTCTTTTGACTATTATTTATCCTTTAATATATCTTACAAATGGTGACACTTTACTTGTTAAGCTTGTCATCTATAAGGACAGCTAAGCCATGGCTATAACTTAGATCTGACTCTACGTTAATATAATCAAGGTTAACTACAATTTAGGGCCTGAACTCCATAGGGTGTTTCCCAAGCGGGGCTCCAACACTTTGTTTCGGCGAAACAGGGCTCAAAACGTGTTTTTTCATCAATTTGGGGCTTTTTGACGGAATTCGTTAGAAATTTCGTTAACTGCTCATGTGCCGTGCACGTGATCAACGGAATGGTTACTTTGAAGTTAATTTTAACTATTAAGGGGTCAAATGTAAGAGTTTGAAAATTAAAGGTGAGATAAAAAAAAAAAGAGAGAGAATCATTTTTATTTAAATATATAAAGAAATAAAATTTTTATATTGAATAATAATTTTCATTATTAAAAAAAATTATTTTACTCTTTCAAAATAAAACTTTTATTTTTTAAAAAAACTTTTCTGTAAGAAGATTGCTAGAGTAATAATCATCTTAAATTTTTAATAAGTCAATTTAAAAATTTCTCAAAATTATAATAAAGTACCATTCAAAAGAAAACATTTATATTCAACAAAAAAAAACATTTACAATTAAAATTAAAAGTACAATATTTATCTTTTCCTTTTAAAAACAATATTTTTGTTGTTAACAAGGTGCAACATTTTTATGCACAATTATTTTCATCTAGAGAAAAATTGATTACTCCTCTTCCTTCCTTTCTCCAGCCGGTTTCTCCGGCCACACCATGTCGCCGCCGCTGTCATCACCCCTCCTTCCTTCCCTTCTCTCTAGCAGCCATCACCTTCCAGCCACCTATCCTCCTCATTTTCAGGTCTCACCTCCTCGCCAACCACCCTATTCTCAACCCAAATTCAACAAGAACACACAGAGACACACACACCCCGACAGCGGGGAGATATCATCAGCATGCGTTGATTCTCCATCGACTGCTACATCATCATCGACTGCAAGAATAGAGACGTTAGAGTTACAATTGGCCGATCGACATGATAAGGTGAATAGTGACTGGGATATCCCCATCCCACATCGGAAATATGTGGGAATTGAGTGTGTTATATAGAAGGCCCATACACTCCTACTAAGCATCAAATCATCCATTGGACTTTTGGAGGCCTGTGATGGGCTGTGGTTGACCCAATTGAGGAGATGCTTGGTGGGCTAGTGTATGGTACCTATGTGGCGGGTCGGGTCTGTGGACTCGGGTCGTTACAAATAGCATCAGAGCGGAACCCCGGCTTTAAGGCTTGCGAGCTAGCCCGGGGGTACGATCTGGGTATTGATTGACCTTGCCAGGGACGGCAAGGGTTTGAGTGGGGGAGATTGTGATATCCCCCATCCCACATCGGAAATATGTGGGAATTGAGTGTGCTATATAGAAGGCCCATACACTCTTACTAAGCATCAAATCATCCATTGGACTTTTGGAGGCCTGTGATGGGCTGTGGTTGACCCAATTGAGGAGAACTGGTAATTTGGTCGAATTTTGGGAGTAGTTCGATGAGGGAGGTGGTGGTCTTAGAGCGACGGTGGAGGAGGAGTTGTGGTGTATGGCGGGTTGGGGATGACAATGAAGGGTAGGGATGGCCAAACGGAATCGGAACCGGAAAATCGGACCAGAACCGGACCTGAAAAGCATGGAACCGGAGCAAACCGGCGAATAAACCGGAACCGGAGTAACCGGAACCGCCATTCATCCGGGCCGGTTACGGTTCACATAAATGGCGAACCAGACCGGAACCAGAACGAAAATCCCTTGTTTTTCAATAATTTTAAAGGGGGGGGGACCGGAGCCTAACCGGAACCGGATTGTGCCAACCGGAACCGGGGTAAGCACGGGCCGGTTCAGGGTCACCTATATGCCGAACCGGAACTGGGCCTGGAACCGGTTTTAGTCATCCATAATGAAGGATTTGAAGAAGGGTTTTGATTTTGGGGCTGGGTTCACGTTTATGGGAGAGAATGAGAATTGCTTTTCCCACCCTTCCCCTCTGTTTTCAAAAATTACATTTTAACCCTTTAAAATTAATGTACATTTAGTGATTCTAGGACTAGAATCACTTTGTTCAAATTAATCACCCTTCCCCTCTGTTTTTCAAAAATTACATTTTAACCCTTTAAAATTAATGTATCGAATTGAAAAAAAAAAAAAAAACACACGACGAAACAAGGGAATGAAAGGCTGCTTTGTTCAAATTAATCAAATTCGTCAATCACGTGCAATGCACATGTAACTTAACGAAATTTCTAACGAATTCCGTCAAAAAGCCCCCAAATAAATTGATGGAAAAGCACGTATTGAGCCCTGTTTCACAAAAAAAAAATTGTTGGAGCCCCGCTTGGGGAATACCCTATAGAGTTCAGGCCCTAAATTGTAATTAACCCTATAAACAAACAACTATCACTTTATCTCATTTGAAATTGCTTGTTGAAAGCGCTGAAACGCTCTAATGCACAGCCCAAATTAAAACACGTCACTCTTATTGGTGGGGAAGAACTAAACTTATATATGTGTGAAACTGTACAAATCAAATTAATATCAGTCACTGACTGAAAAAACAGGACTGCATGTTACCGATCTACTGATGCCGCAGGATCACTTCCACTTCCCTTTCTCACCGCGTATCGTAGTGACTTGTTTTTTTTTTTTTTCTTAAAAGTAAATTTTATTTACTAGTACATTATTTGAATCGATGATAAATTATATATTTTTTATCATTAAAATACATGCATTTATTTTTGGGTGTATATATATATATATATAAAAAAAAGAAATAGGATGACAGATTATCAGGTACAACAACAACTAGTGTAAAAGGAAATTTTAAAGGAGTAATCTAACATCAATCGAAATTGAATTGATAAATTAATTAAATGTTTTGTTAAGATTAAAAAATCGTGGCGGCTTAAAGAGTTGAGACAACGTTGCATTCCTATCATTGGGGTATCGATCCACCACCGACAGTTTGTAGTAAGTAAACGTTTAATGATTATTGTCCTATGATTTTAATTATTTTGCAAACATTGATGTGTGTGCATATTACGAGCCCCAACAGATACAATTTGCCCTAACATGAATTTATTAATACTAGTAAGCCAAGCCTTAAAACGAGGAGTCGAGATCTTCTGTACCACTTTTGTGTGCCACTCCATGTACCACTTATAATCTAACCGTTCACATGTTTGCATAATATTACAATAATATCACTCTTAACAATTGTGAGCCATTAGATCACTTGTGGCACATGAAGTGGCACACAAAGTGGTACAGAGGATTTGGACTCTAAAATGAGAATCTAATTACTACCTCTGTCCCAAAATAACTTTTATCGTAGTCCCCGTCCCAAAATGAACTGTTCCAAAATAACCTTTATCGTAATTCCTGCCCAAAATGAATATCTGAAATTGCTCTTTCATTTTCAGACCCAAGGAGTAATGTATATTTACCCATAGTCATTTGGGACGGAGAAGGAGTAATAGTCATTTGGGACGGAGGGAGTAATAGTCATGGGACCTCAAAGGAGTACTCAATAACAAGTCCCCAATAGAGTTCAAAAGAAAAAACAAGTTCCCAATATAGGGGGACTTTAACCAGTTGACAAAAGGATTACTACTGCACCTCATGCTAATGCCCGAACTAGCAAGCATGTTGTAAAAGCAATGTACAAACAAATAAAACACGTTCTTTAAAATGTTTGACTAGTCAACTGCTATTATGGGACGGAGGGAATAGACCACCCCTGTTCACATAATCTTAAGAAAATATTTCCACCAAGGTACTAGTACTTTATATTAACATTAAATAAGCCCGGTTTAAACTAGTGGGAAGTCAAGAAAGAACTTCTTTCCCCTTCCCTCACCAGCAGGGTAAGTATCCATAATAGATTACGACTAACAAGTTTGTAACTACTAACCTTTATTGGCACCCAATCCTCTAGATTTAGGCAGTCTGGATGCAACTAAAGGGTTGACTATTCCCTGTGAATCTCTTCCCAAACCAGTTCCTTCAACAAACCCCATTTTCGCCATCATTTTCGACCCAAACCCTTTTGTATGCTTCTCAAACGACCCAAACTGAGATTGCCCTTGTCTGCCCCCACTAGCTTCCGGAACCTTCATACCTGTTCCACGCGGTTTAGCCTTGCGGGTCCCTCTAATGGGTTCTGATGCACCCGTTTCGGGAACCTCTGCACCCAGTCCGAGTGATTTGGGCCGTTGGGTTACTTCGATAGGCTCTGATATTCCTCGTCCGTCTTTCCCCAAACCTCCATCCACATAACCCATTTTGGCTAACATTTTTGACCCGAAACCTGTTGTGTGCATTTCAAAGGCTCCGTAATTTGATGAGCTGGCAACAACTTTATCTGCTCCTTTTGAGTCAATGGTGAGAATAGTCTCTTGTACTGTTTCAGTTACCATGTTTCCACTTGAGACAAAGGACACTGGTTCAGCAGCGTAAGAGCCAGTTATTTTATCTCTTCTTTTCTTTTTGCTTGCTTCGCTGCTGCCATGGAGATTGACAGAGTTCTTCAGTGATTTGCTCTTTGCTGATTTCGAGTTGGATGGAGTGGACCCACTTCTGTTTGAAGTCTTATTGGCTTTACTTTTATCCAACTTTGTAGTTTTTTCATGATTAACAGTAAAGTCGGCATCCTCGTTATCAGCTCCAATGAGCTGGAATGAAGAAACATGAACAAAAATCATGTCATCAGTATCATGAATAAACATCACTGCATCTCGTCATTATTATTATTTTTTGTTTTTTTTTTGGGGGGGGGGGGAGAGTATCTTGTAACAGTATTCACCTTCTCCAGGCGAACTCTATCAGTGGAAGATGGCATACAAGTACGCTCTGTTCGAGTCACCGTAACAAACCTGAAGAACATACCAACAAGATAAAGCATTATAAATATTCCAGTAACTGAATTTTGAGGGAGGTCAACATATTCATAGGACGTGAACATAGGTTTTATTCCAAGTCCTGGGCACTAAATTCCTCTAGCATGCAGCAACTTCACAAGGGTCAAATGTCATGAAAGATGTTTTCCCTAAGGAAAATTACTCATACTTTCAATATTATTAACTGATTCTAGAATATATAGTAACAAGTTGCAAATGATTATCATCAACTACCTACAGAAAACCAAACAACGTTGAAAGCATGTGTCAAAAGATGGAAGGAAATGCAACGCAAAAGCCACCAACAGAAATCATCGTCTCAGGTCTTCTCATATTTTTAGAAGCTTATCAATCAAATCATAAGAAGTACTTTAAGGAACTGGATACCTGTTCCTGCCCGATCCTTGACAACCGCTATGCAGGCGATAAATTGCTGCTAACCTTTGTACCTAAGAATTTCAATAAAAAAATCAGCAAAAGCAATCTAAAATACTAACCAAGTCACAATGAATCATGGAGAACAGAACGAAACTATTTTCAAATTGCACTTTAACCCAAGCTGTAGCCAGCTGACCTAGATGCCTCGAAAGGAAAAGATGTATATACAGCAGAAGCACCATAATGGTGAGACACATCTGATAAGAATGAGAACTCGACAAAAAGTAATGGCTATAACCAAGAAACAGCGATTCCAGGTTACCAGAAATATTTGGTAACACATCAGCATCTGGCACAGATAGGAAGAGTACGATACATGAATCACTGCACGATTGTACTTCAAAAACGGATCATGGAGGTTGTCGGACCATTAAACATAAATTTGAGGTATCCATAAGTGCTCCATAACAAAGTTGAAATCCACAAGGAAGACTAACCAAGTGAGAGCCCATCTACTGTTAGTGTATGACTATAAGAGTAAAGACACTAAGAACTCATAATGATTCATCTAAGCTGAGGACGATATAGAACTATACAGACTGCAATGTTACAAGATAATACTCCCTCCGTCCCAGAGTATATGTCCACCTTTCCTTTTTAATCCGTCCCAGAGTATATGTCCACTTCCTAAAATGGCAAAGAATCTTTACTATTCATCCCACTCATTCTCTCTCATACTTTACTTTTATACTCACAACACCAATCAACTTACTATCCCCCCCTCCACTCATTCTCTCTCCTACTCTACTTTTACACTCACAACACTTACATCACTTCACCATTTCTTAATCTCCGTGTAAATGGGAAGGTGGACATTACTCTGGGACGGAGGGAGTAACAGCTAATGTTTCACAATAGCTTGAGAAACACAGAGCATATGCAGACTAAAATTTAAGTATGAACTGTGACATCATGTAGTTAATAAGTACCTGGGTACAGTCCCGGGAATGCATAAGGTGAAATGATAAAATATCTTCCCCATCAGTAACCATTCGCTCCAGTTTCTGAAATTTAAGAGAAGAATATTCAGCATTATAAAGGCTTTCCATACGCCAATTTAAATATTCTAATTAAACTGGGAGAAATTAAAGCAAAAAAATAACGGAAAATGCATTCTGAAACTCAATAATGCTTTAAAGCTTCTAATTTTCCAAGTTGAAGCAAGTTATAACAGAGTGGGAGGAAGGTTTTTTTCTGCCTTGATTCATAAGTTAGTAGACAGCCTGTGTCGGATCATTTTCCAATTCTTCTAGAATCGAATCCAATCCTTTGGGGTCCTACTCCCTTTCGATTCGAGCATATGTGGCAGCTCCATCCGGGTTTCATGATTTAGTGGCTGGGTGCTGGGGTGAGTGCCAGATGCAAGGGTGGGCTGCCTTTGCGTTAATGAAAAAGTTGCGGTTTTTGAAAGAGAAATTGAAGGTGTGGAATAAGGAAATCTTTGGTGATATTAGGTACTCTTAGAGTCTTAGGATAAGGTAAAGCAAGGTATATATAGCTGAGATTGATAGGTGTGAGGAGTACAGTTCTCTTAGTAGTGAGCAACAATCTAAGCGGTGTTGTTTTACGAATGAGCTTGATGAACTCTTACGAAAAGATGTTTGTTGGCACCAAAAATCGAATGCAAAATGGATTCGAGAGGGAAACTGCAACTCTAAACTCTTTCATAGGGTTGCTGGAAGGCGAAGGAGGAATTATATCTCAGAGGTGTAACTCGAGTCGGGAGAGATTGTGAGTTCAACCGCTATGGTATCAGATTCAGTCACTAGCTTCTACATGAAGCTATTTAATGAGGAGTAGAATAGTAAACCTAGCATTGAGGGTTTGGATTGGATTCCTGTTGCTAGAGATAAGCCGGTTTCGTTGGAGAAAGAGTTCTTAGAGGAAGAGGTAGAGGTAGAAAAACGATAAAGGAAATGGCTGGTGACAAGGCGCATGGGCCAGATGAGCCAGATGGCTTCTCTATGACCTGTTTTTCACTCTTATTTGGGATATTGTGAAGAGAGATCTTATGCAGGTGCTTGTGGAGTTCTTTGGTAACGGTGTTATTGGGAAGAGTATTAATTACACTTATATTACTCTTAAGAAGGATTGGTTGAAGGTTTGTGATTACAGACGTATCAGTTTGGTAACAAGAGTGTAAGATAATTACTAAGGTTGTGTCTCTTCGATTGAGGTCCGTATTAGGAGATGCCATAGCAGCAGAGACTCAGAGCGTGTTTGTTGGAGGAAGGCAAGGAATAGATGGAGCAATGGTGGCGAAAGGTGGTAGAAGATTCAGATAGACGAGGGAAGAAGGGTTTATAGGTTAAGCTTGACTTTGAGAAAACTTATGATAGAGTGATTTGGTGTTTCCTTCATCATGTTCTGGAAAGAAAGGGGTTTGGAATCAAATGAAGGAAATGGATCCATGTTTGCTTTAGATCCCCGTCTATTTCTATTATTGTTAATGGGAAGGCCCAAGAGTGGTTTGAGGCTACGAGATGGTTGAGGCATGGAGATCCTTTGTCCCCTTTCCCATTCACTCTTGTGGCTGATATTTTAGGCCACATGTTGCTCAAGAGCGAGGAAGTTGGTCTTATTAAAGGATGTAGAGTTTGGTAGAGACAATGTAAGGGTTTCGTATTTGCAGTTTGTTGATGATACAATTTTGTTCCTAGAGGAGGCTTTTTGTAATTTTCAAAATGTTATGAGTTATGACAGTGCTTCACGTTTTTGAGAGCATCTTTGGGCTTAAGATTAATTTGACTACGTGTTGTAGGGATTAATATGGGAGAGGTGGTGAGTAGTAGATATGCTCCTTTGATTGGTTGTCAAGTTTTATCCCGGCCTCTATTATAACATTATTGAAATTGTTGGGGCTCTCCCGAACCCCTCAAGTCTCAGACTAGATATTAACTTAGTATGGTACAGAACTCTTAAAGCGGGTAATGGGTTTGATTCATCTCTTGACATTTTTCCCAAGCATTGTCAGTTCCCTGGTTAACAGTCACTTGGCTTTGCAATACACCAAGATACATCTCAATACAATCTCCGATATTAGCAGGTCTTACATGTGGGGAAAGATTAAAGCTCTACAGACTGTCAGACACTAGTAGCCCCCACTCGTTACCATCTTAAACTCTTTCAATAGTTTGGTAACTTAGCATTATCATATGGTATTAGAGATATAGTAATTCTACTCACCAAATTTATTTGCTCCAGATCAACTCCACGGTGAATCATTCTTTCTCTGCGCTTCGCCGCAATCATTTCTTTACGGTGTTTCTTCTTGTCACCTGAAATGATACACTAAGAAGTATATACAATAGAATTGAAGGCAGGTAATTAATTTTTACATACATTGAAAACAACTAAGAGATAAATGTAATATTTCAGCAAGAGAAGAAATAGTCTAAACTAGACGAGTAAGGTTCAGGCTACATGTTATCCTTTTTAAGGTCTTACCGTGTTGGGTGCAAAAAAACATGACCCTTCCTCCCCAAATTATTAACCCCAACACACACACACACACACACACACACACACACACTCGTTTCCTCAACAGAAACCAAAGATAACAAATACTCCCTCTTCTTCACATTCCACTCAAGAGACCTTTTTCTTTTACTCTGTATTAAGTTCGCCATTCTCATGACGTTCTAGCTTTATCATTCATCTACAAACAAGTAAATTATATGCAACAAAAAAATTGTGTTGTTGTTCTTGCTCCAGAGGGAAAAAAACACTCATGACTATCTGATTTCTCAAAAGTGGGCTCTGAGCGGACAGAGTGGAGAAGAGAGGGGGTGATAAGCAATATCATCTCAAGTTTCACAACCTTTAGTGAATAAGCAGAGGAGAAGAGTAAAGAAAGCCAGACGAAATGCACAATGGCAAGACGTACATTATTTCATATGAATACTGGCCAGAGCAATACAAATAGCACAAATTAAATTTCATCAAGCAAGAGAATCATCTAGTTTAACTCAATAAAGTCACTTATAGGTCGAAGACCAAACTATCGTATTAACACTTTGAGGCAAATTGCGGCAGATAGTAACATTTAAAACCAAACCTTCAGATATCATATAGACAGGGATGGCAAGGTAGCAACTCTCCAAATAAGAATATTTGCAATATGAAAGATACAAAAAGCTCGTAATCAGCCATGCTTGATTTGGAACATGGGGTATATCAGATGCAAATTATTAAGTGAAGTTATAATACCTGGAAATCTCCTAAAACTTTTACTTTTCTGGGCCTCAGACGGCCAAGATTGAGGAAATTTTGAAACATACTTCTTTCTCCCTGATGTTTTCGGGCTCTTCTTCAATATAAGATTATCCAAAGCAGGGGAGGAGTCATAATCAGCAGCTCCATATTTGGCAGAACTCTTAATGTATTTCCTCCGTGATTGAGGTTTCTTTAAGCCATACTCCCTTGATGCCTCCTGAAGTGCAATGCCTCCCAACTTTTCTACTGTTTCATTAAAACTAAAGTGAGAGTCCTCGACAGAGGTATCCCGGACATGTCCAACCAATTGATCAACATTTGCAACCTCAAAGCTCCTACCAATTCCTTCAAAGTAATCTTTTGCAATCTCGTCGTCAATATCTGAACCACTATATGATAAGCCATCACTATCGGAGGAGCTAGAAGAATCACAAGATTCAGAAGACTCAAGGATTTCCTCATCAGGCGACTCCTCTTCAGCATCCTCATCATCTGAGATATCTTGTGTATATAATTTCAAGCCTCCGATTGACAAATACCCTGAGTTTCTCTCTGGAGATGATGCCTGAGCCAGAGAAACACCATCCATTTTTTTATTTAACTCGTGCACATAACTAACATCAGTCTCCATTTCCTCCTCCTCAGATGATAAATCATCATGAGAAGTTTCTTTCTCTTCCATTTTTGAGGATGATTCGGCTTCAGTGTCATCAGAAAACCCTAATCCTCTATGAGAGCTTTCTTTGAGCTCGAAACTTGAACCATAGCTGTAAGTATATTTCACATTTTGAGATTCTGTGCCTATGGTTTGGTCTACAAAGGCAACAATACGAGTATCCTTGGAATCAACCAAAACAATAGGATGTGATTCAAGATTGTCCCCTCCATCACAGCGTCCATCTGGAACTGAGGCTTGCTGCAAAACCTTAAAAATATTTAATAAGTTCATAGAACATGCAGCTCAAATGACATTATCGAAAGGCACATCAATCAAAAAAGACATGAAATGGTTTGCAATTTTGCCTTAACATGTTTGCCATTCTTTTTCATTTTGTTACCACCCAAATAAATCCCATGATCGCCAAATGGTAGTTTGAAAAATAAAATTCTTGCTCAACCTATCTTCATAACAAATCACAAACTAAAAGATGTCACATTCATAAACAAATGGGGCCGACTAACTGCAACTAATAGTGAATACAAACCAAAAGAAAAACCAATGACGAATCAGCTCATTCTAAAAGGAGTAAAAAAATAAAATGAAAATGGATCATGTAAAAAGGTCAAGTGCCAGGGAGGTTTAACATTCTGTAAGGCTGCTTATTACTGAACCCCAAGTAGCCCATTACATCAATCCATACAAAAGTAACCAATGCTTGGCGTTCAAACAAACAAACTGAGCAAAAATAAGACAAACTCAATCTAGAGGTCAACTCATACCTGAGGACTCATATCAGGGTAATTATAACAATAAGCATTTCCTTTTAGCTTCTGTGCTTCGTTCCTCGAGCTAGAAGCTTTTGATTTCCCTGAGTTTATAGGTCTCGACGCAGATTTCACATTCCCATTGCCATTTCCACTAGTATTACCATTCTTTCCTGCAAAATCCATCAAACAACCCAAAACACACTTCATCAGATTTTTCAAAACTTAACGTAACAATATCCTAATAAATAACAATCAAAGCAAACAACCGATTCCATTTTCACACATACAAAAATTCTACAAATTTGAAATAAACAAGCCTTGATTATGATTATGTACATATATCTCTATTTTACTGATACAAAAATAGACTACAAACAGAAGGAGAGAAAGAGAAGTACCTCGAGAAGGGGGAGAATCGAAGCCGGACCAATCGGATAAAACGCCGCCCAGCACGAACAGACCTCCGGCCGATAAATTTCTCGGTCGCCGGCCACCCGATTTCGTGAACTTTTTCTTGCCGCCACGGGCCATCGCGGAGACACCAACCGTGTGAGAAAAGCTTTCCTATGATGCGGTGCACTGCGTCAACGAACCGAAGCGCTCAAATCGGAGATTACGGTTTCAGGGTTTGGAATTTCTTAATCCTCTGTAATACGGTGCAGCTGCTTATCTGTATCTCGTGCTGTGATGTGTTGTACAATACATTGTCAAGTCCATGGCACTGATCCAAGCTTTCGGTTGCGTCACACCGGATATGTAATCTGTGATTAAGCTAAAAGGGATCGTGGGTTCGAATCTTTGTTAGACTAGTTTGTAGGGAAGAAAACAAACAAACATTTCTTTTCTTTCTTTTTTTTTTTTTAAAAAAAAGCAAACATTTCTTTTCTTTTTCCTATAAATAGAGAAGTCATTCTTTAAAATATCATCATATAGTAGGTAGGGATGGCCAAACCGGATCGGAGAAGCACGGAACCGGAGCAAACTGGCGAATAAACCGGAACCGCCATTCATCCGAGCCGGTTACGGTTCACATAAATAGCGAACCGGGCTGGAACCGGACCGGAAATCCCTTGTTTTTCAATAATTTTTAACCTGTTTATTCATTATTGTATGATAAATAAATAATAAAAAAAAGGGGGTCGTGGAACCGAACCGGAACCGGTGTAACCAAGGGCCGGTTAAGGTTCACATAAATGGCAAACCGGAACCGGCGTTGGGCATCCCTAATAGTAGGTGTCTAATTTAATATGCATAATGTAAATTAAATTTGTTTTAACGTGTGTAGATATACTATGTAGATATATTTTGTCATACTCCCAAGCTTAGTTCGTTCAAAAAAGAATTTATCAAACTCGATAACTTCTATTGTTTATGTTATAGTCTCATTTTCTGATTTAAAGTAGTGGTATGGACTAGATCGTTTCAAAACAATGAGTCCAAATCCTCTGTAACACTTTGTGTGCCACAAGTGATCTAATGACTCACAATTGTTAAGAGTGATATTATTATAATATTATGCAACATATGAACGGTTAGATTAAAAGTGGTACATGGAGTGGCACACAAA
Organism: Campanula takesimana; assembly: GCA_026119855.1. Lineage (NCBI taxonomy): Eukaryota > Viridiplantae > Streptophyta > Magnoliopsida > Asterales > Campanulaceae > Campanula > Campanula takesimana. The sequence goes on from JAOWBW010000016.1 coordinate 991,129, forward strand.
AGTGGTACATGGAATGACACACAAAAGTGGTACAGAAGATCTCAGCTCTGAAACAATGTTATTATTATCAGTGCGCTTTACATAATAAGCGGGGTGCTCATCATCACCATGCACCACTACATAGCCCAATCTCTATCCTGTATTGGTAAATGTTATAGTCAAAGTTGTTTATCAATGATAGCTTTTCCTCATTTCATGCCTTGTTATTAGCCTAGGATGGCTCCAACCCTAAATGAGACCACCATTGGGTGTGAAGTCAAAACCGCGAAAGGAGAAAGAGTCAGAATAGGAAAAAAGTAGTGACACGGCCGCGCATAGGGAGCACGATCGTGCCACAGAACTGAAGGCAAGATACGCATAGGAGTAATGCGTATTGGGCTTGGGCCCATATCCCTTTGTAGTTCACGTGGGTAGGAAGAATGCATAGAAGGAATGCATTTGTTGGAAATGGGTTTGACAAAATGTGGTTTGACCACATTTTGACCCAATTTTTAAAATAGTTTCATTTTGTGTAAATGAAAATAAATTGTTAAATTGAAATCTACATTTAGTGTAGATTAAGAAAATGCATTTATTTGCTCCCATTCTTAAATTTTCAAATTCTGTCATCAATCTCCTTAATTTTGTTTGTTTGACACTATCAGACCCTTCACAATGAAGTTGTAAAATATCTCAAACAGATTTTTTTTTTTTTTTTTATTCAACTCACACACCCACCCACCCACACACACACACATGCACGCTCAGAAGCGCCTAGGAGATAAATCCTAGGGAGAAAAAGCCTTCCCTCTAACTTCTGGGGGGATCGAACCCATGACCTCCAGGTTGGAAGCCAAGAGCTCTAGCCATATTAGAGAATAACCGATACAGATTGTGATCAACATGATCAGATATGGCAGCCATTGCCTTTGCATTGTAATTTGCAAGGGCAATTTCTTCCGCATTCCAATCTTGCTCGGGTTTTGGGACAATTTTTTTTCTTTTTTCTCTTCTTCAGATGCAGAAGATTTTGCTTTTAGATCAACTATTTCCATAGTAGGGGATGTATATCCCATAAGAATACTGACCCACGCACGATGATCAATGTTTTTAATGTACATGATCATCTTTGCCTTCCAAATGGTATAGTTTGAACCATCTAGTGTAGGCGGCTTATTACGAGTATGAGTACAGTCCATAATGGCCACTTTCAATAATCTATCTCAGTATATCGAGACCAGGCTCTGGTGCCAATTGAAAAAAATAAGCAGCTAGGACTGTTCTGGAAAACAGCAACTTGAGAGTACAGTTGCGCTCACAAGTGTCAAGTCAATTGTCTTGTCAATTGACAAGTCAACTGACGACGAACGGAGATTAAAATGCAGCGGAATAATTAAAGCTCAGAATTTAAACACTTCAGCAAGAATTACTTGCTGGAAAACTTTCATTAATAAAGAGGTCTTGCTAAATATAAGACAATGAAAGAAACAAACAAAGAAAAGATCAAACTATTCTAGATCACTAGAACTCACAAAAACACTCAAACATCTTGAAGTCTTGATGAACAAGAACTTCAAGAACAGAATGACTCTTTCACAAACGAAAATCGCACTATCTGAATTTCAGAATCCGTGATCTTGGACTGAATGTGGACGCCATATATATAGGAGATTGAATGAATCGTTTGATGTGGAAATCTTTCTTCATCCAATCACCTTCCAAGTAAAGAGTCCAAATTCCTATAATACAAAAATACTAACTACCATAGATAGACATCAATAGGTTAGTCAAATAAATCATAAAAATAATAAATAACTCAAATTAAACTATTCCTAAATAATTACAACTAATTCCTAAAATAACGCTAAACTAATTATATACAATAATTATTATCAGAATCACAAAGATACACAAAAATAAGTAAATGAGTATTTCATACTCTTTCTTTCAAAGTAGCGAGCAGCACGTAGGACTGCTTGGATATGCATGGGGGTTGCTCTTCCGTCTCAAAATGATCTTCGTATTTGATTATTCAAACCTTTTAAGGATATAAACACTTGCTACACGATCCATGTTATGTTTATGAACTTTTAAGCCTAAATTGTGAAAATAAAAAGAACTTTTTGAAAAAATTAAAAATGACAAATAAGAAAATCATTGGAGACGGAGGGAGTATAATTATTTTTGGACATGAAGCAGGAGTTATTGTGTGGCCTGTTTGTGATTTCAAAGTAATAAGAACAAGACAAAAACTTGTGTGAGAACACTCCAACCCGTCTCATGGGTGAGACGGGTCATTTTTTTGACCCATTACCCGACCCACAACCCTGCTCCAGGACTCTGGGGGACCCTGCCACGTGGCAGCCCCTCATTGGCCGGAAAAAAAAAAAGATTTTTTTTTTTTTTTTTTCGCTTTTTTTTAATTTTTTTTTATTTTTTTTTGGTTTTTTTTTCGGTTTGTGAAAAGTAATAGTTACCATCTCTTAAAGTAATAGTGTTTTTCCTATGTTTTCTTCGTTTGCTAAAAGTAATACTTATTATAACTAAAATGTAACAAACGTGTTATTTATATGTAATAGTATTTGTACATAATTGTAATACATATGTATAGATATCTATATGTTTTCAAACAATAAGTTACAATGGGGTCAAATTTATCATGATACATGTAAAAGTATTACATTATCTATAGAAATCTGTTACAATTTCGTCAATCAAAGTGTTACATTTACTTGTATAAACTTACTATTACATTCATATACATAAGTTATTACTTTTCAAATGTTATTTTCTTTTAAAAAATAAAATTTAAAATACACATTATATTACATTTTAGCTAAAGCACTATTATATTTCAGCATAGATGATTATTACATTTAGATATTGTTTGGGTTACAAGTAATTATATTTAGTATTACATTTGGGAAAATGGGTAAAAACGAGCTTTTTTTTAAAAAAAAACAAGTATTACGTTTACTTATGAACAATGTTACTTTAAGAGATGGTAACTATTATTTTTTGCTAAACCACTGAAAAGCCGGAAAAAAAAATATAAAAACTCAAAAAAAAAAAAAAAAAAAATTCCGGCCAATGGTGGGTTGCCACGTAGCGGGTTCGGCCCATGGGTCATGGGGCGACCCGTCTCATGCATGAGACGGATCCCCTTGTTCTCATGGGAGACCACCTCTAAGAACAATTTCCAGCCGGTACATGCAAAAATATATACTCCCTCTTTCCCGTGCTTTAAGGTTCTTACTTTCTTTTTTAGTTTGTTTCAATTTAAGGTTTTAAGTTTGCTTTATTACCTAAAATGGAAAGTGAGACTCACTTGTCATTCTCACAACAAAACCTTCCTACCCACTTTCTCTCTCCCATTTTACTTTTCATACTCACAATATTTATTTTTCTTAATCTCCATGTAAAGTTAAATTAGGAACTTTAAATTGGGACGGGAGTATATTCGGTGTGGAAAGACTAAAAGCCTGAAATTAGGGACAGTGACAAAGACGAGTAATTTGGTTCGTGCATTTCATGAATGAAGACAAACGCACATTTAGTTGGTTTCCGTGCACTTTTGGATTTCATTCTTCCCTTTGCATGTTTTGCAAAAGTAGTCAACTTGATGACTTCTTCCCAGTCTTTCTCTTTTCTTTAAAGACTCAAATCAGTTCACAGTTTTAAGTCATGAAAATGAAGTTGTGTGAATTAAAAAGTGCAAGTATGTATGTAAAAAAAAAAAAACAGTGATATTGTTAAAAAGTATTCCCTCTGTCCCTAAATGATTGTCCAAATTTCATTTTAAGGGATACTGAAAATCTCAACTTTTTGAACAATTTGGTAACAACGATTCATATATAATCTTGTAATCTCTTTTCCAAACCTTTAGTTTTGCACGTATAAAGAAACCGGTGAAAAAAATTTCGGAAAAAAACGTTTAGGAAGAAAGTTATGTTAAAAAAAGACACTCATTTAGGGACAAAAATTTATTGAAAATGGACACCCATTTAAGGACAGAGGGAGTAATAATTATAGTATTAAAGAGTGTCGGTGTGTGTTAAAAAATGTAAGTGATAGTGTTAGAGAGTATCAATAGTAGCGTTAGTGACTCTCAACATGTTCAGTATATTCCGGTTATTTACAAAAAAAGTCATTGCATGTTTTTAAAACAAGTGGCTGTGTCATTTATAAAGATGTCATTGCGCATTTTTAAAACAACTTTCTAATTACTTACAGAAATAAAAATGACATAACACATTTTTAAAACACTTTTTTCCTAACCTCTTTCTTCGCATTTCACTAGAACTAGTCTTTTTAATGTACACTATTATTATGATATAATTGTATTTATCCTACATATTTTTCTATTAAATGTTTTCTTAACTCTCACATTTAACGTTTACATTTTAAAACAAAAATTCGTGTGAGACTGTTTCACGTACAAGACAAGTTTTGTTGAACAAAATTGTCACCGCATTTTTAAAGTAAGTGTCAATTATTTACAAAAATATCACCGTATGTTTGAAAGCAACTTTTTTTTTATTTATAAAAATGTCCACACATTTTCAAAACCCATTTTTTCTAATCTCTTAGGTTTCCCCCCTAAATTTCACCCCATTATCACTTAAGCATCACTGTCGCTGGAAAAAGTACGTCACTTCCGTCTAGTACTCGAACAAGCTAATTAGTCAACAAAGTGCTTCTCCTTTAGCGGTCAATCCTATGGTTTTACTCCATCTGTCCCGGACTAAGTTTCTTAGTTTGATTTACACGGAAATTAAGAAAAAATAAATATTATTGTGAGTATGAAAAAGTAAGTAAGAGAAAGTAGGAGAGATAAAGTGGGTAGGGAGTTGTTGTGAGAATGACAATGTTGGGAATTTAATGGTACCCCGTTGCAATCTAGATCAAGAACACAAACCCACAAGCACAATAATAGAAGAATCACACACACAAGAACACAAGAATTGTTTACCCGGTTCGTTCAACACATGAACTACGTCCGGGGGCAATTGCCAAGCCAATATATTATTAATCACACCTTAATAATCTGCTACAATGTGTCCTAGGTCCTGACTATGCTTATATAGCAATACAAGGAAGATCTAAATCAAATTAAGAAGAGATTGTGTCAAAATAGGAAACAAATCAGCCCAGCCGGCATACCAAGCGCCCGCTCGAATCAATTCCCCCAGGCGGATCAACTCACTGTCCAAATGAGCGCCCGCCTGGTCCAGGGCAAGCGCCCGCCCGCTCCTCCGCCAGGAACTCCTCCTCCGGTTTGAACCCTTTTTGATCTCCACCAACTTTCCCGACTTAGACTCCTTTTCTTCCTCATAGTTTAGGATCCAATCCCAACAATCTCCCACCTGGAGACTAAACTCATAAGCATAGAAACACCCATCAACTCCTACCACGGAATGAACACCTTTGAACACATTTTATCCCCCTATATTGGCTTGACATTACCGAGCCTCCCGCTTAAGTACTAAGGCGAGTTGAAACCAAGCGACGTTTCAACCTCTCCGTGTTAGATAGTTCTTGCCTCCCCAAATCAGCTTCTACCTTGATTTCTCTCCGCAAGTCTAACTTCGCCTTCTCCCTCCAGACACACCTTCCTCGCAATGCTTCCCCTTGAAACTTGGACACACCTTGTTTCTTGCATCGTCTTCTCTTGGTCTGAACACGCTCTCTGTTAGGGCACTTGGACTTCCACACCGCGTTGATCAACTTTGTGTCCTTCTCCCCCCTAACATACCGTTTCTTGATGTCTCTCCTTTCTACACCAATAGGCCGGTTCTTTAGCCTCTTGCTCCTACCCGAGCGAATGTCGACATTATAGGTAGAGTACAACATCTTCTCCTTAACCCCATGAGCTATCACCTGAGCTCCTTTTGTGACTTCCCAAGACCCATCAGTGAAGGTCACACCATACCCTTCATCAACAAGTTGTCCAACAGAAATCACCCTCCTCCTCAAGTCCGGAACATGCATCACATTGTGCAATAGTAAAACAGCCCCGTTAGGTGTCTTCATCATCACATCCCATTTACCTTTGATCTTCAAAGGTAGATCATCACTAAGATAGACAACCCCAAAATCTCCAATTTTATACCGCTCCATTGTTTCTGCATCCCCACTAGCATGAAATGAAGCTCCAGAATCCAACACCCAATCTTCACCTGACTGCTCCTCTCTTAGGATTAATACATCCACATCATCCACCACGTGTGCATCACCATCCTTCTCCGGACAGTCATAACTGATATGACCCATCGTGCCACAATTGTAGCACTTGACCGGCTTTTTCCCTTTTTCGGTCCTCCCCTTCCCCTATTTCTCTCCACCCTAAGTGCAGCCCCATCTGCGGAAGATTCTCCCCTTTTCTCTTTCCTTCTCAACTCCTCTTGAAGGATGAGATCTCGAACCTCCGTATACACTAATGGTGTTTTCGACGTACTGATCGTTGTGACAGTTACCTCCCAACTATCAGGCAACGATTTTAGTAGAAAACATGCTAACACTTCATCGGAGAAAGTAATATCAACACTTTTCAATTGGACCACCATACCTTTGAAACTGCCGATATGACTCGCTGCTGTCTGCCCCTCTGACATCTTCGTATTCGCAAACCTCTTTATCAAATGCACCTTATTGATATTTGATGACTTCTCATACATGTCTGACAGCATCTGTAGTAACCCCACCGTTGTCTTGGCCTCCATCGCGTTCCGTGCAACGTCGTCGGTTAGAGCGCTCCTCACCGCTCCTAACGCCTTCCGATCTAACGTCTCCCAATCCCCTTGTGACATGTCTTCGGGTTTCTCCTTTAAGGGTTTATGAAGATCCTTACAATAAAGGTAATCTTCAACCCTTGTCCTCCAAAACGTGAAATTCACACCGTTGAATTTCTCGATTGAGTTCTTCATCTTGATTGCTTCACAAAGTCCCCAAGAACGTGATTCAAAATTAATCAACTAATGAAACTTTGAATCCTCCTAACCAAAGCTATTGATACCAGTTGTTGGGAATTTAATGGTACCCCGTTGCAATCTAGATCAAGAACACAAACCCACAAGCACAATAATGGAAGAATCACACACACAAGAACAAGAATTGTTTACCCGGTTCGTTCAACACATGAACTACGTCCGGGGGCAATTGCCAAGCCAATATATTATTAATCACACCTTAATAATCTGCTACAATGTGTCTTAGGTCGTGACTATGCTTATATAGCAGTACAAGGAAGATCTAAATCAAATTAAGGAGAGATTGTGTCAAAATAGGAAACAAATCAGCCCAGCCGGCATACCAAGCGCCCGCTTGGGTCTAGGCGAGCGCCCGCTCGAATCAATTCCCCCAGGCGGATCAACTCACTGTCCAAATGAGCGCCCGCCCGCTCCTCCGCCAGGAACTCCTCCTCCGGTTTGAACCCTTTTTGATCTCCACCAACTCTCCCGACTTAGACTCCTTTTCTTCCTCATAGTTTAGGATCCAATCCCAACAGACAAGTGGGTCCCATGATCCATTTTAAATAATAAAGCAACTAAGAACCATATTCTGGGACAAACCGAAAAAAGAAAGTAAGAACCTTAGTCTGGGACGTAGGGAGGGAGTACGAAGTTTTGTATGACCACAATACATTTCCTTCTTTCTCATTAATTATCCATCTATATTATTAAGTAAAAAACGACAGAAAATGTTAGCCAAAAAGGAAAAAAATACACGTTTTTCTTAATATTTTATTCAAAAAAAATATATTTTAAAAATGCACTGTGATATTTATATAAATAATTATAATATTTTATTTTAAAACGCGCGATGACATTTTTATCAGTCAACAAATTTCTTGTAAAGCTTATTGTGACATCCTTTTTAATAACCGAAACGTGATTAAAACGCACGATGTCATTTTTTAAAATAATCATAGCTATTAACACATCGCGACACTCTTTCGCATAAACACCAACGCTCTTCAACACTATCATTGCCATTCATTAGTACTATCATTGACGCTCTTTTAACAATAATACACTGTATAATTAACACACACATTATCACTCATTAAACAAATGAAGTGCTTCTCAATAACGTATGCATTTACACTAACAAAACACATGCATTGTCACTCAATAATAAATCTGTTTGTTTTAAAAAAACATTTTTTATTTATTTATATTAATTAACAATGCCAAGAAGGTTACAACTGGACCTATAAATAGGCTAAGACAAATCTCTCAACGGAATTCGAACTCGTGACTTCCGCATGAGAAGCTAACACCGGATACCGCTTGAGCTAGAGCTCTTTGGTACTTAGTAATGCATGCATTGACATTGATTATTTTGATGATGGATGTAAGTTACTCCCTCCTTCCCGGTTTAAGGTTTTTAGTTTGACTCTACACGCTTACTAAAAAATTAAAGTAAATTTGAGTCAACAATAGTAGTGTGTAAATGATATAATTGTCCATTCATAAAGCAAGTGGGTGAAAAGTAGATTGGTGAGTGATGATTTATTTTGTAATACATGAACTTTATGAGGACTCGATTGTCCAAAACACTATTGATACTTTACTATTTAAGGAATAAAGCAACTAAAATTTTTAAACTGGAACATACCAAAAAGGAAAGTAAAACCTTTAGACTAAAACTAAGACGGAGGAAGTGAGTACTCCCTCCGTCCCGCCCGACTTAAGACAATTGGTCCTGACACGGGGATTAAGAAAAAGTATTATTTTAAGAGGAAAGAGAATGAGTTGAGGAAGTGTTGTGAGTATGAAAAGTAAATAGAAAAGAGAATGAGTGGGTGAAATAGTAAATGAATTGTTGTTGTGAGTATGACAAGTGAGTCCCATTGAATATTAAAGTAATATAAACTTGCCATTTAAGGATGTCTTAAGTGGAGTGAGACATTCAAAATGGCGATTTATTTTAAGTCGGGTGGGACGAAGGGAGTATTTGTTACTGGACAAATGGAGTACAAAAGTGATGGAAATGACTAGAAGGAGAGGTAATGGCAATAGGCAATAGCAGCCTTGATTTGACTTATTTTTAAATATAAAATAAAATAAAAATTTACCATTGCAAAAATTAATTAACCCGACGCAACCTCCTATAAATATGCTTTGAGCCCATCCCCTTATTTCTCTCTCTAAAAAGAAACCATCACAATTCATAACGATCAAACATCTAGAGAGAGAGAAACAAAAAGAGATCGTAGAATAGATTCGTCCATTGACCGGAAAAAACACGAAAATGGCTTCCGGAGCAGCTGCAGGCGGTGGCGCATTCGACGGTTGCCTCAACGGACGCGATTTCGGCATGAATCAACGTCCTTACCACCGCAACTGTAAATGCGCACTCCACAAGAAGAAGCGCACCGCCTGCCGCCACGCCGGCGTTTCACCCAAGGCCAACATCGCCTATCCCATGCGCCGCTCCTGGAGCGAAGGTGCTCTTGCCCTGAATGCCTACGCTAACACCTCGCCGTGTTCTTCGCCGGTTGTTGTCACCCCCGCCGCTGCTGGCGCCGTTCACATCAGGAGGTCGCAAACGCAACTGACCTTGTTTGATATCGAAGATCAAGATTGAAGAAAGAGAAAATAGAGATTAGATTCATCGGTTTGAGAATTTTGTCAATTCTATTAACTTTTTTTTATTTTTTATTATTTTATGTTTGAATTTCTGAAAAATTTGGGAGGCCGGAGGTGTCGCTTCTTATATTTGACGAGTAGTTTGTAGCTTTTGATCGAAATTGTATGACCATTTTTATTTTATTTTTAAACAGAAGAGGTGAGTTTTTTTTTTTTTTTTTTTTTTTTTAAAGTTTCTTTAAACAAAGTAAAATCTAAATGTATTTAAAAGATACATCAAAATCAAAATAGCTCACCACAAGATTTTGAAGGTTCGTCCCAAATAGTGCAGTTGTTATACAATCGTCGAACAATATAGTTGTCGAAAGAAAATCATGATGGACATAAATATTCGTTGCAAATTGACGATTGTCTGTCTCTGATTTGCTTGCTCAATGCGTTGCAAACCACTAATAAAATGAAGCCCGTCGCGTTTTCTTGTATATTCTTGTTATTCACTCCATTATCCCTTTTCTGATGAACTCTTCTTCTTACTAATACTTGGGACCCCCAAATTTTAGTCCAAGTAACACTTGGAAACTGCTACACACACACACAAGCCTTCGGAGGATCCTTTGTCAGAATTTAAAAACAATACACATCAAATCATTTGGATTGATGAGTAATCAAGCTTCCCAAATACTCCCTCCGTCCCGCCGGAAACTTCAAAAAAAAATTATGGCACAAGAATTAAGGGAAAAAGTGAAAAAGGTGATGTGTTGTGAGTGTTGATACTTGAGTGGGAGAGAGAAAGTGGGGTAGAGAATAGTTAGTGGGTTATTGGATGTGAGTATGAGAAGTGGGACCCACTAATTAAAAAGTATTAAAAACTTTCCATTTATGGATTTTGCAATTTCTATGGGACGCCCAAAATGGTAAGTTTTGCAATTTCCGGCGGGACGGAGGGAGTAGATTAAATAGTTGCTTAGAACAAAATTGAAGATCAGAATACAAGGCTCTCAATAAAAGAAGAGAAAACATTGGACTGTTAACAATCAGAGAAAACACAAGGCTTTCAACAAGGAGAGATAACAGAAGACTGTCAACAAATAGAGAAAAACATATAGTACTACTCAATATACTATACATCAAATTTAAAGAAATAAACAAAAAAATAATAATAATTTGAACAAGAAAACCCAAGTTTTACAATTTTTTATTAACAAAATCAATAATAAAAATCTTAACAAATTGAGATTACAAAAATTGTCTTGTTGGAGAACAAACCACCAAAATTAGTAAAAGTCAAACCTCACAATCTTGATGTCTGGTGTTCGAACCTTATCTTTGCCTTCTGTCTGGTAGTCCTCCGTCTCACAACAAATTCATTTTGGGTGTCCCATTAAAAAAACTCGCTTTCTTAAAAGTATTACTACTTCCGTCCCGCTTGAAATTGCAAAACTGGTTAATTTATGGTCTTTTTGACCAACACTTTGTAGAAATATTTATGTTCCAAATAAATTTTTTAAAATTGTTATTGAGAAGATTTTTTATGGTGATCATTATACATTTGTTAAATTTTTATTCGTATCATAAATATTTCTATTAAGTGTTGGTAAAAACGACCTTAAGTTGACCAGTTTTGCAATTTCAAGCGGGACGGAAGTAGTATTACTTACTATTTGATTTATAGATCACTTGTGAGACATGTAACAACGTTTCACTTACTATTTCTCATTCCACTTTCTTTTCCTTCACACTACAACACTTACTTTCAATTCTCATTCCTAAAATGAAATAGAGCCTTTTCAACAACACACAAAAAAAAAGAAGAAGAAAAAAAAACTTTTATAAAATACGCCTACTTACTTGTTGGTACATTATTTATTACATGATAAAACTGCAAGAAGATTTTCATTTATATATATAACAATTATTTTATAAACTTATTCTATAATTGATCGAGAAAATATATACTCTACCCGTCTCAAAATAAATGTCATATTTTTTTGTACGTTAGTATGAAGGAACTTTGAGTAATAAATTTAGGTTGATTTAACTAATTATAAAACTTGTTGTTGATACTAGAAACAATTTTTAAATTTTTATCAAGATAATTAATTAATCTAAAATTATTTGTCAAAGTTGATTCGTACTAAATAGAGAAAATGATGACATTTACTTATTTCGAGACATATGAAATATAACACCAGGAAAAGTAAAACATTTATTGTAAATTCTAAGATTGGTCAAAACGAGAGTGGAAACAGTTACTCCCCTATTTCGGAGTAAGAGTCTTACCTTCCATTTGCACGAAAATTAAGAAATGGTAGAAGTAAAATAAGTGTTGTGACTGTAAAACTAAAGTATGAGAGAGAATGAGTGAGAGAGAATAGTAAGTTGATTTGTGTTGTGAGTATAAAAGTAAAGTAGGAGAGAGAATGAGTGAGATGAATATTAAATATTCTTTGTCATTTTAGGAAAAAAACCTTACTCCGAGACGTACTAAAATAGAAAGTAATACTTTTATTCTGGGAAGGAAGGAGTATTATAAAATGGAGGAACTTCATGACACAACTAAACTAAAACAACTAAACGAATGTAATTATCCATTTCATTTTATTTTTTGGAAGTATTATAAAATGGAGAGAATGAGTGAGATGAATCGTAAAGTTTGTTTGGCGAATTTCAAGTAGCTATCACTGCAGCTACAAAGATACGGAGATTTCTTAGGGGCCTTGGACTCTAGGGCCTCTGAGCCCAGATTCAAACCCAAATAAGGAAAATTCAGATGGAAAATTTCTCATACACCCCTCACTAGCAAAATGATGTAAGAAGACTAAAATACCCTCATATCTCTTCCCAACTTTACTTTTTTGTGTTGGGGATAAGTTCGGGGTTTAGGGTAATTGATAATCTTGGATGTTGATTGAATCGCGTACAAATCGCTTTCCGAATAAAGTATTTCGCCCCTAAATGGCTGGGTTACACGAAATCTTTATAAAGGATAAGACAATCAAAACAATCTGTGTCTAGGCAAAGAAACAGATCAAAACTCAGAGAAATTGTATATGGTTTTTCGTTCTTTGTTCTCACTTAGCTTGTATATTTTCTATATCCTTCTGTTAGGCCAATAATCTGTATAAGTACAGATTCTAAATAGCAGTTTTAAGCTCAAAAAGTCACAACTATTAGCCAATAATTGTGACTTTTCCGTCAAAACCAGGATTCCTGAACCTTAGGTCCGCCCGGGTAGTATCACTGGTCCGCCCGGATCAGACATGGTCCGGTCGGGTTACTTCATATACCCGGTCGGATCACCTTGGTTAGTTCAAGCCCAAATTTCTGACGTAAAACAGATCCGGCCGGGTTGTTAGCTTGGTCCGGTCGGACCTTATATGATCCGTCCGGATCCTTTACTTGGTCCGGTCGGACCTCCTTGCCCCTGCTACTTTGTTAAGGTCGAAATACATATTGATTCAGACGAGTGTGTACTCCACACTTTCCCTTACTCGTCTCCGAATTCTAATATGAAATCGCATTGGTCTCTAGTAAATCACTATTACATAAAATCGTTGATGACACTAAAATCACCAACACTTTGGTAAAATTTTAGTCAACTCTTATAACTTACACATAATTATCATATAAGAGTTTAAAAAATACTCCCTCCGTCCCGCCGGAAACTTCAAAAAAAAATTATGGCACAAGAATTAAGGGAAAAAGTGAAAAAGATGATGTGTTGTGAGTGTTGATAGTTGAGTGGGAGAGAAAAAGTGGGGTAGAGAATAGTTAGTGGGTTAGTGGATGTGAGTATGAGAAGTGGGACCCACTAATTAAAAAGTATTAAAAACTTTCCATTTATGGATTTATCAATTTCTATGGGACGCCCAAAATGGTAAGTTTTGCAATTTCCGGCGGGACGGAGGGAGTAACTTTTTTCATTTTTTTGGTCAAACTTGGTCAAACAGCAGTCAAACTATTATAACTAACACATAAGAGTCAAAATTTTCACTTTTTCCATTTTTTACAAAAAAAATAATAAAATTTTGGGTCAAACTTGGTCAAACTCTTATAACTTACACATAATTATCATATAAGAGTTACCAAAAATTACTTTTTTCATTTTTTAACACAAAAATAATAAATTTTTTTGGTCAAACTTGGTCAAACAACAGTCAAACTATTATAACTAACACATAAGAGTAAAAAAAAAAAAATATCACTTTTTCCATTTTTTTACAAGAAAACAACAAAATTTTTTGGTCAAACTTGGTCAAACAACAATCAAACTCTTATTGCTTACACATAATTATCATATAAGAGTTACTAAAAATACTTTTTTCATATTTTTACAAAAAAAATAATAATTTTTTTTGGTCAAATTTGGTCAAGCTTGGTCAAACAGCAGTCAAACTCTTATAACTAACACATAAGAGTAAAAAAAATCATTTTTTTCCATTTTTTTTACAAAAAAATAATAAATTTTTTGGTCAAACTTGGTCAAACAGCAGTCAAACTTTTATTACTTACACATATTTATCATATAGAGTTACTAAAAATATTTTTTTTTATTTTTTTTACAAAAAAATAATAATTTTTTTTTTGTCCAATTTGGTCAAACTTGGTCAAACAACAGTCAAACTCTTATAACTAACACATAAGAGTAAAAAAATTACACTTTTTCCATATTTTTTTTTATAAAAAAAAATAACTAAATTTTTTGGTCAAATTTGGTCAAACAGCAGTCAAACTCTTATTACTTACACATAATTATCATATAAGAGTTACAAAAATACTTTTTTCATTTTTTTACAAAAAAATAATAACTTTTTTTTTGGTCAAATTTTGTCAAACAACAGTCAAACTCTTATAACTGACACAAAATTAACATATAAGAATCAAAAGTCTTATGAACATGTTTTAATGAGATTGAAAAGTCTTATGAACAGCTTCAATAAGACTTTTAGTCTTATGAACACAGGTTCAAATGAACATGTTTTAATGAGATTGAAAATAGCTCTTATAATACACATTATTATTCATAAGAGCAAAGTCTTAGGAACAAGTTCAATAAGACTTTAGTCTTATGATCAGGGTCAGACCATGTTCATGAGACTTTTCAGTTTTGTTCGAGCAAAAAGTCTTATATATTAATAGCGTAGAGTCATATATTACTCGTATAGGAGTAAAAAAAAACCATTTTTTCATTTTTTTAGAAAAAATAATAAAATTATTTGGTCAAAGATGGTCAAACTCGGTCAAACAACAGTCAAACTCTTATAGATGACACATAATTAACATATAAGAGTCCAAAAATTTCACTTTTTTTATTTTTTTAGAAAACAATAATAATAGTATTATCTGGTCAAATATGGTCAAACAACAGTCAAAACTCTTATGACTTGCACATAATTAACATATAAGAGTCGAAAATTTTCACTTTTTTCATTTTTTTAGAAAAATTTCAAACTCTTATAATTGATATATGAGACGAATTTGCCTCTTATGATTTAACTATAAGAGTTATTTTAAACCAAAAGTAACAAAAAACTCAAGTAAATTAACATCAACTACAAAATTACTCCCTCCGTCCCAGAGTAAGAGCCCCACCCCCAATTCTCACGCTTATTAAGAAAAAGTGAAAGTGATGGAAGTGTTGTGAGTGTAAAAATAAAGTAGGAGAGAGAATGAGTGAGAGGGAATAGTAAATTGATTGGTGTTGTGAGTGTAAAAGTAAAGTAAGAGAGATAATTAGTGAGATGAATAGTAAAGATTCTTTGACATTTTTGGAATGTGGCTCTTACTCTGGGACGGACCAAAAAGGAAAATGAGGCTCTTATTCTGGGTCGGAGGGAGTACAATTTTAACACAAAAATGGCTACAATCATAAATTTGAAAGTCTCATAAAACAGAAAGACATTATAACACAAATCTGGAGTACTAGTTTCATTATAATCTTATAATTTAAATTATAACTACTATTTTATAACCAAAATGCAAAATAAAAAACCAGTATAACTAACTACAAGTAATAATAAAGTCAAAACACTTGTTAGAAAGTGCCGGGAATTAGCGGCACTTTTTTCAAAAGTGCCGGAAATTAGCGGCACATATGAAAGTGCCGGGAAAAGTCATTTTTGTTGTGTGTATCAAGAACAATTTCAAAAATTTCATTAGTATATTTAAAAGTAACCTTAATTATAGCTCAAAGTTCTTTCGTAATAACCGTGAAAATAAGGGGACTATCATTCTGAAACAAAGGGGTATCATTTTGTAGACCAACTTTTGTGTTACTTCTTTATAAGTTTATATTATTAACATCAAACATGGGTAGCAGTGAGACAAGTCACGTGTTAGTTTCCTATTTTGTTAGTGGGTCGGTGGTTAACCAATAAATTTTTCTATAAGGCATTTGACTAGGTTTAATATTCTCCAAATTAACAAGTTTAGACAACTCTTTCATTTTTGGTTTAGCTAATAATCTATCTCTTTAATTGCAGAAACTTCTTTTAAATTAAATTATTATGCTTTTTGAAGCATTTGTACATTTCCTGTTTTGGGCCTGCGTTTTCAACTAATCAAGTCCAGTCACCATCGACCAGTCTGTCTCATGAATTTTGGGCTTTACCATTCAACTGGGCTGGGCTAGCGGCCTTTTTCACTACCTCCATACTTGACACTTATTTCCATTTTGATCCGTCTCAACTCACTTGACACCTCCCAAAATAGCATATTTTTTATAATTTTATATTCACTCTACCACACCACTTATTCTCTCTCTTCATTTTTCAACCGCTTGTTACCAACACGGTAATATTTCATACCCAAAGAAATCATCTTGGAGTGACTGTTCATTGTCGGTGGCAGCATCCAATCCTCAATCTTCTTGCTTCAGTCAGACATGCACAAATATAACACACATTAAAACTGAGATTTCACCGCACAGATGTTAGAGGTTTTTCATATACTCATTTATGTAAATTTTCGGTTGCCAAATGCTTAGGACGCATGTTGTTGCGGGTGGAAACTTATCTAGTACAATCAAAGTCCATATCTATCCGATGTGGGATGAGAGATATCACAGTAAAGGTGTAAAATGCAATGTGACCCACCATGGTGTGGGAACATTTTTGATTTACGGACGCGAAATATTGAGAAATGGAAATTAATTTAATCTGACCATTTACTGACCATGTCTATACAACAGTATCAGCTTCACTGCTATGTCCTTAATGGGGCATACATTGGTATAGCATCCCAACAAAGGATGACAATAAAAAAAAATCTGGAGGGCCATTTGATGGACAAAGCTAGCTCAATACATAGATCAAAGTAGTACTGCTACAAAATAGAATATCATACCCACTCTTGACTCCTCAATCTGTCTCAAAACAAATGTCATACTTCCATTTTGGTCCGTCCCAAAATAAATGTCGCATTTATATATTAGGAAATAGTCTTAATGCGCAAATTTGCCACCAAATAAAGCACGTTTCTTTAGAAAGCTAACAAGTCAACTGCGACATTTATTAACAGACCCATTCTTTACTAGGAGTAATAAAAACGAACTTACTAACTACTTGGCCAAAAAGTAGCAACAACTAAGAAAACAAAACAAAAAAATGCTTAATGAATTGGTCAAAGAATTTCGTACTACACTTGTAGATATCACATCACAGCATATTCCCATATATGTTGCAACAGACTGAAAGCAAAAGTAGGAGAACATCACTAAAGACTTCCACAGGGAATCTCTTTTTGAATTTCTTGTTCCTGAGCTTTACAATAAAACAGATCCACAAACAAAAACTCCAAGAATCACGGTTTGCGACCTACCCAAAGAATTTCGTACAAGTACAAACTCGTAATATCACAACTGCAGATACTCATTTACGGTTAACATCAACAAAACATATATACTAAAGTTAAAAGTTAAAATAGGAGGGAATCGTGATTTGAAAATCTTGTTCTTGGGCTTTACAATAAAACACCAATTAGACCAACAAAGATGCTTTCTTCAAGATCCACAAACTGGTTTAAGTACGACAAATGTATGGTATTTTAATGTGATCGATGTTTCTAAGATATGCAGCCATAAATATGCTTCTGACTGTGATGTTCATATGTACTTTGTTATTGGCAAAGTATCTTATACGAGTATAGATCCTTCTAAACTGATTTTCTCTAGAATTCTACGAGAGAATATTAGCAGCAACTTCTATTCCCTTGATTATATCCATGCACATAACTCACCAAGAAATACTCTATATAAACCCTATAACACAATATAAAAGTCTGAAAACAATTTGTAATCAAATTAATCCTCCCTGATACCTATACACGAGGACAGGTAGTTTCAAAAGTAAGGAGCATATAGAGGAGGGCATATATGGCAAGTGGAGCTACTAAATTTATGGTTAGATGTGTGTTTGATGGGAGCTTATCAATGTCTAAGATGCGGACGGAGCAAAGACCTTACCATCGGGATTGCAGCTGTTCCCTGCACGAGTTAGAAGATCTACTCCCCACTGCTTGTTACCAACACGGTAATATTTCATACCCAAAGAAATCATCTTGGAATGATTGTTCCTTGTCGGTGGCAGCATCCAATCCTCAATCTTCTTGCTTCAATGAGACATACATAAGGACGATGGCTCACAATAAAACTGAGATTTCACGGAGTAGATAGCATACATAGAATCACCTCATAGATGTTAGAAGGGAAATCAAAGAACAGAGGACCTCTGTATATTCTGCAGTAGTTTTATTTCGCTGGTCAAAGCTACTGCGCCTTTCCAGATAAAGAGCCAGTCTTGACAAATGAGTGCACTGGTTTTTCACAAATTCAGTTATGTAAATTTTGGTTTGCCAATGCTTAGGACCCATGCTATTGACACAAATTATGTAAGTAATCTGGAAATTTATTTTTTCTTCGTTTTCTGTTAGCAATGCATTACTAGTCAATAGCACACAAATACTGCATACTGATATAAAATAGTGAACAAACCAGAAAAAAAAACTCGAAGCTTCACTCTGCCACTGCAATAGCCAGTCGAGTTACAAATATTGTGAGAATAGTCATACTCTTGACATATAGCTACAGCAAACGCAATGCAGCTCTTTTTGTTACTTACATAAAAGTTAAATTGATACCAACTGCTTAAACTATATGGCAAAGAATAAAAGGTGTAGGGCACAACAGCCAGGCTCCCAACATTGGTATAGTATCCCAATAAAGTACCTAAGCTTCTTTACAGAATCACTTGGTTTAACATAACTAGTTCCAGCTCATGGCTTAGTTGAACATGGGGGAGAAATTAAGTATTGTTACTTCTTGAGATGTTCTAGTAATGCTAATATAAATGATGCTGCCAGGAAAATTGAGGGGACGGGGTTGAGGTAGCACACGGAAACAGAGGAGTGTAGTGACATCACCATCATAGATTATTACGATACTAAGTAAGTCCAAAAATAATTGCTTAACTAGCAATATTCTATACCAAATAATTTTTGATTGCTGAATTATGACAAAGTAAATACTGACAAATCTTAAGAGGATATTCAGGTCCATAATGAAATGCAGCAAATAATTTTTGGATGAGTCTTGTTTCACACAATTCCATTTCATTAGCTCTAAGGAAAATGTCTATAATGTTTTTACATCAATCGAATAGTATAAAAATGGTATGATAATTATCAGCATGAGAATTTGTAAAGATAGAGCAGAAAGCAGAAACCATTGTAAACAAAATATTTTACTTAAAGTCAACAGCAAAGCTTCAATCCAGACAAAAAACCTTGACATGGCTTTATCAATTCAAGGCCCTCAGAAACTCATAATAAGGAAGAGGAAAACAAACAGAAAATGCTTAAAGACTTACCAAGTTTCCTAATTTACAGCTTACGAGGAGGCATACTCCCTCCGTCCCATTTGAAATTGCAAAACAATTGTCATGCACGAAGGAGAAGTATAATATACTCCCTCTGTCCCGCTTTAAGGTTCTTACTTTCCTTTTTAGTCTGTCCCAAATTAAGGTTCTTTACTTTTTTACCTAAAATGGACAATGAGACCCACTTGTCATTCTCACAACAAAAACTCCCTACCCACTTTCTCTTTCCTACTTTACTTTCATACTCACAACATTTACCAAATCTTAATCTCCGTACAAAGTCAAAGTAGGAACTTTAAATTGGGACGGAGGGAGTATTAATTAAGATGTTGTGAGTATAGATAGTGGGTAGGAATTATTAGTTAAGTAGGGAATAGTAAGTGAGTTAGTTGATGTGAGTATGACAAGTGGGCCCCATTGATTAAAAATTATTATAAAGTTCAAGAATTTTGCAATTTAAGTGGGGGACTCATAATGGCAAATTTTACAATTTCAAATGTGATGAAGTGAGTACATCAATATGGCATGCACTTGAGTTGCCCAGTTCAGGCCACTGACAAATTATATTTTTAATTTTTGATGCCAACCAACTGAAAGCTAATATGGATACCTTACCAACGGAACAAGATATACTGGATTGCATACATTTACTACTCCCTCCGTCCCAAAAATGATTTCCATATTTGACTATTCAAACTTTTTAAGAATATAAACACTTACTTCACTAGCCATGTTGTGTTTATGTATATTTAAGCCTAAATTGTAGAAATGGAACGAACATTTTGGGACAATGAAAAATGGCTAATGAGAAGATTATCTCGGATAGAGAGGGAGTATTACATTTAAGTACAAGGAGCAGGATACTTAAACTCCAAGAATAATGGTTCTCGACCTACCCAATGAATAATGTAATAGTACACACTTATAAAAATCAAAACAACATATTCTTACTTACAGTTAATACTCACAAAACATATACAGTATCTTATAATAACAGCCTAAAAGTTAAACTAGGAGAAAATTTCTAAAGACTTCCACAAGGGAATCTTGTTCTGATTTCTTGTTCTTGGCCTTTACACTAAAACACCATTTAGAGCAATATGCAAAGATACTTTTTTTCAAGTTTCACAAAGTGGTTTAAGCACGACAAAAAGTTTGGTACCTTAATGCCATCGATGCATAAATATGCTTCTCATCATCTCGTTAACCATAACTATCAATATGACGAAAATGCAAAAGTTAAAGCAGGAGAAGATTCCCTAGGCTCAGACCGTCATGTTCATATGTACTTCGTTTTTGGCAAAATATCTTGTACGAGTAACACATCCCTCTAAACTGATTTTCTCTTGAATCTAACAATAGAATATTAGCACCAACTTCTATTCCCTTGATTATATCCATGCACATAACTCCTCATCAAATACTACTCTATAAAAACCCTATAACACAAAACAAAAGTCTAAAAACAGTTTGTAATCAAATTAACCCATCCTGATACCTATACACGGAGGCAAGAAATTTCAAAAGTACGTTACATAGAAAGGAGGGCATATATGGCAAGTGGAGCTACTAAAATTATGGTACGATGTGTCTTTGATGGGAGCTTATCAATGTCTAAAATGCGGACGGAGCAAAGACCTTACCATCGCGACTGCAGCTGTTCCCTGCATGATTTAGAAGATCTACTCCCCACTGCTTGTTACCAACACGGCAATATTTCATACCCAAAGAAATCATCTTGGATTGACTGTACCTTGTCAGTGGCAGCATCCAATCCTCAATCTTCTTGCTTCAGTCAGACATGCATAAATATGACTCGCAGTAAGACTGAGATTTCACATAGTAGATAAGATGCACCACACAGATGTTAGAAGGGGAATCAAAGAAATAGAGGACCTTTGTATATTTTAGTTTCATTTTACATGACACAACTATTGTGCTTTTTCAGATTACTGACCAGTCTCGAAAAAGGAGCGAACTGGTTTTTCATATATTCGTTTCTGTAAATTTTGGTTTGCAAAATGCTTAAGACGCATGTAGTTGACCCAAAATGTAACAGGGAAGTTTTAGTTTTCTTCAGTTACTTGTTGAACAAAAGAGAATGAGCAAATTTGATTTCTCATTCATGAATCTTAGTACTTCAAAACGAAATAGAACTAGAGGTGTTACATGCAACATAATGTATGCATGGGAATTTGGCAACTGGCTTCAATAAGGTTAGGGGATAAAAGTGTAAAATGCAATGTGACCGACCATGGTGTGGAAACAATTTTGATTTAGGGGCGGAATATATTGAAAAATGGATATTCATTCAAGCTAACCATTTACTGAGCACGTCTATAAAACAGTATCAGTTTCCCAGATATGGCCTTCAGCTATGTCCTTAACGGGGTAAAAAGATGAGAAAGAAAGACCCTTCCTGCTCTGAGCCACTGGAAAAACCTGAATCTTCAACGTTTGCATCTTTATCTGCAGAAAGAGAGGGGTTGAGAAAAATGAATTACTCCCTCCGTCCCAAAACGAATGCCAAAACATATTCAAATTTACTCTTGATCAAGAGTAAGTTTGAAAGTTTTTGGGACATTCATTTTGGGATGGAGGGAGCAGTTAAATAACAAATGAACATAATGAATTAATTATCTTCTACAACAGCTCAATGCTTCCTGAATGTTTAAGTGGCATGCTGTTGACTTAAAAAATTATGGAATCTGCAGATAAGACAAAGGCCAGTTGGTTGAAACAAATGTATTACAAATGCAATGCAATATTTCGGTTACTTACATTAAAGTTAAATTAATATCAACTACTTAAACTACATTACATGACTAAGAACAAATGCTGTGAGTGAGACACAATGGTCAAGTTTCTTGTACATTGGTATAGCATCCCAACACAGGCATGACTACAAAAAAAAATCTGGGGGCCATTTGATGGACAAAGCTAGCTCACAAAGCAATACATAAATCAAAGTAGTACTGCTACAAAATAGAATATCATAAGCACTCTTTACTACTCCCTCCGTCCCAAAATAAATATCATACTTTCCATTTTAATCCGTCCCAAAATAAATGTTGCATTCTCTATTAGGAAATAGTCTTGGTGCAAATTTACCATTGTACATGCAATGTACAACCAAATAAAGCACATTTCTTATCAAGTGCGACATTTTATGGGATACTCCCTCCGTCCTACTTTAATTTACAAAAATTGGGTTGAGCACAAGGATTAATGAAAAAGTAAAAAAGGTGATGTGTTGTGAGTGTAGATAGTTGGGTAGGAGAAAGAAAAAGGGGTAGGGAATAGTAAGTAGGTAGCTGTTGTGAGTATGACAAATGGAACCTAATATTTAAAAAGTATTACTCCCTCTGTCCCGGTTTAAGGTTCTTAGTTGGACTTTACACGCTTATTAAGGAATCAAGGCAAACTTGAGACAAGAATAGTAGTGGGTGGAGGATATAATTGTCCATTCATAAAGGTAAGTGATGGGCTTTTTGTAATATATGAACTTTATGAGGACAAGAATGTCCAAAACACTATTCATCTTTTGCCATTTAAGGAATAAAGCAACTAAGAACCTTAAACTGGGACATACCAAAAAGGAAAGTAAGAACCTTTAACTGGGACGGAGGCAGTAAAAAGTTTTCATTTTGGGATTTTGTAGATTTAAGTGGGACAAAAAAATGGCAATTTTTTTAGATTAAAGTGGGACGGAGGGAGTGTATTTAACGCTATATTTGGTGGTCAAACAATTTATGATGCTTTTCCAGAAATCAGTATGATTTTCAGCACCTTAGTATGATATTGCTAAGTGCTTAATTGAGAGTAATTCTTCTTGTTAAAAATTACCAATAAAACTAGTACAAAACAAAAAACTAGTACCATTTGATGCTTTATTTTGCTTGTAGCAAATGTTCCATATACTGTACTTTGGAGTGACACGGTTGAAAATCTGTGATAAATTGTTAATAATAATTCCCTTAAATTGCATACTCATCGCTTTTCTATTTCTTTATCCACAAAGCAATTGAAGAAAAAAGAACACAGTTTTTGAAGACTAGTGTCATTAAATTTCATTTCATCGATCTCAACCCATGCACATTGTTCTTGCCAAAAACAAGCTCATGCATTTAATTCCGACTCCGTTTCAAAATTATTTATCGTTGCCACTGCTTATGAAATATAAAATGTTGGTAATAACCAATCACAGTGTCAGCACTGCTTAATTTAGCCAATAGCATAGAAATACTGCATATCAGTATGCCAATAAACTAGATGAGAAACCGAAAGATATCCAAACCTCAATCAGCCAGATTGGCACGGTATTGCCATTCTTTTGGATTTTGAGCAGCTTTCAGTCAAGTCTTCAAAAACAATGGAAAAATCTGCAAATAAGACAAAGTCAGCCGGGTTACAACCCTCAACAGAATAGCCATTCCATGAAACAAAGGTATTACAAATGCAATGTGATACTTTTGTTACTTACCTAAAAGTTAAATAAATTACCAACTACTTTAGGTAAATGACAAAGAACAAAAGCTGTAGGGCACATTAGTCAGGTTCCTTTTACATTGATAAAGCATCCCTCAGTCCCAGAAAGTTAGTCCTTTTTTTGTTGTTACTACGAATGAACTTTGAGCAATAATTTAGGCTACTTTTAATTATCCTAGTGAACTCTAAAACTTAATCGTTATTGATAATCGTTATTGTTATAATTGGATCAGACAACATGGGAAAATAACGAACACCATCAAAAATAAGAACACAAGAATTTAACTTGGTTCACCAAGAACCTATTGGCTACGTCCACAGGCGGAGGGAAACATATATTATTATTATGGCAATCCTAGAACATATTACAAATGATCAATCTTGTGAACCACGAAACACAATAGAAAGAAAAACCTAGAAAACAGGAAATCAGAAATCACAAAATTTTTTAAATCTACATTAATGGTTGCTAGGTTTTAACTAGTTATTTATACTAGTCTAAAACCCTAGTCATTAGTGAAACAAGAAACCCTAATATCAAAAGGAAACAGCACAACACACAACACACAAATCGGCCCAGCCCATCGGCAATCCGGACATAAGCGCACGCATGGGGTGGGCGCATAGCCCATGCATGCCCCTTGCGCGCGCACAAGAACTTTGCCAAGTTGTCTGTTCTCCTTATGTGCACGCTCAAATTTTCTGGCCAAAAACAAGCACACACTCAAAGAATGCGCACACCATCTCTGCACAAAATCCAAGACACGCCTAATTCAAGTCACTTGAATTCCCACAGCAATAACAAAACTACGAAATTCATGCATCTCCACCTTGATCCGCATCCTTCGTACCAACACATATTTCTCCACCTCCGCCTCAGATTTGACTTTCGTCAAATACACTAGACTTGCCCTCCGGACAACCAGAGTTATGTACACCATACTTGCTCCAGCATGTAAACGAACATGTCTTCAAGACACCCAGAATTGTCTCACCAGGCAAACAGACTTGTCTTCTAGACAATCAGACGTATCACACTGGACATCCAGATATGCACCCACGGGCACTCAGAATTGCTCCAACAAGCAATTAGCAGATTTTCAGACTTAAAAAATCCAAACGTCATTGGATTTTGCCAACCAAAATAAATGAAGTGACATAATCAATGGAACCCTCAGCTGCGCCCAACGGCCTCTCTTCGATCCCATCTTTACTTCTCACATTCAAAACTGTTGTGTGTTGACCCTCTAACTGTGGCTTGCTCGGTTCACTCCCACCTAGAATAACTCGCTGCTCCACCTGTTTGCTAACACCCTCGCCCGATCCAGAAAACGTAGACCCTTGGAGGATGTACAAAGAACCTCATTTTTCACCACCCAGAACCACATCCGAACACTTGTAGGCATTCAGAGCTCTAGCTTTACCTTTGAAACTGTGCCCCTTCTTATCCATCCGACTAAGCGATATCAGATTCTTTGTTACTCTAAGAACATTCCTAACCTTGTTCAATGTGAAAACCTTACCACCAGAAGTTCACACCCTTATACAGCCAATGCCAACCACCTTGCAAACAGACCCATTAGTCGTATAAATATTGCCACCATCTTTCTGCTCGCACGTTGCAAACTGCTCATGCGCGAACACATTTGATAAGAAGCCTCTGAATCAAGAACCCTTACATCATTGTTGTATGTTTCTTCTTCAGTCACTAGGGCATGATCCTCATCCAGATTGTCATTGTCTGCCACCGCAGCAGTAGCCTCGAATTTTCCAGACTGCTCGCTCTTCTTCTTAGGACAATCAGACTTCCAGTGTCCCCCTTGCAGTAATTACAAATATCTCCAGGCCTCGGACCCTTCTTAGAAATACCCTTGTTCTTCCTACCATGCCCCCTTCTCCCTTCCGCAAGTAAACCTGATGGTTGAGACTCCGTACTTGTACCACTTGTCTTTCGGCGCAACTCTCTGGTGTTCAGACCATATTTTACTTGCTCAAGGGTAATTGTCTATTTATTTATTCATGAATCAGCATATGACTCATACGACAATGGAAGAGACACCAACAGAATTAGAGCGGCGTCTTCATCTTCGATGTTTGCCTCAATATTACGCAATTCAAGTAATAAAGAAGAAAATCAATCTAGGTGCTCCTTAATGGGCGTACCTTCAAACATTCGGATGGTGAACCACTTCTGCTTCATGTTGGTGAGAGATTTTGTGAGAAACATGCTATATCCAACGTCAACCACAAAGCCCCTGCAGCAGCTTGATCCGTGACATTCTCCAAGATGTCATCATCAAGACACATGATACTTGTTAATGAGTCTTCTCATCCAGAACGATCAGATCTGCAGTCTCCTTCTTCTCAAAATATTCAGATATGGTAACGGAATCTGCTCTACCTTTTGGATCCTTCCGATCCCTGATTGCAGCCCCCAAGCCTTGCCTTCGCAACATGGCCATCATCTTGATCTTCCATAAACTGAAACTGTTCTTCCCATCGAACTTGTCGATCTTCTAGTCCATCCCGAAATCCATCTCGTCTTGTCGCAGTGGAAAAGAAAAACCCACAGAACGCCTAATCGGAGCTATGATATATAACTGGATCAGACAATATGGGAAAAATAACGAACACAATAAAAAACTGGAACACAAAAAACAGGAAATCTAGTTTTTCTACAGATGAATTTTGACTTTGAAAACAGGAAATCAGAAAGCACAAAATTTTAAATCTAAATTAATGGCTGCTAGGTTTTAACTAGTTAAGGTAGGGGATTATACTTCTATTGGGTTAATTGTTTCATTATTGTACCGTTCAGTTGCTTAGGCTTCTGCAATTTTTCTAGGCAATGTACGTCTTTGATACGTTTAGACTGACCTCACGTCGGTGTTTGCTTTGACCTCGTCGGTAACAGTCTTTTGATAATCTTTGCTATTCTTAAAAAATTATTTCGTCTCCTTTGTTTTGTCATTACATGAATCGATCGTGACCATTGAATTTCAAATTTTGTAAAATAAGTATTTGATGTGAAATTAAGTTTTTGTACAAAATTGTCTGACCGAAAACATGCACACACTCAAAGAGTGAGCGCACCATCTTTGCACAAAATCCAAGACACCCCTAATTTAAGTCAAACTCTAGCAGTTATAATGATGTAACAATAACAAGTTTATGATTTCATTAAGATGATTAAAACTTACCCAAATTATTGCTTAAAGTTCATTCAAACTAACAATGAAGAAAGATGGACTAACTTTCTAGGACAGAGGGAGTATTTCAGATTCTCTATGAAACATACGACTTCGATACCAAAGGTCCGCACACGACTTCGATACCAAAGAATGTAAGAAAAGAAAAGGTTATAAGAGGACACTGTGTCAAAGGTCCACACGCGACTTATACCTAAGAGTTATTGATTGCTGGAATCATGACAATGTAAAGACCTAAGAAGCTTGTGACAATATTCAGGTCCATGATGAAATGCATCAAACTCTGTTGAATGAGAGTCTTGTTTCACACAATTCTATTTTATTAGCTGTTAGGAAACTTCTTTGAATTTCGATATCAATGGAATCTAAAAACGTGGTATGACGATCTCATCGCAATCATCAAGACAAGAAACTGTAAGGAGAGGGCAGAAAGCAGAAACAATTTTACTTGAGTCAACAGTAAAGCTTTAACCCAGACAGCCTGGATGATCCATCTATCTACATAGACAGAGCACCTTGACATGGCTTTATCATTTCAAGACCCTCAGAAATCCAAGTTTACATATTTCCAGCTGATGAGGCATACATCAACATGGAATGCACTTGAGTTTCCCAGTTCAAATCATTGACAATTTTATTTTATTTTTCAAATTTCGATGCCAACCATAAGAAAGTTAATATGGATTCAATACCAATGAACAAGATATTAAAACTTGAAGAATCATGGTTCGCGACCTACCCAAAGGATTTCGTACTAGTACAAACTAATAAATATCACAACAGCATATTCTCATTTACAGTTAACATCACCAAAACATATACAGCATCTTATAATAACAGGCTAAAAGTTAAAGTAGGAGAGAATTTCTAAAGACTTCCATAAGGGAATCTTGTTTTGAATTTCTTGTTCTTGATCTTTACACTAAAACACCATTTAGAGCAATATGACAAAGATTCCCTAGGCTCTGACCGTCATGTTCATACGAACTTTGTTATTGCCAAAATATCTTATATGAGTAACAGATCCCTCTAAACTGATTTTCTCTTGAATTCCACAAGAGAATATTAGCACCAACTTCTATTCCCAAGATTATATCCATGCACATAACTCATACTACTCTATATAAACCCTGTGAAATAATAAGAAAGTCTAAAAACAATTTGTAACCAAATTAACCCACCCTGCTTATACCTACACACGAAGACAATAAATTTCAAAAAGATCTTATAGAGGAGGGCATAAATGGCAAGTGGAGCTACTAAAATTACGGTTAGATGTGTCTTTGATGGGAGCTTATCAATGTCTAAAATGCGGACGGAGCAGAGACCTTACCATCGCGACTGCAGCTGTTCCCTGCATGAGTTAGAAGATCTACTCCCCACTGCTTGTTACCAACACGGTAATATTTCATTCCCAAAGAAATCATCTTGGAGTGATTGTTCCTTCTCAGTGGCAGCATCAAATCCTAAATCTTCTTGCTTCAGTGAGACATACATAAAGAAGACTCCCAGTAAAACTGAGAGTTCACGGAGTAGAGACATACATACACCACACAAATGTTAGAAGGGGAATCAAAGAAACGGAGGCCCTCTGTATATTCTAGTTTCTCAGCTGCTCTTTTCCAGATTAAGAAACAGTATTGAGAATGAGTGCACTAGATTTTCATAGCTTCATTTCTGTAGATTTTGGTTTGCCAAATGCTTATGACGCATGCTGTTGACCAAATTAGGTAATTAATGGGAAAGTTTAGTTTTCTTTGTTTTCTTGTTCATGTAGTTTGGTTTTATATTCACATTATTAGTTAATGGCATACTCCCTCCATCCCAGCTTACTTGAGACTTACTTCTATTTTGGTCCGTCCCAGCTCACTTGAGACCTCCCCAAAATTGCCAACATTTAATAATTTTATATTGAATCTACCCCACCACTCATTCTCTCTCTTCATTTTACACCACTCAATTTATTTAATCAACACTATTATTTATCCCACTCATTCTCTCTTTTCTTTTTCTACCACATATTTTCCCTTTATTATTTTTCCTTAGTTATTGTGCCCACCTCTTAGGTCTCAAGTGAGGTGGGACGGAGGGAGTATACCAGTACGAAATAGTACTGATTAAATAGCTAACAAACCAGAAGAAACACGAAGCTTCTCAATGTCACTGCAGTAGCTATTATTTTTGGATTTAGAGGAGCTTTCAGTATAGACTTCACAAACAATGGAATCTGCAGATAAAAAAAAAAACCCATCGAGTTGCAAATATCAACAGAAATAGTCATATTTTTGACATAAAGCTATAACAATTAACAAATTCTATGCGATACTTCAGTAATTACATAATAGTTAAATTAACACGAACTACTTAATGTACATGACTATGAACAGAAGCTGTAGGCAGAACAGTCAGGTTCTTTGTACATTGGTACATGGAAACGGCAAACTGTAGTAACATCACCATTATGAATTATTATGACACTAAGTCAGTCCAAATAATTGCCAAGTAACAGAAAACTAAATATGGTGTCTATTCTGATGAAGAAAATATTCTGCGTTGAAAACATATACTATTACATTAAAAGTACAAGAAGCAAGATACAAGAAGCATGGTTGGCGACCTCCCCAAAGGCCAAAGATTATTCTCTTTCCTCTTGTTCTTGTATATTTATTTAATGACTTGTACATGTAGGGTATAATTTTATATCACGCAACAAAACAAGATGCTTTTCTGGAGTCTGCATTATTTATATATGAACTGACACATTTGATGAACCTTTATAAGTAAAAAAAAAAGTTGTACTTCAACTCACTCGTAAAAATCTATGCATATTCTAATTTACAATTAACATCACCGAGAAGTACAAAAAAAAAAAAAAATGGTATAACAGGCTAAAAGTTGAAATAGGAGAGAAACTCTACACAGGGGAATCTTCTTTTAAGGTTCTTGTTCTTGTGGTTTACGGTGTAGTGAGATTCCTTGTATATTGGTATAGGAAATCGAGAAATGTGCTTCTTTTTTTTTTATCACCGAAAAAATTAGGTTAGTACCAAGTATGCTAAGTGAAATGCCAAAGAAACACATCTGTAGCGGACAAATAGTCAGATTCTTTGTAAAGCATATTCTAGAGCTCGGAGGAAACGAGCCAAGCTGGTCTTAGGGGAATACTCTCTCTCTCTCTCTCTCTCCCCCCACATATTCTAGATCCCACAGTCAACATCTCTCATGAGGGGAGAGAGAGAGTGAGAGAGTGAGAGAGAGAGAGAGAGAAAGCGCTATTTTGAATAAAGATTCAAGTAAGGAAAGATCTTTCTTAACTGATTTTTTCTTGAAAACTAGAAGAGAATATTAGCAGCAATTTCTATTCATTGATTATATCCATGCACTCAAATCCTCATGTAATACTTACTCTATATAAACCCATTATAACGATCCAAAATCTTAAACCGTGTAGTAATCACACTTTCTACGTAATCCATCCTGCTTCCTATACACATGAACAGAAGTTAATTTCATATATAAGGAACATGGAAGAGGGTATGGCAAGTGGGACTACTAAAATTATGGTTCGATGTATTTTTTGATGGGACCTTATCAATGTCTAACATGCAGATGGAGCAAAGACCTTATCATCGCGACTGCAGCTGTTCCCTACACGAGTTAGAAAGTGTATTTCCAACTGCCTGTTCACAACACAGTAATATGTCATATCCAAAGACATTATCTCGGAAAGTTTGTTCCTTGTCAATCTCAACATCAAATCCTCAATCTTCTTGCTTCAATGAGACATATATAAGAATGACTCACAGTAATAAAAAGAATTCATGGAGTAGGTGACATACATTCCAAAGATGTTAGAAGTATATCATAGAAATAGTGGGCCTCTGTAAATTCTAGTTTAATTTCACTTGTTACAGCTACAGTGATTTTCCAGATAAAGAGCCAGCCTTGAGAAATGAGAGCACTGGCTTCTGAATTCAAAAGACGCGTGCTACTGACCCAAATTATGTAATTACTGCAGCAGCTTTAGTTCTATTTTCTTTCTTTTCATTTTCATGTTTCCTGTTCATATATTTCATGGGATGCATTTAAGGCTAGACTTGGTGGTCAAACAAATGATGATGCTTTTCCAGAAATCAGCATGATTTTCAGCACCTTAGTATGATATTGCTAAGTGCTTAACTGAGATTTGAATTGTTGTTCTGGAGATTTTACACTAAAACACCATTTAGAGCAATATAGAAGATTTCTACAAGATCCACCAACTGGTTTACGTACGACAAGTGTATGGTACCTTAATGTGATCGATGATTCTAAGATATGCAGCCATAAATATGCTTCTGGTCATCACATTAACAGTAACTATCAATATGAGCAAACATACAAAAGTTAAAGCAGGAGATGATTCCCTTGGTTCTGACCATAATGTTCACACATACTTTGTTTTTGGCAAAATATCTTATACAGAGTACAGATCCCTTGAACTGATATTCTCTTGAATTTTAATAGAGAATATTAGCACCAATTTCTCTTCCCTTGATTATATTCATGCACATAACTCATCAAATACTACTCTATATAAACCCTACAACATAATACAAAAGTCTAAAAATAATTTGTAATCAACTTAACCCCACCTGATACCTATACACAAAGACAAGAAATTTCAAAAGTAAGGAGCATATAAAGGAGGGCATATATGGCAATTGAAGCTACTAAAATTATGGTAATAAAATAGTGAACAAACCAGAAAAAACTCGAAGCTTCACTCTGCCACTGCAATAGCTATTCCTTTGGATTTGGAGGAGCTTTTAGCTTAGACATCAAAAACAATGGATCTGCAGATAAAACAATAGCAAGCCGAGTTACAAATATTGTGAGAATGGTCATATTCTTGACATATAGCTATAGCAACTGCAATGCGGCTCTTTTGTTACTTACATAAAAGTTAAATGAATACCAACTACTAAAACTACATGACAGAGAATAAAAGATGTAGGGAACAACAACCAGGTTCCTTGTACATTGGTATAGCATCTCAATACAGAACTTAAGCTTCTTGGAGAATCACTTGGTTTCACATAACTAGTTCCAGCTCATGGCTTAGTTGAACTTGGGGAGAAATTAAGTATTGTTGGTTCTTGAGATGTTCTAGTCAAGGTTCTAAAAAGCTCTAGGCGGTCGCTAGGAGCCGCAGCAGGGCCTAGCGCCTAGGCGGTGTCTAACCCTGACTTAGGCGGAGCCGAGAATTCAGAAATAATTATAATATCTTAGGCGGGACTTAGGCGTTTCATGAACGCCTAGCGCCTAGGCGGCCTAGACGGGCGTCTTTTAGAACACCGGTTCTAGTAATGCTAATATACATGATGCTGCCAGGAAAATTGTGGGGTGAGGGGGGGTGAGGTGAGGTAGTACATGGAAATGAAGCGGTGTAATGACATCACCATCATAGATTATTACTCCCTCCGACCTCAATTATAAGCAAAAATACCTACTTTTACACATTAAGAATATAGTTAAGTTAGTTAATTGTCTTGATTTTTTAACAAAAACATTTTTAAATTACTAATATATCCACTTATCAAATGTCTAATAAATGTGTACTTATCTTTGAAAAAATAATTAATTAGGGGTATTTTGGTAAAAGAGCATTAAACATAACTACATTTAATGAGTTTCGCATTGAAACTGATAAAATTTGCTTATATTTAAGGCCATAGAAAGTTAAATTTTTTTTTCTTATAATTGAGGCCAGAGGGAGCGTGACACTAAGTCCGTCCAAATAATTGCTTAACTAGCCATATTCTATACCTTTGCAGTGTCAATTTGATTACACGGCTAAAAAGCAGCGGTGACATTGGTGATTGGTATCAGATCCTAGATGAAACATACGACTTCGGTACAAAAAAAAAAAAAAAAAAAAAAAAATGTTATAAGAGGATAGTTTGTCAAACGTCCTCAAGCGACTTCCATACCAAAGAGTTTTTGATTGCTGAATTATGACAAAGTAAAGACTGAAGAAGCTTATGCGGCTATTCAGGTCCATAATGAAATGCAGCAAATAATTGTTGAATGAGAGTTTTGTTTCACACAATTCCATTTCATTAGCTCCAAGGAAAACATCTATGATTTTTTTACATCAATGGAATCTGAAAAAGTGGTATGATATTTTTATCGCAAAAGATGACAAATTGTAAAGGGAGGGAAGACAGCAGAAGCCATTTATAAAATATTTTACTTAAACAGTAAAGCTTCAACCCAGACAAAAACCTTGACATGGCTATATCAATTCAAGGCCCTCAGAAACCCATAATAACAAGGACCAAAACAAACAGAAAATGCTTAAAGACTTTCCAAGTTTCCATATTTCCAACATATGTTGAAGCATACTCCCTCGTTCAAATTTGAGATTGCAAAAAATTGTCATGCACGGGAATTAAGGAGACGTATAAAATATTAAGGTGTTGTGAGTATAGATAGTGGGGTAGGAATTATTAGTGGGGTAGGGAATAGTAAGTGGGTTAGTTGATGTGAGTATGACAAGTGGGTCCCACTGATTATAAAGTTACCATTTTGGGATTTTGCAATAAATTGGAAGGAGTGAGTACATCAATATGGCATGCACTTGAGTTGTCCAGTTCAGGTCATTGACAATTTTTATTTTCAAATTTTGATGCCAACCAACAGAAAGTTAATATGGTTACCATACCAATGAACAGGATAATCTGGATTGCATACATCTACTATTACATTTAAGTACAAGGAGCAGGATACTAAAATTCCAAAGGATTATGGTTCTCGGCCTACCCAAAGAATTTTATGTAATAGAACACACTCGTAAATATCACAAAAACATATTCTTACTTACTGTTAACATCCACAAAACATACAGTATCTTATAATAACAGGCTAAAAGTTCAAGTAGGAGAGAATTTCTAAAGATTCCACACGAGAAACTTATTTTGAATTTCTTGTTCTTGATCTTTACACTAAAACACCATTTAGAGCAATATGACAAAGATTCCCTAGGCTCTAACCGTCATGTTCATGAGAACTTTGTTATTGCCAAAATATCTTATACGAGTAACAGATCCCTCTAAACTGATTTTCTCTTGAATTCCACAAGAGAATATTAGCACCAACTTCTATTCCCTAGATTATATCCATGCACATAACTCATACTACTCTATATAAACCCTGTAAAATAATATGAAAGTCTAAAACAATTTGTAACCAAATTAACCCACCCTGCTAATACCTACACACGAAGACAATACATTTCAAAAGGATCTTATAGAGGAGGGCATAAATGGCAAGTGGAGCTACTAAAATTACGGTTAGATGTGTCTTTGATGGGAGATTATCAATGTCTAAAATGCGGACAGAGCAAAGACCTTACCATCGGGACTGCAGCTGTTCCCTGCATGAGTTAGAAGATCTACTCCCCACTGCTTGTTACCAGCACGGTAATATTTCATACCCAAAGAAATCATCTTGGAGTGGTTGTTCCTTGTCAGTTGCAGCTTCCAATCCTCAATCTTCTTGCTTCAATGAGAATAACTAGATTAAAAATAACAATTGAGCTGGGACGGAGGTAAAAGTATTTTTAACGGTGAAACAATAACAAGAAGCAAGATACAAGAATCATGGTTGTCGACCTCCTCAAAGGCCAGGCATTATTCTCTTTCCTCTTGTTCTTGTATACTTCCTCCATCCCATTTTAAGCTTCAAAAAATGGGCACAAGAATTAAGGTGGAGAATCTTTATATTGTAAAATATAGAAAGTGGGTAGAATGTTGTAAGTATAGAAAGTGGATAGGAGAGAGAAAGTGGGGTAGGGAATAACTAGTAGATAGTTGTTGTGTGTATGACATGTAGGGCTCACCAAATAAAGAAGTATTCCCTCTGTCCCGGAATAAATGTCCTACTTTCCATTTTTCGTTTGTCTCAAAATAAATGTCGTCTTACTAAAAATAGGGTATGAAGTTTGGTGATCTTCCTATACTACCATTCTAATAGGCACAAGCATCGCAATGTCATAGGAGGTATCACTCTACCCATATGAATAGATTGGGGCAATCAATGAAACATAACTAAATGCTTAAAAACATTGACTTGTCAACTATGTCATTTATTCCGGGACAGAGAGAGTATAACAACCTTTCCTTTTTGGGTTTTTGAAGCTTAAAATGGGACACCCAAAAGAGAAATTTTTGAAGCTTAAAATGGGACGGGGGAGTATTTGTTTAATGACTTTGTATATGTAGGGTACAATTTCAGATCACGCCAAACAAAACAATACTCCCTCCGTCCCATTTTAAGAGTCAAAAATTTCCTAAAAGGGCGTCCCATTTTAAGAGTCAAAATCCTAAAATGGAAAGTGGGTCCTACATATCATACTCACAACAATTATCAACTAACTATTCTCTACCCCACTTTCTCTCTCCTACCTAACTATCACCACTCACAACACATCACATTTTCCTTAATTCTTGAACCCACTCATTTTTTGACTCTTAAAATGGGACGGAGGGAGTATGTTTTTCTGGAGTCGGCATGATTTATACTCCCTCCGTTCCAGAAAAGTTGAAACATTTACTTTGGAGTTGGGAAATTAAGGATATAATATTATATTAAGAATGAAAGGTAGAGAGGAAGAGAGAATTAGTGGGGGTGGAAAGAGAATGAGTGGAGAATAATGAGTGGTTGGAAGGAAGAGAGAGAATGAGTGGAGGATTATAAAAGTAATAAAAAGCTTCCATTTTTGAATTGTTGCAACTTTTGTGAAATACCCTGAATAGCAAAATGTTGCAACTTCCTTGGAACGGAGGGAGTATATGAACCGGCACATATGAGGAACCTTTATAAGTAAAAAAAAAAATCTACTTCTTCTCACTCGTAAAAATCTATGCATATTCTCATTTACAATTAACATCACCAAGAAGTAAAAAAATTACATGGTATAACAGGCTAAAAGTTAAGTAGGAGAGAAACTCTACACGGGAATCTTCTTTTAAGGTTCTTGTTCTTGTGTTTGTTGTAGTGAGATTCCTTGTACATTGGCATAGGAAATCAAGAAATGTGCAATTTTTGTCTCTGAAAAATTAGGTTATCACCAAGTATGCTAAGGCAAATGCCAAAAAAAAAAAAAAAAAAAAAAAAAAAAGTAGTGGACAAATAGTCAGATTATTTGTAAAGCATAATCTAGAATTCGGAGAAAACGAGCCAAGCTGGTCTTAGGGGATTACTCTCTCTCTCTCCACATTTTCTAGATTCCAGTCAACATCTCCCATGCAGAGAGAGAGAGAGAGAGAGAGAGAGAGAGTGCTATTTTTTGAATAAAGATTCATAGGAAAGATCCTTAACTGATTTTTTCTCGAAAACTACAAGGGAATATTAGCAGCAATTTCTATTCCTTGATTATATCCATGCACTTAACTCATCAAATAGGTACTCTATATAAACCCATAATAACGATCGAAAATCTTAAAACTTGTTGTAATCACACACAAAGTAATCCATCCTGCTTTCTTTACACGAACAGAAGTTAATTTCAGAAGTAAGGAACATAGAAGAGGGAATGCCAAGTGGAACTGCTAAAATTATGGTTCAATGTGTTTTTGATGGGACCTTATCAATGTCTAACGTGCGGATGGAGCAAAGACCTTATCATCGCGACTGCAGCTGTTCCCTGCACGAGTTAGAAAGTCTATTTCCAACTGCGTGTTACCAACACGAAATTATTTCATACCCAAAAACATCATCTCGGAATGTTTGTTCCTTGTCAATCTCAGCATCAAATCCTCAATCTTCTTGCTTCACTGAGACATACTCCCTCCGTCCCAGCACAAGTAGGACTAGAGAAGTGGGCACAATAATTAAGAGAAAGTAGTGAATGTGTGGTGGAAAATGAAGAGAGAGAATTAGTGGGGTTAAATGGTGGGGTTGGTTGAATATAAATATATTAAAACATTTCCATTTTGGGCAGTCTCAATTGTTCTGGGATGACCTAAAAGGGAAATAAGTCCTACTTGTGCTGGGACGGAGGGAGTATATAAGGATGACTCACAGTAAAAGTGAGATTTCACGAAGTAGATGACTTACATTCGATAGATATTAGGAGTATATCATAGAAACAGAGGGCCTCTAATATTCTAGTTTTATTTCACTTGTCACAGCTACAGTGATATTCCAGATAAAGAGCCAACCTTGAGAAATGAGTGCACTGGCTTCTGAATTCAGAAGACGCGTGCTATTGACTCAAATTATGTAATTACTGCAGGAGCTTTAGTTCTATTTTTCATTCCATTTTCGTGTTTCCTGTTCATATATTTTATGGGATATATTTAAGGCTAGACTTGGTGGTCAAACAATTTAAGATGCTTTTCCAGAAATCAGCATGAATTTTAGCACCTTAGTGTGATATTGCTAAGTGCTTAAGTGAGAGTAATTCCCGCGCATTTAATTTTAGTAACCCTTACTATGGAATGGGGGAGTTTCAATGTTGGTAACAACCAATCACAGCGTTGGAACTACTTTATTAGCCAATAGCATAATAGATATATTGCATACCAGCATGCCAATAAAATAGATGAGAAACCAAAAGATACCCAAAACTCGCTCAGCCAGATTGCCACGGTATTGCCATTCCTTTTGATTTTGAGCAGCTTTCAGTCAAGACTTCAAAAACAAAGAAAAGATCTGCAAATAAGACAAAAGCCAGCCGGCTTACAAACGTTAACAGAATAGCCATATTCCTTGAAACAATGGTATTACGACTGCAATGAGATACTTCTGTTACTTACATAAAAGTTTAAAAAAAATTACCAACTACTTCATTGAAATGTGATGATGGACAATGCTAGCTCAAACAAGCAATACATAAACCAAAATAATACTCCAACAAAGTAATATTCCCTCCGTTCCCAAAATGATCTTCCCATTCGCCATTTCTCGTTGTCCCAAAAAGTTCTTCCCATTTTGGGAAGAACAAAACATGGCTAGTGAAGCATGTGTTCATATTCTTAAAAAGTTTGAATAGTCAAATGGGTGGGAAAAGATCATTTTGGGACAGAGGGAGTATTTCAGATCCTAGATTAAACATAGGACTTTGATACCATAGGTCCACACATGACTTCGGTACAAAAGAGTTTTTAATTGCTAGAATCAGGACTTCGATAAAACAAGCAAGATAGCATAACTCCGAGAATAATGGTTCACGGCCTACCAAAGGAAAAACTCTATTCACTTTCCTCTTTTTCTGTTATTATTTTTATTGACTTATACATGCATGATATTTATTTGAGGCCACACTTTCCGGTCAAACCATATAAGTTGCTGCTCTTGAATGAGCTTCAGAACAATGTATATATATAAACGACACTCAAGAAACCTATATTAATAAAGAATTTCGTACTAGCACACACTAATAAGTATCACAAGCATATTTCTCATGTAAGTTATAACAGGCTATAAGTTAAAGTAGGAGAGAATTTCTAAAGACTTCCACAACAGAATCTTCTTTTGATTTTGTTGTTCTTGGGCTTACAATAAAACACCAGTTAGAGAAATATGACAAAGATGCTTTCTTCAAGATCCACACACTGGTACGTTTAAGCATGACAAAAGTACAATACCTGAATTCGATGTCTCTAAGAAATGCATGCAACAAAAAATATGATTATGGCCATCATATTAACCATAACTAACAATATAAGTGAACATAAAAAATTTAAAACAGGAGAAGATTCCCTAGGCTCTGACCGTCATGTTCCATACGTGTCATTTATTATAGATTCAAGGGGTATGAATGGCAACATAAGAAAATTCAAGGGGGCCAATTGACCCCCCTTGCCCCAACATATCTACGTCCCTGATCATATATCATCTCAATTACACAAAAACCAATCTTTAATTAAAAATCAAATAAAACTTTATTGTTCCATATGAAGAGTCCCTTAATTCATTTGGGATGTTCCACTTAAGGAGTTCACTCTCAATCTCCATAACCTTTCAACTCTAAACCTCCACATGTCATATAAGCATGTTGACATACACCAGAACATTTTAGTGATTATAACCAATACCAAGTATACCACTGTATCATCTAATTATCGGACTTTTTCAAACATGGAATCTTATGTATGAAATAGAGGAAGTAATAAGCCAATAACAGAGAGAAAAATAATTGAGTGAAATATCAAAAACAAGGGTTCTAACCTCCCATTCTTCATCAGTTCGAATATCTTCATAAGCCATCAAGAAAGGCTTCATCTTCTCAAGAGCATCACAAAGAGGCATAGGAGGTTTGCCATCAATATCAGGATTCTCAAAGTTCATTAAGTACTCCGGCTCACACTCTATCTGCACAAATCACAAAGAAAACTAAGAAAAACTGCACAAGTTAAATGCGCCTCAAAATACTCCATTTCGATTAGACATTTTACCATATAGTTGGTGTCGATTGCATCCACAAAAGCATCTTCCAATGGGGAGGGCAAAGCATTAACAGTGGCTTCCTCAAATGCTTCAAGCACCATCTCAACCTTCTCTGGTCCAAAATATTTAACAAATGACTCACGAAACTCTTTTTCAGTGGCCTGTGCAACCTCCATTGCCTTTGTATCATCGTACCCATCATCTCGTCCTCTGCCTTCACCATGCCGCCCTGACCTGCCCCTACCTATCACTTACTTTATTTTTACACTCACAACACCAATTAACTTACTATTCCCTACCTCACCTTCTCTCTCCTACCTCACTTTTCATACTCACAACACTTACCTCACTACCAACATTTCTTAATCTACGTGCAAATGGAAGGGTGAACATATACTTTGAGACGGAGGGAGTACTTCTAAACAATTCATTGCAATTTTAGGGATATGGAAATCATAAGAAAGTGATGACAAGTTGGACACAATTGTCCTTGAATCGCTCATCCTGCCTGGATTGACCAGCTGATTAAAATCGACTTGCCCCCTGTAGGAGGGGGGGGAAGCCCATTTCCTCTCTCATCGAGATCTGTCTCATATGTGAGACCGTCTGACACAAAATTTCCTCAATTTACATACACTCAGTATTTTACCCAATACTCATACAGAATGTAGTAAGCTGTATAGTCGAGAAATTTGCAGGACTAAGAGTGACTGATCCTCTTTCAAACATGTACGGAGCTTCAACATAACTAGAGTAGATAGATGACATGAATGGACGAGAATAATGTCTGAGTGGTAAGACGCTAAGAGCATATCTCACAGTGTAAGGGTACCCTTGAATTCAAAAAACAAAAAAGGAACATATATTCTACTACTCCC
This sequence comes from Campanula takesimana, assembly GCA_026119855.1. Lineage (NCBI taxonomy): Eukaryota > Viridiplantae > Streptophyta > Magnoliopsida > Asterales > Campanulaceae > Campanula > Campanula takesimana. Next base: position 1,031,583 of record JAOWBW010000016.1, read on the forward strand.
TCTGTCCCACTATAAAGTTCCTACTTTGACTTTGCACGGGGATTAAGAAAAAGTAAATATTGTGAGTGTGAAAAGTAAAGTAAGAGAGAGAAAGCGGGTAGGGAGTTTTTGTTGGGAGAATGACAAGTGGGTCCCATTTTCCATTTTAAGTGATAAAGTAAAGCAAGAACCTTAAATAAATTGGGACAGACGAAAAAGGAAAGTAAGAACCTTAAATAGGGACAGAGGGAGTATATCACAAATACAGCTGCAAAACAGTTTATTATTACAAGAATAAAGGGCATCTGGGTGCTAAGCTCTTACTATGCGTGGGGTCCAAAAATGAGCAAGAAAAATTTTCACTTGAGCAAAATATTCCAAACTGGCTAGCAAAGATAAATGAAATCCTGACTCGTAAAACTCTACATCATTTGTAGCTCTTTGATACCTCCTGAACCAGCTTATCCATGAACCCGTATTTCTTGTAAAATTCCCACCCTGGGTTGCTCTGCATTCCAAAAAAAAAAAAAAAACGCAATAAACAAAAAAGATTAGCATACATGACATTTTAAAGAGGGTTTTCTCTACAGGCAACAATTTTTGCAGAAAAACACGGAAGATTATTCAACAACAATATTCATTCTGTAGATTTAAACAGTTCATTAGTGCACCAGACTATAATCATGCACACGTAAAAGATTCCAAATTCTTCAAGAGAGTTATCACAAGAATATGCATTAAACTCGAGGCAGTTTCCCTATCAGTCTAAGCCAACAATACCAGAAGATGTTCATTCCAAGCCATCTCTTTCAACAGCACCGTCCCATAAACAAGAAAATGACATTTTACTTTATTTAATGACACTTGAATCAACTAATCGCAGTACAAGCAGAATCTATAAGGGCTTGTTCGGTACATGAGAATCTGAGCTCAGGAATAGGTATTTGATTACGAGTTAACACTTAACTATGTTTGGTATAGACATAATAGCAGACACGGGTTTGGGTATTCGTTTTCAATGGTTATCAAATACCCATTATTCAACTTCATCTGAATCCCATGTTGAGTCGTGGGTTCCTGATACCCATTACTAAGGAATACGTAAGAGAGAACTTATGTCCCCAAAATTTTGTTAAAATTGGCTAACTAATATTTCAACCCACAAACCAACATATAAACCCAATCTTCATATCGATGATATCATTTGATTTGCTATGCAGGGGCGGATTTATGTAGAGCCTAGTGTGGGCCATTAATAGAAAAAAGTACCTAGGATAATTAGGATAAATCCAATACACTACGTCGAAATTGCACTAATTTTCTCGTGCCTTTTTTTTTCTCAACCTAAGACAATATTCCCCACCTTTCACCCATTAAATTATTTCCTCCCTCCAATAATAACTATATTTTTTTCTCAACCCAAAATAGTTCTTCCATTCTATTGTAAATGTTTTAAAAAATCAATATTATCGGAAATGTAGTTCATCATTTCTTTTGAATATTTCAAGTTATTATTACGTTATAACTATATACTAACAAAATGTAATTTTTTATCAAATGTACTAAAATTTTAAAATTTGGTATGCTGTTTCTTTTACACATTGAATAATATATGACACATAAAAAAATTAAAAAGAAGATTTGTTTGAATGATTTCATTTCATGAGAATTTTTTTTTGGCCCACACTAAAAAACATTTCTAGATCCACCATTGTTGCTATGTATATACAGTCTATGACTCTCTCTCTCTCTCTCTCTCTCTCTCTCTCTCTCTCTCTCGTAGCTCAAGTAAATTGTTTAGAAAGGAAAAGAAAAGAAGTGGTTAATTTCTATTGCTTTCACGAATGTTCAAGCCGTTTTCCCCAAAAATCTTTGACAAATATTCAGGCTTTTGTTTTCTTCCTATATACAATGTATTGTGCTTTCGATAAATATATACTCCCTCTATCCCAGCAGAAGTAGGACTAGAGGAGTGGGCACAATAATTAAGAAAAAGTAATATATGTGTGGTAGAAAATGAAAGAGAGAGAATGAGTGGGGTAAATAGTAGTGTTGGTTGAATAAATTGAGTGGTGGAAAATGAAGAGAGAGAATGAGTAGGGTTAAATGGTGGAGTAAAACATTTCCATTTTGGGCAGTCTCACTTGTGGTTGGACGGACCAAAAGGATAAGAAGTATCACTTTTGCTGGGGCGGAGGGAGTATGCTTGTTTTGTTTTTATTTGCTTTATAAGTTCTTAATAAATTCATTCATGAACATAGACAAATTATTAATGGTAGAACTTTTAAATGGTTAAAAAGTGAGAATTTTCATTTGCTAAAAATATGAATAGAATTTTGATTAGAAGAAACAAACAATACTTTTTAGATAGACATATTAAGCAGACGTAGGAGTAGTAATCTTACCACTCTTGAACTTTAATCTTAGCTAATGACAAACATGTGTGAGGGAATGTTTGGCTCCCTTGATTCCTGGATTTCAACTGATTAGACATTACATGGCCATTCCCACGCAGCAATTTCAAAGGGACAAATGAGGCCTAAGGTGGCGTTTGTTTTTTTTAAGTGTTAAAGTCCTGAAATCTGAATTCTCATCTGAATCAATAAGAGGCAGCGTCTGAAGACTGAATTCTGAATTATTCAAGCTGTTTGTTTTTTCATCTGAATTCACATCTGAATTGTTTTTTTTTTAAGTGTTAACCTTTTGAAATATTATGTATAAGCATGAGAATTAATAGATAATAATGGATTTTATTTGCTAAAAGAAAAGTGAAAAAGCATTTTAATTATTGTTGCTTCTGATACCATTCAGACTCTAATCAGACTTCATTTTAGGTCTGATTCATTCAGACTCCATTCAGATCAAAAGTCTCTATTCAGATCTGAAAGCTGAAAAAAAAACAAACAATCTGAATTGGAGAAGGTCTGGTTCGCTAGACATTCAGACTCCATTCAGATCTGAATGAAAAAAACAAACGCCACCTAAGAATATCATACAGTCCAAAAATCACCTTATGTGATTTTATAGCACATCTAACATTGAGAACTAGCTACCGCTAAAACAACGTATCGAGTATTACATTCTAATGCGAGTAAACATAATAAACTGAGTTTCCATTTACAAAATCCCATAAGATGATTATGTTTCTTGCTTAAGGAAAAAAAAAAAAAAAGCCTAAGAATATTTAAATCCTAAACTTCATAACAACCACACAGGATAAACAGACTCACAAGATAGTTAGGATTCAGTACATATGTGTAATGAAATCACTCGATTCAACAAGTAAGCACATTAAAAAGGGAAATCTAGTGCTACAAGAGCTCCCACAATGCAGTGGGGTCCAGGGAAGGGCCGGGCCCAACCATTGCATCGAGGCTCCCCCCCCCCTCCCCCTTAAGCAACTAAGCACAAATTTTTAGACATAATATTTTTTTATGACACCAAGGCTACTATGCTTTACCCTCACATATTGAAATAATGTTGGGAGGAATTACAAGAGTGATATACGAGAAATACTCCCTCTATCCCAAAATGAGCTTCCCACTTTTTTTACCATTACTACCAGGAACGAACTTTGAGCAATAATTATAAGATGATTTAATTATCCTGATAAAATCATAAACTTGTTACTTATGATATTGATACGCCATCAACAATATTATCAATAAATCATGAGTAACAAGTTTTAGATTTCTATTATGATAACTAAATCAACCTAAAATTATTGCTTAAAGTCCATTCGTAGTAATGAAAAACAAAAAAATATAAAAAATTGGGAAGATCATTTCCGGATGGAGGCAGTATCATTTACCCCATATGACCTTTTGAGCAGGTTGATCAATATGAGGGTAGTATGCCTAAGCCCTGAGGGTTAGGCTGAATAAGTAAGATACTACCTCATAAGCAAAAAGATTTAACAGACGCTAGCAAGAAAAAGGGTATTTAAAGTGCTTGAAAATATTTTATCAATGTAAAGATCGGTTATATCAACCTCGAGAGAAAGAACAGCGCGATCAGTAAACCGCTTCACGGAGCTCGGGGCGCTTTCAGGAAGAGATTTGGCAACTCTTTCCAACTCTTCTTGTTCATGCTTCGCAGTTGGTCTGTCAGGTCCACCATAGTCATCCACGATCTTTTTCATGAGTGGAACATTGTCCATTGTCTCTTTTACAACTTCCTGGTAAGAATTCCCGGATGTTAGACTATTGATTCTTACCATTTTAAGAATTATAATTGAATTGTTTTTTGGACATTCATTTTGGGACGGAGCTAGTAGTATTTACTTACAGATGCTAGCAAGATACAAGGCATTCAAACTTGATGGCAGTTAGAATTACAAAAGGGAAAGAGAATTAATTCCATTCATAAATGGTAAACTATCTAATACAGTTAAAACTGAGAAAATTAAGGCTGCTGCAAGTAAAAGTATCATATAAACATAAGCACCAGTCAGCAACAATTAAACAACCGGTACTCCTCCCTGCTGATCACAGAATAAAGAATGCTCTTCTTGCATCTGTCCAAGAATGAATTGATAAAAAGACATATCTTTCTTCAATGTTTAGGGAGTTTCTCATCACTTTTTTTTTTTACCTCCGATTATGCAAATGCTACTATTGAGTAAACACCTATCATATCCGTTTCTTTTGTTTTGTTTTTTTTTTTTTTTTTTTTTTTTCTTATAGCTTTCACGAAGACTGGAGGTGCCCTTTTTTTCACATCTGTTTCTACTCAAGGTCAGAATTAGCAACAGACAACCAGTGGATGATAGTAACAGTTTCTACCCAAGTCCATAGTTAAAAAATTAGGTATGATTAAGGAGGCATAAAAATGTTTCACTTGAGAAAAAATAAGACAGGATGAGAATATGGGACAAAAGAATTGTAGTCACTATTTAATGCTTAAAAGGATAACAGAAAGAACAATAATTCAGTGAAATATCAAAAACAAAGATTCTTACCTCCCATTCTTCATCAGTTCGAATATCTTCATAAGCCATCAAGAAAGGCTTCATCTTCTCAAGAGCATCACGAAGAGGCATAGGAGGTTTGTCATCAATATCCGGATTCTCAAAGTTCATTAAATACTCCGGCTCACACTCTATCTGCACAAATCAAAAAATCACAAAATAAAACTCAAATAACTGCACAAGTTACAAGCACTTCAAAATAATCCATTTCGATTAGATATTTTACCATATAGTTTGTGTCCATTGCATCCACAAAAGCATCTTCCAATGGGGAGGGCAAAGCATTATCAGTGGCCTCCTCAAATGCTTCAAGAACCATCTCAGCCTTCTCTGGTCCAAAATCTTTAACAAAAGACTCGCGAAACTCTTCTTCAGTCGCCTGTGCAGCCTCCATCGCCTTTGCATCATCGTACCCATCATCTTCTTCATCTGAATAATCGATTCCACGCCGACCTCTGCCTCGGCCTCCACCACGCCGCCCTGCCCTGCCCCTACCTCTGCCCCTGCCCCCTCTAACAGCATTACTACCTCTATCACCACCACCATCATCTCCGCCTCTAGATAATACACTCCTTGCCCTGTTCAATGCTTCTTCTCTGCTTAATTTCGGTTGTGTCATGCTTTCTCTTTCCCCAATAGGTTTCTCATTGCCAGAACCTGGTGGTGATCTAGCCCGGGTATGCCTGTTTTCTATGGGCTTTTCAGTAGCTAGTTGCACCGGTTTACCCCTGCCTCGGCCCAAAGCTCCTTCGTCGTCCGATATAATCGAGAAGATACTCGAGGGAAGTGCTTGACTTTGGGTACGAGGGATTGAATCAAGTGGTGCTTCAGTCTTTAAGAATATTGGTTTCCTAGAAATGGAATCATCTGGGGTTTGGTTAGACCCCGGCGGCGGATGAGATTGGGTAAACGTAGTAGGTCCACCGCCAATGCCACGACCGCGTCCATGGACGCTTGCACCCACCGGCCGAGATTGATTAAATGAAGGGTTTCTTGGTGGTGGCTGAGATGGTTGGCCGCGGCCATGGCCACGACCTAGTGCAGACGGAGGGGATTGATCGTCGGGTCTATTTTCAGTGTTGTCGGCATTGTTAGGGTTAAAGAACTGTGCATTTGGGTAATCGGAGGACCAGCCGCGGCCTCGGCCTCGACCTCCACCGCCGCCGGAGAAGGTGGAGAAAGGTAAGACCGAGGAGGAGGAGAGGATGGTTTGCTTGGTAGCATTTCCAATTGGATTTGAAAGGAAGCTTCGTCTCATCGTTGATCGACAGCTGCCAGTCCGGACAGGGATGAGGGTTTATGCCATGCCGCCGGTGGAGATGGAACTTCAAACTGGATACTCAAATGGGTAAACGTTAATGATCTTATTTGAAAAAAAAAAAAAAAAAAAAAAAAAAAAAAACTTTGACCAATAAGTTCCTCAGCCAAATGAAAACGACTAATAAAGACGGACATTATGGAAACTTATCAAAAAGTCCTTAGAATATTCGTTGGACCAAATTGCCCCTAAAAGATCATCTGCGCGCACAGCAGTAGCAACTGGTAGGCTCATTCATCATGCGTTTTTCTGTTTGCCAAAAAAAAAAAAATCATGCGTTTCTCTCTCTCTCTCTCTTCCTTGACTCATTTTTCTCTCTCTTCCTTTTTGTTTCTACCAAAACTTTAAAATATAATATCTTAAAATCTAGAAATCGAAAAAATAATCCGAGATCACCGTTTTAATCGTGCTGTCAAAACGAATCAAACAAGTACACTCAACACATAATTCAAATTTTAGAAATAAAAATCTCATTTTTCACTAGTAAAAATTTAAGAAAATCATTTTTCATGTCTCAGTTAATTTCACAATTTTAGAAAATAAAATTTTTATTTTTCACTTCAGTTGTGTGATTTCTCATTTGTATGATTTCACTGTTGTGTCATTTTTCCATTTTTCACTTGTAAAAAACTGATAAATTCATCTCTCAAATTTTCAAAATTATTATAATAACTGAGACATGCATTTCACAGTTGTTCACACATGATTTTGAATATAATAACTGAGACATTCATTTAACACTTATTCATAATTGAATAAAAACTGATAAAATCACCTCTCATTTTTCCCAATTGATGACTCAATTTATCAGTTTAATTATATAATAAATGAGACATTCATTTCTCAGTTATTCACATATTAATTTGAGTACAAGAACTGGTACATTCATTTCTCAGTTATCATTTTTTCTCTGTTGTTATTATAATAATAAATGAGATATTTATTTCTCAGTTATTCACACACGAGTTTAATATAAAAATTGGTAAATTTATTTATCAGTTGTTAACACATGAGTTAAGTGTAACAACTAAGAAATTCATCGCACAGTTTTTACAAAGGATACTCATTTTCAGAACTATGTGTTGTCAAATGCTCTTTACACAATTGTGAAATAAATTTATCTCATTTTTTTTTATTAAAAATGAGTAATTATCCAATTGTGAAGAATTAATACTCCTAACAAAAATAAAAATAAAAAATAAAAACAACAACAAATGTGAGGTTGTAGTGTTAAATATATAATAGTCTACTAATGAAACAAGTAAGAAGCTTGACATAGTGGTTAGGAGTCTTAACTAAGACCAAGAGGTCTTGGGTTCAAACCCTCCCAAAAACAAATATTTTTTATTTAAATACTTGGGGTTGCAGATGGTTGTGGCCGCGGTGGTTGTGCCCGGCGGTCGGCGGCAGAGGTGGTGCCCGGTGGTGGTGGGCGGCGGCGGTGGCCGGTGGTGGTGGTCGGTGGCGGCAGCGGTCACCGGCGGTCTGTGGCGGATGGTGGTGGTGGTCGGCGGCGGGCAGTTGTCAAATGTAAAGGTGGCAGTCAAAATGGTCAAAAGTTAGAGGTGTTGGATGATTTAATTTGGGATGGGGGTATTTTTGCCATTTAAAAGGTATGAGGGATTTATTGGTAAAATTGATTTGAACCTAAGGACCCTAAGGTAGAATTTGAAATGTTGTGTGTTTTATTGGTGAATACCACATTCCCCCATGGACTTATTGGTAAAAATCCCTTTGAATTTTGAAGAGACCCATTAGAAGTTTTGGCATGGAAATGCTTTGATTTGTTCAGTGTTCTAAAAAGCGCTAGGCGGGGACTAGGCGGCGAAGCCGGGCCTAGCGTCTAGGGGCCTAGGCGGGGACTAGGCGGGACCGAGAAATTAGCACATTTTAAATATTTTTTAATAAATCTGTAAATATATATATATATATATATATATATATATATATATATATATATATAAATATATATATATATATATATATATATATATATATATATATATTTATCCAAAAGTTAGTGCCACTTATTTTTTTTATGTGTTAAAAATTAATAGTTCACATTATTTTAAATAAAAAAATAAATCATAATTTAGAGTATATTATGATTTATGATGTTCAAGTGAAAATTGATACACTAACCCAAATAAAAATTCATACATCCTAGCCTAACCCATATATGCAACCCAGCCCAGCCCAACCCAACCCAACCCAGCCCAATACCCAACACAAACTCTTAACCCTATTTCCCTCTTTCTTGCCGCGCCGTCACACACACACTCCCTTTCATCTCTCTCTCTTTCTCATTTCCAGTGTTCTAACCCTATTTCCCTCTTTTCTTGCGCCGCCACCACCGTTTTCTTCCCCTCCGCCACCACCATTTTCTGCTCCACCCATTCGCCAGCCGCCGTCCCATCCGCCTAGGTCCGCCGCCGTCCGCCTAAGCCCGCCTAGCACCGCCTAGGGCCGCCTAACTCCGCCTAGCCCGCCCAACGCTGAATTTGGTCGATTTGAAGAAAGTCGCGGCGGAGCACCACCGCCTAGACCGATTTTTAGAACACTGGATTTGTTTGTCAAGGATCTTAGGTCCCAATTTGAGTTATACCGTTATTTTTCTATTTACTACCCTGTCTCTTAGGGATGGGTAAATCGAACCAGAACCGAAACGGAAAAGCTCAGAACCGTTTTGAGTCTGACGAAAACCAGAACCGTGCGAACTGGGACCGTTTGTAACACGGGTCGATTCCGGTTCATCCCCTTTGAAAACCGTGAACTGGCGGTTCCGAACGGCCTAGACCTAACCGGAACCGTTAGCAAAACCGTCAAAATCGTTAGATTTCAAACAGTTTCATCAGAATTAACCGTTACTAACGGAAAGTTGACAAGAAAAGTTGAGTTTTGAATTTTTAGCCAAATTCAGCGAATAAAAATAATAAAAATTTGTTGAGTATATAAAAGAAAAGAAGGCCGGACCTTTTTAATTTTTTAAACATTTTTTCTATACATTTATGTAAAAAAATCGGCAATAAAATATTATTATAATTGTTTTTCTGTTGAAAAAATAATTTTTTTGTAGACCGGCGGTTCCGAACCGTAATCGTAACCGGAAGAGAAACGGTTCAGTTACGGTTCAAGTTTTTTCGGAATCGAAACTGTAACCGGAACCGTGTTTGGTCATCCCTACTGTCTCTAAATTAATTTCTAGTATTTTGTAAAAAAAAATGCTAAATCAATTTTTATTTTCAAGAATTTTTTTTTATCAAAAATGAATGTCATTTTTTAATATATTTTTTTCCATAATGTTTTGTTTCGAAATTAACTCATTAGTCAATTTATGATTGCAAAACTGAAATTTTGAAAGTCAATAGATTTTCCATTTGATTGTATAAAAAGTAATTTATTCCCGACGTTAAATGAAAATGAACATTCATTTAAGAATGGAGGAAGCATATTTTATTAGGCTTGGGTATACAGACAGATATACTCCCTCCGTCCCACCTCACTTGAGACTTATTTTCATTTTGGTCCGTCCCACCTCATTTGAGACTCCCTAAAATGGAATGTTTTTACACTCACAACACCAATCAAATCACTATTCCTCCCACTCATTTTCTCTCCTACTTTACCTTTTACACTCACAACATTTCTTCTCTCTCATACTTTTTCTTAGTTCTTGTGCCCAAGACAAATGTCTCAAGTGAGGTGAGACGGAGAGAGTATACACTTAGACAATTTTTCAATCGGCTCACATTTTATGTGTTGAATTGAGTGAGGGCCAATCGACTACTTAATGTAACGTACTTTAGTCATTTGCATCAAATAATGCAACGTACTCCTTAGTGTCTAAAAAATGCAACATACTTTTTAAGTAGATTTTAAATTATGCAACTAATTTCTTTTTAAATTAACGGTGTTAATTTTTTTAACGAAATAACGATGTGGCAGCAAACGAGGTGTTAAAATTCTAACGAATGTTGATGTCAAAATTAACTTTCCATATCATCTCACTCTCTCAATCCCGACAACCACCGCCATTTAACCACCATCGTTCAACCACCACTAACCCACCATCGTTCAACCACCACTAATCCACCACCATTCAACCCAGAAAACAACCCCCTCCCCCATTTAAGCCCGGTAATCTTCCTAACTCCCCGCCACCCACTTTTAAAAATTCTGGCCACCTACTTTTAAAAATTCCGGCCAATTTTATCTTCTTCTCCAAAACTCTTTTTGTACTAATCCTCATCACCACCATCCGCCCAAGTTATCCTGTAACCACCACCCGACCACCGCTATTACCTCATCACTGCCGAACCAAAATCAAAATCAAATCCACCAACGAAATTCAAAAATCAGACCAGATTTTTCTATTAACAAATTCAAAGTCCAAACCAGTTTCATACAAACTTTAGAATCCCAAATCTGGGCTCGTTGTGTACCACAGCCTGTTTGGTGGATCTTGGCTCGATATTGAGTCAATTTCAAAGTTATTGTACCAAATCTTGGCATGAAAACAGAGGGAGAGTAGAGAAGAGGTGTCGGAGAGGGAGGAGACCAGGAGTGAAGAGGGTGGTCGGAGAGGAAGGAGGAGAGAGAAGGATGATGATGATGGAGGGAGGGGAAAACAAAGAGAGAGGGAAGGTGGAGGGAGGCGGAGGAAGATGAAAGGGGATGATGAAGATAAATAAGGATTAAGTTTTGTTTTGAGGAGAACTTGTCCTTCCAGATCTGAGTTTAAGAAATAAAAGTATATGGGTGTTAGTTTATCAACGTGTGTTAACTCCATTATCAAAATGTTAAATTTTTTTAACCTCATCCATTTGAAATATTAAATATTGCATTATTTGATATCACTTATACAAGTACAATGTACTTTTTAGACACTAAGTAGTAGGTTTTTTTATTTGATACGGAAGGTGTAAGTACGTTACCTTAAGTAGTCATTTTTCCGTTGAGTTATCATCAAATGACGAGGTCGTTTATCTATGATAAGCAATCAAAGTGATTTTGCCCCCAATTTGTAAACAAATAAGTAAAGTTAATATTAAAAAAAAATGTAATGTACACAATTGTAGAGATGTTATTATTTGGTGCCAAAGAAAACACCCATGGGTTCATGATGACCAATACAAGCAAGAGAGAAAATGCATAAAAAATAATAATAATTAAAAAAAAATCAAAAATGCACACAATTTAGACTCTCTATATTCCATCGGTCCCATTTTAAGAGTCAAAATTTCCTAAAAGGGTGTCCCATTTTAAGAGTCAAAATCTTAAAACGGAAAGTGGGTTCTACATGTCATACTCAAAACAATTATCCACTAACTCTTCTTTACCCCACTTTCTCTCTCCTATCCAACTATCAAACACTCACAACACATCACATTTTCCTTAATTCTTGAACTCACTCATTTGTTGACTCTTAAAATGGGACGGAGGGAGTATACAACTTGTCCATATGACCCCATTTAGCATAAATCAATCAGCTCCAAAACTACAAGCTGGATTGATTCCGGTCTTGGTAATGAGTTTTTTGCAAACTGACCTTGCGTACTATTAATTTATTGCATTTTAACATTTGTACGATCAAAGCGCTCAATGCCACATGCGTACTTTTGTTTAATATCCAATTTGACCAAGTTTTCTAACGGGTGTTAAAAACTTAACGGCCTTGTATACATATTTTTCAAATGTGGTCATTAAAGTATTCTTTTTTGCGATGTCCCCATCCCTCTCATAGCGCTCAGAGGGATGATGGCATTGCAAAAAAAAAAAAAAAAACTTTAATGACCATATTTGAAAAATATGTATACAATGTCGTTAAATTTTAACACCCGTTAGAAAAATTGGTCAAATTGGATATTAATCAAAAGTACGCATGTGACATTGAGCGCTTTGACAGTACAGAGGTTAAAATGCAATAAATTGGGTTCTTTTGCAAAAAACTCTCTTGGTAATTGGGGGTTGTAGCCAAGTGAACCATGAACACGTCAAACCCAATTGGGAGCGAAGTTTATTGCAAAACTGACATGCGTGCTTTCAGTTATTTTCAATTTGACTCATAAACTTTGGAAACATTAAATGTGGTTTGCGTACTTACATTTTCAAAATTTTGAGACGACTTTTTTAGCACCCGTCAAAAAACATAATGGGATTCTCCAAAAAACTATTCATCTGTTATTTTTTTGTAACGTGAGTTATTTTTTTAACCGGCGTTAAAAGATTGAAAATGAGATAACCAAAATCATTCAAATTAATAGACTAAGAAGGAGATCTGCACGAATGGGGGTTGTTCTGCTGGGAATCAACTTCCCGACATGGAAGCCGCATCAATGGCAGAAACATGAATTGTAATGGGCAAAAGCAAGTGAACAGAAACAACGTTGAAAAGAAAGGGGAAAGGGCCCCAAAACCTTAGCTCATTCTTCAGTCTCCAAAAGCGCCGCTCATTGGGCCTACAATCTTCTTCGTTTCCGGCAACTTCAATTGCCAGTCATCCTAGAATGGAAACATCAAATGGACACCAGATCTGGACTCCCTTTAAGAAGACGAAGTCATCCCCACAAAAATTATTGTCATCAGCCTTCGGATGCGCCGCCAAAAGCCGCCGCAAGTGGGACCACCGCCGACAATATTCCGGCCAAATCTAAGCACGCATCAGCACATAAACAAGATCCTCTCTCGAAAACGAGCATTCCGATGCCAAACATGCAATCACCAGTCTTGAAACGCCAAACTTGTCGCTTCCGTCAATCCGACGACCTATTACTGTCGTCGGAGACACTAGACGAGACAAATGGACAAGCCCTCTTTGTAGGGATTCCCCTCTCCGATCTTGACATCCACCTGGTTCTTGATTTGGCGCCATCGACGACGCTGACGAGGTCGATGCGTAGATGAATTTGGTCAATGGCTGGGGGAAGGTCTTTATTGATTTACTTAGAGTGAAGATGGTGGAGGGTGCTTGTAAGAAGTTTATGGTCTTTGTTTGAGTCAAAATTTGTCTTTAAGTAATGCTTGTTAAAAAAAAAACAACGATTGTTACAAAAAATTAACGGATGAATAGTTTTTATGAGTTTTCCATTATATTTTTAATGGGAAGTTGTCTCAAAATTTTGAAAATGTAAGTACGCAAACCACATTTGATGTTTCCAAAGTTTGCGAGTCAAATTGAAAAAAAAAAAAAGTACGCATGTCTGTTTTGCAATAAACCCATTGGGAGCGGTGCTAATACCTTTTATTCCATCATGAACAAGATCATTAGTACTAACGACTTTAAACATAATGTAAAGTCTAGTCCAATGCCATGCCAGAGCCAAAATTTTTGAAAGGAGTAAAATTATTTTTGATAACTAAAATGAAGCAAAAGTAATTTATTATATTTTTTACTTCACATAAATGGTGATTTTTTTATTTATTGCGCTAATATTCTTAATTTTAGAGATTGTTTATAAATTTTACACTAGTAATTTTGTTAGTATTTTAATCAAATGGAAGCATTTTCTCTTGGGATTAGTGGCAGAAAAGAGAGAGGGTGTAGACTAGAACAAATGTGCCAATAATTTCATAACCTAATCTGGTGCCTTCTAAAAACACGGAATTGTTGTTGACAAATTTATTGTTCTGAAGTATCATTTACACCGAAATTCGGCGAAGGGCTTCTTTTTTCTTTCTTTCTAAATTGGTGAGTAAAAATTATACGGATTGAAGAAATACGTTGGGTCGATATAATCTCTACTGCCTAAACCAAATTGTCATGTTATAGGAGTAGAGTAGCAAATCTACCGCCATAACAGTTTCAAATCTCACCACTTGCTAGCTAATTTCAGTCAATTTTTTTGGTCAATTCTCCGTGCATCTATGAGGGGTCCACCTTAATAGGTCCTTTTTTTTTATCAATGATTTAATCAACGACTCAAATAACTGTGGCCTCTACTCTACGAACCAAGTCTTTCTGACGAGGATTTCAAACCGGTCAATTGTTTACGAGTTGGTTTTGGGGGAAACTAGTGTTTTGGTAGAAAAAACAATAAAAAGGATTCTGGATTGATGTTCGAAACAAAGGAGGGTCAAATGGAATTAATGTTAAAGAATTGAAATAATCAAGATCGCACAAGGATGTAACGAGGAAAGCCCTTGAGACAATGATCTTGCCGGCACAAAACCTCGGGAGGTGATTGAGAGCACCTTCCTTCCCAAACGTTTGTATTACTGTTTTTCTTGTAGAGCAATGGAGGATTACAAAATAGGTATTAGTGAACGTGTGTGTCGTGTTCCTCCAATGCTTGGATTAAATAGAAGTTTACAAAGAAGAAATCTATCTAAAACTAACTAACTCTGCTAAAATCTCGGGCTCCATCTTCAAAGAGTGGAGACGTGGTCAATGATGCCGTTGATGTTTGTTTTCATGCTTATCCACACGTGCTTTTTTGTTATTAATACCTGCAAACATTATTAATAAAATAGGATATAATTAATAATGTTAAATATACCTGCTGCTTAAGACGTTGCAATCTTGAAGGTAAATGAAGATGGGTACAACTTGAAATTTCACCCACAACAATTGCCCCCAAACTTATCTGATAACGATGTACAGAGAAGATAAGTTTCTTGGATGAATGTGGCCTGATGGGACGGTTAGAGTAACTGACGTTTTTGCCCAATTCATCAATTAACTGCGCCTTAGGAGAAGAGGAGTCTAGACTACTAGGGCTCATAAAATCCCCTAAGATTTTCACTCTCCTCCTCATTCCAGGCGGTGCTTTCTAAGGTATTTTTCTTTCTTCCTTCTCTGCAATTTCTTTTTACCAAAAATCTCGACCTCGCATTATGAAGAAAATGTTAGAATTTTCAACTGTTGCTTCTTCTTTAAGATCTTCTGATGTTGAATCCTTCGTCTCTGAGGGTTTAATTGCTAAACCTGATGAAGAGATTTGTGTTTTTAGCAATTTCCAGATTTTTGCCATAAAAAATCGAAAAAGCTTTCCAAATCAAACTGTTTTTCGCCCTTTTGATGTGTCCATGAGGGCCGACTTCGTTTCTGATGCTTGGATTTGCTTTTATGAGTATCCTTTTCTGCTAGGGTTTAGTTTTCCTTTTCACCCTTTGATTTCTGAGTTTTTCGAAAAGACGCAATTGGCGTATGTTCAAATGATGCCTATAACTTGGAGGGTTTTCGAAGTCATTTTAAGAGTTAACAGGGAACATGGGTTAGGTCTTGGCTTGAGTGAGATGGCGGTTTGTTATGATTTGCAATCTTTTGGGTCAAAGAGGTATGTCTTTAAGAAGAGGTCAAAGAAGGGTCTAATGGTTCCCAAGGCGTCAGTCAATGATAGAGGGTGGAGAGGAAAGTTTTTCTTTGTTGAGAGAGCTTCTCTTGAAGGTGGAGAGAACTTGGTCAAGGAGTGGAATAGGGGAGGTATGGTTTTTGTATTTCTCTTTGCTTAAGTTTGTAATGCTTTCATACTTATTGGTTTTTTCATTCTTTGCAGACATCAAGTGGGAAGAACTTTTTCCTCCAAAGGCTGATTTTGAATCCAAGATTGCTTCGTTATTTTCTCTTTCTGCAGAGGAGAGAAGTTTCAAGATCGGGGTAACTACTGAGCCACTTGAAGAGGACACCATGTCTACTGGTATGATCTTTGGCTTTTTAATTACCTTTACTCCATAAGATTTTCTAATATTCATGGATTATTTCCTGTTCTGCAGTTTCAAGACCTGCTATGGAAATCTCTTTTGATGATTTGAACAACCTAGTTGGAGATCTCACAGCCAATCCCGTAGATAAGCCCCCCGTTATTCCAAAAAAGGAAATTCAAGATTCTGCTACTGTCAGTTCAAGATTGAAGAAGAGGAAGGCTGTTGTTGAAGCTAAGGAAATTTTGGAGATTGATACTTTTAGAAACATAACTGTTGATGATGTAAAGAAGAAGTTCTTGGGTCTCGCTTCAAGTGTAAGTAACAGCATACCTTTGTCTTTAAATTATAAATTTTTATTAGTATTACCTAACAAATCTTTTGTACTTATGCATACTTTTGGGAGTGTAGAAACTCAAGTCGAAGCTTTGGGAGATGCAAACAAGAAGTTAAAAAGTGAAATAACTCGTGTGAAAAGAGAAGCCAAAGAAGAGAAGGCAAGTTTGGAGAAGGAGAAATATGTTTTTGAGAAGAAAATTGCTGATCTTTCCGGAGAAATTGCGGATTTAAAGCAAGGAATTTCATCGATCCAGGGCGCCAATGTTCTTGAAATAGAAGAAATGAAGACTGCACTTACCAAGTATGCGGCCAAGAGGATGGTGGAAATCAAGATCAGGATGATCCAAGAATTCCAGGAAGGGAATCATGAGGCTTGGGACTTGGAGAAAGAGAGGACCATCCTAAAGAGGTTAACGGTGAGGCAGTTGAAGTTGGTGAGGTCTCTTCCAGTGTTGCAGTCCCGGTGATCGAAGGTCAAGGCAAAAAAGGTGGTCAGGAGAAGGCAGATGCCTGAAAGTAAGTTGGATTTATTTTGAACAATGGTTGGTTTTGATGGGCTGCGTCCCGAGACAATTTCTGTTTTTCTGAACTTTTTATGGTATTTTGGATCTAATGGCCCATAAGGGTTAAGGACAAGTAGTTTTTAGGTTTTCAGATGTTGTGTTGGTTCAACATAATGCAAGTTTAGGAAGATGGTAGGTTTCAATTTTTGGCTGGATAGGGTAGCTTTTTGGAACTTGGTAGTTTTCTTTTGCTAATAAGAATGTTGGTGCTCTGTAAATCAAGTTTTAACAATCTTGTGTAAGGTGTTATAACCTTTATAGTACTTTGTTTGATATGAAAATATCAAAGACATTTTGTCTTTAGATGACATGAATATGTCATAACCATTTAAAAAACATCTTGTGTTCAATATATAATTAGGTGGAAATGGGGGGTGCGTATATATAAATATACATGCCCATTCCACACCTTAACTATTATCGAAATCTTGCGCTCCAGGCGAAGGTGTATCAACCTTGATTTGAAACGAAAGAAAGTAAATTTCTTTAAACCTTTGAAGGGGTTAAGTACCTTGAACTTAAGATGAGATAGCCAATCTCAAGTTGTCGTCTTCTTAAGATCTCCAAAAACAAGTGTTACTTTCTTGCAAAAACGAGAATATGTTAATAATACGACATCTTGTCTGATATCGTTTCTTATTTAATAAGAATAAACTTAGCATAAGTAATTTTATTTGAAATAAAAAGAAAACAAAATTGAATCAAGGTAAAAACCATACCTGGATCTTTACCTTAAGATGCTAACAATCTTTTAAGATGTTGACATCTTGGTTTATTGTCATCAAATGGTATTTCAGAGTCGTCCTAAGTTTCCTTGCAAGACAGAAACATGTTAGGATTGGGTGTTAGCTTAGCTAACACCCCTCCGATGCTTAAGTCAGTAATAGTTTTGATAAATATAAATCAAATGGAAATAATTGAAATGACATCGTATTAAAAGCGTACCTGTCATTCTGAATTTGAATGATAATTTAAAACTTACATAAAGTATGCTTTAAGATGGATAGCATTCCATGATCTAGGGATCCTTACGCCTTCCAAGGTTGATAACCAATATGCCACATTTCATGCGTCTGCATCTATTAAGTAAGGTCCTTCCCATTTTGGTACCAACTTGCCAGCATTGAGCTCTCTTGTTTTCTGATGAACCTTTCTTAGCACCAAGTCACCAACCTGGAACTTTCTTAATCTGACATTCTTGTTGTAAGATCTTGCAATCCTTTGCTGGTAAGCCGCCATCCTGACTTTTGCCATATCCCCCAATTCATCAATGGTATCAAGATCTTGTGCCAAGATGATGCTATTTTGCTCCATAGTTAGCAATCCATATCTTGCCGAGGGGATGACGACTTCAGCAGGAATGACCGCTTCTGATCCAAAAACTAGAGAGTAATGAGTCTGGCCTGTTGCATTCTTGGGCGTTATTCTATCAGCCTACAAAACGAAAGGCAATTCTTCAGCCCATCTTCCCTTCTTCTGATCTAATCTCTTTTTCAAGTTGGAAATGATGATCTTGTTGCTATATTCAGCCTGTCCATTTGCTTGGGGATGCGCTGGTGAAGATGTTACCATCTTAACTCCCCATCTTATGAGAAAATCTTGAGTCTTCTTGCTAATAAACTGGGAACCGTTGTCACTTATTATCTCTGAAGGGATACCGAACCTGCTGAAGATGTTTTTCTTAATGAAAGATATAACCTCCTTATCAGGAACTTGAACATAGGCCTCGGATTCGATCCACTTGGAAAAGTAATCTGTCATTGCCAGTAAGAACACCTTTCCTCCAGGAGATTTAGGTAATTTCCCAACAATGTCCATTCCCCAAGTCATGAAAGGCCAATGGGATAAAATAGGTTGCATCATTTCTGCCGGCTGGTGCAAGATGTCACCATGTCTCTGGCAAGAATCACACTTCTTGGAGTACTCTGCTTCACCTTGACGCATAGTAGGCCAAAAATATCCCATCCTAAGGGCTTTTGTGTGTAAACTCCTGCCCCCAGAATGATTTCCACACAAGCGTTCATGAAGTTCTTTTAATATTGATGCAACTTGATCAGGTTTGAGACATCTTAAGTATGGTCTTGCAAAAGATTTTCTGAACAAACATTATCTATTAACAAATATCTTGCATTTCTTACCCTGAATGCTTTTGCATTCTTTTCCTGTGGTGGGATAGTGCCATCTTGAAGATATTTGATTATTGGTGAAGTCCAGGATAGTACAACCTGTGCTTCTTGGATGTCATCATCTACACAGAATAATTCCAATCTTTCTATGGCTGGAATGTTGACATGAATAATGGGTATGTTGGTCTGAGTCAAACTTTTGAAGGTGGATCCAAGGTTGGCTAGAGCATCTGCTTGAGAGTTTTCTTCCCGGGGAATCTGTTCAATCTTGAAAACTTGAAATTTGCTGGCTAAGATCTTCACCACTCCCAAGTATGACGTCATCTTTGCGTTCTTAGCCGCATAAGATCCGTTAATATGATTGACTAATAATAAAGAATCACAATATACTTGAATGACTTTGATGTTAAGATCTAGTGCCACAGTTAATCCCACGATGAGAGCTTCATATTCTGCTTTATTATTGGTAGCTTTGAAATCACAACTAATAGCCTGTGGTATAATGTCCCCTTGTGGCGATTTCAGTACAATTCCAAGACCTGTTCCTCTCATGTTTGATGCCCCATCAGTGTACAGCGTCCATTCTGCCAAGGTGTCACCATCTTGAAGCTGTTGGACTTCTACTTCCACTTCTTGCTGCATGTTTGGACTGAAGTCTGCCACAAAATCTGCAAGAGCTTGTGATTTTATCGCCGTCCTTGGTTCGTACTTGATATCATAAGTGCTGAGTTTGACTGACCATTTCGCCATCCTACCTGACATCTCTGGTTTTCTCATAACATTCTTGATAGGATAGTTAGTACGAATATATATAACATGAGTCTCAAAATAATGCCTTAATTTGATCGAAGCAGTAATCAAAGCTAAAATTAACTTTTCAAGATGGGAGTACCTCGTTTCCGCGTCAAGAAGAGTTTTACTTACATAATAAATGAGATGCTGATTACCATCTTGCTCTCTGACCAAAACTGCACTAACTGCTGTTTCTGAAACGGCTAAGTATGCAAACAGTGGCTCGCCTTCTTCAGGTTTGACAAATAGTGGAGGTGTAGACAGGTATTTCTTAAGATCTTGGAAAGCTCTTTCATGTTGCTGTGTCCACTCAAATCTGCTGTTCTTCTTCAAGATGTCATAGAATGGCTTGCGTCTTTTAGAAGACTTGGAAATAAATCTGTTAAGTGCTGCCACCTTTCCGGTCAACCTTTGAACATCTTTAACGCTTCGTGGTGAAGCCAAGTTGATAATAGCTTTGATTTGTTTCAGGCTAGCTTCGATGCCTCTCTGTGTCACCATATACCCCAGAAATTTTCTGGACTTCATACCAAAATTTCACTTTGTTGGATTCAACTTCATGTTGAATGCATCCAAGATGTCAAACGCTTGAGTAAGATCCCGAACATGGATCTCGGCTTTCTTTGACTTCACTACCATATCATCGATGTATACCTCCATGGTGTGCCCAATTTGATCTTTGAACATCATGTTGACCAGCTTCTGATATGTTGCACCTGCATTTCTTAGTCCAAATGGCATAGCAATATAACAATATATACCTGAGGGTGTAATGAAGGCAGTGTCTTCTTGGTCGGATGGTTCCATCTGGATCTGCTGAAATCCTGAAGATGCATCCATGAATGTCAATATCTCGTGTCCTGAAGTTGCATCAACCAAGGTATCTATGTGCGGCAGAGGGAAGGGATCTTTAGGACACGCCTTGTTCAGGTCCGTGAAGTCGACACAAACTCTATACTTGCCATTCCTCTTTTCTACAACGACGACGTTAGCTAACCACTTCGGATATTCCGCTTCCCTAATCATCTTTACTTTCAATAGCTTGTCAACTTTTTGATGATCTGTTCCTCTCTTGAGTGAACTTTCTCCTTTTCTGGTGAACTGGTTTGAAGGATGGGTTAATGTTGAGCTTATGAGTTATAATATCTTTGCTAATCCTTGTGATATCTTCATGTTTCCAAGCGAAGCTTTTGGTTCTGTCTTTTAAGAGCTTTATCAACTCTTCTTCAAATTCAGCTGGTACATCTTGGCCAATTAGCACCTTCAAATCTGGATTCGAGGGGTCCAATAATACTTCTTTCACATCATTCTACCTTGCTTCCAAGACTTGACATGCTTTCTTCTGTAATTGCTATGCTTGCCTTGGAGATGTCGACGCCTTCATGGATGTCATATAGTAATTCTTCGCCATCTGCTGATCACTGAAGATTGTAACAACTCTCCAAGGTGTAGGCATCTTCACACACTAATGATAAGTTGATGGTACTGCCTTCATTGCATGGATCCAAGGTCTACCCAATATCACATTATAGCTCGTCGCACAGTCAATCACACAATACCACTCCATAGAGTTAACACCTTCAATATACACTGGAAGCATAATCTCTCCCAGAGTATCTTTGGTTTCTCCACTAAAGCCCACAAGAACTGATGTTCTTTTCACTATATTCTCCATTGGGATGTTCATCTCTTTCAAGGCCTCAACTGTAAGAAGATTCACTGAACTGCCCCCATCCACCAGAATTCGTCTCACCTTACAATTTGCAATCTGTAGGGCAATGACCAATGCATCATGATGAGGATCCAGAACATTTTCCCGATCTTCTTCCTCAAATGTGATGACATCTTGAGAGGTTGACTTTGCGATCTTCTTTTGATGTCTAGGTCTCTCATCCTTGGAATTCTTGGCATGTCGCTTAGCTGCAGAATAAGAAGTACCACAAATATCAGAACCACCACTAATCATATTAATTACCTTAGTTACCGGTGGAGGAGAAGGTGGTCTCTCAGGGACTGCTTCCTTGTTTTCTGCTTTGTTCTTCCTGTGACTGAGGATTTCTTTAAGATAGCCCTTGGAAAGCAAGTAGCTCAGCTCTTTCCTCAAGGTGATGCAATCTTCAGTAAGATGTCCGAAATCTTCATGATAGGTACACCACTTTGATTTGTCCTTCCATCCTGTAGGTCTGTCATTCTTCCTGGGCCATCTTGGTTTGTCACCAAGATTGTTCATTGCACAGAAGATTCCTGCAACGTCAACAGAAAAGCAATAATCAGTTATTTTAGGACATCGAGTATCATCTTGATCTTCATCTTCCACAGAATTGATCTTATCAGAATCATTTCTGTGATAGGGTCTGGATCTGTGCTGCCTCTGGTGAGATGACTCGATCTTCCTGTCTGGATTGTCATATGTTGAAGCTTTCTCAGAGATCTTTGACTGTTGCACCTTGTATTCCTCAAGTCTGATGAATCTTAAAGCCCTATTACGTACATCTTCCATCTTCTTGCAGGGGTTCATCACCAACTCCTCATAGAACGGGAATCTTTCTTCAGGCCCATTCTAAATGCTTCTGTTGCCGTGGCCATATCAATACTGGGTATCTCCAAGACTTCCTTGTTGAAGCGGTTGGCGTAATCTTTCAAAGCCTCATTAGGTTGTTGTACGATGCGTAAAGATCGCTAGTGAGCTTCTCGAACTGTCTGCTACAGGAGAACTGATTGTTGAACATGTTAACAAGTTGGGCAAACGAACCAATAGATCCTGGCGGTTGACGGATCAGCCACTTAAATGCAGGTCCGACCAATGTTGAGCCAAACCCTTTGCATTGGCAAGCTTCTCTATATTGTAGAGGTACTCTGACGATCTCCATCTTCTCCTGATAATGGGCAATGTGCTCCTCAGGTTCGCTGCTTCCATCATACAACTTCATAGTCGGGATGTTGAAGCCTTTGGGGATGTCAATTTGAGCAATAGCTGGGATGAATCGTGACTGATTGTAACATGTTGGAGAGACCTGCTGGATGGGTGGAGTGATACCAGGTACATTCATCACCAAATCTCTTAGTTCTTTTAGTTGACTTGCTATATAGTTACCTGCAAAAGGATTAGTAGTACGAGCAGCATTATCAAAAGAATTTGCAAAATTAAAGTTACCAAACGGATGGGTATTGTCAGCTGAAGATGTAACGATCGTGCTACTGGTAAAGATGGGTCCATCTTGAGGTGTCCCAGAGACATTGAGCGTAGGTGATGTGAAGGTGTTTCCTTCTGCTGTCAGATCACAGAAGGCGGGAGTAACAGATGTCGTCATCATTGGAGATGTCGTCATCTTCAGAGATGTACTCTTCACATTTGCTGCCGAATTCATTGGGATCCAATCATTGAAGACTGATGAACTAGCGCCGCCAAAATTGAGGATCCTGGGACGTATAGGAGATACTGAATCCACCCTCTCAGACAAGACCTGCTGCTCCTTCTGCATCTTCACCACGGCTTCGGCTATCAAGGATGTACTTTTGCCCTGTTGATCCAACTGGTGCTTCATCTGCATAAGCATACTTTTGAGCTCAGAATCTGGAGTTGGAGATGCTTGTTTCTTGCCTGCCCCCAAAGATGGAGGTGGTGGCAATCCACCAGAGCCAATCGTTGATGTCTTAGGACCGATGCCCCCAGATGAAGTATTAACGCCACTGGTTGGACTGGTCGTCTTGCCAACGCCGGAGATCATGGGTTGAGTAGTCATCTTGAATCAACAACAATTCAATAGATTAAAAAACCAAGGGCCCCTCGGTGGGCGCCAAACCGTTTTGGTAGAAAAAACAATAAAAAGGATTCTGGATTGATGATCGAAACAAAGGAGGGTCAAATGGAATTAATGCTAAAGAATTGAAATAATCAAGATCGCACAAGGATGTAACGAGGAAAGCCCTTGAGACAATGATCTCGCCGGCACAAAACCTCGGGAGGTGATTGAGAGCACCTTCCTTCCAAAACGTTTGTATTACTGTTTTTCTTGTAGAGCAATGGAGGATTACAAAATAGGTATTAGTGAACGTGTGTGTCGTGTTCCTCCAATGCTTGGATTAAATAGAAGTTTACAAAGAAGAAATCTATCTAAAACTAACTAACTCTCCTAAAATCTCGGGCTCCATCTTCAAAGAGTGGAGACGTGGTCAATGATGCCGTTGATGGTTGTTTTCATGCTTATCCACATGTGCTTTTTTGTTATTAATACCTGCAAACATTATTAATAAAATATGATATAATTAATAATGTTAAATATATCTGCTGCTTAAGAAGTTGCAATCTTAAAGGTAAATGAAGATGGGTACAACTTGAAATTTCACCCACAACAACTAGTTCCTCCATAAGTTATAAAATTCTTGTTTTTAACCCTAAACTCTAAACCTTGAACCCTATAAAAACATGACTTTTTATAACTTATGGAGAAACTAGTTTCCCCCAAAATTTTCTCATTGTTTACATATTTGCCATAATCTAGAATATCTAGAATATATTGGATTGGGACTCACCAAATTAGATATGCATCAAAAAAATTGTACATTAATCATTAAAATTATATATGAAAAAAGAATATTTCAAATAATATAACGTGGTATCTAATACCGGTGGTGCAATAAAACAATAACAAAGATCATGCGACCAAAGGCCCAAGCAATACCGAGAAATTGTTGTAACATGCTACTTATATGTAATGCTAGTCCACTTTTAATGTCTTTGCCAGTGCTTATGACTGTAAAATCTTACTACCTCTGTCCCTAAATGACGTCCGAAAAAATTTCAAATTTACTCTTGGCCAAGAGCAAATTTGAAAGTTTTTCGGATATTTATTTCAGGAAGGAGGGAGTAATACATATTGACAGTGTTAGGCTGTTAGCAATACATTAGTAGTGAATATTCTTGAGATATAGCTATAACAAATGCAATGTGACGCTTCTGTTAATATACTGAAAGGCTAATAAAATATACAGCTAATAAACAGAATAGTCATATTCTTGAGAAATGCTCTCTTCCTCTGTCCCAAAATGATCTTCATACTTTTTTTTTGCCATTATTACGAAGGATATTTGATCAATAATTTTATGTTGACTCAATTGTACTAATGAAAAAACTAAAACTTGTTATTGACACACCATCAATAATACTATCAATAACAAGTTTTAGATTTTCATTAGGGTAATTAAATCAACCTAAAATCATTACTCAAAGTTCTTTCGTAGTAACGACGAAAAAAAGTGTAATGACAATATTTATGCTGCTACCACGCGGGTGTTTCCAAGGACAGGGCATGGATTTGAGTTGCCGTGTTCATGTCGTGGCAGTTCGTTCGAATTTCAATACCAAACGACATAAATCTAAATATGGATTCAATTCTGATGAAGAAAATATTCTCCATATGGAACATCTAATGTTGGGTTAAAAGTACAAGGAGCATCATGGTTAGCGACCTCCCCAAAGGTCTCTTTCATATTTTTCTTGTATTTTTGTTTATTTTTTCTTGTATTTTTGTTTATTGACTAGTACATGTAGGGTATAAAATTGTAGGCCACATTTTGGGGTCAAATCATATAAGATGCTTTTCTGGAGTCGGCTTGATTTATATCTGTAACTACACATTTGACTAACGTTTATTTGGTTTTGGGTCAACTCTCAAAAGGCTTCATACTAATGGAGTGGGTGGACATCTTTATATACTAGGCAATTTCTTCTTTCAATTGCCGATGTGGGACTTGGGTTGACAACCCAACACAATGCATATTCTAATTTACAATAACATCACCAAGAAGTACAAAAGCATAAAATGGTATATCAGGTTAAAAGTTTTAAGGAGGAGAGAATTTCTACACGGGAATCTTCTTTTGAAATTCTTGTTCTTGTGCGTTACAGTGTAGTGAGATTCCTTGTACATTTGCATAGCAAATGGAAAAAATGTCTACTTTTATCACTTAGGTTGATACTAAGTACGCTAAGGTAAATGCGAAAGAACAAAATATGTAGCGGACAAATAGGCAGATTCTGTGTAGAGCATATTTCAGAGCTCGGAGAAAACGAGCCAAGCCGATCTTAGGAGTATCCTCTCTCTCTCTCTCTCTCTCTCTGCATTTTCTAGATCCCAAAGTCAACGTCTCCCTTGCAGAGAGAACTATTCTTGAATCAAGAATCAGGTAAGGAAGATACTTCTTAACTGATTTTCTCTCTCGAAAACTACGAGAAAATATTAGCACTAATTTCTTGGCATTAGACGAAGACTCGAATCATATGTTGTATAGATAATTCCACATATGTGCGCGACAAGAATACAAATGAAAGGGTTTTGCATCAGTTAGGCTAAAGGAGACTGCTCCGGAAGAAACAATGTTAGAAACCCAAATCCAACAACAAAGGAATCTTTCCAAGTAACGCCAAACAAAGACTCACTACACCTTTGATAATTCAAGCCGTCACTTATAACTACTTTTTTCACCCCTTTCAAAATATTCTTTCTCATGCGCACACACATATTCTTCCGATGATCTCTATAGACCTCATAGTCAACAACGAATCTCCCAACCATAGAACACTACTTTTTAACATATAGTGAGATAAGTAACTCATAGACAAGATCCCTCTAAACGAATTTCTCTAGAATTCTACGAGAGCATATTCGCACCATCTCTTTTCCCTTGATTATATCCATGCACATAACTCCTGGAAAAAATGCTGCTCTATATATACACATAATATTACTTTTGAATAACTCAAGACAATTTATATTCTCACACATATATCTACGTTGCTACTTATAGCCAAACAAAATTTCAAAAGAAACAGGGGGCGGGTATGGCAAGTGGAGCTACTAAAATCACGGTTAGATGTGTGTTTGATTGGAGCTTATCAATGTCTAAAATGCGGACGGAGCAAAGACCTTACCATCGTGACTGTAGCTGTTCCCTGCATGAGTTAGAATATCTACTCCCCACTGCTTGTTACCAACACGGTAATATCTCATACCCA
This sequence comes from Campanula takesimana, assembly GCA_026119855.1. Taxonomy (NCBI): domain Eukaryota; kingdom Viridiplantae; phylum Streptophyta; class Magnoliopsida; order Asterales; family Campanulaceae; genus Campanula; species Campanula takesimana. The sequence continues at coordinate 1,058,323 of JAOWBW010000016.1, forward strand.
AAGAAATTGTCTTGGAACGGTTGCTCCTTGTCAGTGGCAGCATCCAATCCTCAGTCTTCTTCCTTCAGTGAGACATACATTAGGCATATTGGCAAAAGAAATGACAGTCACGGAGAAGGTGATAGAAACAACCAGACACGTTAGAAGGAAGTAATGAAATTACGGACCTCTGTACATTCTAGGCTCACTTGTCCTTTTACAGCTCCTGTGGTTTTCCAGACAAAGAACCTGTCTCAAGAAATGAGTGCATTGGTTTGTCATATTTTTGTTTCTATAAACTCTTGTGAGGTGAATGACTAAAGTAAGTAATAACAGGCTAACAGCTTCTTTCTTAATATGGAGATGCACGATTTGGATTTGACTAACGTAAGTACTTGTTTCAAATTTTCATAGTTCCAAAAGCACGGCCAAATTCAAGCTCCCCACCTCCCTCCTAGAGAGACTTGTACGAACATACTACTTAGCTGTACTGATTGTCCACTTTGAAGAAGCGGAAGAGTCAATACATTTAATTTCACACAATATCTCTCGTTAAGTACTAAGCACTGTGGCTTTGTGACTCAGTAAAATGCTAAACTAAATGTACTTTAGGAATTGTCAAAGAAAAAATATACAAAGGGAGTATCAATCCTCAGATTTTGGTAATCACAACACAAAGGAAGGTTTACTGTTTTTTTTATCTGCAAAGATTCCTTATTTTTTACTTTCGTTGGTCATTCTCTCTCCCGCGGAGATAAGTAAACTGCTGTAGTTAAACCTGCTTCGGACATCTTAAACTCAAAACTTAGAAAGATCAAACCAACAATTCATAGATTCCTTTCTTGTTTAAATTAAAATGAAGAATAACCTATAAGGTTTGGAACTAATAAAGAAAGATAAATAAGCATCCATCAAATCTCTGAGCAAACACGAAACCACCCAGCGTATTTACGCATAAAGTCCAAAAATCGTATTGGTGGTACTTGGTATTAACCATGGCATAACATAGATTCCAAGTAGCATAATTTAAATAAAACTAAAGAATCTTTTTCTGACAAGATATGCTAAAACTAAAAAAAATGTCTGAAAACAAAGCTACTAAAGATACCTTTGGAACATTCGATGCCAAGTGAAACTTCTTTTCATCAAAAATATATTCTAGAGAGTCGCAACAAGCTAAAAACGTAAAAGACAGTTAAGGACAAATATTTTGGAAAAACCACTTACTACCTCCGTCCCAACAAAAAGTTCTTACTTCCTTTTTGGTTTGTCCCAGCACAATGTTCTTAGTTGCTTTATTACCTAAAATGGACTATGGGACCCACTTGTCATTCTCACAACAAAAACTCCCTACCCACTTTATCTCTCCTACTTTCTCTTACTTGCTTTTTCATACTCACAACATTTACTTTTTCTTAATCTCCGCGTAAAGTCAAACTCAGAACTTTGTGCTGGGACGGAGGGAGTATTTTTCTACCCACAACAAGTAAACCACATTGACAATATTAATAACCATTCTGCCCCAAGTGCCCTCACCCTTGGCAACGTGAAGGTGAAGAACTACTTCATGCATGGGACTGATACTAGTAGGCACTATTAACCATTCACTAAAACATTATTTTTGTTTAAGAAGCAATTTACGAATTCAAATCAACCAAAGAAAAAACGATGATATTAACAAGGAAAAGCACCTTTCCCACCATTTCTTGATAAGTATATTCCAAGATTTTGAACAAACAGAGCATCAACTCTTATGACAAGGGATGTCCAATCAATTAATATCAAGCATAACGGAAAATAGAATTGATGCTTGGACAAACATGAACTGCTTTTTGTGTTATCATCCATCAAGTGAATTTATAAACCAGATAGAGAGAATTTCGTACTTCACACACTCGTAGTATTAATGCATATTCTCATTTACAATTAACATCACCAAGAAGTATACATGATATAACAGGCTAAAAGCTAAAGTAGGAGCAGGGGAGATATTCTACGCAGGGGAATCTTCTTTTGAAGTTCTTGTTCTTGTGCTTTATCGTGCAGTGATATTTCTTGTACATTGGTGTACTAAATTTGTTAAAGTAATTGCCAAAGAAAATAAACTGCAGTGGACAAAGAATCAGATTCTTTGTGTAAAGCATATTCCAGAGCTCGGAGAAAACTAGCAAAGCCAGTCTTAGGGGTAGTCTCTCTCTCTCTCTCTCTCTCACACACACACACACACTCTCTCTGCATTTTCTAGATCGCACAGTCAACATCTTCCTTGCAGAGAGACCTATTTTTGAATCAAGATTCATGTAAGGAAAGATCCTTCTTAACTTATTTTCTCTCAAAAACAACGAGAGAATATTAGCATCAATTTCTATTCCTTGATTATATCCATGCGCATAACTTCTCATCAAATACAACTCTATATAAACCCATGTACATAACTCCTCATTAAATACATCTCTATATAGACCCATATAATTACACAAGCAAAATCTAAAAACGATTTGTAATCACACTCAAACCAATCTACCCAGCTACCTATATCGAAATACAAGTTAATTTAAGAAGTAAGGAACGTAGAGGAGGAAATGGCAAGTGGAGCTGGTAAAATGATGGTCCGATGTATATATTCTGGGAGCTTATCAATGTCTAAGATGAGGACGGAGCAAAGACCTTACCATCGTGATTGCAGCTGTTCCCTGCATGAGTTAGAAGATCTACTCCCCACAGCCTGTTACCAGCACGGTAATATTTCATACCCAAAAAAATCATCTTGGACAGATTGTTCCTTGTCAGTTGCTGCATCCAATCCTCCATCTTCTTGCTTCGGTGAAACATACATAAGGATGACTCACAGTAAAAGTGAGACTTCACGGAGTCGATGATATACATTCCAAAGATGTTAGGAGTATATCTTAGAAATAGAGGGCCTCTGTACATTTTAGTTTCATTTTATGTCACAGCTATAGTGCTTTTCCAGATATTGAACCACTCTTGAGAAATGAGTGCACTGGTTTTTCATTTGTTGTCAACCTCAACTAATGTACATTGTTTTTGGCAAAAAGTTATCTTATGCATTTCATACTGGATCCCTTCCACAATTTTGGTTATAACTAATCACAGCGATATCAACACGTTATTAACACGTTCTATAGTCAGCAGCATACAAATACTGCATACCAATATAAAGATAATATAGGTGAGAAACCGAAAGTTACCCAAGCCTCGATATGCCAGAATTTTACTGTATTTGCTATTTCTTTAGATTTGGAGGAGCTTTCAGTCGAGACTTAAAAAAAAACAATGGAATCTGCAGATAAGACAAAAGCCAGTTGGGTTACAAACCTAGCAGAATAGTCATATTCCTCGAAACAAATGTCAAATGCAATGCAATACTTCTGTTACTTACATAAAAGTTAAATTAATACCAACTATTTAAACTACATGACGAAGAATAAAGATTCCTTGGACATTTGTATAGCATCCTAATACAAGAAGTAGAAAAACATAAAAAATGGTGTATCAGGTTAAAAATTTAAGGAGGAGAGAATTTCTATACAGGGGAATCTTCTTTTGAAATTCTTGTTTTTGTGCGTTACAGTGTAGTGAGATTCCTTGTACATTTGCATAGAATATGGAAAATTTGTCTACTTTTATCACTTAGGTTGATACTAAGTATGCTAAGGGAAATGCGAAAGAACAAAATATATAGTAGACAAATAGGCAGATTCTGTGTAGAGCATATTTCATAGCTCGGAGAAAACGAGCCAAAACGGTCTTAGGAGTAGCCTCTCTCTCTCTCTCTCTGCATTTTCTAAATCCCAAAGTCAACGTCTCCCTTGCAGAGAGAACTATTCTTGAATCAAGAGTCAGGTAAGGACGATCCTTCTTAACTGATTTTCTCTCTCCAAAACTACGAGAGAATATTAGCACTAATTTCTTGGCATTCGATGAGGACTCAAATTATATGTTGTATAGATAATTCCACATGTGCGCGACAAGAATACAAATTAAAGGGTCTTTCATTAGTTAGGTTAAAAGAGACCGCTCCGGAAGAAACAATGTTAAAAACCCAAATCCAACAACAAAGGGATCTTTCCAAGTAACGCCAAACAAAGCCTCACCACACCTTTGATAATTCAATACGTCACTTATAACTACTTTTTTAACCCCTTTCAAAATATTCTTTCTCATGCGCACACACATATTCTTCCGATGATCTCTATAGACCTCATAGTCAACAACGAATCTCCCTACCAAAGAACACTACTTTTTAACATATAGTGAGATAAGTAACTCATAGACAAGATCCCTCTAAACGAATTTTTCTAGAATTCTACGAGAGCATATTCGCACCATCTCTTTTCCCTTGATTATATCCATGCACATAACTCCTGAAAAAATGCTGCTCTATATATACTCATAATAATACTTTTGAAGAACTCAAGACAATTTATATTCTCACACACATATCTACTTTGCTACTTATAGCCAAACAAAATTTCAAAAGAAACAGGGGGCGGGTATGGCAAGTGGAGCTACTAAAATCACGTTTAGATGTGTGTTTGATGGGAGCTTATCAATGTCTAAAATGCGGACGGAGCAAAGACCTTACCATCGTGACTGTAGCTGTTCCCTGCATGAGTTAGAAGATCTACTCCCCACTGCTTGTTACCAACACGGTAATATCTCATACCCAAAGAAATTGTCTTGGAACGGTTGCTCCTTGTCAGTGGCAGCATCCAATCCTCAGTCTTCTTCCTTCAGTGAGACATACATTAGGCATATTGGCAAAAGAAATGACAGTCACGGAGAAGGTGATCGAAACAACCAGACACGTTAGAAGGAAGTAATGAAATTACGGACCTCTGTACATTCTAGGCTCACTTGTCATTTTACAGCTCCAGTGCTTTTCCAGACAAAGAACCTGTCTCGAGAAATGAGTGCATTGGTTTGTCATATTTTTGTTTCTATAAACTCTTGTGAGGTGAATGACTAAAGTAAGTAATAACAGGCTAACAGCTTCTTTCTTAATATGGAGATGCGCGATTTGGATTTGACTAACGTAAGTACTTGTTTCAAATTTTCATAGTTTCAAAAGCACGGCCAAATTCAAGCTCCCCACCTCCCTCCTAGAGAGACTTGTACGAACATACTACTAATTAGCTGTACTGATTGTCCACTTTGAAGAAGCGGAAGAGTTAATACTTTTAATTTCACACAATATCTCTCGTTAAGTACTAAGCACTGTGGCTTTGTGACTCAGTATAATGCTAAACTAAATGTACTTTAGGAATTGTCAAAGAAAAAAATATACAAAGGGAGTATCAATCCTCAAATTTTGGTAATCACAACACAAAGGAAGGCTTACTGGTTTTTTTTTTTATCTGCAAAGATTCCTTATTTTAGTTTCGTTGGTCATTCTCTCTCCCGCGGAGATAAGTAAACTGTTGTAATTAAACCTGCTTTGGACATCTTAAACTCAAAACTTAGAAAGATCAAACCAACAATTCATAGATTCCTTTCTTGTTTAAATCAAATGAAGAAACAACCTACAAAGTTTGGAACTAACAAAGAAAGATAAATAAGCATCCATCAAATATCTTAGTAAACACGAAACCACCCAGGGTATAGAGGCATAAAGTCCAAAAATCGTATCGGTGGTACTTGGTATTAAACTTGCCATAACATAGATTCCAAGTAGCACAATTTATATAAAACTAAAGAATCTTTTTCCGAGACGATATGCAAAAACTAAAAAAATATATGAAAACAATGCTACTAAAGATACCTTTGGAACATTTGATGCCAAGTGAAACTTCTTTTCATCAAAATATATATTCTAGAGCGTCGCAACAAAATATAAACATAAAAGATAGTTAAGGACAAATATTTTGGAAAAATACTTATTTGTCTACCCACAGCAAGTAAACCACATTGACAATATTAATAATTGATGTGGCGGATTTGGTACTACTTATTTCCTATGTTTCTATATGTGTAATACATTATTTTGATGTATTTTAGACTAGTTTTCATGTATTCATCCCCAAGTGCCCTCATGCTTGGCAACGTGAAGGTGAAGCACTACTTCATGCATGGGACTGATACTAGTAGGCACTATTAACCATTCGCTAAAACATTATTTTTGTTTAAGAAGCAATTTACGAAATCAAATCAACCAAAGAAAAAAAAGATGGTATTAACGCAGAAAAGCACCTTTCCCACCATTTCTTGATAAGTATATTTCAAGATTTTGAACAAACAGAGCATCAACTCTGATGACAAGGGATGTCCAATCAAATTAATATCAAGCATAACTAAAAATAGAATTGATGCTTCGACAAACATGAACTGCTTTCTATGTTATCATCCATCTACTGGAGTTATAAACCAGATAGAGTGGTTGTGCTACCCAAATTCAATAATAGAAGCAATAAGCTGAAGTTAGCATGATTTATACATGAACTGACACATTTGAGGAACTTTTATGTGGAGTTAATTTCGTACTTTTGCACACTCGTAAGTATTAATGCATATTCTCATTTACAATTAACATCACCAAGAAGTACAAAAACATACATGGTATAACAGGCTAAAAGATAAAGTAGGAGAATATTTCTACGCACATTGGTATACTAAATATGCTAAAGCAAGTGCCAAAGAAAATAAACTGTAGTGGACAAAGAGTCAGATTCTTTGTGTAAAGCATATTCCTGAGCTCGGAGAAAACTAGCAAAGCCGGTCTTAGGGGTAGTCTCTCTCTCTCTCTCTCTCTCTCTCTCTCTCTCTCTGTGCATTTTCTAGATCCCACAGTCAACATCTTCCTTGCAGAGAGAGCTATTTTTGAATCAAGATTCATGTAAGGAAAGATCCTTTTTAACTTGGTTTTCTCTCAAAAACAACGAGAGAATATTAGCATCAATTTCTATTCCTTGATTATATCCATGCACATAACTCCTCATCAAATACAACTCTGTATAAACCCATATAATTACACAAGCAAAAATCTAAAAACCATTTGTAATCACACTCAAACCAATCTACCCAGCTACCTATACCGAAATACAAGTTAATTTAAGAAGTAAGGAAGGTAGAGGAGGAAATGGCAAGCGGAGCTGGTAAAATGATGGTCCGATGTGCATATTCTCGGAGCTTATCAATGTCTAAAATGCGGACGGAGCAAAGACCTTACCATCGTGACTGCAGCTGTTCTCTTCATGAGTTAGAAGATCTACTCCCCACTGCCTGTCACCAGCACGGTAATATTTCATACCCAAAAAAATCATCTTGGACAGATTGTTCGTTGTCAATGGCAGCATCCAATCCTCCATCTTCTTGCTTCAGTGAGACATACACAAGGATGACTCAAAGCAAAACTGAGACTTTACGGAGTAGATGATATACATTCCAAAGATGTTATGACTATATCTTAGAAATAGAGGGCCTCTGTATATTTTAGTTTCATTTCATGTCACAGCAACAGTGCCTTTCCAGATAAAGAACCACTCTTGAGAAATGAGTGCACTGGTTTTTCATTTGTTATCAACCTCAACTAATGTACATTGTTTTTGGCAAAAAGTTATCTTAAGCATTTCACTCTGAATCCCTTCCACAATTTCAGTTATAACTAATCACAGCGATATCAACACGTTATTAACACGTTAAATAGTCAGCAGCATACAAATACTGCGTACCAATATATAGATAATATAGTTGAGAAACCGAAAGTTACCCAAGCCTCGATATGCCAGAATGTTAATGTATGTGCTATTTCTTTGGATTTGGAGGAGCTTTCAGTCGAGACTTAAAAAAAACAATGGAATCTGCAGACAAGACAAAAGCCAGTTGTGTTACAAACTTCAGCAGAATAGTCATATTCCTTGAAACAAATGTATTACAAATGCAATGCAATACTTCTGTTACTTACATAAAAGTTAAATTAATACCAACTACTTAAACTACATGACGACGGACAAAAGCCGTAAGGCACTATGGTCAGATTCCTTTGACATTTGTATAGCATCCCAATACAAGCATGGCTGCAAAATAAATCTGGAAATATGACAAAGTAAAGACTGAAGAAGCTTATGAGGATATTCAAGTCCATAATGAAATGCAGCAAATGGTTGTTCAATGAGGGGTCTTTGTTTAACAATGGAGTCTGCAGATAAAACAGGAGCCAGTCGAGTTACTAACATAAACAGAATAGTCATATTCTTGAGAAATAGCTATAACAAACACTATCTGACACTTCTGTTGCTTACATATAGTCAATTTGAGATGTACTTGTAATGCCAATATATATGCTGCTACCACGGGGGTGTTTCCAAGGACAAGGCATGGATTTGAGTTGCCCCGTTCATGTCGTGGCAATTCTTTTCGAATTTCAATACCAACCGACATAAATCTAAGTATGGATTCAATTCTGATGAAGAAAATATTCTCCATATGGAACATCTTATATTGGGTTAAAAGTACAAGGAGCAGGAACCCAGAGCTCCAAGAATCATGGTTAGTGACCTCCCCAAAGGCCAGACATTATTCTCTTTCCTATTTTCTTGTATTTTTGTTTATTGACTAGTACATGTAGGGTTGTTTGCACCCGAGAAGATCCTCGCTCGCCTTCTTGATTTGAGAGTCGCCACCATGTTATTGAACGGAACACGGACCGTGAGATTCTTGAGTTCGGGGGTTAAATTATGGATTGGGAAGGTCAAGGAGCACCCAATCCACCCAATCTAGGATTGGTGTTGCTTAGGTTTTTTAATCAAATAAAGAACAAGTAATTAAAACAAGTAGAGCCAATAATTAATTTCTTAATTATTGGAATGTCGGATCATGTGCTTCGAGAGCATCTCCATGGATTGGAGAGGCTCTTGGCTGATCCTTTTGATGAGATTACACTACTCTAAAACAAAGAATGAGATGAGAAGTAGAGATTAAAAGCGTAGGAGTTTACCTAAAGCGTTCTTGAGATTCCAATTGATGGCCTTGACTAAGGCCTTGATGATCCAAAAGTTTTGTGATGATTTTGGCTTGAAAAGATGAGTTTTTGATGGTGTTTTGGTGTGAGGGAGGAGTAAAAACGGGATTCTTTGGAGAGAGGCTGATTAGAGAGTTGTTAACCTCCTTTTAGGGTGATGAGGAATCATTAGCAACCATTAGGGGAATCTAGGGTTGAGTGACTCTTTATTTATAGGTTTAGATTACTTAGGGACCAAGTCTGGAGGTGGAGAGGTTTAATTAGGTAAGGAAATCAGTAGGAAATCACCTAGGAAGTCTCCTATTAGATATTTCCCGGATTAGGAGAGTGTTGGCCAAGAAAGAGATCGGGACGGAGAAGGAAAGTAGATTATGACTCGCAGACAGAGGAGATACGAGACATCAATGTCTCGTACGAGACATCCAATAAAAGTACTGTTTTTCCCTTATCTGAAGTTCTGTTGTTCGGTTTAGCCCCTGACTAACGGAGTCAGTTAGAAACTTAACGAAACATGACAAAACTAACGAGTTTTCATCCAAACACACAGGCGAGACACAAGAGTAGTGTAATCATAAATTTGAGTTCAAAATGGGGTGTCTACAAGGGTATAAATTGTAGGCCGCATTTTGCCCATTTTAGTTGGAAAATGCAGTCCGATGTTTGGGTCAAATCAAATAAGATACTTTTCTGGAGTCGGCATGATTTATATTTGTACCTACACATTTGACTAATGTTTATAAGTAACGAAATCCCTACTTCTACACACTCGTAAATATCAATGCATATTCTAATTTACAATAACATCACCAAGAAGTACAAAAACATAAAATGGTATATCAGGTTAAAACTTTAAGGAGGAGAGATTCTACACAGGGGAATCTTATTTTGATATTCTTGTTCTTGTGCATTACAGTGTAGTGAGATTCCTTGTACATTTGCATAGCAAATGAAAAAAATGTCTGCTTTTATCACTCTGAAAATTAGGTTGATACTAAGTATGCTAAGGCAAATGCCAAAGAACAAAATATGTAGCGGACAAATAGGCAGATTCTGTGTAGAGCATATTTCAGAGCTCGGAGAAAACTAGCCAAGCCGGTCTTAGGAGTACCCCCTCTCTCTCTCTCTCTATTTCTCTCTCTCTCTCTCTCTGCATTTTCTAGATCCCAAAGTCAACGTCTCCCTTGCAGAGAGAACTATTCTTGAATCAAGAGTCCGGTAAGGAAGATCCTTCTTAACTGATTTTCTCTCTCGAAAACTACGAGAGAATATTAGCACTAATTTCTTGGCATTATATGTTGTATAGGTAATTCCACATATGTGCGCGATAAGAATACAAATGAAAGGGTATTGCATCAGTTAGGGTATTGCTCCAGAAGAAACAATGTTAAAAACCCAAATCCAACAACAAAGGAATCTTTCCGAGTAACGCCAAACAAAGCCTCACCGCACCTTTGATAATTCAAGCCGTCACTTATAACTACTTTTTTCACCCCCTTCAAAATATTCTTTCTCATACGCACACACGCGCACACACATATTCTTCCGATATTCTCTATACACCTCATGGTCAACAATGAATCTCCCTACCAAAGAACACTACTTTTTAACATATAGTGAGATAAGTAAATCATAGACAAGATCCCTCTAAACGAATTTCTCTAGAATTCTACAAGAGCATATTCGCACAATCTCTTTTTCCTTGATTATATCCATGCACATAACTCCTGAAAAAATGCTGCTCTATATATACTCATAATAATACTTTTGAAGAACTCAAGACAATTTATATTCACACACACATATCTACTTTGCTACCTACAGCCAAACAAAATTTCAAAAGAAACAGGAGGTGGGTATGGCAAGTGGGGCTTCAAAAATTATTTTAGATGTGTGTTTGATGGGAGCTTATCGATGTCTAAAATGCGGACGGAGCAAAGGCCTTACCATCGTGACTGCAGTTGTTCCCTGCATGATTTAGAAGATCTACTCCCCACTGCTTGTTACCAACACGGTAATATCTCATACCCAAAGACATCATCTTGGAAAGGTTGCTCCTTGTCTGCGGCAGCACGCAATCCTCAATCTTCTTCCTTCAGTGAGACATACATCAGGAATATAGGCAAAAGAAATGACAGTCACGGAGAAGATGATAGAAACATCAGACACGTTAAAAGGAAGTAATGAAATTACAGACCTCTGTACATTATAGGCTCACTTTTTTACGGCTCCAGTGCTTTTCCGGACAAAGTACCTGTCTCGAGAAATGAGTGCATTGGTTTGTCATATTCTTGTTTCTATAGACTCTTGTGAGGTGACTTTTTAAAGTAAGTAATAACAGCTTCTTTCTTAATATGGGGATGCATGATTTGGATAATGTAGTGTAATTACTGGTTTCATAATTCATGAGTTCCAAAAGAACCACCAATTTCAAACTCCCAGCCACCCTTCTAAAAGACTTGTACCAAGTGCTACTTATATGCACCATGCTTGTCCACTTTGAAGAAGTGCAGAGTTAATACGTTTAGTTTCACACAATATTCCTCGTTAAGTACTAAGCACTGTGGCTTTGTGACTCGTTAATAGTGCTAAACAAGAGGTAGTTCAGTAATTGTTAATATATATATATATATATATATATATATATATATATATATATAATTAACGGTCTTTCTTATTCTGGGTGCAAAACTAACAGCTTTTTCGACAAAGGGAGTATCACTTCTCAAATTTCGGTAATAGTAACACAAAGGAATGCTTCCAGGTCGTTTTTATGTGCAACTTCTCCATCTGCGAAGGTTCCTTGTCTTTTACTTTCGTTGGTCATCCTCTCTCCCGCAGTGACAAGTAAAATGCTGAAATTAAACCTACTTGGAACATCTTAAACTCAATTATTCCCGAAAAAATCAGACCAACAATTCATAGATTCTTCTCTTGTTTAAACCAAAATCATCAGAGCAAACACTAGACCATCCAGGGCATAGAGGCATAAAGTCAAAAATTGATATTGGTGGTACTCTATTGACCTTGCCATAACATAGATTCCAAGGAGCATTATTTAAATAGCTGTAAAAAAAATCTCTTTCTGATAAAAGATGCAAAAACAAAAACAATTTAGAAACAAAGCTACTAAAGACACCTTTGGAGCATTCGATGCCAAGTGAAACTTATTTTTATCAAAAATATGTTCTAGGGAATCGCAACAAAACATAAACGTACAGGCAGTTAAGGACAAATATTTAGGAAAATACTTATTTGGCTACCCACAGCAATTAAACCGCATCGACAAAACCATTCAGCCCCAAGTGCAGTGTGAAACACTACTTCACGCATGGGACTGATAATAGTAGGCACTACTAACCATTTGTTTAAAAACAAAAATTGTTTAACACTTTAAGAAATTTAAATCAGCCAAAGAAAAAAACGATGATCTTTACGCGGAAAGGTAGCTTTCCCACTGTTTCTTGGTACCTACATTCAAAGATTTTGGACACACAGAGCATTTCCTCTGATGACAAGAAATATCCAATCAAATTAATATCTCCATAGTACAAGCATAACGCAAAATAGAATTGATGATTCGACAATCATTGACTGCTTTTTATGTTATCCTCCATCTACTGGATTTATAAACCAGACAGAGTGGTTGTGCTTCCCGAATTCATTAATAGAAGCAATAAGCTGAAGTCAGCACGATTTATACATGAACTGACACATTTGAGGAACATTTGTACGTAGTGAATTTCGTAATTCTACATGTTGAGTGTGACTCTCAATTCGGGTTTGATTTGAATTGGTCTTGCAACAAAGAAGAAGATGGATGTCCGGAAGGTTGGGCGACCGCACATAGGGGATTGGGCGGCCGCACAGAAAATCCTCTTCAAGGCCAGAATCGTTCCAGTTGACTTGGGCGACCGCACAAGTTTTTTGGGCGGCCGCACAGTGTGTCAGGACTGGGTTTCCTGATTCAAAAAGGAAACAGATTTTGGACGTGATTTGGACTCCTATTCTTCTAGGGTTGGGTTTATATCTTGTGTATAAATATAAACAAGCCTCCAGACCTATTCTTGTGACCTAGAGTGACTTTGTATAGATCCTTGAGAGAGATTGATAGAAAAGCTAGGTTTATTCACTATTGTGAGAGATTGTGAGATTGTGTGAAAGGTTTTCACCTTGATTCTCCTTGTACTCTTCTTGATTATAGTGAATTGATTCTCCGTCACCTGTGGATGTAGCCAAGTTGGTGAACCACGTAAAATCTCTTGTGTTCATCTATTTTTCAATTTTGTTCCGTTCTTGCTATTTTGTTATTTTGTGCTTTCATCTTTATCAATCAAGCAATTGTGTTTGGGACCTAAATCCTAACAATTGGTATCTAGAGCTCCAGTTTGTGGATCTTGTATTGCTTATTGGTAACGATGGTAGGGAAGTACGAAATTGAGAAATTCGATCGCAAGGTCAATTTCGGTTTATGGCATGTGAAGATGCGAGCAATCTTGGTGGGTAAAAATTGTGTCAAGGCTTTGCTTGGGAAGGCAAGGAAACCGGCAAGCTTGACGGATGAACAATTTGATGATATGGATGAGAAAGCTTTATCTCTCTTACACTTGAGTCTCAAAGATGAGGTATTGAGGGAGGTTGTGAGTGAGAAGACTGCGGCAGAGCTTTGGCTTATAGGCTTGAGCAATTGTACATGACCAAGAGCATTAGTAACAGGTTGCTACTAATGAAGAAACTCGAGGAGTGCAAACTCAAAACAGGTGAGTCCTTGTAAAATCATCTTGATGAGTTTGATGGTTTGGTTATGGACTTGAAGAACATCGATGTCGTGATTGATGATGAGGAATTGGCGGTAAAATTGCTTTGTTCTCTACCTCCAGAATACATGCATTTTAGAGAGACAGTGTTGTATGGCAAGGATGAGATCTCTATGGAAGAGATCAAGAACGCTCTACTATAACGGGAAGTCATTGAGACGCACTTGACCTCAACAAGTGCTGAATCTCAAGGTGATAGGTTAGTAACTAGAAGCGGCAGAAAGTCAAAGAAGGGTCAATCCAGTTCAAGTGAATGGCATAAGAATGTGATATGTCATGGTTGCAAGGAGAAGGGACACATTAGAAGGTTTTTTCCAAACCAACAGGATACAACCGAGAAGACAAAGGGTGAAGCTGGAGTGGTGTTTGAAGACACTAGTGATGATAGTGATTGTGATGCACTTACTGCTTGTGATTCGGGTACCGAAATTCGTGATAATTGGATTTTAGATTCGGGTTGTTCTTGTCATATTAGTCCCAACCGGGCATGGTTTTGTTCATATAAGGCTGCTGGTGGAGTAGTTTTGTTGAGGAATAATATTGCATGCAAGGTTGTTGGTATTGGGGCTATTAAGGTTAAGATGTTTGATGGAGTAGTGTGGAAATTGCAGAATGTCAGGTATGTTCCTGAACTGAAGAAGAACCTGATTTCTCTAGGCACTTTGGATAGCCTTGGGTATTGTTTTTCCATTGCGAATATCGAATTATCGGCTATTAAAGGTGACTTGGTGGTATTGAAGGGAAAGAAGGTGGGGACATTGTACAAGCTTCTTGGGTCTACGGTTGTTGGTGATGTGTCTATTGTAATGGGGTCAATGGTTGAGGCAGAGGTTACTCAATCATGGGACATGACATTAGGTCACATTGGCTTGAATGGAATGACAGAAAAGACTTGGTATTTGTTGTCACAAGCATTGTTAGGGATACAATTTTGTGTGGAGGCGATTAGGATGACTGCTCACTTGGCTAATCGTACTCTAAATTCTGGCACTGGGATGAAGGATCTGTTGGAGATATGGTCAGGCTCTCTAGGAGATTACTCAAGATTGTATATTTGTGGGTGTCCCGTGTATGCTTGTGTGAACAACAAATTGGTGCCAAAGGTCAAAGGATGTTCCTTTGTGGGCGATACTACTGGGGGGAAAAGATTCCGGTCATGGGATCGGTGGCATCTAAGTTCCTGACATGTAGAGATGTTGCTCTACTTCTCCGTGAGAAAAGTTGTCCTGCACGACGGATACACAAACAGGTGGAGTTATTCGGAGATGGTAAAGAATTGGTGGAACTTGACTTAGATGTTAATGATGTGTCTGATAAAGCGACTCTAATTGATGCTCTAGTTCAAGAGGAGGAGACCAACAAGCAGGTGGAGACTACCATTTTTTTGGTAGAGTTCGATATGGTTTGGAAGAGATGGTGGCTTATGCATTGTCCGCTGCGAAAACAGTAAGTATGCATAAATTAGTTTCTTTCAATGAAAATATATCGTGTGATAAATCTGCTATGTGGTCGGTCGTTGTTAAAGAAGAGATGGTATCTCTTATTGAAAGTCAGACATGGGAATTTGTTAGATCACCACCAAAGAAGGTGTTAGTCAGTCACAAGTGGATCTACAAGTTCAAAGATGGTACTCCAAGGTTTGGGGTAGAGACACTTATCTATTCACAACTTGTTGAGCATTGTGGCGATGAGAGATCTAGTGCTTGAGGTGGAGATCTACATGCGCCGGCCTGAAGGGTTTGTTGTCGAGGGTGAGGATTATGTTTGCCTGTTAGCGAGGTCCTTGTATGATTTGGAGCAGTCAACTCGACAGTGTTATAAAAGGTTCGACACTTTTATTGTTACCCATGGTTATGCTAGGAGTGGATATGATTGTTGTTAGGGATGGCAACGGGTCGGGTTCCGGGCGGGTTTGCCTTTACCCGAGCCCGATCCGTGGGAATTGACCCTTCACCCGAACCCACCCCGCCCCGAGCATTGGTAAATCCGTGCCCGCCCCGCCCCGAGCATTGGTAAATCCGTGCCCGCCCCGCCCTGCCCTTCCTTTCATTCCCCTTTGCCAAATTTAAGCCCAAATAAAAGTACCCATTTGGTCATATTAACAAACAGTTGGCGTGCAATCAAGAAACGGAAATCTGGCATTCAGCAATTGCATATTGATTTGTGTCTGGAATTTACTTATCATTGCAATAGATCAAAGACAAAGATAGATTACAGCAAGCATGAAACCCTAAGAAATGGGGAGAACAAAGAAACGGCGGAGAGAGAGAGAGACTACAGCAGCAGGCATTATTCAGATTGAAGAAGAAGACTAACCTTGAATTCCCAGGTTGAGATCACCGACGACGGAGAAGGAAACGACGTCAGCGTTGGGCTCTCGAGTCTCAACACTCGACACGGCGCAGCCCGCACTAATTTTGTTTTACAAATGAAACCCTAAATTTTCTTTATATACTTGGAGTGAATTGTAAAAGGGTAATATTAGAAGGTCCTATATCAAATTAAAAAGATATTACTCATACTCGGGGCGGGTCAGACTGTAATACCGAGACCGACCCGAACCCGTATGGGTTTTAATGTGACCCTAACCCTACTTTTGCGAGGAGATCGCCCTCGGGTTCGGATCGGGTTCGGGCGAATTGCCATCCCTAATTGTTGTGTTTACTTGATGGTTTGTAGTGATGGCACATTGAAGTTATCTTGTTTATGTCGATGGCATTCTTGTGGCTGCAAAAGATATCAATGATGCTTACCAGGTGAAATGGTTATCTTCTTTAGATAGTCCCAAGTCTAAAGATGATGTGTCACGGGTTCCGTATTCAAATGCTTGTGTGTGCATTTTGTATGGAAAGAGAAGTGATGGTTCTGTTGGGAATGGTGATTCAGATTGGGGCGGTAATCTTGTTGACAGAAAATCTACATTGTGTTATGTACTTTGTCTTGTTGGTTCCGCGGTTATTTGGAAATCTGGATTGCTGGATGTCACGGAGTTGTTTACTACCGAGACTAAAAATATGGCTATGACAAAGTTGATTGCTAAGTTCAAGAAGTTCTTGGACTTAGTTGGTGTTAGTAGTCATTGATGCCCGTAGGGGCGGGGCGGCGGAGATAGAGATGTTCTCTTGATGTACTGGCTTTTCGGGAATTGATCGTCAAGGTGGAGAATTGTTGAGTGTGACTCTCAATTTGGGCTTGATTTGAATTGGTCTTGCAACAAAGAAGAAGATGGATGTCCGGAAGGTTGGGCGACCGCACATAGGGGATTGGGCGGCCGCACAGAAAATCCTCTTCAAGGCCAGAATCGTTCCAGTTGACTTGGGCGACCGCACAAGTTTTTTGGGCGGCCGCAGTGTGTCGGGACTGGGTTTCCTGATTCAAAAAGGAAACAGATTTTGGACGGGATTTGGACTCCTATTCTTCTAGGGTTGGGTTTATATCTTGTGTATAAATATAAACAAGCCTTCAGACCTATTCTTGTGACCTAGAGTGACTTTGTATAGATCCTTGAGAGAGATTGATAGAAAAGCTAGGTTTAGTCACTATTGTGAGAGATTGTGAGATTGTGTGAAAGGTTTTCACCTTGATTCTCCTTGTACTCTTCTTGATTATAGTGAATTTATTCTCCGTCGCCTGTGGATGTAGCCAAGTTGGTGAACCACGTAAAATCTCTTGTGTTCATCTATTTTTCAATTTTGTTCCGTTCTTGCTATTTTGTTATTTTGTGCTTTCATCTTTATCAATCAAGCAATTGTGTTTGGGACCTAAATCCTAACAATTGGTATCTAGAGCTCCGGTTTGTGGATCTTGTATTGCTTATTGGTAACGATGGCAGGGAAGTACGAAATTGAGAAATTCGATCGCAAGGTCAATTTCGGTTTATGGCAAGTGAAGATGCGAGCAATCTTGGTGGGTAAAAATTGTGTCAAGGCTTTGCTTGGGAAGGCAAGGAAACCGGCAAGCTTGACGGATGAACAATTTGATGATATGGACGAGAAAGCTTTATCTCTCTACACTTGAGTCTCAAAGATGAGGTATTGAGGGAGGTTGTGAGTGAGAAGACTGCGGCAGAGCTTTGGCTTATAGGCTTGAGCAATTGTACATGACCAAGAATGTTAGTAACAGGTTGCTACTAATGAAGAAACTCGAGGAGTGAAAACTCAAAACAGGTGAGTCCTTGAAAAATCATCTTGATGAGTTTGATGGTTTGGTTATGGACTTGAAGAATGTCGATGTCGTGATTGATGATGAGCAATTGGTGGTAAAATTGCTTTGTTCTCTACCTCCGGAATACATGCATTTTAGAGAGACAGTGTTGTATGGCAAGGATGATATCTCTATGGAAGAAATCAAGAACGCTCTACTACAACGGGAAGTCATTGAGACGCACTTGACCTCAACAAGTGCTGAATCTCAAGGTGATGGGTTAGTAGCTAGATGCGGCAGAAAGTCAAGGAAGGGTCAATCCGGTTCAAGTGAATGGCATAAGAATGTGATATGTCATGGTTGCAAGGAGAAGGGACACATTAGAAGGTTTTGTCCAAACCAACAAGATACAACCGAGAAGTCAAAGGGTGAAGCTGGAGTGGTGTTTGAAGACACTAGTGATGACAGTGACTGTGATGCACTTACTGCTTGTGATTCGGGTACCGAAATTCGTGATAGTTGGATTTTGGATTCGGGTTGTTCTTATCATATTAGTCCCAACCGGGCATGGTTTTGTTCATATAAGGCTGCTGGTGGAGTAGTCTTGTTGGGGAATAATACTGCATGCAAGGTTGTTGGTATTGGGGCTATTAAGGTTAAGATGTTTGATGGAGTAGTGCAGAAATTGCAGAATGTCAGGTATGTTCCTGAACTGAAGAAGAACCTGATTTCTCTAGGCACTTTGGATAGCCTTGGGTATGGTTTGTCCATTGCGAATGGCGAAATATCGGCTATTAAAGGTGACTTGGTGGTATTGAAGGGAAAGAAGGTGGGGACATTATACAAGCTTCTTGGGTCTACGGTTGTTGGTGATGTGTCTATTGCAATGGGGTCAATGGTTGAGGCGGAGGTTACTCAATCATGGGACATGACATTGGGTCACATTGGCCAGAATGGAATGACAAAAAAGACTTGGTATTTGTTGTCATAAGCATTGTTAGGTACAGAATTTTGTGTGGAGGCGATTAGGATGACTGCTCACTTGGCTAATCGTACTCTAAATTCTGGCACTGGGATGAAGGCTCTGTTGGAGATATGGTCAGGCTCTCTAGGAGATTACTAAAGATTGTATATTTGTGGGTGTCCCGTGTATGCTTGTGTGAACAACAAATTGGTGCCAAGGGTCAAAGGATGTTCCTTTGTGGGCGATACTACTGGGGTGAAAGGATTCCTGTCATGGGATCCGGTGGCATCTAAGTTCCTGGCATGTAGAGATGTTGCTCTACTTCTCCGTGAGAAAAGTTGTCCTGCAGGATGGATACACAAACAGGTGGAGTTATTCGGAGATGGTAAAGAATTGGTGGAACTTGACTTAGATGTTAATGATGTGTCTGATAAAGCGACTCCAATTGATGCTCCAGTTCAAGAGGAGGAGACCAACAAGCAGGTGGAGACTACCATTGTTTTTGGTAGAGTTCGATATGGTTTGGAAGAGATGGTGGCTTATGCATTGTCCGCTGCGAAAATAGTAAGTACGCATAAATTAATTTCTTTCAATGAAAATATATCGTGTGATAAATATGCTATGTGGTCGGTCGTTGTTAAAGAAGAGATGGTATCTCTTATTGAAAGTCAGACATGGGAATTTGTTAGATCACCACCAAAGAAGGTGTTAGTCAGTCACAAGTGGATCTACAAGTTCAAAGATGGTACTCCAAGGTTTGGGGTAGACTACAATGATAGTATTTCACCAGTTGTTAGACACTTATCTATTCACAACTTGTTGAGCATTGTGGCGATGAGAGATCTACTGCTTGAGGTAGAGATCTACATGCGCCGGCCTGAAAGGTTTGTTGTCGAGGGTGAGAATTATGTTTGCCTGTTAGAGAGGTCCTTGTATGATTTGGAGCAGTCAACTCGACAGTGTTATAAAAGGCTCAACACTTTTATTGTTACCCATGGTTATGCTAGGAGTGGATATGATTGTTGTTAGGGATGGCAACGGGTCGGGTTCGGGTCGGGTTTGCCTTTACCCGAGCCCGATCCGTGGGAATTGACCCTTCACCCGCCCCGCCCCGAGCATTGGTAAATCCGTGCCCGCCCCGCCCTTCCTTTCATTCCTCTTTGCCAAATTTAAGCCCAAATAAAAGTACCCATTTGGTCATTTTAACAAACAGTTGGCGTGCAATCAAGAAACGGAAATCAGGCATTCAGCAATTGCATATTGATTTGTGTCTGGAATTTACTTATCATTGCAATAGATCAAAGACAAAGATAGATTAAAGCAAGCATGAAACCCTAAGAAATGGGGTGAACAAAGAAACGGCGGAGGGAGAGAGAGACTACATCAGCAGGCATTATTCAGATTGAAGAAGAAGACTAACCTTGAATTCCCAGGTTGATATCACCGACGTCGGCGTTGGGCTCTCGAGTCTCGACACTCGACACGGCGCAGCCCGCACTAATTTTCTTTTACAAATGAAACCCTAAATTTTCTTTATATACTTGGAGTGAATTGTAAAAGGGTAATATTAGAAGGTCCTATATCAAATTAAAAAGATATTACTCATACTCGGGGCGGGGCGGGTCAGACTGTAATACCGAGACCGACCCAAACCCATACGGGTTTTAAAAAATGTGACCCTAACCCTACTTTTGCGGGGCGATCGCCTTCGGGTTCGGATCGGGATCGGGCGAATTGCCATCCCTAATTGTTGTGTTTACTTGATGGTTTGTAGTGATGGCACATTGAAGTTATCTTGTTTATGTCGATGGCATTCTTGTGGCTGCAAAAGATATCAATGATGCTTACCAGGTGAAATGGTTATCTTCTTTAGATAGTCCCAAGTCTAAAGATGATGTGTCACGGGTTTCGTATTCAAATGCTTGTGTTTGCATTTTGTATGGAAAGAGAAGTGATGGTTCTGTTGGGAATGGTGATTCAGATTGGGGCGGTAATCTTGTTGACAGAAAATCTACATTGTGGTATGTATTTTGTTTTGTTGGTTCCGCGGTTATTTGGAAATCGGGATTGCTGGATGTCACGGAGTTGTTTACTACCGAGACTAAAAATATGGCTATGACAAAGTTGATTGCTAAGTTCAAGAAGTTTTTGGACTTAGTTGGTGTTAGTATTCATTGATGCCCGTAGGGGCGGGGCGGCGGAGATAGAGATGTTCTCTTGATGTACTAGCTTTTCTGGAATTGATCGTCAAGGTGGAGAATTGTTGAGTGTGACTCTCAATTCGGGCTTGATTTGAATTGGTCTTGCAACAAAGAAGAAGATGGATGTCCGGAAGGTTGGGCGACCGCACATAGGGGATTGGGCGGCCGCACAGAAAATCCTCTTCAAGGCCGGAATCGTTCCAGTTGACTTGGGCGACCGCACAAGTTTTTTGGGCGGCCGCACAGTGTGTCGGGACTGGGTTTCGTGATTCAAAAAGGAAACAGATTTTGGACGGGATTTGGACTCCTATTCTTCTAGGGTTGGGTTTATATCTTGTGTATAAATATAAACAAGCCTCCAGACCTATTCTTGTGACCTAGAGTGACTTTGTATAGATCCTTGAGAGAGATTGATAGAAAAGCTAGGTTTATTCACTATTGTGAGAGATTGTGAGATTGTGTGAAAGGTTTTCACCTTGATTCTCCTTGTACTCTTCTTGATTATAGTGAATTGATTCTCCGTCGCCTGTGGATGTAGCCAAGTTGGTGAACCACATAAAATCTCTTGTGTTCATCTATTTTTCAATTTTGTTCCGTTCTTGCTATTTTGTTATTTTGTGCTTTCATCTTTATCAATCAAGCAATTGTGTTTGGGACCTAAATCCTAACACTACACACTCGTAAATATCAATGCATATTCTCATTTACAATTAACATCACCGAGAAATACAAAAACATAGATGGTATAACAGGCTAAAGGTTAAAGTAAGTTAGAATTTCTTCGCAGGGGAATCTTGTTCTTGTGCTTTATTGCGCAGTGATATTTCTTGTACATTGGTATACTAAATATGCTAAAGTAAGTGCCAAAGAAAATAAACTGTAGTGGACAAAGAGTCAGATTCTTTGTTTAAAGCATATTCCAGAGTTCGGAGAAAACTAGCAAAGCCAGTCTTATGGGTACTCTCTCTCTCTGCATTTTCTAGATCCCACAGTCAACATCTTCCTTGCAGAGAGAGCTATTTTGGAATCAAAATTCAAGTAAGGAAAGATCCTTCTTAACTGATTTTCTCTCAAAAACAACGAGAGAATATTAGCATCAATTTCTATTCCTTGATTATATCCATGCACATAATTCCTCATCAAATAGAAGTCTATATAAACCCATATAATAACACAAACAAAATCTAAAAATGATTTGTAATCACTTCTAAACCAATCTACCCAGCTACCTATAGCGAAATACAAGTTAATTTAAGAAGTAAGGAACGTAGAGGAGGAAATGGCAAGTGGAGCTGGTAAAATGATGGTCCGATGTGTATATTCTGGGAGCTTATCAATGTCTAAATTGCGGACGGAGCAAAGACCTTACCATCGTGACTGCAGCTGTTCCCTGCATGAGTTAGAAGATCTACTCCCCACAGCCTGTTACCAACACGGTAATATTTCATACCCAAAGAAATCATCTTGGACAGATTGTTCCTTGTCAGTGGCAGCATCCAATCCTCCATCTTCTTGCTTCAGTGAGACATACACAAGGATGACTCAAAGTAAAACTGAGACTTCACGGAGTAGATGATATACATTCCAAAGACGTTAGGAGTATGTCTTAGAAATAGAGGGCCTCTGTATATTTTAGTTTCAGTTCATGTCACAGCTACAGTGCTTTTCCAGAACCACTCTTGAGAAATGAGTGCACTGGTTTTTCATTTGTTATCAACCTCAACTGATGTACATTGTTTTTCGTAAAAAAGATATCCTATGCATTTCATTATGAATCCCTACCACAATTTTGGTTATAACTAATCACAGCGATAACAACACGTAATTAACACGTTATATAGTCAGCAGCATACAAATACTGCATACCAATATAAAGATAATATAGGTGAGAAACCGAAAGTTACCCAGGCGTCGATATGCCAGAATGTTACTGTATTTGCTACTACCTCCGTCCCAGTCTAAGGTTCTTACTTTCCTTTTTGGTATGTCGCAGTTTAAGGTTCTTAGTTGCTTTATTCCTTAAATGGCCAAGTATGAATAGTGTTTTGGACATTCTTGTCCTCATAAAGTTCATATATTACAAAAAAAAAAAAAAAACTATCACTCACTCATCTACTTTTCACCAACTTGTTTATGAATGGACAATTATATCCTTCACACATTACTATTGTTGACTCAAATTTGCCTTAGTTTCTTTATAAGTGTGAAAAGTCAAACTAAGAACCTTAAACCGGGACGGAGGGAGTATTTCTTTGGATTCAGAGGAGCTTTCCGTCAAGATTTAAAATCTGCAGATAAGACAAAAGCCAGTTGGGTTACAAATAGGGAAGGCAACGGGGCAGATAAGGGGCGGGTTTTACCAAAACCGTACCCGCCCCTCAAAGAACTCCCCTTACACCGAACCCGCCCCTCCCCGTCAACCAGTAAACCCGTATCCGCCCCGCCCCATATGGTTCATAATCACAATTTTTTGGGTTTTTGCCCAGCCTTTAAAGAGTCTAGCAGCCCAACAATGTACAATTACAACATTGTATCAAATTTAAGCCCAATCTAATAATTTCAACCATCCCATTCACACCCAAAGTATACAATTACAACACAATTATAGTAATTTACTGCATATATTAGTATACGGGATGGGGCGGGGCGGGGCCCCGCGGGTTGGGGTGTGAAACCAAACCCGACCTGCAACCCGCAACCCGCCGGGTTTTGAAAAAAGACTACCAAACCCGCCCCGCTGCGGTGCGGACTGTCCCGGATACGGAATGGGTTCGGACAGATTGCCATCCCGAGTTACAAACCTCAGCAGAATAGTCATATTCCTTGAAACAAATGTATTACAAATGCAATGCAATACTTCTGTTACATAAAAGTTAAATTAATACCAACTACTTAAACTACATGACGAAGAACAAAAAGCCGAAAGGCACTATGGTCAGATTCCTTGGACATTTGTATAGCATCCCAATACAAGCATGGCTACAAAATAAATCTGGAAATATGACAAAATAAAGACTGAAGAAGCTTATAAGGATATTCAGGTCCATAATGAAATGCAGCAAATGGTTGGTCAATGAGGGGTCTTTGTTTAACAATGGAGTCTGCAGATAAAACAGGAGCCAGTCGAGTTACTAACATAAACAGAATAGTCATATTCTTGAGAAATAGCTATAACAAACACTATGTGACACTTCTGTTGCTTACATATAGTCAATTTGAGATGTACTTGTAATGCCAATATATATGCTGCTACCACGGGGGTGTTTCCAAGGACAAGGCATGGATTTGAGTTGCCCCGTTCATGTCATGGCAATTCTTTTCGAATTTCAATACCAACCGACATAAATCTAAGTATGGATTCAATTCTGATGAAGAAAATATTCTCCATATGGAACATCTAATATTGGATTAAAAGTACAAGGAGTAGGAACCCTGAGCTCCAAGAATCATGGTTACCGACCTCCCCAAAGGCCAGACATTATTCTCTTTCCTATTTTTCTTGTATTTTTGTTTATTGACTAGTACATGTAGGGTATAAAATTGTAGGCCGCATTTTGGGGTCAAATCATATAAGATGCTTTTTTTGGAGTCGGCATGATTTATATCTGTACCTACACATCTGACTAACGTTTATAAGTAACGAATTTCCTACTTCTACACAGTCGTAAATATCAATGCATATTCTAATTTTACAATAACATCACCAAGAAGTACAAAAACATAAAATGGTGCATCAGGTTAAAAGTTTTAAGGAGGAGAGAATTTCTATACAGGGGAATCTTCTTTTGAAATTCTTGTTCTTGTGTGTTACAGTGTAGTGAGATTTCTTGTACATTTGCATAGCAAATGGAAAATTTGTCTACTTTTATCACTTAGGTTGATACTAAGTATGCTAAGGCAAATGCGAAATAACAAAATATGTAGCGGACAAATAGGCAAATTCTGTGTAGAGCATATTTCAGAGCTCGGCGAAAACGAACCAAGCCGATCTTAGGAGTATCCTCTCTCTCTCTCTCTCTCTCTCTCTCTGCATTTCCTTGATACCAAAGTCAATGTCTCCCTTGCAGAGAGAACTATTCTTGAATCAAGAGTCAGGTAAGGACGATCCTTCTTAACTGATTTACTCTCTCGAAAACTACGAGAGAATACTAGCACTAATTTCTTGGCATTATATGAAGATTGAAATTATAAGTTGTATAGATGATTCCACATATGTGCGCGACAAGAATACAAATGAAAGGGTCTTTCATTACATAGGTTAAAGGAGACTGCTCCGGAAGAAACAATGTTAAAAACCCAAATCCAACAACAAAGGGATCTTTCCAAGTAACTCTAAACAATGCCTCACCGCACCTTTGATAATTCAAGCCGTCACTTATAACTACTTTTAAAAATATAGTGAGATAAGTAACTCATAGACAAGATCCCTCTAAACGAATTTCTCTAGAATTCAACGAGAGCATATTCGCACCATCTCTTTTCCCTTGATTATATCCATGCACATAACTCCAGGAAAAAATGCTGCTCTATATATACACATAATATTACTTTTGAAGAACTCAAGACAATTTATATTCTCACACATATATCTACGTTGCTACTTATAGCCAAACAAAATTTCAAAAGAAACAGGGGGTGGGTATGGCAAGTGGAGCTACTAAAATCACGGTTAGATGTGTGTTTGATGGGAGCTTATCAATGTCTAAAATGCGGACGGAGCAAAGACCTTACCATCGTGACTGTAGCTGTTCCCTGCATGAGTTAGAAGATCTACTCCCCACTGCTTGTTACCAACACGGTAATATCTCATACCCAAAGAAATTGTCATGGAATGGTTGCTCCTTGTCAGTGGCAGCATCCAATCCTCAGTCTTCTTCCTTCAGTGAGACATACATTAGGCATATTGGCAAAAGAAATGACAGTCACGGAGAAGGTGATCGAAACAACCAGACACGTTAGAAGGAAGTAATGAAATTACAGACCTCTGTACATTCTAGGCTCACTTGTCATTTTACAGCTCCAGTGCTTTTCCAGACAAAGAACCTGTCTCGAGAAATGAGTGCATTGGATAGTCATATTTTTGTTTCTGTAAACTCTTGTGAGGTGAATGACTAAAGTAAGTAATAACAGGCTAACAGCTTCTTTCTTATTATGGAGATGCGCGATTTGGATTTGACTAACGTAAGTACTTGTTTCAAATTTTCATAGTTCCAAAAGCACGGCCAAATTCAAGCTCCCCACCTCCCTCCTAGAGAGACTTGTACGAACATACTACTAATTAGCTGTACTGATTGTCCACTTTGAAGAAGCGGAAGAGTTAATACTTTTAATTTCACACAATATCTCTCGTTAAGTACTAAGCACTGTGGCTTTGTGACTCAGTATAATGCTAAACTAAATGTACTTTAGGAATTGTCAAAGAAAAAATATACAAAGGGAGTATCAATCCTCAAATTTTGGTAATCACAACACAAAGGAAGGCTTACTGGTTTTTTTTTTATCTGCAAAGATTCCTTATTTTAGTTTCGTTGGTCATTCTCTCTCCCGCGGAGATAAGTAAACTGTTGTAACTAAACCTGCTTTGGACATCTTAAACTCAAAACTTAGAAAGATCAAACCAACAATTCATAGATTCCTTTCTTGTTTAAATCAAATAAAGAAACAACCTACAAAGTTTGGAACTAACAAAGAAAAATAAGCATCCATCAAATATCTTAGTAAACACGAAACCACCCAGGGTATAGAGGCATAAAGTCCAAAAATCGTATCGGTGGTACTTGGTATTAACCTTGCCATAACATAGATTCCAAGTAGCATAATTTAAATAAAACTAAAGAATCTTTTTCCGAGACGATATGCAAAAACTAAAAAAATATATGAAAACAATGCTACTAAAGATACCTTTGAAACATTTGATGCCAAGTGAAACTTCTTTTCATCAAAATATATATTCTAGAGCGTCGCAACAAAATATAAACGTAAAAGATAGTTAAGGACAAATATTTTGGAAAAATACTTATTTGTCTACCCACAGCAAGTAAACCACATTGACAATATTAATAATTGATGTGGCGGATTTGGTACTACTTATTTCCTATGTTTCTATATGTGTAATACATTATTTTGATGTATTTTAGACTAGTTTTCATGTATTCATCCCCAAGTGCCCTCATGCTTGGCAACGTGAAGGTGAAGCACTACTTCATGCATGGCACTGATACTAGTAGGCACTATTAACCATTCGCTAAAACATTATTTTTGTTTAAGAAGCAATTTACGAATTCAAATCAACCAAAGAAAAAAAGATGGTATTAACGCAGAAAAGCACCTTTCCCACCATTTCTTGATAAGTATATTTCAAGATTTTGAACAAACAGAGCATCAACTCTGATGACAAGGGATGTCCAATCAGATTAATATCAAGCATAATGAAAAATAGAATTGATGCTTCGACAAACATGAACTGCTTTCTATGATATCATCCATCTACTTTTATGTGGTTGTGCTACCCAAATTCAATAATAGAAGCAATAAGCTGAAGTTAGCATGATTTATACATGAACTGACACATTTGAGGAACTTTTATGTGTAGTTAATTTCGTACTTTTACACACTCGTAAGTATTAATGCATATTCTCATTTACAATTAACATCACCAAGAAGTACAAAAACATACATGGTATAACAGGCTAAAAGATAAAGTAGGAGAATATTCCTACGCACATTGGTATACTAAATATGCTAAAGTAAGTGCCAAAGAAAATAAACTGTAGTGGACAAAGAGTCAGATTCTTTGTGTAAAGCATATTCCTGAGCTCGGAGAAAACTAGCAAAGCCGGTCTTAGGGTAGTCTCTCTCTCTCTCTCTATCTATCTCTCTCTATCTCTCTCTCTCTCTGTGTGCATTTTCTAGATCCCACAGTCAACATCTTCCTTGCAGAGAGAGCTATTTTTGAATCAAGATTCATGTAAGGAAAGATCCTTTTTAACTTGGTTTTCTCTCAAAAACAACGAGAGAATATTAGCATCAATTTCTATTCCTTGATTATATCCATGCACATAACTCCTCATCAAATACAACTCTGTATAAACCCATATAATTACACAAGCAAAAATCTAAAAACCATTTGTAATCACACTCAAACCAATCTACCCAGCTACCTATACCGAAATACAAGTTAATTTAAGAAGTAAGGAAGGTAGAGGAGGAAATGGCAAGTGGAGCAGGTAAAATGATGGTCCGATGTGTATATTCTGGGAGCTTATCAATGTCTAAAATGCGGACGGAGCAAGACCTTACCATCGTGACTGCAGCTGTTCTCTTCATGAGTTAGAAGATCTACTCCCCACTGCCTGTTACCAGCACGGTAATATTTCATACCCAAAAAAATCATCTTGGACAGATTGTTCGTTGTCAGTGGCAGCATCCAATCCTCCATCTTCTTGCTTCAGTGAGACATACACAAGGATGACTCAAAGTAAAACTGAGACTTTACGGAGTAGATGATATACATTCCAAAGATGTTATGAGTATATCTTAGAAATAGAGGGCCTCTGTATATTTTACTTTCATTTCATCCCACAGCAACAGTGCCTTTCCAGATAAAGAACCACTCTTGAGAAATGAGTGCACTGGTTTTTCATTTGTTATCAACCTCAACTAATGTACATTGTTTTTGGCAAAAAGTTATCTTAAGCATTTCACTCTGAATCCCTTCCACAATTTCGGTTATAACTAATCACAGCGATATCAACACGTTAAATAGTCAGCAGCATACAAATACTGCATACCAATATAAAGATAATATAGTTGAGAAACCGAAAGTTACCCCAGCCTCGATATGCCAGAATGTTAATGTATGTGCTATTTCTTTGGATTTGGAGGAGCTTTCAGTCGAGACTTAAAAAAAACAATGGAATCAGCAGACAAGACAAAAGCCAGTTGTGTTACAAACTTCAGCAGAATAGTCATATTCCTTGAAACAAATGTATTACAAATGCAATGCAATACTTCTGTTACTTACATAAAAGTTAAATTAATACCAAATACTTAAACTACATGACGACGGACAAAAGCCGTAAGGCACTATGGTCAGATTCCTTGGACATTTGTATAGCATCCCAATACAAGCATGGCTGCAAAATAAATCTGGAAATATGACAAAGTAAAGACTGAAGAAGCTTATGAGGATATTCAGGTCCATAATGAAATGAAGCAAATGGTTGTTCAATGAGGGGTCTTTGTTTAACAATGGAGTCTGCAGATAAAACAGGAGCCAGTCGAGTTACTAACATAAACAGAATAGTCATATTCTTGAGAAATAGCTATAACAAACACTATCTGACACTTCTGTTGCTTACATATAGTCAATTTGAGATGTACTTGTAATGCCAATATATATGCTGCTACCACGGGGGTGTTTCCAAGGACAAGGCATGGATTTGAGTTGCCCCGTTCATGTCGTGGCAATTCTTTTCGAATTTCAATACCAACCGACATAAATCTAAGTATGGATTCAATTCTGATGAAGAAAATATTCTCCATATGGAACATCTAATATTGGGTTAAAAGTACAAGGAGCAGGAACCCAGAGCTCCAAGTGTTGGAGTAGAGATCTTAAGGAAACGAGGAGAAGAAAATCTGGACGGAGCAGGAGCGAGCGGGCGCTTGGCTTACACCAAGCGGGCGCCCTTTTGGGCAGTAGGTTCTCGTCTTCAGCAACTTAATTCAGGCGGGCGCTCAGATGGCACCAGGCGGGCGCTTGGTGCCGCGGCACTGAATTCGGGAAAGTCCAGAATTTCGGGAATTCTCTTCCGTTTAGGTTTAGGTCTTATTCTAGGTTTGCTATATAAACAATGTTCCGCCCCATAACTCATTGTAACTCAGATTTAACATATTATAGTGCAAGATCCTGGCTTGGTAGTGCCCCCAGACGTAGTCAAACATATTGACGAACTGGGTAAACAATTTCTGTGTCTTTTCTTGCTTTGATTTCTTGTGCTTTGTTTGTGTGCTCTTATTGTTCTTGTGGGTTTGCTTGGGTAGTGGATGGCTATATCCACAACAACTGGTATCAAGAGCTCTGGTTGGAGATCAGGGTTAATCGACCGATTGGTTTATCGAGCGATTGGGTGTTGTCAAGCAATCAAGAATGGGCAAGGACAAACAAGCGGTGGAGAAATTTGATGGTTCTGACTACGGGTTTTGGAGGATGCAAATAGAGGATCTTTTGTACAACAAAGATCTCTATAAGCCTCTAAAGGGTGTCAAACCGGAAGGAGAAAAGCAAGAAGATTGGGATCTCATGGATCGGAAGGCCCTAGGGTGGTTAGATCTACTTTGTCAAAGTGGATCGCGAAGACTACCAAAAAGGCGAAGACCACAAAGGAGCTATTGGATTATCTTACTGAGAGATTTGAAACTCCATCTGCTGCAAACAAAGTTGATTTGATACGCAAGATGGGTAGTCTCAAGATGCAAGGGGGAGGATCCTTAGCTAAGCACATCGATGAGTTTATGGATGTTATAGACTCATTGACTGCGCTGGATATTACGTTTGATGATGAGGTTCATGCGTGCTTGTTGCTAGCGTCTTTACCAGGAAGTTGGAGCGGAACGGTGACAGCGATCAATGCTTCAGCGGGTAAGAACAAGTTAAAGTATGATGATGTTAAGGATTTCTTGTTGGGCGAGGAAAATCGTTTGAAGAAGTTGGGACATCGTCTACTTCGGGATCGGCCTTAGCTACTACTAGCAGGGGAAGGCCGGGTACTAGCAATAAGAGGAGAACTGAATCAAGGGAAAACGTAGTGGGTGGTAAGGGCAAGGCCGTGGAGATCAGAGATAAACCAAGGGTTGCGAAAGGATCGGTGCAGTGTTATCATTGCAAGGAGTTAGGACACTACAAAAGGGATTGTCCCAATCGTGGGGGCAATTCGGTGAATGTGACAGTCGAAGGTGATGATGTACTGGTTCTGAGTGTTAGTAGTGCACTAGAATCATGGGTGCTGGATTCGGGGGCATCATTCCACTCTTGCGGGCATGCAGAAGAGATGGAAAATTATACCTCCGATGATTTCGGTAAGGTCTATCTGGCGGATGGCGAGCCTTTGGAAATCAAGGGGAAGGGGGATGTCAGAATAGGAGCATCGGACGGGAAGGTCTTACATCTGAACGGGGTCAGGCACATTCCGGTTTGAAAAAGAACCTATTATCAGTTGGGCAGTTGGACGAAGAAGGTTACAAGGTAACATTCGGCTGCAGGAACTGGGTTATTACCAAGGAGGATCGTGAGATCGCTCGGGGTGATAAGGAGGGGACACTGTATTTGGCGAATAACACCAAGAATAGTATCGCGGTGGCGTCAGCCAAGGGTGATACTGATTTGTGGCACTGTCGATTGGGTCACATGAGTGAGAAGGGGATGAAGATACTTTGTTCAAAGGGACTACTACCGGGTTTGAAGACAGTCGACGTGGGGATCTGCGAAGATTGTGTGTTTGGCAAACAGGCGAGAAGTAATTTCTCGAGGACAGGTAGGGCTTTGAGGGAAGCAAAGTTGGAACTGGTTCACACGGATTTGTGGGGACCATCTCCGGTAACTTCTCTGGGTGGTGCGTCATATTACATGACCTTCATTGATGATTCAACAAGGAAGGTCTGGGTTTATTTCTTGAAACACAAAGATGAGGCATTCGAGGTGTTTAAGAAATGGAGGGCCTTGGTGGAGAATCAGACGGGACTTAAGCTTAAGGGCTTAAGGTCAGATAACGGAGGGGAGTATGAGCTCGGGGAGTTCAAGGAATATTGTGCAGCGAATGGCATTCGCATGGAGAAGACTCCAAAGGGCACACCACAACACAACGGGGTTGCAGAGAGGATGAACAGGACATTGAACGAGCGGGCTAGAAGTATGAGGTTGAAGTGTGGACTTCCGAAGACGTTTTGGGCATATGCAGTTGACACGGCGGCTTTCTTGATCAATAGGGGACCATCGGTACCATTGGGGAATGGAATTCCAGAGGAAGCATAGAGTGGCAAGCAGGTAAATCTGTCTTTCTTCGCATATTTGGCTGCGTTTCATATGTTCATATTGATTCTGCTGATAGAACTAAGTTAGATGCAAAATCTGTAAAATGTACGTTTATTGGGTATGGTGGGGATGACTTCGGGTATAAGTTTTGGGATGACCAAAACCATAAAATTATTCGTAGTCGAGATGTGGTATTCAATGAACAGGTATTGTACAAGGACAGAAAGGGGGCATCTGATGATATTAGTTCGGAACCGGAGGTTGTAGAGGTGGATATTCCAGACTCGGGTGGGAGCAGGACGGTTCATGATGACCAAAGTCAGGGGGTCACTAAAGATGAACCACATACTCCGGAACCGGATATTCCGCTGCGTAGATCCAGCAGGTTGCGTGGATCACCTGACAGGTATACTCCTTCAAATTACTATTTGTTGTTGACAGATAGTGGGGAACCAGAATGTTATGCGGAGGCTGTTCGTAGTTCACTTTGTGATAAGTGGAAAGCTGCGATGGGTAATGAGATGGACTCATTGAAAGCCAACAAAACTTGGGAGTTGATTAGACTGCCTAAGGGGAAGAAGGCATTGCATAACAAGTGGGTTTACCGGATCAAGGAGGAGGCAAACGGCAGTAAACGTTACAAGGCAAGATTGGTTGTAAAGGGCTTTCAGCAAAAGTACGGTATTGACTACACCGAGGTATTCACTCCTGTTGTGAAGATGACCACTATCAGAATGGTTCTAGGGATAGTAGTGGCAGATAACTTGTTGCTGGAAAATGGATGTAAAAACGGCCTTTCTTCATGGTGATTTGGAGGAAGAAATTTACATGGTACAACCAGAGGGTTACTTGTCTAAGGGTAACGAGGAACTGGTTTGCAGGTTGACTAAGAGCTTGTATGGCCTTAAACAAGCTCCTAGGCAGTGGTACAGGAAGTTCGATGGATTCATGCACGATATTGATTTTATCAGATGTGAGGCGGATCATTGTTGCTACTTCAAGGACACGGACAATGGGTATATAATCTTGCTGTTATATGTGGATGACATGCTAATAGCGGCAAGGCTCAGTTGTCAGAACGGTTCGAGATGAAGGATTTGGGGAGGCCAGAAAAATCTTGGGCATGCGGATTGACCGGAATAGGGAGTTGGGTAAGTTGGTTCTTTCACAAGCAGAATACGTTGAGAAAGTCTTGGCAAGGTTTTGCATGGAAGAGGCGAAGCCAACAGGGACACCATTGGGTATGCACTTCAAGCTATCCGAAAAGGACTCACCTAAGGGCAAGGAAGAGCGTGACAAGATGGAGAGGACTCCATATGCTTCGGCAGTGGGGAGTCTAATGTATGCAATGGTGTGTACAAGGCCGGATATTGCACACGCGGTGGGAGTAGTCAGCCGGTACATGGGCAATCCTGGGAAGCAACATTGGGAAGCGGTTAAATGGATCCTGCACTACTTAAAGGGTACTGCTGGTAAGGCTCTATGTTTCTCAAGCAAGGAGGTCGTGTTAGCGGGTTATGTGGATGCGGATTTGGCATCAAGTGATCTTGATAAGAGGAGGAGTACCACGGGTTATGTTTTCACATTGGAGGAGCTTTCAGTCGAGACTTAAAAAACAATGGAATCTGCAGATAAGACAAACGCCAGTTGGGTAACAAACCTCAACAGAATAGTCATATTCCTTGAAACAAATGTATTACAAATGCAAGGCGACGATTCTGCTACTTGCATAAAAGTTAAATTAATAGTACCAACTACTACTTCAACTACATGACAAAGAAAAAAAGCCGCAGGGCACAATAATCAGGTTCCTTGGAATTGGCATAGAATCCCAATTCCCAATACAGAATGACAAAAAAAAAAAAAACTGGAAACATGACAAAGTAAAGACTGAAGAAGCTTACGAGGATATTCAGGTCCATAATGAAATGCAACATTGTTGAATGAGTGGTCTTGTTTAACACAATTCAATTTCATTAGCGTTTAGGAAAGCTTCTTCAAATTTTGACATCAATGGAATCTGATTAAGTGGTATGATAGTCGCAATCATCAGCATGCAAAACTGTAAAGAGAGGTCAGAAAGCAGAAGCCATTAGAAACTCTTTTACTTGAATCAGCAGTGAACCTTACTAGCTTTTTACAAAAGTTATTAACCCAGAAAAACTAAAGATGCTTTCGGCGTAGGTACATCCGCACAAAAGCAGTTGGACCGAAAGAGGGTTCTTTCGGAAACATGACGCCAAAGACTTTGTCCACTCAAATTAACTTCTCCAGGTTACAAGCAAAATAACATATAATTGATTCTTAGAAAATCATTAAGCTCTTTTTATACCATCATCCATCTATTGGATGTCTTTACCAGATAGAGTTCTGCGTTAGCCAAATAAAATAATAGAAGCAATGAGCTAAAGTTCAAGACTTTACATTAAACCACCCAATGACAGTATATTATTTTTACTGGAACTGAATTGGAGATTACAAGCATTTTCAAATCTGTATTTGCCCATATTTCGATGTGAGTATTAGCATAATTTTGGCATTAGGATTTTCGAATTTAATACAAAACAGTTATTAAGTTGGTGACATGTGCTAGTTCTTGGCATTAGATGAAGATTCAGATTATATGTTCTCTAGATAATTCCACATGTTTGCACGGCGAGAATACAGATGCAGGTGTTCTCCATCAGTTAGGTTAAAGGAGACTGGTTCGGAAGAAACAATGTTAAAGCCCCAAACTAAAAAATAAAGGAATATTTTCAAGCAACACCAAAAAAGCCAAACGCGCGTAAGAAAAATTCAAACCATCTCTTTTCACTACTTTTTTATCTCATTCAGAGGATTCTCCCTCCCCCTCTCTCTCTCTCACACATACACACACAAACATATTCTTCCGACATTCTCTAGACCTCAAAGTCCAGTGAATCTCCCTTCAAAGAACACTACTTTTTTATTAGTAGTGAGGTAAGTAACTACATGGACAAGATCCCTTTAAACGATTTTCTCTCGAATTCTACGAGAGCATATTTGCACAAACTCTATTCCCTTGATTATATCCATGTCCATAACTTCCGAATCAAATGCTTCTCTATATATACTCATAATAATACTTGTGAAAAATTCAAGACAATTTGTATTCACACACATATCTACTTTTCAACCTATAGACAAACACAAAATTTCAAACAGGGGTGGATATGGCAAGTGGAGCTGGTAAAATGATGGTTCGGTGTGTATTTTCTGGGAGCTTATCAACGTCTAACATGCGAACGGAACAAAGACCTTATCATCGAGACTGCAGCTGTCCCCTTCACGAATTAGAAGGTCTAATTCCAGCTGGCTGTTACCAACATGGTACTATTTCGTATCCAAAGAAATCATCTTGGAATGAATGTTCCTTGTCAGTGGCATCATCCGCTCCTCAACCTCCTAGCTTCAGTGAGACATATATTAGGACTAACGTCAAAAAGAAACAAGAATCTCAGAGAAGATGATAAAAAATCCAGAGATGTTAGAAGGAAGTAATGAAATTAGGACGTCTGTAAATTCTAGGTTCACTTCTCATTTTACGGCTCCAGTGCTTTTCCAGACAAATGACAAGTCTCGAGAAATGAGTGCAATGGTTGTCGTATCTTTGTTTCTTCAAACTCTTGCAAGTTGCATGTTTAAAGTAAGTAATAACAGCTTCTTGCTTTAATGGAGCCACGTGAAATGGACTCCAAGTTATGTAATTACTGGTTTCATATTTTCATGCATTTAAATTGCATCACCGAATTCAAGTTCCAGGCTTCCCTCCCAGAGATACTGTTCTGTACTAACTTACTACTTTTATCCGTCCCATGCTTGTCGACGAAGAAGTGGAAGAGTTAATACTAGTTTCACACTATATCCCTTGTAAAGTACTAAGCACTGTGACTTTGTGGCTCGTTAATAGAGGTCATTCAGGAACTGTTCAAGAATGAATTCTACTTACTAGTCTTTCTTATTCTGTCCGAAAGAGGACATCTTTTTGCAACAAAGGGATCATCACTTCTTAAATTTTGTTTATCACAATACAAAAAATGCTTCTGGGTCTTCTTGTCAGTAACTTTTCTCACACAGAGAAGTAAACTGCTGAAAGGTTTATCACACCTTTGACCCACTGTACTTAGACGAGGCTTCAGTTTTAATCACTCATGTATTTTGTTTAGCTCTTTTAACCATTCTACATTAAATGCGCACTCACTATCTCCAAAAAGCTAAAGTAGAAAGGTTAAAAGCACAAAAAATATGCATTCATTCTTTGGTTTTTTGAGTATAGTGAATGTGTATCTAAAGTAGAATGTTTAAAAGTGTTTTAAAAAAATAAAATACAATAGCGGTTAAAACCAAAGCTTCATCAAGGTATAGTGGGTAAAAAATGTGATAGGCCCTGCCAAAGTTACTTGATACGTGCATTTGTAAGAAATGACAAAATCTACGGTACCCTGAGACGGAATGTGCATATTCCAATGCAACCTCCATACACGCGTGCATACAGTTCACGTATATGCTAAGAGGTGAAAATAACTACTACCTCCGTCATACAGTTCACGTCTATGCTAAGTGGTGAAAATAACTACTGCCTCCGTCCCAAAATAAATGACCAAAAAAATCAAATTTGCCCCTGATCAAGAGCAAATGTGAATTTTTTTTGTACATTCATTTTGGGGTTGTGGGGAGGGGGAGTAGTTAACTACAGGAAAATTAGCAGTTCATGTAGATACCTTATTCTTGTTAACCTTTTCGGCAGTATCCATATTAAAGTCGTGTGATTGTCAATAATTACTTAAGAGGAGAAAGCGACTACAGACAGAATACCAGTTCATGTCAATGTAGATACCCTTTTCTTGTTTACCTCTTCTTTAGCAGTATCGAAAATACTATGTTTAGAAGTGGGGATCGATTTATTTTCCTAATTGGCTTGGAATTTCCCCATAGAAATATACTGTAGTGAGGTAAGTAAAGATCCATCTAAAATGATTTCCTCTCGATTTCTACGAGGGAATATTAGCAAAACCTTTGATTCCCTTAATTATATTCTAGTTTCATTTCACAAGTCACAGCAATAGCGCTTTTGCAGATAAAGAGCCAGACTAAGAGAAAAGAGTGCACCGATTTCGTTTCTGTAAATTTTTGTTTGCTAAATGCTAAAAGCAAGTACCTTCTGAATTCTGGAGATGCATTCTACCGACCCAAATATGTACTTAATGGTTTTACCTTTTCACATGTTCCCAACTTACCACTCACTTTCCAATTTAGTAACTACCTTAAAAACGAACTCATAACAATCTTATTTTTATTTTCTTTAACGATGACATTCATTTAGAAAAATGAGGGAAAATATACTCCAACAAGTTATACTCAAGAATTTGTTGGTTATACGAGTTATGATCATCCAACTTGTGACGAGAGTGTTTCCAAAAACATTGCATCCATTTGAGTTCCCCTTTTCAAGTTGTTGGAAATACTATTCAAATTTCAATACCAACCAACAGAAATCTTGACACGGATTCAATTCCGACATTGTGAACATGCAAGGAGCAGGATACCCAAAGCTACAAAATATTTGCTTATAGACTTATACACATAGGGTGTATTTAAGATGCTTTTTGTGGACTCGTTATGATTTCTATGTGAACTGCACATTTGAGGAACCTACATTAGTAAAGAATTTTGTATTACTGTGGAACCCACTCGTAAACTTCACAGCATATTCTCATTTACAATTAACATCGCCAAAACATGCATCTTATGTCAGGCTAAACGTTAAAGTAGGAGAGCATTTCTAAAGACTTCCAAATAGGAATCTTGTTTTTAAATCTCTTGTTCTTGGGCTATACACTAAAACACCATTTAGAGAAATATGACACAGATGCTCGCTCTGCAAGGGAGATTCACGGGCAAAGGGAGCTCTTTTTTAATCAGTGGTGATGCAAGCAAAGATTCCTCTAAAAGGATTCTCTCTCGAATTCTACAAGATAATATCTGCACCAACTTCTATTCCCTTGATAATATCCACCTCATAAAGAACAGCTCTATATAAACCCATAACAACATGTTCCCAAAAAAAAAAAAAAAAAACATTCCAATCACGGGCAATTTAGCCAACCAGGCTACCTATACTAGAACAAAGAAATTTCAAAAGTAAGGAACATAGAGGAGGATATGGCAAGTGGGGCTGGTAAAATGATGGTCAGGTGTGTATTTTCTGGGAGCTTATCAATGTCTAAAATGCAGACGGAGCAAAGACCTTACCATCGGGACTGCAGTTGTTCCCTGCATGAGTTAGAAGATCTACTCCCCACTGCGTGTCACCAACACGGTAACATTTCATACCCAAAGAAATCATCTTGGAAAGATTGTTCCTTGTCAGTGGCAGCATCCAATCCTCAATCTTCTTGCTTCAGTGATACATACATAAGGATGACTCCTAGTAAAAACGAGATTTCACGAAGTAGATGACATACACTTTGAAGGTGTTAGAAATAAAGAAATCAAGGAATGGAGTACCTTTGTATATGATCATTCCATTTCACATGTTAAAGCTACAACACTTTTCCAGATAAAGAACCTATCTTGGGTTTTCATGTATTAATTTTGTAGATTGAGCTTATAGCCTACTTCGGAATTCCGAAGACGTGTGCTATTGACCCAAATTATGTAACGAATGGGGAAGTTTTAGTTTTTATTCGTTTTCTTGTTCTTGTACTTGCGTCTTCTGTTCATATATTTTATGGGAAACATTTGAGGCTATATTTGCTGGTCAAACAATTTAAGATGCTTTGTCGAGGTTTAGCATGATTTTTCAGCATCTTAGAGTGATATTAGTTTGGAGTGTCAGATGAATATCTGAGTTCTAAAATAAATTCCCAAACATTATTTACTGTCCGCAACTCCTTTTTATTAACCTCAACTTATGTACATTGTTGTTTGCAAAAAATATCTTGTGCATTTACTTCATTGACTTTCTTTCTCTATTTATCAGTCTTATGTTCCTAATTACAACATAAGTGATACGTTGGAATACTGAAAGTGCAAGCTAATATGCCATTAAGAAATCGAAAAGATATTCCAAACCTCCGCCGCTACATTTGCCATTACTTTGGATTGGAGGAGCTTTCAGTTAAGACTTCAAAAACAATGGAATCTGCAGATAAGACAAACGCCACCAGAGTTACAAACGTCGACAGCATATTCATTGACATCTAGTTATTAAAAATGCAACCGATACTTCTATTACTTAGACAAGAGTTAAAAATTAAACCAAGTACTTTAGGTACCTGACAACGAACAAAAGCTGTAAGGCTCAAAAGTCAGGCTCCTTGTTCATTCCTAATAGCGTTCCGCTCAAAGCATAACTATAAAAAGATTCTGGAGGTTATATATTTATATGGTTCATATAATTAATTCATGTTCAAGGCTCACATAGAATGCAAGAGATAAAAGAAAAGTTAAACGAGGACAACATGCCGACGGTGGACAGAAGACTTCAAGACAAGAATTTTTTATTGCTGGAAACACAGTTAAGTAAAGACTAAAGAGGTCTATTGGGGAATTTAGATCAATAATGAAATGCAGAAAAAAGCTTGTTAAATGAGAGGTCTAGTGTAACTTAATTCAATTTTATTAGCTTTTGAAAAAACTTCTTCAAATTTTGGCATCAATGCAGTTCACAAAAGTTGTATGATTTTCGTCGCAATATCTGCATGAGACAAGGCTACAACCCCGATGATTATAGATCCTCCAAACTAACCACCATAAAATAACGGAAGTCCTTCACTCTCTTCAGTTCCAAAGCTTGTTTCTTTCTCTCCGGTATTAGTTGGTATAAAAGAGGTTCTTCGTAATAAACAATGCTCACCAGACACGTATTCTTCCGACATTCTCTAGACCTCGCAGTCAACAACAAATCTCCCTTCCAAATACTACAAGAGCATATTACCACCAACATCTATTTCCTTGATTATATCCATGCACATAACTCACGAATCTAATACGGCTCTATATAAACCCATAATACTATTTGTGAAAAATATAAAAGAATTTATATAAACACACACACACATCTACCTCATACACATAGACAAACACATAAAACTCAAAAGAACAGAGGTGGTGATGGCAAGTGGAGCTGGTAAAATGATGGTTAGATGTGTATTTTCTGGGAGCTTATCAATGTCTAACATGCAGATGGAGCAAAGACCTTATCATCGTGACTGCAGCTGTACCCTGCACGAATTAGAAGGTCTGCTTCCCGCTGCTTGTTCCCGACACGGGAATATTTCATACCCGAAGAAATCGTCTTGGAATAAATATTCCTTGTCAGCAGTTTCATCGAATCCACAATGTCCTAGCTTCAGTGAGAATAAATTAGGAGTACTGCTGACTAAAGAAATGAGAATTCAGGGAGAAGGTGATAAAAACTCCAGAGATCTCAGAAGAAGTAATGGAAACTAAGGACGTTTGTACATTATAGGTTCACTTCTCATTTTACAACTTCAGTGCTTTTCCAGACAAAGAACCTGTCTCGAGAAATGAGTGCACTGGATTGTCATCTTCTCATACATTCCAAACGCACCAAAAATATTCAAACTCCCTCCATGCCTTCCCAAAAGCAGTCTTTGCTACTACTTTTATCTGTCCAGCGATTGTCGACGTTGAAGAAGTGGAAGAGTTTAGACTTTTAATTTCGCTCTATTCTCCCTTGTTAAAAAATCTAAGCTCTATGGGACTCATTAGTTGATATGGTAGTCATTTTTTGATATGATATGGGAATGCGGGAGTATCACATTATACATTCTGTTATCACGATACAAAGGAATGCTTTCAGGTCCTTTTTTCTATATTTTCTCCGTCTCGAAGATTCCTTGTTTTTTTTTACTTTAATTGCCATTCTCTCTCTCTCTCTCAGAGACAAGAAATTAATGATACTAAACCTATTTGGAACATCTTGAACTCAAAAACTTTGAAAGATCGAAGCAACAATTCTAGTATAAATTGAATTACTGGCATCCGAATTTGCCATCTTTTATTGACTTGGTATCTTGTGCTATTTCTTGGCATTGAAAAAATATATACTCCTTCCGTCCCAAAATGAATGCGCATTTTGCTCATGATCAAGAGCAAAAATGTAGATTCATTTTGGGACGGGTGTGGTAGATATTTTATGTTGTATAATGTCGCCAATATGTAGGGAAAGTGAATATTTACCATCAGTTAGTTATTAAATGAACTGCTTCGGAAGAAACAATGTTAAAACCCAAACTCAACAACAAGGGAATCCTTCAAGCAATGTCAAATGAACAAAGAGATTCTCTCTCTCTCTCTCTCTCTCTCTCTCTCACACACACACACACAGACACACAAACGCATACACATACACATTCTCTCGACATTCTCTAGACCTCACAATCAACAACGTATCTCCCTTCCAAAGAAATCTAGTTTATAACAAATAGTGAGGTAAGTAACTGCATCGACAAGATCCATCTAAACATTTTTCTCTAGAATACTACGAGAGCATATTACCACCAACTCCTACTTCCTTGATTATATCCACGCATCTAACTCCCAAATATAGCACTGCTTTATATAAACCCATAATACTACTAGTGAAAATTTCAAAAGAATCGGTATTCACACACACACACACACGCACATCTACCCTGCATTCCATAGACAAACACAAAATCTTTAGAAGGAACAGGGGGTGGGTATGGCAAGTGGAGCTGGTAAAATGATGGTTCAATGTGTATTTTCTGGGAGATTATCAATGTCTAACATGCAGATGGAGCAAAGACCTTATCATCGCGACTGCACTTCACGAATTAGAAGGTCTACTCCCCACTGCAGGTTCCCAACACGGTTACATTTCATATCCAAAGAAATCGTCTTGGAAGTGGCAGCATCAAATCCTCAATCCCCAATCTTCAGTGAAAATAAACTAGGAATACTGACAAAAGAAATGACAATTCACGAAGAAGATGATAGAAACTCCAAAGACATTAGAAGGAAGTAATGGAAACTAAGGTCCTACTCCCTCCGTCCCAAAATGATCTTTGTCTATTCAAACTTTTAAAGGATATGAACACTTACTTCACTAGCCATGGTTTGTTTACGCACTTTTAACCCCAAATTGTAGAAATGAGAACTTTTTGGGACAATGAGAAATGACAAATAGGAAGATCATTTTGGGACGGAGGGAGTATGTACATTCTAGATTCACTTCTCATTTTAAGCTACATTTTTATATATATATATATTGGAACCGCATACAGACTCCAAGTCATGTAATTACTGGTTTCATCTTTTCTTACGTTCCAAAAGCACCACCAAATTCAAACTCCGCCACCCTCCCGAAAAGACTGTCACTGATACCACTGGCGGGGCTATGAGTATGGTAAGGGCGGGCAGTTGCCCCCCTTGAGTTTTGGAGGATTGCAAATTTTCCCCTTATAATTTTGAAAAATGTGATGTTTTACTACTGAAAATATAAAATTTAGCAATTTTAACCCCCTTTTTGTTAAAAAAAAAATAAAAAATTGCACTACATAAATATTTTGCCCCCATTTGTGTTAATTTTATACTGCACCATGTAAAGTTATAATCTCATAATTTCTTTGCCCCTCTTCACAAAATTTCCTGGTTCCGCCACTGACCGATACATCAATCATACTCCACAGGCTACTGCCATGAGAAGCTTAATGTAAAATTTAATCGACGGTCTCATATTGCTCATGTAAGACAAAATTTAAGGGGCTAACAAACTTTGATCATACCCAGAAAATAATCAGCTAACAATCCTTTCCAATTCCATTTTATTTTTCTTCTTTTTGTCTTTGATCATAACCAGGAAGAAAAAAAAAAAAAAAAAAAAAAACTTTTACACCATAAAATTCGAATAGTTTGTATGCGAGATTGGGATTGAAACTAACCTGTTGAAGAACTTCTGAAACCCTACATGGCGGAGTTGGGCTGTCGGAATGTATGTCACGGAATTCGGAGGGAAGGTTTGATTTGAATCGGAAAAAATAAAAAATGAGTCGGAGTGAATATTTCGGACTACATTAATACGACGACGTCACGAGAAATTTAATTATCTGGACCCACAATCCACGTGTGTGGTATAGTATCCGCCACCACACACGATTATAACCGATCACATCCCCTTCACTCCCCCCACCCCCTTCCTCCACCATGCTCCGATCGCCACCATCATGGCTTCCACCACCACCACTTTCCCTCCGGCATCTCCTCTTCCCCTCCACCACCCACCGCCGCCACCACAACCCCAAACTCATCAACCTCCCCCGCCGCTCCCTCCTTTTCTTATCCACCACTCTCTCCATCACCCTCCCCTCCTCCCTCTCCCTCGCCGCCCCACCGCCGACGGCGCCAGACACCACCATCACCGACCGCGTTTTCATGGACTTCAGCATCTGTCCCAACTACTTCCAAACCCGAACCCTAGGCTCCGAACTCCTGCTCTGCCCTAATTCCGAACCCGTCGGCCGCCTCGTCCTCGGCCTTTACGGCAACCTCGTCCCCATCACCGTCTCCAATTTCAAGGCCATGTGCACCGGCTCCGCCGGTTACTACAAGGGCACTTTGGTCCAGAAAATATTGCCCGGTCAGTTCTTCACCATGGGTCGGCAGGGGAGGAGAGATAGAGGGGAGGTGAAGCCGCCGGTGAATTTGGTTAGGAATACGGAGACCATTAAATCTAAAGCTTTTGAGTTGGGGCATGATAAAGGAGGGGTTGTTTCTTTGTGTTTGTCTGAGAATGATGATGATGATGATATTAAGCTTGACCCTAATTATCACAATGTGGAATTCTTGATAACTACCGGTCCGGGTCCTTGCCCCCAGCTTGATGGCCGGAATATTGTCTTTGGATCAGTTCTTGAAGGTTAGTTTCCATAGTTCCTTGATTACCCCCTATCTCACTGTCTGCGCGCGCGTGTGTGTGAAGAAATGCAGGCATTGTTTATGTGTTTATGCTAGATTTTGAACATTTCGAGAAGTTCTTGACATTGGAACTCAGAAACCTGTAGTTATACTGTACTAGT
The DNA here is from genome assembly GCA_026119855.1 of Campanula takesimana. Classification (NCBI taxonomy): domain Eukaryota; kingdom Viridiplantae; phylum Streptophyta; class Magnoliopsida; order Asterales; family Campanulaceae; genus Campanula; species Campanula takesimana. The sequence goes on from JAOWBW010000016.1 coordinate 1,102,522, forward strand.
TAGTTTAGCTTCAAGAAAAGAAGAAACTGAAGGAAACTACTACTACCTGTGTCCCAAAAGAATGCCCGATGTTGCTCTTGATCAAGACTAAATTTGGACGTTCATTTTGGGACGGAGGGAGTAGTTGATTATTGCTGCACTTTCTGCAGAAGATTTAATTAGGTGAATACTGTCGAGTGGAGATACACAAAATTAAGAAGAGAAAGTTTACACTACTTGGGAAATGGAATGGTTGTAGGATTTCGACATTACTTCTGAATAACTCAGTACGCGGGAATTGAGTGATTTACGTTGAAGCTTTCTTAACTGGATGCTGAATATGAATACATGGAGGATTTGTTTTTGAATTAATTATGAATGAACTGTTCTTTGTTTGGAACCGTGAGGACTAGGGAAAAAATGATTAATTGGACCATTATAGACTTGAATGTCGATCATTAAGAAAGTAGATTTGATGTTTAAGAGGGTTGCTATTTGCGAACAGGAATGTTAACAAAGTCAACCTAGTATCTTAAGTGTTTCCCATGGTACTTGAGTTCATTTGTATTTCAGAAAGATTAAAGTTAATCTATTCAAATACTATGTGAGTTTCATAATTAAATTCATTTGAATACCGTTCCGGTTTGAGGTTCATGCAGTCATTCTTGATAGTTCTATTGTCAATTCAGATAAATTCACAGTTGGTATTAGGAGAATAGTAAACACAACTTAAGTGATGCTGCGGCTGAATATTCAAATAGAATTTGTGGTTAACATATATTATTGGGAAACTTCCTCAACCAACATTGACATGTTTTATTTCAGTATTATGAATGAACTGTTCTTTGTATGGAACCGCGAGGACTAGGGAAAAAGTGATGAATTTGACCATTATAGACTCGAATGTCGATCATTAAGAAAGTAGATATGATGGTTTAGAGGGTTGCTATTTGTGAATAGGGAAGTTAACAAAGTCAGCCTATTATCTTAAGTCTTTCCCATGGTACTTGAGCTCATGTGTATTTCAGAAAGATTAAAGTTAATCTATTTAAATACTATGTGAGTTTCGTAATTGAATTCATTTGAATACCATTCCGGTTTGAGGTTCATACATTTTCGTTCTTCATTGTTCTATTGTCAATTCAGATACATTCGTATTTTATTTTAATTTTTCCTTGTTTTTCCTTTATTTTTGTCAATTCAGATACATTCACAGTTAGTATTAGGAGCACAGTAACCCCGACTTAAGTGATGCTGCGGCTGAATATTCAAATAGAATTTGTGGTTAACATGTAGTATTGGGAAACTTCCTCAAAAACATTGACATGTTTTACTCCCTCCGTCCCCCCCCCCCCCCCCCAAAATGATCTTCTCATTTGTCATTTCTCATTGTCCCAAAAAGTTTTTCATCTTTCTGCAATCTGGGGCTTAAAAGTGCATAAACAAAACATGGCTAGCAAAAAAGTTCTTCATCTTTCTAAAAAAAATTGAATAGTCAAACGCGAAGATCATTTTGGGACGGAGGGAGTATTTCAGTATTTCTGCCATCTCTTTGGATGTTCAGTGATCTAACTTTAATGTATTCTTTCTTCTTTCATTCGTGGTTGATTGCTTGCAAATAGTTGCTGCGCGGGGGTTATAGATTTGGATTAAAACTGCTATGTGCATGATTCTTAGCTGCAAAGTCAAGATGTCATCTATACTTTTCTCCGTCTCATACTTTACTCCTATACGAAGGCTCGTATTTAACGTTCATTATGCAAACTAAGTAGTTAAGGGTGCTAGCGTATCTCATAGTTGGCAGTAGTGTATCTCTAGTACTACTAGTCAATTAAGTTGATTAATGAATCTGGAGTAAAGATTGTACGCTCAATAGCTAAGTATAAATTTTAAATGTCAACCCAAGAATAGGAGAATCGACCTTAAAAAGTCAAATGTGATTTTTTTAAAAAAAAATAAAAATAAAAATAAATTGGCTGATGGACAGTATGTCTTCCGTTAGCTGTGTGTACTGGTCTAAGCTTCACTCTTTTGCATCATTTACTTTAATCAAACTTAATGTTACTTTATACTCGGGTGTAGATTGTCTCTTAACATTTATTAATAGAGTGATTTTCATGTTAAAATGGTGAAACACCACTGATCCTAGTTCAACTTTGCTTCAGGTATGGATGTGGTTTCACGCATAGCTTCGTTTCCAACATATAAACCAGGTGAAAGGGTTCGACAATACAACGACCTTGCAGAGTTTTTTGGAGATGAAAGAGCTAAAACTGCTCGAGCGGTCTGGGACAAGCCCCAAGAGACTCTATACATAAGCAACTGTGGGGAGCTTAAAGTCACAAAGCCTACTCTTTCTCCTAGCTTGCCCTGATAAACAATTACTCGTGTTGTTCGTCTGTATATCCAACACTAATGTGGTATTTGTACGAGATTTTTTTTTTTTTTTTTTGCTATAAGCTAAACCACGGAATTAAAGTGTCACATAAATCATTGTTTGTACATCAAGAGCAATTGAATATCTCGGACTTGTGTTATATGCCAGACTAGATTCGAATTTTATCGAGAGGTTTGGAATGAGAAGGCAATTCTTGTAAGATTAAAAAAGAGGGAGAAGTAAAGAAAATAAAAATATACTCAATGTAGCTGGTAAATTTGCGAAAAATAATAATAAACATGCAAACAGAGAAGTTTAAAAATGAGGGTGGAAAAGATGAAGTATCTGCAAATAAAAGTGGGAATATTGTTACAGTTGTCAGAAGTAAATGATCTTAAAACATGAATAATAGTACAGTACTATGTAAAATTTTGCTGTATAGTCTAGTTCAAAGTATCCATTATCAGAAGTCAGAACTGATCACAGCAATCACTTTCATTGTCAACTAGTCAAACCATGTAATCTTGACCATGACATGGGAAGTATCATCACCAAAAATACAAACTCTTCAAAGAAATGGTCAAATGGTAATTCTGAAAGAAAAAAAATGGCATGAGCCATGAAATTTCCAACCTGATTACGATATACTGGCATTTTTCAATGTTTTTGACATCACTGCACCAGCAGATGTCGCATGAGATGCCCGTCCAATGAAGCAACACCAGAAGCATCAGTCGAGAGATGAGGCTGAACCTGTTCCCATATCTTCTTTTTCTGAACCTGATTCGGTGTAGCAGCATCAGGTAAGCTCTCTTTCTCTTCTTCAGACCCAAACCACACTCTATCACCCGGGACAGAGCCCTCAGGAGGCTCTAAAAGCTCAACATTCTCATGTGATGCATCAGAAGCAGCCATAAGCATGCCAAATGACTTGACACCCCGCATATTCCGTGCCTTCAGATTAGCAAGAACGACCACATTCTTGTCTTGAAGATTTTCAATAGGTACATATTTAACAAGACCACTACAAATGGTTCTTGCCTCGGGCTCACCAATATCCACCTCTTCAACGTATAGAGAATCAGCCTCTTCGTGCCTCCAGGCTTTAATAATTTGCCCAACCCTTATGTCTAAAGTGTTGGCTGCTTCCTTTATTGCATTTTTCTCATCAACTTTACCTTCTTGTCCGTCTTTCTCATTTTCATTTGATGAAGTATCTGGAGAGGCTGTAGGAAGGGCAGAAGAGTCCGTCACATTCGAGGTAGTGCAAAATACTCTTGCTGCTGATTTTACGCTCATCCCATTCCCATCAAGGGAAGAAAGACTATTAGAGAGTGAAAGAGTCCCAATCTTCAACACTCCTGCATAGTTCCGATTTCCTTTTGGCAATTCTTGACCTTTTTGTGTGTAGTAGTAACATAAGGTAGAACGGAATCTAGGAAACAGTGAATGACGGGCAAGGCTACCATCAAGATTTCGACTGCAGCAAGAAAGCAACTGGAATCCACCACCTCTATAAAGGTTAACAGGAACCATTTCACCTTTTGTAGTTGCCCCTTCTGTTGCAACCAAAACATTATTCAAACTTTTATAGCAGTAGGGGAGTTGCGACCTTGAAATGTGTACAGCAAGGGGCAGCTCAAAGTTTGCAACAACGAGTTCAACAACGCTAGGGGAGATTTGGGGTTGCGAAGGTAGCAGCTGGTTGGAAAACAACAAATCTATCATAGAGATGGCTAGTCCAGCTATGTTGATGTCTGCCTAAAAAGTTCTTAGGCAAAGGATAAGTTTTATGTGTCTTTTCATATCATAAAAGAATCAAATGGAGATACAGATTATCAATCTCACCAACTGAATAGTTGGACCGGGATAATAATATGTAGCCATGAGTGATCAACGATTACAAATAATACATGAGGAGGATTCATGGGGATAACCCAGGCGTTCTAGTCAATGCAATATGTGTTTGCTATTGTCCAAGTTGTATCTTTTACGCCGTGTAACATTTGCAACCCCAAACAACACATAATCTCAAAGTGTAATGCATAAATAACAAAAGATATACTCCCTCCGTCCCACCCGAATTAGGATTTTTGGGTTGGGCACGGGGATTAAGGAAAAAGTGTTAGTAGAGTAGGTGTTGTGAGTATGAAAAGTAAAGTAGGAGAGAGAAAGTGAGGTAGAGAATAATAAGTGAAAAGTTGTTGTGAGTGTGAATGTGGGTCCCATTAAATAAAACACGTCCATTTTTGGGTTGTCTTAAGTCGAAACACTTCCATTTTTGGGTTGTCTTAAGTCGAATGGGACACCCAAAATGGAAATTTGTCCTAATTCGATTGGGAAGGAGGGAGTAGATTTTAATTGACCCCTGGGAATGCTAATTCATGAAAAGAACCTGGTGGGGAGAGCTTTCCCACCCTTGTGACCATATGCCTGAACCGAATCTGGGTTAGCCGGCATCCAGTAAGGTGAGCGGAACTGGAGGTTAAGAAAATAAAAGAAAATGGTGGAGGGAGTTTTACCAATCTTGTACTCCTACTCCACCTAGCTCAAATCAAGGTATGTCGGCACCTAATATGGTGACCGGATACAAAAATGTTTAGACCACAACAAAAGAAAATGCAAAAGTTAAAATGGCAAAAACGGTGGGGTTCCATCTTAAACCAACCGGCAATAAGAGAAATAACCCAAGATCTTTAAGAACTTAAGGAAGGCTAAGTTAGATAGTCTTCGATGTGGGTTTAATGTATCAACACGCCCCGTCGCATGTAGCCAGACTTGAGGCTTACAACGTGGACTCTTTGGCTCGCACTTGTGGGGAGCCTACTCTCTTAAGTTACCAAAGTATTTAGCACAGCTAGTAACACTCTTAATGAAACGTAACGACTATGAAGTTGAAATCACCATTATCAAGAACAATTGCATCTAACTTTTAAGATCTACAAAGCATACAAGGCAGCAAAATAAAACCTAAGACCAAAATGCAGTCTTAGCCTGATATATTTTCCAATGGATGAAAAAATAAATTGGAGTATCTCGTTAATTGAGCTCTCTACCAAATAATTATGTGAAGAAATGTTGACGGCCTCAAACCCCCTTCTTCCCCACCCCCACCCCCCCCCCCCCTACCCCCCGCCACACACACACACACACAATGTTTTGAGCCGCTGTAGTCAGAGTTAGAATCTTAACTTAACTACTCAGCTGTGCACATATTGTTTTTACGCATTTCGCTATTCAATTCAGCAAATTATGGCCTCAAGTCTTACAGCCAATTCAGTTCAGGTCAATGCAATTAGTATATCATCAAACAACCAACAATCAGCTCGCAATCTAACAAGCTTTCCGTGGAACAAACACATCAAAGTTGATCAAAGGCACAGTCCTTTTGAGACATTCAATCAAACAAAACATGTGCACAAAAATACTGGGCCATATAAAACGATGCAATCACGGGGATAATCAATTAGCAGCGCCGCCCATAAATTGGAAACGATAATAGTGATTGGGGAAAACGAAGAAAAAGTTGATTGCGGATTGATTACCTGGGAGAGTGAAAGCGTAATGCAAATGGATTGTAAGAGATGACCGGAGAAATTCCGGAACTTGCAATTTTCCGGCCGGAAATAATTGGATTTCGTACGAGTTATGGATTTATGTTTAGCTGCACTCAATTTTATTTATTTATTTATTTTTTATTTTATTTTATTTTTTGAACTTGGGGAGGGGCCAAAAATGCAGCCCATATAACTCAGCCCGATTGGGAGCCCATGATTCAATGATCAAAGCCTTCAAGAAACTGGCCCATCCTACTACTCACAAGTCCAATAAACTGTAAATTAATTCTTCCTTACATTTTCTTTTTCTGATAAACAAAAAAAAAAAAAAAACTTTGAAAACCCCTTTTATTTTAAGAGGTGGTCTCCCATGAGAACAAGGGGATCCGTCTCATGCATGAGACGGGTCGCCCCATGACCCATGAGTCGAACCCGCCACGTGGCAACCTCCCAGAGCTCCAAATTTTTTTTATTTATTTTTTTGAGTTTTTATATTATTTTTTCGGCTTTTTCGTCGTTGACCAAAAGTAATAGTTACCATAACTTAATGTAATGACTGAATACATATAAAGTAATATTGTTCATAAGTAAACGTAACACATGTTTTACAAAAACAAAAGCTCGTTTTACCCATTTTTTCAAATGTAATACTAACTATAATTACATGTAACCCAATCAATATCTAAATGTAATTATCATTTATACTAAAATGTAATAATGCTTTTGCAAAAATGTAAAATATTGTGTATTTTGATTTAATTTTTTGAAAAGTAACAACTCATATATATGAATGTAATTGTTTGTACAAGTAAATGTAACACTTTAGTAAAAGAAATTATAACATATTTCTATATATAATGTAATACTTTTACATATAACACTAATCAAATGTTTTTAGCTCTAAAAATGTAAATGGTTGAATTATTACTTTTTCTATGCATATGTGTTACAATTATGTATAAACATTATTACATATAAGTAACACGTTCGTTACATTTTAGTTGTAATAAGTATTACTTTTGGCAAACGAAGAATAACATAAAAAAAACACTGTTAGTTTTCTATATATATGTATTACTTTTATGTATACAAACTGTTACTTTATATGTATACAGTCATTACATTGTGTTATAGTAACTATTACTTTTGACAAACCGAAAAAAAAAAACAAAAAAAAAAATATAAAAATTAAAAAGGGTCATGGAGCCAATTCAATGGCCGGGTCATGGGTTGGGTTTTGGGTCGAAATGACCAGTCTCATGGATGAGACGGGTATGTGTGTTCTCACTTGAGTTTTTGTCTTATTTTAATACATTTTATATTCCTTTAATAAAGACTTAGATTGGATCTTTAACTGAAAAACTTACTCTCAGTTATCATTTACCAAACTCCCCATTAACACTAATCTTGGATTACCTTTTCGTTACTCTCAGATTAGTGGCTCGCGTAGCTATTCTTTCTTTCTTTTTAAAAAAAAATAATAATTGAACAATCGATAATGCCTCACGGGCTGTCATGTCATGGAGGATTTTTGTTGCGAACATCAGGAACACGCGTGCCTGGATACAATTTTCTAACTTCTCCTCTTTTTTTTTTTGGTTACATCTTCTCCTCTTTTACCGTTACTAGAAGAACAGATAATTCTCTAATCATCGACAATCAATTTACAGTTTATTACGTTCCCAAAAAAAAAAAAAAAAACTTTTTTATAATACCTAAAATATTTGGCATCCAACAATAACCAACCTCATGTCACCTATAAACTTTTGAATTTATTGCACCAATTCAATTATTCTTCCCCAAAACAATGTCAAGTAGTAGAATTTTTTTTTTTTTTTTTTTTTTTTGACAAGATAGTTACATTTCATTCATTCAAGGCAATTGTTATGGGGAAAATTGACAAAGGTTCTCCACTTTGCTTCCAGAGAGGGAGTCGAACCTGCGACCTCCACTTACCCACACACCCGGATACTATTGGGCCAGGAGGCCCTTGGTAGTAGTGGAATATTTGAATGATACATATTCTCCTCCTTTAAGCTGATTTTAGCTTAAACAAGTGTAAGATATGAATGTTTTGAAAGCAAGAAACATTTAACATAAATAAATAAAACAATACTAGTAATAAATTGGGGGGTGTGACATGACATTACGTGTTACTATAAAAATGCAAACCATATTATTGTACTTTGGACCTTTGCCTTATTTCTCATATGTCATGTCCATCACTATTGGTTTGGTACTATTTTTTTAACTGTCTAGTCCAGCTTTTCCTCATAATTAAATTCAAGGTACTTGCTTGCAATTGCATAATTAATTTGGTACAACCAAATTTCATATCTTCTTTATTCCTTTCATAAAAATTACTTAAGTATTTGATAGTTAGAATAATAAGTGTCATCTTTATAAATAATGTAAAGTATTTGGTTAAATAAACTAGTAAAGCACATTTTAAAACAATTTCAAAAATCAATTTCTCGGGGTTGTGAATGAGGAGTGCCAAGAAATGATAGTTCACCTCATTTGATAGTTGCGAAGGAATAAGGGGTTGATAGTTGTGAAGGAATAAGGGGTTGAGAATTTAGTGGTACCCCGTTGCAATTTAGATTGAGAACACAACACCCATAAATATAAATATGAGAGACTCACACACAAAGAACACAAGAATTGTTTGTTCAGTTCGTTCAACACATGAACTACGTCCGGGGGCAATCGCCAAGCCAATATTTTATTAAATATTTTTTAATATGGTGTTACAATGTGTTCAAACTCGGAACTATGCTTATATATGTTTACAAGAAAATCCTAAACCAAAACTATGAAGAATTCTCGTCAAAATAGGAAACAAGAACAAACTTGGACAGAAAGACACTAGGTCCGGCCGGGTCACCACTAGGGTCCGACCGGACCATGCTCCAAATCCGGTCGGGTGCCAATAGTGGTCCGACCGTACCCCCTTCTCCTGCAGCCTTCTTTCGTTTTCCTCTTCTGTTTCAACTTCTCCTTGATCCTTCCAACTCCCATTTGATCTTGGACTCCTTTTCCATTTGTCTCTTTATTATTTTAGGACTCTAATCCTAACATAAGGGACTATGGGTTGTTGCAGCGACATAGTTGTTGCTCCGCTGCACCATATAAATATAATTTCAAAATATTTTTTGTCGAATAAACATTAAGTATTTATTACCCCCCCCCCCCCTCCTTTAATCCATGTAATTTTTGTCAAAATGATTTTTTCCCTTTTATGAAATTCATGGTTCTGACCACTAAATTAATTCAAATGTTGATCTAGCAATAAAAAATGTGAAAAAATATGGAGTATATCTTATGCATTCAGATAGAGAAAAGGGGTTTTCCTCGCTTGCTCCAATGCTTGACTTGGTGAAGCTCCAGCTATTGGTGGTCTTAGCTGCCCAGCTTGCTCTTTTTTTAGTGGGGAGGAATAGCACGGGAAGGGAGCAAGACCAAGCCGAGCCACTGCCTACCCGAATGAAAAAAGCTCAGCGCGGAAGCTGTAGGAAATCATGGATGAGATCAACGATATCTCGTAGGAAAATTCCTACGAGATATCGTTGATCTCATCCATGATTTCCTACAGAAGCAGCCTCTCTCTCATTCTCATTGGTGAGATCCTTGTGGAACATCCTATCGTTTGTTTCTGTAGCAATTCCAAGTCCATAAATAAATAAGATATTGGTCCACTGACCTAAACACAGTTTGCTACATTGTGATGATAATAAAAGGGATAAGTTCCATTTATACAGAAAAAAGAAGAAAATTGGGAAACTAAATGGCAAAAACCTCAGCTTTAATCCTTTTTAAAATATTCTCATTGAATTATTATTTTTTTATATTGTCGCTGAAGATTCACAGTTTCCAAAATATGCTCACTTCGTTAATAAATTCGCTAAAAACTTAATGAAATTTAGTCATGTGACTAATGTTTGTTAAGTTTTCAACGGATATGTTAACGTTGTTGACATGTAAGCTGAAGACTACAAATTAGTTAATCTAAAATGTCATTAGCTCATAGTTTATAGAAGATATTACAAATCAATTAGTTCAAGAAACACATTAACCCTAGATCGTATTTAACGAAATTAGTCATGTAAGGTAATGTGGCTAAATTTCGTTAGATTTTAGCAAATTATTTGACGGAGTGAGCATATTTTGAAAAAGAAATGTGCACGTTCATGAGTACATTTTGAAAAGAAAATAGTTCAGTGAAAATAAATCAAAAAAATGGCTAAAGTTTAGTAACAAAAAAATACTCCCTCCGTCCCACCCGAATTAAGATTTTTGGGTTGGACACGGGGATTAAGGAAAAAGTGTTAGTGGAGTAAGTGTTGTGAGTATGAAAAGTAAAGTAGGAAAGAGAAAGTGGGTTAGAAAATAATGAGTGGAAAGTTGTTGTAAGTGTGAATATGGGACCCATTAAATAAAATATTTCCATTTTTGTCAAACTAAATCTAGTAGTTAGGGGACCACTGACACACTTGCCAAACAAGTCCTTATATAGGGCTCAATTAAAAAGGCGAGGCGGCCTTGGTTAAACAGGACCACAATGAAAGAATAGTAGTACTCTTTAACTATAAATGCATGCCTTATTCTGATGAAAAAGAAAAGAATCACAAGTCACCACAGCCCTTCATCAGAACAAGAAAAAAAAAAAACAACTTATCCTCTTCATTAAACAGAGGGACCACTATAATGTTTTGCCAAACACGTCCTTGTGAAAATGGGATATAAAAAGTGAAGTTTATAACAATGTGGGAAAGGAGAAAGTGGGAAATCAGAAAGGAAAAAAAAATCAAAATATGGGGTTAGGTTATGGGAAAGGAGAATGAATAGGATCTTGAGAAGTTAAACAGGAAAAGGGGAAGAAAAAAAAAAATGGGAGAGGGACCACAGACAAGTGACAATTGTGCCAAACAGGACCTTGTTGTGAAGACTGTGAAATGGGGAAGATTTTGTCACAAAATTATCATGTCAATGTTCAAGTCACCATGTAGTAGGATGAAAACTGCATCGCTCCACCCAAATTAGCTTCACTCATTTATTTTATAGATTCTATTCATTTATGTAAGTGAGCTCATTATTTGTTTGACTGAAATCACTTTAAAATTTTGTGGGTCCCACTGAGCTCCAACACATCTCATCCGTCGAACACAAAAAAAAGGAGGTGGCGAGATCGGAGCCATTGGGTGGATAGGGGTGGACTAACTCCTCGTTGGAGCGGTTCGAAATCCGATGCAAACAATGTAAAACATTATTAGCAACTAGTCATGGCAATTAGTAGTGACTCTGTTTTCGTTTAAAGCTGTCATGAACAAAAAAAAATGTTCATATAAATGGACAAGGGGGGTCATAGGTCAAGCTGGGACAAATGGCAAATTAGAGGGTCACTTTGGGACAAAATTGGGTTTGGGTAGTAAAGTGGGAATGGGTGGATACTTTGGGGGGCTAAACATATTTTGGCTTTTTATGAATGAAAATTGATTTGAAATTTATATGTTTTTTATAATTTTGCTATACTCAAAATTATATTATTTGGATGAAAATAATAAAAATCTTTATAATTTATTTTCTCTACAAACAGCCTACCATTGTATATATTTGCTATAATTTGAATATATTAATAATAAATATGATTCTATTATTTTATTAGTGCATATAATTGAAATAATTTTAATATTTATTTATTTATATTTTCCTATCAAAAATGTAGATAATCTTTCAAAATTGTGCAATTAAATAAAACAATATAATAAATAATTAATTGTTTTTTTATTTTAGTGACATTAATAAAAAATTATAATTTAATATTTAAAATTATTTATTTTATAGCATTGAATTACTATTTAGAAAATATATTGGTGAACCAAAATTTGATCACCACTACATAATGTAAGTTGGTGTGAATGAAATTTCATTCACATGCTAGTTTTGTTCACAATTTCAAATGTTTCGTTCACCATTGTGTATTCACTAAAGATCAAATTTTGATTTAATATTTATGCAGTTGGCATTATTGTTGGAGTTGCCCTAATTGAAAATTACTTCTAACATTGTCAAATTACAATTACGTCATCTTGACAAGGTAATATTCCATGACTAAGTTTTATGAAAAACTTATTTTCATAATATTATGGAAAATTTGAATTTATAGCATTCAATCGCTAAGTAATCTATGTTGGAACAATTTTAATCCCTGAATGCCACACTCACTTTAGAATATGATTGAGGAAGAGATGAAGCGGAAGCGATAAAATATATAACTGTTGAATCCATGGATGATGTAGGGAGAAATAAGATGAAGAAGAAGAAGTAGGGAATGAAGATCTTCTAAGTAATAGTGACTTCTTAATCTCTCAGGTACTTCAATAATGTGAAGAGAATTAAGGAGAGATAACAAGAATGAATAGTTGTTTCTAGGCTTGATGGAAGGGCCTTTAAATAGGAAACATTGTGTCACATCACCTAGGGACTACACCCTTTCAAGAAGCTTAGTGATATTATATTACCCTTTTGCCCATCACAATTAGGTAATTATATATCCAGGAATTCTACACATTTTATTATCAACTATACTTTATAAATTAACATTATAATCATAATTTTATAAATGGAAGTCTAAATGACTTGTGTTGCAAGCCATATCCTTACAATCTCCCATTTGGGTTGCAAAACAAAGTTCTTCCTTTAAATCATGAATATAACACAAATGACAACCCTAATGTGCGCACTTTATTGTCATTTATAACAATCTCGTCCATTAGCCATACAAGTATAGGACTAAAGGGGCAGTCGTTGTAATTGATTCGCAACTAAACCCACAATAATCACGTATACAAATCTAACTAAATGACATAGATCAAAAGTATAGATGTGTAGCATGGAATCATAATGAATATATACATATTCTTCCAACTAGTTCAACTTAACCAAATGAGATCAAAACTTTAAATAATAGAACAATTAATTAAAGAACAACACAAACTCCCACTATACTAAATGTTATCAAAAGTTGTTACACCCATATGAGCAACATGCTCGTGAAACACTGAAGATGATAACTCTTTCATAAATTGATCCTCTAAATAGAATTTGTTTCTATAAGTTGTATCCCTTTCGTTCATGTTGTACTCTTTTCTTTATAACAAGATAATTAATGTCTAAATCCATAAACTCTTGTTAGAGTACAGAACTGCTACCTGATAGTCATTTCTTAATTGGTCTTTCGACACTTGTTTTGACAAATTACAGTCCATTAAAACATATGCAGCCATATATTTAACTAATGTCGGAATACCTAATGATCTCAAGATGATCCGACTTCAAAACATAGGCATGTAGTTCTTTAGTGTTTTGTAAATACTTCTATCATTCTTTTGGCTGCTACTTAATGTTCTTTCCGGATTGCTTTGGTATTGACCAAGCATCCCAACATTAAATGTAAGATACACATATACATTAAGCTTCCTACTGCTGATGTAAAGAGGGAATTTTCTATATACTTGGATTCAAAATTTACTTTTAGGACATTGTTTGAGACTAAGAATGTCTCCTTTAAAATTAGGGGTGTCATGTGGTTTACATTTTTGCATGCTAAACCTTTTGTAATACCTTTCCATATGGCCTTTTGTGATAATCCTAAAATATCTCGTGAGTGATCACGGTGAATTTGGATTCTTAATACAAAGATGCCTTACCAAGATCTTTCATTTTAAATAAGAAATTTCTTAGTTTCCTTAATAAGGTTCATATCATTACTAGCAAGCAAAATCATCATCCATATATAAGACCAAAATTATAAATTTACTCCCACTGAACTTATGGTATACACAATCTTAATCAAGATTCTTTTCAAAACCAAATAAAAATAACTTGATTAAGTACCATTGATGAGAAACTTGCTTGAGTCCACAAATGGATTTCTTTAAATTCACAAACTAATTGCTTAGTTTACCATATATTCCTCAATGTCTCCATTAAGGAAAGTTGTCTTTATATCCATTTGATAAACTTCAAGATCATAATATGCTATATGTGCCATAATGATCTAAAAGTGTTTTTAGAAGATACCGGAAAAAGTGTTTTTTTTATAATTAATGTCTTCCTTTTGAGTCAAATCTTTAACAATTAGATGGGCTTTATATCTTTCCATATTACCTTGTGAATCCTTTTGGTCATAAAGATTAATTTAATCCCAATAGGTTTCACATCTTTAGGTAATGGGACAAGATCCCAAACGTTGTTATCCTTATAGATTTTAACCCTTCATTTATGACATTAATTTCCTTTATGAGAATTAGAACTATTAATGGTTTCATGGAAAATGAGAGACTCATCTCCCACTAAACCTAAGTGTCCTTTATTCTCGGCAATATACACTTCATAATTATCCGGATTTGCACTTTCTTCTTACTCTATTGGATCTTCCAAAGGGCACCGGTTCTATCTTATTTTGAGGTTGTTGAATTTCCTTCTTATGATCAACATTTCCATGTTGTTCAATATTTATAGGGAAATCATATTTATTTTGAATTGTATGTTCTTCTTGAATGTCAAGTTCAAAACTTGATATCCAATTGGAACTATGGGAACTGGTATATAAATGGATTCCATACAAATGAATTCCTCTTCCTTTTCAAAATCAAAATATTACTCTAAATTCTCCCACTAAATTCAATATCCTTAAAAGAACCTAGCATTTCTCGTTTTTCAAAACGTTCTAACTTTCGGGTTGTAAAATTTATATATCCCCTAGTTCTCTCGGCTTACCCCATGAATAACTACTAATAATCTTACGTCTAACTTGCCCTTAGTAGACTTATAAAGTCTATCCTTATGCTAGACAACCCCATAAATGAATATAATTTAAGGACGAATAAGGAACGCGTCTTTAAATCATTAAGGGTTTATATTAATAGCCTTAGAGGGAGCTTTAATGAGAATAAAGGTTGCGGCTTTAACGTATCACCCATAATGAGTGAGGTAAGAGAAGTATAAAACATACTTATTACTATATCCTTAAGGATTTCAATATGTCTCTATTACAATATTCATGCTAGGCGTACCCGGCTCAATGTAGAGAGAGATAATCCCACACTCTTTCAAAATAGCGAGTAAAAAGGACCTAGACGTTGTTCCTTTTAACAATCATTCCAAAGATGTATACACCATCATGAATGACCCTAATGTTCTTAATAGTCTTCAAAGTTGATTTCCAACTTTGTCTTTATAAGGCTTTTACAACGTCCAAACTCAATATTTTATGAAGCAAATAAATGTATTCAAACTAAGAGTTAGTCATTTTGAACATAATAACTATTGTTGACCTTTTCCATGAAGGAATAATTAATGGCCTACAAATATCCGAATGCATTAGTTCATTGAGACACTTGATGCTCTCGAGAATACTATAATGTTTGTAAATTTACTTTAAGGCATTTAATGCAAAAGTATTTTCCAAATTATCAAGTTTGTTTAAGATTTTCCTTTAACATAAGCTTATCAATTTTCCTCTTGGAAATATGACCCAAATGCCTATGCTTTAATAAAATATAAACTTTACTTGATAACTTTTGCTTTCTAGTTTTGGTTTAATTATTTAAGGGATACATTTATTGTTTGAATAATGTCAAGTAAATAAAGAACACTTGACAAAGTACTAGTACCAACAACCTTGGAATTTAAAATAAAAATCACATTTATAAAAGATGAACAAAATAACCTTTTTTTTTTTTTTGTTCAATAGTGTGATAAATATCAAATTCCGTCTAAATGACGGTACAACAAATGTATTATTTATATAAATAACACTAAGCACTTTAACAATAACCAAAATTCCCGATGCCTTTCGCTTCAACCGGATCCCGGCTTCCATATAGATGAATCCTTCATCTTCTCCAGGAGTTCGGTATTTCAGGCAATCCTACATAGACATTCATTATGTGTGTTGTTGTAACATAATTCAACCACTATGTATATGTAGGAAATGAAACCAAATTAGCCTTTATCACAAATAATTCCAAATGACATACATTTCTTAGCACGCCAAGCGTGATACTTAGGGCAGTCGTACTTCATGTGAGTGAGGTCCTTGCAAAAGAAGCATTCCTCTTTATGATCATGAGATGATCCCTTAAGCTTCTTTTTACTTGCAACCGCAATATCCTTCCCTTTTCTCTTTGTCCCATGAGAAGAGGTAGATGCCAAACATCCCTCAATCATATCAAGGATTGTTTTAGCATCAACGTCCTTGGAGACACCGTCCAAAATGGTCTCCGGGACAACTATATTCATGATCATTAGGCTCACGCGGTTGGAGCGTTCCTACTTCTCATTATTTAAGCAATCTTCTTGAGTGCTTATATCAGAAAGAGGAAGAGGAAACGGTTCCCTTAATGCGTAATCTATGTCCATATAGCCTAAGATCATCATCAATTTATTTTTCTAAGTTTTAAAATTAGTCCCGTTAAGCATCGGTAAAGTACTCATAGCAGTAGTCACGGATGAAGCAATAAGTAAATCTGTTGGGTTTTGAGAACAAAAAAGAATGAAAACAAAAACATGAATAAGAAACTACAAAATGAAAAATGATTAATTATATCAACGAAATCCATCAATAAGACAATCAACATGACATCAAAACTAATATTTGGATTGCGAGTTGACTCATAAATGATTGCCTTAGGTAACAAGTAATTTGAACTTATATTTTAATAAATACTTAATCTTCCTTTGGGCCGACATAAGTACCTAAAAAAATATCCTAATGTTCATTTTATTTGTTACCACATGAATGCCTAAGTTTAGTCAAATGTCAAGATCTTCTTTGGAAAATTCAAGTCATTCACATATTAACTTAAACATCCAACACTTTACAATTTAAGGGTTTAAATAACGTAAATCACTTAGGCGACAATATTATTTAAACAATGAATAAAATTGTCAAAGCATATAATTAATCATAACTTTTTAGGTTTGAAATAATGTAGGTTTTGTTCCAAGGGAAAAACAAAAATAGTGCAAAACTTAGAAAAGTCCAAAACCTGTGAACAGTAAATGCTCGGACGAGCTGCTCGGCCGAGTCTTATGATGTGCTCGGCCGAGCACCTTAATCAGAAGGTTTTGGTCAATTTGACATGATATGCACGGCCGCTCTAAACAAAATGCTCGGCAGAGTCTTATGATGTGCTCGGCCGAGCACCTTAATCAGAAACAATTGCCTTATGCCATTTTGGCGCCTGTTCATGTGCTCGGCCGAGCAGATCCCAAGACTCGGCCGAGCAGTTCGCGCCTTTTCATACGCTCGGCCGCTTTAAACAAAGGACTCGGCCGAGCAAGACGATTTCTGCACTTCTGAATTTTGTTCAAACTTTCCCAAAATCAATGAATTGCAAGTAGACCCACATGGTATGTCCTTAAAACATAAAACCACGTTATATAGGGATAATCTTGCTTTAAAATTTAGTGGAATCAAGTGAGTAGATCCACATGGTATGCATTTAGACATAAAACCATGTTATGAAGGGATAGTCTCACAAGAACCATTTTTAAATAACAAAGCTTTTCCAAACCATTTACTTAATTTAGATGAAGATCATCAGTACTCTATGAATGAATTATAGTCCTTAATCAATAATCAAAACTTAATGATTCAACAGGGAAAATGAATCGAAATTGAAAGTATACACTTTCCAAAAAAAGAACTCAAACTTAAACTAAAGATGAGCGGGACTCTGATACCAATTGTTGGAACAATTTTAATCTCTGAATGCCACACTCACTTTAGAATAGGATTGAGGAAGAGATGAAGCGGAAGCGATAAAATATATACCTGTTGAATCCATGGATAATGTAGGGAGAAATAAGATGAAGAAGAAGAAGTAGGGAATGAAGATCTTCTAAGTAATAGTGACTTCTTAATCTCTCAAGTACTTCAATAATGTGAAGAGAATTTAGGAGAGATAACAAGAATGAATAGTTGTTTCTAGGCTTGATGGAAGGGTCTTTAAATAGGAAACATTGTGTCACTTCACCTAGGGACTACACCCTTTCAAGAAGCTTAGTGATATTATATTACCCTTTTGCCCATCACAATTAGGTAATTATATATCCAGGAATTCTACACATTTTATTATCAATTATACTTTATAAATTAACATTATAATCATAATTTTATAAATGGAAGTCTAAATAACTTGTGTTGCAAGCCATGTCCTTACAATCTACGCTTCTCTTTCTTTGCCCTCCGTCTCAGTTTAAAGTTCTTACTTTCCTTTTTAGTATGTCCCAGATTAAGGTTTTTAGTTGCTTTATTCCTTAAATGGCAAATGATGAATAGTGTTTTGGACATTTTTGTCCTCATAAAGTTCATATATTACAAAAAACCCATTACTTACATATCTACTTTTCACCCACTTGCTTTATGAATGGAAAATCATATCCTTCACCCACTACTATCCTTGACTCAATTTTGATTTCATTACTTAATAAGCGTGTAAAGTCAAACTAAGAACCTTAAACCGGGACGGAGG
Organism: Campanula takesimana; assembly: GCA_026119855.1. Classification (NCBI taxonomy): domain Eukaryota; kingdom Viridiplantae; phylum Streptophyta; class Magnoliopsida; order Asterales; family Campanulaceae; genus Campanula; species Campanula takesimana. Next base: position 1,120,977 of record JAOWBW010000016.1, read on the forward strand.
GAGTATTATATAAGCAGCCTACCGTCTTAGGTAGAGCCGTCAACTTGGGATCGTCCCGTCGGGACGTCCCGTCCCGCCATATAAATGGGACGGGATGGGATAGTATATTCTAATCCCGTATAAAAGCGGGACTATTTGGGACATCCCGTTTGGGACGCGGGACAAAGCGGGACGGGATAGGATGGGACGGGACGTCCCGCATTTTTTTAATTTTAATTTTAATGTTAATTTTTTTAACCTTAAAGATATTTTAGCACTTAATTTTTAGTTTTTTCTTTCAACTATCCATTGTCTTTTTGTGTTGATTAAGCTATTTTATGAAAATAAGAAGTTTTTTATCTTGTTGCAATGTAAAAGATTAATCTTATGTTTTTTATTTAACGTTTTGCCATCACCTTAGTAAGATTTTAGTTTTATAATATTAGCGTCTCTTGTCCCGCATTTGTCCCGAATTGTCCCGCGTCCCGGGGTAGGATGGGACGGGACGAGGATTTTCCGTCCCGCGAAGAATTTGGGACGTCCCGTCCCGTATTATTGCGGGATTTCATAGTTTCGTCCCGTCCTATTTCCCGAATTAACAGCTCTAGTCTTAGGCTTAGGCTTAGAAGGCTGAAGGGCTTAGAGCCGCATGTGATAGTGATAAATCTTAACTTATAGGTTTGAACTAGTCAATTAGGATTTTAACTTGTAAATAGAGGCATTGAAACTCTTTGTTTATTTCTTACATTTTTTTACCAATTTTTTCCTTTAGTCTCTTTATGCATGTAAAACAAAATGTTTGGAAAGAAGATTACATAATGATATATAAATCCTTGCCATTAAATTATATAAAGCATTTTCAAAAAATCTTAAAATAAAATTTAAACATTCATTATTCATTTAGAGAAAGAAAAAGTAATACAGTAATAATTAATACTCCCTCCGTCCACCACAAGTGAGACCAATTTGTGGGGCACAATAATTAAGAAAAAAGTAGTATATGTGTGGTAGAAAATGAAGAGAAAGAATGAGTGGGGTAAATAGTAGTGTTTGTTGAATAAAATGAGTGGTGGAAAATGAAGAGAGATAATGAGTGTGGTTAAATAGTGAGTTGGTTGAATATAAATATATTAAAACATTTTCATTTTGGGCAGTCTCACTTATGATGAGACGGACCGAAAAGAAAATTAGTCTCACTTGTACTGGGACCGAGGGAGTATTATTTATTAATAATTAAGAGTAAGACAAACAATTAAAGTTGTCTTCAATAATCTCTTTATGAATTTGTCCTCTTTTGAATTCCATTAAAAAAAAAAAAGAAAAGAAAAGAAAAGGTAGATATCATTGACTTCCTTTGAGTTTCAGTCCACTGCCCAAGAGCCCCTTCTTGTTTGCTTAACCTCACTTTACATCCCTCTTTTCTTCTTATGTCCTCTCCATCTTGAAATAGATAAATGACTAGTATTTTGTTTTTATCTCCTTAAAGTTTAAATACTCCATTTCTCTTATAAATGTTCAATTTAAAGTTTGATGAGACTTTAACAAAAAGTTAAAGATTTAAGTAATTTTAGAACAATAAGTACATAAATACTCTTAATAATATCAACATATTTTTATTGATGATAGTGTGAATTAGAACATGTTATTTGATGATTTATGATTTAATAACCTTTTCAAAATTTGAATATTCATTTTAAGATTTTTTTTATTTTATTTTTTGGGGGAAAATGCATATTGCTTTTCACTTTTGGAACCAAGGGATTACCAAATTAGTCAATTTAGAGATGTAGGGATAGATTAGGTTTGGGGTTTAAGGGTTAAAGACATGACTTTTTATAACTTATGGAAGAACTAGTTTCCTCCAAAACACAATATAGTTATTAAGATTACATATGATGTTGGTAATAGTTATACTAAAACAAAGCAAAATTGGGAAGAGTGAAGATTTTCCAAATATTAGGGATAGGTAGTACTCCCTCCGTTCCAGAGTATACGTCTAACCTCTTATTTGTACGGAGATTAAGAAATAGTGAAAGTGATGTAAGCGTTGAGAGTAAGTTGTTTGATGTTGTGAGTATAAAAGTAAGTAGGAGAGAGAATGAGTGAGAGGAATAGTAAAGATTTTTTGCCATTTAAGAAAATTAACATATACTCTGGGACAGACTAAAAAGGAAAGTGGACAAATACGTACTCTGACACGGAGAGAGTAGAATTAAGTAACTAGTGAAGGGATATTAAGAAACAAGACACCCCCCCCCCCCTTTTTATACTCCCTCCGTCCCACCTCACTTAAGACTTATTTTCATTTTGGATCGTCCCACTTCACTTGAAAACTCCCCAAAATGGTAATCCTTTTATAATTTTATATTTAATCTACCACACCCACTCATTCTCTCTCCTCATTTTCCTCCACACAATTTATTCAACAAGCCTACTTTTAACCTGTTTGCGCGCGGTTTTTTTTTTGTTGTTCTCGAGGCGGTTTTCGTCCTTCGATTTACCTTTTTAATTGAGAGTCGCCACCATGTTGTTGTCGGAACACGGATCGAGATATCTGAATTCGGGGGTTAAGTTATGAATTGGGAAGGTCAAGGAGCACCCAATTCACCCAATCTAGGATCGGTCTTACTATGAAATCATCATCATCGTTTCAAAATTATGCAAAATGTACGCAAAAGGAAAACAAACAAATAAATAACTGCTTATTTATTTGGGATGTCGGATCATGTGCTTCGAGACCATCTCCATGAATTGGAGAGGCTCTAGTCTGATCCTTTTTATGGGTCACATTACTTTAAAGACAAAGAAGATGAGAAGGTAGAAAACAATGAGTTTTACCTAAGCGTTCTTCAAGAATCCTATGGATGGCCTTGACTAAAAGCCTTGAATCTCGAATGAACTTGACTTGAATGGTGTGGTGAGGGTTTAAATTTCGTGGGTGAGGGAGAGGGACTGATTTTAGGGACTTCTTTGATCAGATTTGGAGTGGTTGTTGGGGGAATAAGGAGTCTACCCTTTTTTCGGTTCAAGAACCTTTATATTTATAGGAGTTTTAGACCTAAGGTTTTGGCTAAGAAGGTAAGTTGTGATGGGAATCCAAGACTTGATTCCCACATAGGTATTTTTGGACTCTAAGATCGTCCATTAGTTTTTTCCGGATTGCTTAAGTGTTTGCCAAGAAAAGGGGTTAAGATCAACAAGAAAACTGACCAAAAACCCGACTGTCAAGGGGGATGTCTCGTACGAGGCATCAATGTCTCGTACGAGGCATCTCAGTGCTGGAATTCACTATTTGCCCTATGCAGTAGTTTTAATGTTCATTTTGGCCCATGACTAACGGAGTCAGTCAGAAACTTAACGAAACATACCCAACTTAATGAGTTTCAACCCAAATCAAAGGCGAGACACAGAAGTAGTGTGATCATAAATGAATGTCCAAAAATAGGGTGTCTACATAACCCCACTCATTCTCTCTTCTCATTTCCTACTACACATTTTCTTTAGTTTATTTTTTTCCTTAGTTATCGTGCCCACCTTTTAAGCCTCAATTGAGGTGGGACAGAGGGAGTATTTCACAAAACTTGAGGGGAGGTATATGCTAATGAACAAAAAATCGGAGAATAGAAAAGTAGTCACACGCAACTAATTGCCGTCTAGGTGACGGAGAGAGGAAAGAGTAGGGCCAGTTGGTAGGGGGACCAAACTCATGTCACGACACGTGGTAGCTGGATATTTTAGGTGGACCCCATCCCACTAACATTTGGGACCACAGTGGAGCGCGTGAATTCTTTACTGTATTTGCCGCCGGCATCTCAGATAGGGGGCAAATGTTTCAAACAATTTTGGTACAGTGTTGTTTGCCAAAAAAAAAATGGAACAGTGTTAAAGAATACGATTAAAATATAATGACGTGTCGCATTTGCGTCAAAGCATACCAATAATGTTAGGGACACAAAATAAATTGGAAAATAATAAAAATACAAAAAAAAACTACAAAATGTGGTTTAAAAAATGAGCTATCGTAATTGTTGGTGTTTTAATTGAAGTGGGGGTAGGGTTTACTATCGATGTGACCACATCTTCTATCTTTTATTTTGTATTTTTTTTTTTTTTGTAAGCCCAAAGAACTTTACAAAAAGATGGACACAAAAAGAGGTGATATTTTATTAGTAGCATTGATTGTAGACCTGACACGTTCTAATTAAAAACTCTAATAAAATTATGACACATTATTTTGTAAATCAAATTTTGTAACCCTTTTATGACTTTATAATTACCTGGTTGATTAATTTAATTTTACAACAATATCTACCCTTTTAAAATGTTAAACATACACAAATTCCCCGGCATTCCTCAAAATCATAATGTACCTATTTTAATAAATAGAGTAGTTTTGGGAGAAACTGGTTTTTCCATATATTACTACTCTCTCCGACCCGAATTAACGTTCTTAGTTTGACTTTGCACGGAGATTAAGATAAAGTAAATGTTGTGAGTGTGATAAGTAAAGTAGGAAAGAGAAAGTGTGTAGGGAGTTTTTGTTGTGGGAATGACATGTGGGTCTCATAGTCCATTTTAGGTAATAAAGTAAAGTAAGAACCTTAAATTAAGACAGACCAAAAAGGAAAGTAAGAACCTTAAAGCGGGACATAGGTAGTATTTCACTTATTTTTTACTTGCAAGCATTTGGTGAACATTTAAGAAAAGTTTTTATAAACAAGACTTTTTACAATTTAAGGAGAAGCTAGTTTCCCCCAAATTATGTGATCTCAATTTGTACGAAAAAAATGAGAAAAAAATTTGAGTAATGAATTTAAATTGATTTAATTATCTTAATAAAATTATAATTTTTTATTGAAACACTATTTTAAATACTATTAATAACAATTTTACTTTTTTAAGATTAATAAATTACCAACGTACAAAAAAGAACAACATTTATTTTGGAACTAAAAGAGCATATAAGTCCCCCAGAATAAAATACTCCTACATTCTACATGTTTTTTGAGAAATTCTACTTATTTATTTATTTTGTCGATTTTACATTTTAAAATAAATAGAATAATTCATGTAAAGTTTTCTTTTTTACTCACATATAAAGCATTTGTATTATTAGTTTAAGATTAAAATAAGGGTGGTAAATACTTTGGTTGGTCCGCAATAGCATGCGCCCACTCGTGTATTTGATAAGTTTCGTTCGTGATCGACTCGTTTAAATTTGTCTCGAAAAGTTAGCTGAAAACTCATATTTTTCTTTGTTCATGATCATCATTTTTCGAGTGTGGTTACATAAGATAGTTAAAAAAATCAATATTTTTCAATGTAGATTATCAAGTTAAACCCAAACCCGACTTGATAAGCTCATTAAAAACTAAAATTTTCAAGAAAAAGAACGAATGTTTGAGCTCAGCTCGTTAATACTCGAGTTCGATAACAACTACAATCGATCGCGAGCAGCTCACGATCAATTTAAAACTCAACTTGACTTGATTTTGAGCCACAAATTCATCTCAGTTTTGAAATCAATAATTTTTAAACAAGTTCAAGCTCAAATATGAAAACATATCGAAGACAAAAGTCAGGTCTATTAGAGTTTCAGTATAATTTGATTATATTATTATTAAAGTGAGAGTCATTTTAATTTGTTAAATAATCAACTTCATATGAAAAAATTAATTTCACTTTTTCAATAAGATGGAATTTAGTGAATAAAAATTGTTTACAAAGAATTTAATTATGTATAAAGGAAAAATAGAAGATTTTAAACTGGACAAGGACATTTGGATTCCAAATGACACCAAATGTTGTGAATGGTGAGTTGGATCAAAAGTTCTAATATGTTTCGTGAATATATTTTTTCTTTTGAGTCATAAAACTTAATTCCGTTAGTTTTTGTTACAGTTTTATTAGAAAGATAGCAAAAACATGTCTTTTGTTGTATTTAATGAAAAGACATGACTTTTGGTTAGCATTATAATATAACTGTCAATTTCTGTCGTAAAGTTAATTGAAATTGTCATTTCCCATTAGAAAATTAACAGATTCGGATGTTTCAGTTAAATAGCTAACGTGACTGTTAGTTTTGTTTAACTAATTTTCAGTTGTAAACTTAACGAATGTGACTTTTCAAGTCTTGTTTCAATGGATGTATCTCCCAATAAGAGACACTATGATCCTATAAATAGAGGAAGAATTTGGCTAATTCAATCATCAATTTCAAGCAATAAAAGGATCTATTCCTAGTATTTCTTCTTGTTCACTCTCTTTAAATATGCTATTTCATTCAAGTTCGCCGAAAAATTTCTGGTTAGTACAAATTTGAAATTCAAAACTGTTGTATCTTGGTAGACTTTCGATCTATCATTGTGTGCACCAAAGCAAGATTCGAAAATATTGTCTTAAATAAATTGCATTTGCAAGTCTCAGTTAAAATCATCACGTAAGCGTTTGCTTTATTATTGTGTTTGTTATACATACTAATAAAATTAGCAAGTATCTCTACTTCATCTCGTTCTTCTTTCACATAATATATTTTTGATAAATACTCCTTCCGTTTCATATCACTTGAGACTTATTTCCTTTTTCGTCTGTTTCACATCACTTGAGACTGCCCAAAATGGTAAAGAATCTTTACTATTCTTCCCACTCATTCTCTCTTTTGCTCTACTTTTACACTCACAACATCAATCAACTTACTATTCCTCCACTCATTATCTCTCTTATTTAATTTTTCATACTCACAAACACATCCTCCCACTATTTCTCTCTCTTACTTTTTCTTAATTTGTGTGTCAAAATTTTTGGTCTCAAGTCACATGAAACGGAGGGAGTATATCTTAATTCTTAGAAAATATTTCTAAAAAATATTTTGCGAAAATACTTTAAAGAAAAATAATTTAGAAGTAATTTGAGAAAAACCTGAAAGTTCAAATGGACGGATTTTAAAATGTGGCAAAGTACTTGTTGTTTTATCTTACTTTTTTTAACTTGGTTAGGTTTCTTACCGAGGATGTTCTCACCCCTAAGGAAGGAGAAACTATTGAAGAAAATTAGGAAGTTTCCTTGTTATTGATGCTTGGAAACATTCTGATTTTCTTTGTAAGAATTACATTATGAATTCATTGGATGAAACGTTGTACAAAGTTTACTATACAATTCAAACTTCAAAACATCTGTGGAAAGCTTTGGAAAAGAAGTATAAACTGAAGATGTTGGTTACAAGAAGTTTATTGTGAGTAAATTTCAGTTTATGAACTGGTGGACGGTAAATCCTTCATCGAGTAAGTTCAAGAACTAACTTATGATTCATGACATACTGGCAGAAGGTCACGTGATCAATGAATCATATCAAGTTGCTTCCATTATTAGAAAACTTTCTCCATCGTGGGCGAATTTCAAACATTATTTGTGACACAAGAAGTCGATTGCTTTAATGAATTTGTAAGACTTGATAGTGAGACTCAAGATTGAACAGAACAATCGAGGATGTGACAAGCACATCAAAATCGAGGCTAAAGCACATGTCCTAGAAGATTCATGTAAAAGTAAGAAGCGTAAAGCAAATAACAAGAAAGGGCCCAAAAGCAAGAAAAACAAAAAAGTTTGAGGGAGCTTGATATGTATGTGGGAAAAACGGCCATCTTCCAAAAGATTGTCGTCATTGCAAGAATGATAACAATGGTGAAGCAAATAATGCAGTGATCTTCACCGCTTCTGAGACTGATAATATGCATTTATTTACAGTGGTTTCTAAAGTAAACATGATTAGCAACGACCGAGAATGATGGGTAGACACTGGGGCTACTCATCATATTTGCTCTGACACTACTACACTAGTATTTTCTCTAAATACCAGAAGATTGTACATGAAGAAAAGATATTATAAAGAATTTAATAGCTGGTTTTATCTTGTGTAAGAAAGATTTTGAGTCAGATAAATTTGATACCACTCCCTAAAAACTTCCTCTATAAATCTCCCAACTCCATTCCTTGCAAAACCAGAGAAAAAGCCATAGCCATCCGGACAGGATTCAGCGTTATTTTTCAGATTTTGTCATTTTTTTTTTCCTGTTCGTACATTTGTTTCTTTATATTTCAATAATTTATCAGATTTGAGGATTATGAATATGAAGAAGATCGGTGTGGTGGTAGCAGTGGCCATAGCAATCGCTCCTCTCGCCGTCGATTTATCGTCCAAGCAACATTTTTTCGTTATTACATGCTTTCTCTCAGTTACCGAGAGCCTTCGTCTTCTCTCCGTTGTCGAGAGCCTTTGCATTCTCCCCGTTTGTTGAGAGAACCTTTATGTGTTGTTTGGATTTTTCTTTGTTGCATTGCTTTGGATGTTTGGTGGTATATTTATTGTCAACCCAAATATTTTCTGTTGCAGAGTCTTCAACGCCAAATATTATGCATGTGGGGATTTTTCGAAGGTCAATGTTGTGTAGTGTCCAAGTTATTTTTGGAAAAACATCTGGACATCCCAAGTCATTGTTCGTAACAGAGTTCAAAAGAGTTTTGGTTTAAAGTTAGGCTCCATTATTCGAAACGAGTTGGGCTTTTTCATGGAGGCAAGCAATTTATATTTGATTGTACGTCTTTATCTGAATCTTCCACTTTGGAATATATCTCTGGCTATTGTGGAGCGTCGTTCTCTTGAGATTTATTAATGAAATTTGTGTTGTTTGTTTTTCTTAAAAAAAATTGATACTCCCTCCGTCCCAGAGTAAGAGTCCTACCCCCAAATCTCACGCTTATTAAGAAAAGTGCTTAAAGATGAATAAACAATTGCAAGTGGGTAGAAATCAGGAGAGAGAGAGAGTAAAATTACATTCTACTCCTATAGGCCAAGACACACAAGGAGAGGTTTTTCTGTAAATATATCAACGAGTAAACTTCATTTTTGACATTCGTACTATTGAGTTTTTTCATATTTACATCTGTACTACCGAAGCAATAGAAGTAACCTGCGTACTAATGATAAATTAGCAAAACTAACCAAAACCGTTAATGGGTGTCAATGGACGTTAATGGGCGTTAAAAATTTAACAGATATGACTATTAATATTTTCAATTTGCCCCCTTAACTAGAAAACTCTTTTTTTTTTTAACAATTAACCACAAAGTTAATATTTACATTTTTGACTTTTTTTTAACGTTTTATTTCAGAAATTTAACATACAAGCAAATGTCCATATTAACCCTCACACATTATACACCCGTAAATGCACTAGTCTTCTTCTTTTTTCTTTCATCTCCGTTCCCCCATGAATTCAGGTCACCCACTCCACAATTTCCGGCCAAACCATCTCCATTCCCAAAGTAAATTCCCATTCTCCATAGCTTTCGGCAACCACATCGTGTTGCTCTAACATCCAAATCTTCAATAACCCAAAACTCATTCAAATCTGCAATAACCCGAAAGCTACATTCTTTCCGGCAACAAACCCTTCCTATCCTTCTCTTCTTCAGCCATTCTCCCAATTCCCAAACCCAAATTCGTCTCTACTGCCAGATGTGCGGGTGCGTCTCCAGATCTGTGTGTGAGAGAGAGAGAGGGAGAAAGAGAGGAGGTTACCGGATGGTGTTGAGGATCTTCGAATCTCGGCTGAAATCTGCAAATTAGTTGCTGGAACAAGAGAAGATGAACAGATGCCGGCGTTTGACGGATGGTGAAATTAAAACAAAAATCAAGTTCACTCTGATTTCAAAACCAGAAAATCCCCCAACCTCTTCTACAATGTTAAATATCAGATCATTGCTCTATATTGATTTTGTGTGACTTTCTGAGTGCTTATAAAGGAGATTTTCCAGGATTCAATCTGATTTTAAATCAGATTTGACGTGGGAGGGAGGTGGGGTGGAGGACGTGATTTCGTCGGCGCCGTAGTACAGAGAGAACGAGGGAGACGAAGTTGATAGGGATAGATGAACTGGACTAGGGTTTAGGTTAGATTTGGGGTTTTCAAATTTTAGGGTTAGATTTGGGGATTTCTTGGTTAAGATGAAAAAGAGAAGAATTGAGAGAGGAAGAGAGAAGAGAGAACGGCGGGGGTGGGTGGGAGTTGGGTAGGGATGGTGGGTGGTTTGTTTCATGGAAAATGGAAGAAGACGAGAGACGAAGGAAGGAGACAGACGGAGTAGAACGATGAAGAGAGAGCGAGAGAGGCGTGAATCAGTTTCCCCCCCCCCCCCCCCCCCAATTTTGAATCCTTTATTATTATGGGTATTTCTTTTAACTATGCAGTTATTTAGCTTGTTAAGTTACTAACACCTATTAACGTCCGTTAACTTTATTAACGATTTTGGTTACTTTTGCTAATTTATTAATAGTACGCAGGTTGCTTTTGTTGTTTAGATAGTACGGAGGTTAAATTGATATTTTTGCAATAGTACGGATGTCAGAAATGCAGTTTACTCCTCATATATCAATTTTATAATGGCATATGTATAGAAGACACTACTCAAATTTTGCCATTTTAGGAATTTGACTCTTATTCTGGGACAGATTAAAAAGGAAAATAGGACTCATACTCTGGGACGGAGGGAGTAGTACATTTTTATACAATAAGTGCCTGCCTTCCTTAATTCCTTTTATGTTGATATAGAGTAGTACTATTTCTGTCTGTATGAAAACGAGCGTTCAAAATTCATTTTAAGGGACATAAATTTTTGTATAATTTGGTAATGAAATTCATATATAATTTTGTAATCCTCTTTACAAACATCTAGTTTTTGTAAGTATAAACAGACTGATGAAAAATATTTTGAAAAAAAACAAACATTTAAAGACAAAATTATGATCAAAATAAATTACTCATTTTGAGATAAAAATTTCCTAAATATAGACACTCAATTAAGGACAGATGGAATATTTCTTTTTTGTCTTTACCATATCTCCCCTCCAAAATGTAAAATTTAGGGAAATAATAAAGCTACAAAATGTGGCTTACAAAATATGACTTACAAAATAAAGTGTCATAATTATATTGGTGTTTTTAATTAGAGTGTACCGGGTCCACTATCGTGGCAACCCAGTGGCCCCTCCGTTTACCCACCCCCTTGGCCCTTCCTCCTCCCATCGGTTTTCCCGTCAACCATCACACACACACACACACAAAAACAAAAGTCGTCCCTCCCAAAAAGCTCCTTTCCTACACAGCCGACCTCATCTTCCCCCCTAGCCACACCAATACACACACACACACTCCTGTATCTACATCTCTCTCCCTATACACACACACACACACACACACACACACACACAAACCTTGTCTTCTTCTACTACTACGTGTTTTTGTATGTGTGTTTTTTCAATTAAATTCAATCATATTGGCATAATCTATGCTGATTTCTTCTTCTTCCTCTCTCTCTCTCTCTCTACGTTTCTGTATTTAATTACACTTTCCTTTCTTTCTCTCTCTAGAATATGAGAATTTAGAGAAGTTTTCTCAAGCTTAATTTGTCTAAGCGGCTATGGCGTTTCACGACAATATTTCTCAGGAAATGGCGCTCCACTACGCCGACCAGCAATTGAACGACAACGTCGCCGTTCTCCGAGGTATGTTGCCGGAACACCTAGGCGGAGGGCAGTCGTCTGCCGATGGTTCAGGCGCTAATAAGCCGACCTGGCTAAACAGCGCGATTCTCCGGCAACAGAGTCATCATCACCACCAACACTTCGGTGGTGGTGGAGGAGGAGACGGCGGGAGCTTTCTTCACTTGCAAACTGCGAATTCTGACTCGTCTAATTCCAACCAGTGGCTATCGTCGTCGCGTGCGATGGAGAACGACGACGTGATTCCGGTGTCCGGCGAGTCGATGATGGCGACGGCTATTAATAATAGTAATAATAATCAGGAGAAGAATCATAATAATAATAATAATAATAATAATGGGACGAAGATGAATCAACAGCAGAGTGAGAGTGACGGGAATGGGAACGAGGAGAGGGATTGGGAGATGGCTAGGTGTAAGGCGGATATATTGGCTCATCCGATGTATGATGAGCTGTTATCCGCACATGTATCGTGTTTGAGAATTGCGACGCCGGTAGATCAGTTGCCGAGGATTGATGCGCAGTTGGCTCAGTCGCAGCAGGTTTTGGCTAAATACTCTGTTCTTGGACACGGAAATCAGCCTCTGGATGATAAGGACCTCAATCAGTTCATGGTAACTAACTCTTTCTCACTTTCCACTTGTTAATTTTTTTCATGTTGTTCGAGTTTTGGGTTGCTATTGTGTTCTCTAGTTCTTCATGTGATTGATACAATTTAAATGGAATTATTTGTGCTGTGAATTTTCGTAATCGCTTGGCACTTATTTTCCTAATTTGACTTGTTTCCTACGTTTGAATGGGCAAATATTTCAGAATTTGTTTATATCCCGAGAGAAATGGGTAATCCCTATGAGTGTTTTTTGTTTGTGGGTTTTGATCGATAATATTGAAGAAGAATAAGACAATGAGTCCTTTTTGAATTCATTTGGAGGTAGACAATAACAATTCTGGACGGTGCCAAAGATAGAGCGATAGTTCTTGTGCTCGCCTGAGCAATGAATGATTGAGTATATATTTGTCACTGTTGTCACGTCTTGGATGGAGCTTTGGAAGAGATTGTGCCGTATTCTAGTGGAATATGACAATTAATTTGGTTTGCGCTATAAATCAGAATTTTAAGTGGTCTCATCATAAGGGGATTCAACGATTCCTATAGCAGTACAATAATTAAGAAAGTGGTTTGGAGAATCTACTTCCACTAGCTGGTTTGGAAATTCGATTGCAGTTTCTTAATACATGTTTTCTAGCTATGTGAAAGTTTCTTCTTAACACCATTTTGTGGATAGAAAAGTTGCGACTTTCATATTCAAATGCTTCATAGTTTGCTTCTGGAGGCTGTAGAATCATGGCCACATGCCGCTTTGCATTTTGTTATGTGAATAGTGACCTAGCTGACTACAACAGGAATCCAAATAGTACAGATTCTTGTTGTGCAGCTTTTTTCACTGAATACAAACTGTACACACTGAGAGACTGTTCGTAGATAGATTCGTCAGTATGGCAAACATTTGAATTTCCTCGCTATTTGGTGATTAGCTAACAGATTTTTATCAGAAAATTGACGCCTATAATCTGTTCAGCTTAGGGATGTTTACAACAATTGGGGCAGATAATCATTTCCGTGAAGACTTGCATGAGATACGTTTGCACATCGTTCTGAATACATTCATCTTGTTTTGTGCTTCAATTGAGTGTGTTAACGCAAGAGCACCTATCTAGGATGTCCTATGAAATTAAATTCATAAATTATATTGTTAATGTGGTATTGTTATGATATCTTCATTTTATCCCTACATTAGATCTTTCATTTTTTTTTTTTTTTTTTGTATTTTCTTATTTGTTTTTTTTCTTCTGATGTAGGCACATTATGTTGTATTGCTCTCTTCCTTTAAAGAACAATTGCAACAGCATGTTAGAGTTCATGCAATGGAAGCAGTGATGGCTTGCTGGGAGCTTGAACAATCTCTTCAAAGCTTAACAGGTGTGCGTTGTCTTTATACTATTATTGTTTTCCTTCCTGGCTCAAAACATTACTTATAGGAGTTTCTCAATTGGATCTTCATTAAGTGTTAGGTGTCAAATTTTATCCTCCTTCCCGCGCCTCCTTACACCCAAAAAGACAAAAAAAATATTAACAGTTAACTTTGAGGAAAAGACTTTCACACACACAACAAAACTATACTCCCTCCGTCCCGGAAAGTTAGTCCCTCTTTTTTCGCTGTTAGTTTAAGTGGACTTGAACAATATTTTAGGTTACTTTTAATTATTCTAATGAAAATGTAAAACTTGTTATTGATACACCATTATAAATAGTATCAATAACAATAATCAATAGTTTCATCAGGATAATTAAAAGTAACAAAAAATATTTTTCAAAGTTCGTTCAAACTAACAATAAAAAAGAGAGACTAACTAATCTGGACGGAGGACCTAGTTATTTTTCAAAATTTCTCCTCGATGAGGTCATGTATCATTGTCTACCAAGATATATCATACTTGTTGCATGTGAATCTGGTGCCCCCCTTTAACTATCCTACGCTAGGAATTTTATCATAGAACAGATTTAACTTCTTATGCAAGAAACATGAGATTCATCTACTTTTATGACAAGAGGATCAACTTCCCATTTCGTCAAATCTCTCTCCCCCTCCCGCTCTCGGCGCGCCATTGAAAGTAGAAAATTATATACTGTAATTCGCAACTGAATTCATTTCATGTTCTCAGGTGTTTTCTTCTCATAGGCCACGAGTTCTTTTCCTCTTTTCTGATCCAATTTCCAATATTGTACCACAGTTCGTTCCTTGCAAATAATCAAACTGTAATGTATGGTTGGGCTTGAAACTAGTCTTGAAGGTTCACCAGTGAATTTGCTTCTGTGTATCGGTTGTGTTGAGCATAATATTCATAGCTGGGCCCCTCTTTGATGGGCTTCTGGATAGGTTCTTGAATCTTTTTGTGGTTGCTTAGAGTGTTATTCTTTTCCGTATGTTTTCCAGTCAATTTTGACTTCATATGGCTTTCTTGATTCGATATGACTTAAGAAAAGTTTCCTTTCGAGTATTTGTTGTGGATAGTTGTGTAGTCTAGCGCGTCATTTAGCGGAATTTGACTGGGTCTTCCTGTAGCACATGGCTATAGGTTCATAACTGGTAGCTATCGTATCAGGTCTTGAGTATATCCATATTTGTCGGGTAGTGGCTGATCTATTTATCAGCAGGTTTCATTTTTTTCATGATTCTGCATAAAGTTGTTTTCTGTCATCTAGTGTCTTACAGTTTCTTCAGTTTCTTAGTCAACGTTGTTGGACGATTACGCATATAAAAAGGCGTTGTTTCTGTTGTTTACTTAAGTATAGTCTTTGAGTTATGTATGAGGTAACTCCACTATTTATAGGCCATCCTTCTAATTTTCAGAACATGCATCCATTCTTGGAGTGACAGGTGCCTTTCATTATTTATTTAGTATTTCGTATTCATTTTCTGAAGTTTCACATGTTTCTTACGCTCCGAACTTATGATGAGCTATATAAAGAGGGCTTCAGTTTTAGATTTCTGCTTATATTCTGGCTAACAGTTTACACTTTATTTTATGCCATCTCTGTCACCTGTCTATTTATTTTTGTAGTTTTATTCACGTTGGATACTGTTAGCAGCTTAATCATTCATCATAATGCATGGACAGGTGTAGCACCAGGCGAAGGCACAGGAGCAACAATGTCGGACGATGACGATGATCAGGCAGAGAGTGATGCCAATTTGTTTGATGGAAGTCTAGATGGGATGGAAGGCATGGGTTTTGGGCTTCCAACTGAAAGTGAGAGATCTCTGATGGAACGAGTTAGGCAAGAGTTGAAGCATGAACTGAAGCAGGTAAATTATTTAACTTTCAAGTCTTTTAGCCCTAACGCGTTCTTCATGATAGTTAATCGCTTTTTCTCGCTATGTAGGGATATAAGGAAAAGATTGTCGACATCAGAGAAGAGATTTTGCGCAAAAGAAGAGCTGGAAAATTGCCTGGTGACACCACTTCACTCTTGAAAGCTTGGTGGCAATCCCATTCCAAATGGCCTTATCCAACGGTAACCATCAATGCATCACTCAATTCCCCTTTGATATTACTCCCTCCATCCCAATTTTATAGTCCCATTTCTCCGTTTTGTTTGTCCCAAAAAGAGTCCCATTTTCAAGATCAAGGCTTCAAAATCAACTGAATCTCCACATTTTTTTTTAACTACTCCAAAACATATAATGTAACCTTAAATGTTTGAAAAGTCAAACATGACTATCAATTTGGGACGTAGGAAATCCTATTTTAACCTTACACTTTCCACCAAGTTGCTGATCTTTTGAGTAACTAATCTTCATCATCGATGATCGGAATTATTATTCTTTCAGGAGGAGGACAAAGCAAGATTGGTGCAAGAAACAGGATTGCAACTAAAGCAGATCAATAACTGGTTTATCAATCAAAGAAAAAGAAATTGGCACAGTAACCCTTCATCTTCTACTGTCTCGAAGAGCAAACGCAAGAGGTAGGCTGGTTAATCGTTTGCCAGATTTTTCATTTCACAAACTTCAAGAATCCTTTGCCAACCCTTTACTTTGGAAAAAAAAAAAAAGTAATGCAGGTGAAACGAGCAAAGAACGCTTCACGTAAATCGACATCTTTAACCAGTCATCTCTCCATAGTATCCAAAGCTGGTATTGACTACTTAAAAAGTATTTGCTGCATCAAATTGGTTCTTGGAAATTACTCGTTGTACCCATACGATAATTATTGTCAAGTAAACGACGCTGCCATTGCCTACCTAGAACGGATGAAATACAGTGCTGGTCAAGAAATATTCATCACTAGTTTTCTTGAAGGTATGCCGACACTTACAGAAGCTATAGATTTATAATTCTGTTTTAAGGGTTCAAAAAAAAAAAAAATTCAAGCATGTAAAAGGGGAAACATATATATCTCATCTCATGTCCTGGTGAATTTGTATAATTTTTGGCTAAGTTTTTTTTGTTCTAATGAACAAAAATTGTTTTAGGTTGGATGTTTATTTGCATATGGAGTAATTAGCTCAGTAGTGATTAGTCTGCACCCTCATTTTTCCATTGTTATTGCAGTTGCAGTTGGACTACAAGTTCACTTAATAATTGTCAATCATATACTCTCTACTCAGAATAAGAATAAGAGTCTTAATTTCTTTTTTCAATCGAAAATAAGAGTCTAATTTCTAAAATGACAAATAAAAATTGTATTTTGAACAATTCTGTCTTAAAAATGCTTCTATAATTAAAAGAATTCAAAACTTATTTTTCACTCACTTGCATATGATTATTGTTTTGGGAGTTGGTTTTGGGGGAAACTAGTTTTTCCATATAAAAAGTCATGTTTTTAACCATTTTTAAACCCTAAAAGCCCTATACCTTAAACCCTAAACTTTAACCCCTATAAAAACAGGATTGTTTATAACTTATGGAGAAACTAGTTTCCCCCAAAATTTTCTCATTCGTTTGGGTATCCAAATCTATCCACCAATTTGTACCCTTCCCAGAAAGATAGTCTCATTTTGACATTTTTATGGTCAACAAAAATAAATTTTGACCAAATATTGGTGTCAATTTAATGATCACAATGAAATCTTAAAAAATTGTTATTGATAAATCACTTAATGATTTATTAATTACAAATTTTAAAATTTCACTAGAATGTTTAGATCGTCATCAACAGTAGGTCAACGTTCATTTTTGTTAACAATAAAAAGTTAAAATGAGACTATCTTTTTGGGACAGAGGGAGTACTACTTCCTTAGCAGTAAATTTTGGGGGAAATTAGTTCCTCCGTAAGTTATAAAAATCGTGTTTTTATAAGGTTTAAGGTTTAGAGTCTAGGGTTTAAAGTTTAAGGGTAATACTAATATTAAAAAATTGATTTTTTTATAATTATGGAGAAACTAGTTTTCCCCAAAACATACTCCTTCCTTATACCAAGAGTCCTACTTTGATTTTTACACATTTATTAAAAAGACAAAGACTTGCATGCGGAATGCCATACCCGTCTCATCCATGAGACTGTTTTTTTTTACCCGCCCGACCCGGACCATTGAACTGGCTCCAGGACCCAGGGGTCGACCCCGCCATGTGGCAGCCTCTCATAGGCCCATTTTTTTTTTTTTTTTTTGGTTTTTTTTTTTCGGTTTGTCAAAAGTAATAGTTACTATAACTTAATGTAATGACTGTATACATATAAAGTAACAGTTTGTATACATAAAAGTAATACATATATACAGAAAAGTAACAGTGTTTTTTTCTATGTTTTCTTCGCTTGCCAAAAGTAATACTTATTACAACTAAAATGTAACGAACGTGTTACTTATATGTAATAATGTTTATACATAATTGTAACACATATGTATAGAAAAAGTAATAATTAAACCATTTACATTTTTAGAGCTAAAAACACTTGATTAGTGTTACATGTAAAAGTATTACATTATCTATAGAAATATGTTATAATTTCTTTTATTAAAGTGTTACATTTACTTGTACAAACAATTACATTCATATATATGAGTTGTTACTTTCCAAATGTTACTTTCTTTCAAAAAATTAAATCAAAATACACAATATTTTACATTTTTGCAAAAACATTATTACATTTCAGTATAAATGATAATTACATTTAGATATTGTTTGGGTTACATGTAATTATAGTTAGTATTACATTTGAAAAAATGGGTAAAACGAGCTTTTGTTTTTGTAAAACAGGTGTTACGTTTACTTATGAACAATGTTACTTTATATGTATACAGTCATTACATTAAGTTATAATAACTATTACTTTTGGTAAACGTCGGAAAAGCTGAAAAAATAATACAAAAACTAAAAAAAAACCATTTTTTTTTTTTTTTTTGGGAAACTAGTTTCTCCATAAGTTATAAAAAGTCCTGTTTTTATAGGGGTTAAAGTTTAGGGTTTAGGGCTTTTAGGGTTTAAACATGGTTAAAAAAACATGACTTTTTATAACTTATGGAGGAACTAGTTTCCCCCAAAACCAACTCGAATCGAATTAATCATTTAAAAGGGGTGGTTATTTTATGACTTTAGACCAATAATGCACCCATTATTGATGTAATAATGGTGTTAAATTGGTCAAATATAAAGGGCCAATCGAGTAATTCTTAAAGTCGCGACATGGATGACTAATTTAAATTCTTCACGTACCCAAACAAGAAAAAGCATTGCAAGCACGTCTGGTCAAATTCTTGAAAGCCGGCAATACACCCAAAAAAAAACAAACACCTCAAACATTTGAGTAGGGATGATGAGAGAGAGACCGCTCTTACGAACAAGGCCACATTTTTTATTTTATTTTTTATGAATTAATAGTTGATAATTATTTAGTTTGAACCGAGTTTCACATTTATTTTAACTAATTAATTTAATTTCATTAACATTAATGCATTTTGTTATGGGACGGATGACGTATATATTACACAAACTAATTTCATTATTAACTTTAATATTTCAAAATAGGGAGTCAATTATCAACAGGAGAGAAAATCTATACTTATAGTATATTAAATTAGGCCAAACTCACCTAGGGAATGACACCCCATCAAGATTTAGGCATATCTTGCATCTAAGGCTTCCACGTTGGATTAGTGGTATTTATGATGAGACTCTTCGGCTGATGCTAATTAGACACAATACATAGGTTAAATACATGGGTATGGGTATATGTATCTTAAGAATATATAAAGTGTATAGTCATATGTACAAAGTATTTGGTCATATGTTCTTATTATAAACATAAAGATAATGTGTAAATGCATATGTACCAATTATAGTCATAAATATAATGTGAACATGCATTGTACTTATGCATGGTTTAAATACATTCCAACTATTATAATGATAATGATACATGTAATAAGACTTACTCCCTCCGTCCCAAAACAACCTGCACCCTTTTTGAAATGTACGGGAATTAATAAAATATGTAAGGAAAGTGGGTGGTGTGAGTGGGAAGGAGAGAGAAAGTGGGGTAAAGAATAGTAAGTGGATAGTTGTTGTGAGTGGAGAGGAGAGAGAAGTAGTGGGAATCTTTTCCATTTTGGGAAAGTGGGACTTACCAATGGGACACCCAAAAGGGAAATATGTGCAAGGTGTTTTGGGACGGAGGGAGTAGTATATGTCATTAAACCTTATTCATTAGGAATAGTGTTGGGTATGCATATTATAAACCACTCCTATTACCTAGATTTGATTGATCCCATAACCTTATTTTACTTTTTATGGACTTTAGGTTTTATTGTAAGAAGTTTTATAACTTCATTAGTTAAGTCCATTTTTAATTTAGTTAGGCTTAAAAGATTAGCCCCTCAAATTCTGAAGAAATGCTGCTGCTGCTGATGCTGTGAAAATAGCCAAGTCTGCCTACCTACCACTTGTTGAGCGACCGCCCATTGAGCGACCACATGGAGTAAGGCGACCGCATAGTCAATGTTAGTTGCAAAGTCTTGGTGACCGTTCGTTGCTTGCTGCTGCAAGGATCCAAGGACCGCAAGTCCAAGCGACCGCAATAATGGCTACCGCACAACCATATAAAGACCAAGAAAAGACAAGTTTGATTTAAACGTTGCAAAGTTCAAATTTGAATTTGGTCGTTATGTCTGGTACAAGATAGTACATCTTGCCCACTAAACTTCTGAAACTACAAGACAAAGATATGAGCTCCAATTAGAATGCTCCAGCTCATCATCTTCCAAACTTGTCTAACAGCTATCTCTCTCACCCAAGGCTATAAATAGTCCTTGCTTTCTTCATTAAAAGTGTGCTGAGATTCGAAGAGAGAAATTGCTGTTGAAATACTTGGTGATTGAAGATCATACTCAAGATTTCCAGATCATTTGAATCTTCAAGCCTTCGCCTTCAAATCTTCAAAGATCTCCAGCAACCTTCAAGAACATCAAATCTCAAGCCCAACAACACTTAAAGATTCATTAGGCTCTCAATCATATAGATTATATAGAGCTATTGTTTCTTACACATACACACCCCGATTGATCAATCACATAGATTGCATCATTAGGGATACACAGGTCTAAGTCTAGGATTTGTTCTTCATAGAAAGTAGGTGTTGATTCAATATTTCATCTTTGTAATTTGTATTCAAGAAGAATCAATATGTACCTTCATTCAAAATCCAAGACTGACCATCTTGGTAAATGACGTAGATCTTTTAACAGATCGAACCTTTCCAAATCATCGTGTCATTTACTTATTGCAATTTACATTCTGCAAATTTACTTTCAGCAATTGTTCTTATTGTTCATATTAATCTTGTTTGTCGTTTATTAATTTGATCTTTACAGATATTCAAACTATTGTGAATTGTGTTTGTTGCTTGCCTACTGCCTTAGTTATTACTTCTGACTACTTATCATTTTGCCTAAACTCTCAGACACATACTTTCATTTTCAACCTACCTAGTTAGTAACCTTGCTTACCGCATATAGCCGACTGCAAGGTTACCTACCGCATTGTGCTTGCCGCAAGTGAAACTTCAAGCTTGCATTTTCACTTACCTTCTCTTGCCGACTGCACCATTTGCCTACCTAGTCATTTTATCTTCAAAACCAACTCTACCTCGTTTTATCGAAAACTTCCGATGTGCATTTTACTTTGAACTAGTGGTTTTTACTTGACCACAAAACTCTATAGTAAGCATAAGGTTGAATTTTGAAAAATGGTTGATAATTTTAAATAGGCTATTCACCCCCCTCTAGCCTCTTTTCATACCCTTATTGTGTCTTTGGGACCAACAAGGGTACCAATTATAGTCATAAATAGTTGGAATGTATAAACATAAAGATAATGTGTAAATGCATATGTACCAATTATAGTCATAAATATAATGCGAACATGCATTGTACTTATGCATGGTGTAAATACATTCCAATTATTATAATGATAATGATAATGATAATGTAATAAGACTTTGTATGATATTTCAACTATTGGGATCTAATGATTCCTCTTCTACATTCATACCTTTAATGTTATAGAAGAAAGTCTTCATTAATAGGATTTGAGAAGAGGAATCATTAGATCCCAATAGTTGAAGTATCATACAAGAAGACATATTAGTAAAATACTCATAATTGTCAAATTCCCACACAACCTCCTCCCTTCCATCTCTGTATCCCACGCATCTCTCTTTTTTTCCCTACATATTTGTTTGTTTCTCTCAAATAGGTTAGGAGACATGATCATTTTTGGCTTACATGTCATTGCCAATCAAGCCTCAAGAAAGA
Source organism: Campanula takesimana (assembly GCA_026119855.1). NCBI lineage: Eukaryota > Viridiplantae > Streptophyta > Magnoliopsida > Asterales > Campanulaceae > Campanula > Campanula takesimana. The sequence continues at coordinate 1,142,825 of JAOWBW010000016.1, forward strand.
TTCAGTTCTAAGTAAGTTAACACTAATCATTCTTTTCATCTCTAATCTTTCGTTTTGAATTATTTTTCATTCTCTTTAAATTTGATTTTATAATTTTATTTCATTACTTCTCTTTTGTTTCTCATTTCTTTTTGCCGATTTACACCTTGATACAAAATTATAAATTTGTTCTTAATTATTATTTTTAGTTTTGATTAAGATTTGATTTTAAAAAAATATATATGTATATATACTTTTTGTTATCTATTTTTGCTTTGTTTATGTTTTTAGATTTGATATTGATTTTAGTTTTACTATTTATTTGATTTTGCCATTTTTTTTGGTTTGATTTTATTTATTATTTTTTTTTATTACTTTTGTTAATGTTTTCTTTTTTTCTTTTTTTAATTAAATTTGCATTTTCGGATTTCATTGTACAACTTTCTTTGATTATGTTTCTTGATATTACTTTTCTTGGTTAAAATTGTATTTTTGCACATTTCGTTTGTTATTTTTATCTATTTTGATTGCTTTTGTGAATGGCTTTTTTCATTTTTTTCTTTATTTTGATTAGGTTTGATTTTTTATTTCTATTTATTCTAACTTTGTATATGTATTTTTTTTAATATTGATTTTAATTTGAGTTTTTGTTTTTCGATAGTAAATTTATAGTTTTTTTACTTATTTATTTGAGCCTTTTTTCTATTTTTGAATGCTTCTTTTCCATTGTTATTCTTTTGATTAAGATATGATATTTATTAATTTTTTATTTTGATTTTATCAATAACTTTTAATTTGTTTAATCTATGAATGCATAGGTCTTCTTTCTTTTATCATTGTTATAATTTTTAAGAGTATGTAAATGACTATACATATACATATAATTTTTAAGAGTATGTAAATTTATAGGTCATTCTGATTATTTGTTTTGTTTGGACACTGATCCAATGATAGTAAGATAAGCTACATGATAATTTATCTTACAAATCATTATTCATGTTAACTTTATATTTGTTTTGATTTCCTTAATTGTTTTTGTTTATTTTGATTAATTTGTGAAAAAAAAAACTATACTTTTATAATTATTAGAATTAAAATTTTATATTTTCGTATTTGTTATTATATTTTTTTTTATTGTATAGTGATGATCATTTTTAATTTCACTTGGAAGTTGGAAGTGGTTGATGTTCTATACGATTCAACTTTGACAAACTTCTAAAAATATATTTGCAGTATTGAGTGTAAATACTAAACAAGAGAGTTCAATTCCACAAGTAAAGAAAGCCCAATATCATCAACCAAGTGTTGTTCGAGTACTACTTCCCGATGGAAGACACTTGGCATACCACGAGCAAGGGGTTCCAGCCAACAAAGCTACATTTTCCCTGATTTCCTCACACAATTTTATGTCCTCTCGATTTGCAGGTATGTAGCTATTAAAAAGACTTCATTTCAAAGATATACTTCCCCCGTAGTCCCAAAATGATCTTCACATTTGTCTGTTTATACTTTTTAAGAACACGGACACTTGCTTCACTAGCCATGCTATGTTATGTACTTTTTAACGGTTGTAATAGTGTTTTTTAGGACGATTGATTTTGTTAATATGCTTTATTTTTTATTTTTGTAAGTTCATTAACTTCAATTTTTCTATGTTTTCATGATGCAGATTAAGTTATAAAAATGTTGTCCATGAGCATCCACCACCAGCTACGAACCCTCCATAATGGTCAAAAAGGAAGATCAATTAACAATATAATTGACATGTTAGGGTGACCCGATAATTATGTTGTGATATTTTTAAACAAAACTGCCATAATTTTTTTTTTTTTTTTCACATTCTCCATTGATTGAGAAAAAAAACCAAAGATAATATATAGTTATTGCAATATTAAACGTATAAACAATTCACCCTTTCACATGCTTATTTGAATGAATATAATATATCAATAAAGACGTGGAATGCAAGTGATTTACTGAATGTCAAGAGTCTCGAGATGTAGAAGCATGACAACTCAAAAGAAGACAGTCAAAATATAATTAAAAAAAAAAGGTGCAAAAACATTGCGAGAAATCAAACTTTTAATTCCAACAATCATAAGAACACATTTTTGACATAGACTAAACAGATGAGGATGAAGATAGGGATGAATATTTCTTTTCGAAAGCTCAGTTTCATATGTACGCTTTCTAGAACTGGATAACATCATTTCCCTAAAGCCCTTACAATATATCATTAATACTAACAATCCTCTGATATAATCTAAATTTACCTAACACCCATTTGGCATAATGAACCCGTGCATAGCACGGACTTCCTGCAAGTTGTAAACGAGCCGAGTCGAGCTTTGGGGTGTCGAGCTCGAGCTTGTTTAAAACTTATCGAGCTCGAGCTTTTATCGCTCGAGCTCGAGCCCACTTGCTTGTTCGAGCTCGAGTCGAATCGAGCTCGCGAGCTGCTCGCGAACAACTCGAGTCGATAACGAACTCGAGTTTTAATGAGCCGAGGTCGAGCTTAGACATTTTTTAAAGAAAAATATGGTCTTAACGAGCTTATCGAGCCGAGTTCGAAAACAAAAATTCAATTTTAACGAGCTTATCGAGCCGAACACGAGCTTTTAACGAGCTAAACGAGCCGAACACGGTCGGCTCGATAACAAAAACGAGTTTGACAATCGGTTCGAGCTCGAGCTCGAGCTTTCACAAGCCGAGCCCAAGCCAGCTCGGCTCGTGTAACAGCCCTAGTGAGAGTGAAAACTTCTCTAAAGCATACAACTTATGATTCTCTCTCTCAGATGGTGTACTAAGGATGAAAGACCACTTGATCAAAGGCCGATAACATTATACCAATGCCTTATTGTCATTTACAATATCAAATAAATGTGAGAGCCTTTTCTTAAAGATCAACCTATTAGTTTCACAGGTATTTGAGACGAGACTATTTATTTAAAATTATTTCAGACATTTTATTTATCTCGTCCTCTAAGGTTCTATCTTAATTTTGAATATTTCGTTCATCTATCTCTCTCTTGTCCTTAATCTCGAATGTCCGTAATATTGTATTGCTATAGTACATCCTAAAAATGATACTTCCCGGGCACTAGCACTACTAGGGATTTCGAACCGCTCCACCGGGGAGTTAGCTCCACCCAACGGTACCGATTGGAGCCACCTCATTTTACCTACACCCAATGGTGCCGATCAAGGCCACATGTGTCTGAATTCGGTGGGACCCACAAAAATTTGAAATCATCTTAGCCGCATACCCAATCGGCACGTCTATGTGGCCTTGATCGGCACCATTAGGGGAGGGGTGGAGCTAACTTGAGTGGAACGGTTCGGGTACCACGGTAGATAAAAGCTCTTTTTTCTTGTGAATATCAATCAACACGTACATTAGCCTTTAAATATAACCAAATTGCGCAAGGAATTGGTCAACTATGACAGGCTGTTTAATTAATCACCTTCTTTTTTTTCTCTGTCAACATGAATATTGACAAGAAAAACATCACATCTGATCACGTCGTACAATTTTGTGGTCAAACCTTCAAAGCCGGCGGCTCCAATATACTACTCCCTCCGTTCCGGAGGAAGAATCCTACCCCTCATTTGCACGCTTATTAATAAATATTGAAAGTGATGTAAATATTATGAGTGTAAAAGTAAAGTAGGAGAGAGAATGAGTGAGAAAGAATAGTGAATTGATTGGTGTTGTGAGTATAAAAGTAAAATATGAGAGAGAATGAATATGGTGAATAGTAAAGATTTTTTGCCATTTTAAGAATAGGACTCTTACTCTGAGACGTACCAAAATGGAAAGTAAGACTCTTACTCTAGAACGGAGGGAGTAATATTTTTATTTTATGTGGAGAGAGTAAAAGTTGCAACGGTTGATGGTTGATTTCATTTTGTTCCATTAATCTTGACCACGCAAATAAAATAAAAAAGCAGACGTAACGGCTAATCTCTCCGTCCCACCCGACTTAGGATAAATTGCCATTTTGGGCGTCCCACTCCATTTAGGACATCTCTAAATGGCAAGTTTATATTACTTTAATATTCAATGGGACCCATTTGTCATACTCACAACAACAATCCATTTACTATTCCACCTACTCATTCTCTCTCCTATTTACTTTTCATACTCACAACACATCATCCACTCATTCTCTTTCCTCTTAAAATAATAGTTCTCCTTAATCCCTGTGTCGGAACCAATTGTCCTAAGTCGGCCGGGTCGGAGGGAGTATATTCAAAATAATTGATCATACTCTATACCAATGAAATAAATGGAATCGTAAAAAAGAATAATGTATATGATTACAAAATAATAAAAGTAATAATAATCAATCACGACGCAGTTGGCCGTCGTGATTGATCACCAGTAGCCCAGTTAGAAGACGGGGGAGCAAACCTAGTAGAAAAATTGCGAGCCAAGAAACCATCATCCTCGTCACCATCACCACCACCATCATTAAAATTCAAAGCATAACTTTGCGGATCATATTGAAACTGAGTGTTCTTTCTAGGCCTCTTGCTGAATTTCCTAATGAAATTCTTCCACTTAGGTCCCGCCACGAGCTCGGAGAATTCCTTTAAGTCTTTTAATTTCTTGATCACCCATGATTCCTCCTTTTGTGTAGTATTGTATTCTCCCGTTTGTTGCAAGAACTTTATTCTGTCGGTTTCGGTACGGTTACCGAAGCAAGAGAGGGGGAAACAACCGCAGCTGCCGGTGCTGCCACCGGCGACTTCATCGTCGTAGTCGTCGTGTCGCATTATGATTGGAGAGGTCTCGGAGATGAAAGATTGTTTGTCTTGGGTTTTAGCCATTGTAGTGTGTGTGTGTTTTCTTGGGAAGGTTTTGATGTTTGAAAATTTGTGGGGGTGGGGAATATATAGTGAGTGTGAATGCGTGTGTGTTTGTTTTGTGTGTGCGTGTTTGTTTTGTGTAGAAGAAACAAGTTGAATAGGAAATATCAAAGAAAAAGGATAAAAGAGAGTGATATTTATCCTAAAAATTACTAAATAAGAAGCCAATGAGGACTAGGCAAAGTAGTCATGAATATACTAGGAAATGGAGTACGTCATCTTATTTTCTTTTTCACAAAATTTTGAAAAAAGACATGTTTTGGAACGGGGTATTTAAGCTGGCTTCTTTAGGAACCGGTTCACAAACAATATCACGCATCTTTTTGTGAGTAGGTTATATTCTCTTTACAATGCAACGTATCATTCAAAAACAACTTTACCTTTTCTTCTTTCTCTCTTCCTCTCTCTCTCTCTCTCTTTCTCTCTCTCTCTCTAACCTAACCGGTGAAAACTGCCATCTTAATTTCGTCATTCAGTCGTCAATTCCTCTCGATTTTGAAGCGATTTTTTATTATCGTCGTTCGTTCGTTAATTTCTCTCGATTTGAAGCAAACTACTGTTTGATTTAAAGCAGAATGAGGATGAAATCAGTAGCGAAGCCCACAACAAAGAGATCTGTATTGAAGAATAAGAGAGGCGTGATGGAGGTATGTGTTGATTTCAAGTTTTTTCGCTTGATTCTCAGTCTATTTTGTTCGCTTATTGTGTTGATTTCAAGCATTTTTTGTTTGTTTTTTGTGATGCTTGATTAGGTATTTTGAGTTTGGTACTTGTTACTCAGCGATTTAAACAAGTAAAGGGAGTCTTTGTTGAATAAAGTTGAAGAGTTTCGGGCAATCAAACATGATCACATTGACAAGGTTGTTGGGAGCAAAGACAACGAGGAGAAGAAGAGGAAGAAAGCTGGTAGTTCGAATGCAGTATATGTCAGCAAACTAGGTCTAGAAAGGGTGTTAGTCAGTGAAATTGTAACTTGTTGTTTTGAAATCCAAACTTGTTGTTTTAAGTTATTAACTTGATGTTTTTATGCCTAAACATGTGTATTAAGTTGTATTAAAAGTATGTTCAAACTGCTTGTTTCAAAATAAATTGCATGGTTATTATAATATCAAGTTTATCTGTTAAAACACGAAGTTACAATAATAAAACACCAAGTATAGATCTGATACAGCATAACTTGATTAACCACCAGGCTGCACTAATAAAACACCAAGTTACTGTACTACAATATCAAGTTAGAATAGTAAAACACCAAGTTACTATACTAAAACCAAACCAAGTTATATTATTAGTAGACGTTCAAAATGTTTATGTCACGACCCGAAAACTAGGCTCTATTTTATTAGTAATAAATAATTATTATTTAATTATTTGCTCATTTATTCATTTAAATTATTATTTAATTAATGAATTATGTGTGCTTTGTATGTGTTATAATAATTTATGCTTAGCATTTTATTTGGGTTAGTGTAGTATTGTTGGGTCTTAATGGTTAGTAGGGAGTGTAAGTATTGTGTTAGTGTGTAGGGGAGGGGGTCTATGTGTAAATTCTCTAATCATCCTACTTACTCCCTCTTTTCCCCTCACCTCCCTCACACTCCACCTCCATCTCTTTCCCAACTCATTTTTCTCTCTCTCTCTTCCTAGCCAAAGAAAGGGGTAAGTTTTCTCTTCCTTCTCTCTTCATTTTAGCTATATATTCCTCTCATCTTCTCTCATTTCTCTCTATACGAAATGTGTTTAGATCGTCGATAGGATCGCGTAGAATCAAGAATATTCGAATTCCGTCAACTTCATTATTTTCAAGTAAGTTGCTTTTCCCCCATTTTTATGCTAAAATATTCATATCATGTTTATATAATGCTTGGGTTGTTATATTTGAAGTTTGGTTGAGTTTCGAATTTATTTGGAATTTATTTGAGTTTTGGTCAAAAATGGTGATTTTATGAATGTTGGGTTTGAATCTTGATTTTGGTTGTTAAATGTTGTTATATGAGTTCTTTTGACCTATAAGTTGTTTTAGTTCATTAATAGGCTAGTTAAGAGTGTTGGATTTTGGTTTAGTTTTGGTTTTGGTTAAAAATGGGAGAACCCAGTTCATCCCTCCCGATTTCCGGCAGACCAGAAGGTTGGGCGACCGCCCAAAAATGTCTGGGCGACCTCACATCTATCCGAAAGGTTTTGTTCTTGTTTGATGGCTTTTTGAGCGACCGCACAGTTGGGTTTGGGCGGCCGCACAGAACCTCTGAAAGTTTTCATTTGTTAATTTGTGTGATTGAAGAATGCGTTTTGGTCTAAGTCTTGGGTGTCCTTCTAGTCGACCTTAGTGATCATTGTAGTACACTCTAGTGATAGAATTGGGTCCTTTGTGATCAAGTTTGTGTTTGAAATTAATTAAGTGTTAATTGGGATTTGGAACATCTTATTGAGGTATTGTTGGTTTGACTTATCTTTGTGATGATCATTTGGTATATGTTTGGGCATCTTATGATGTGTTCGTGATTGTTCCAATCGAATTGATTTTCGAGTAAGACTTGGTCTAGGTTTTAGGCGATGTCCTATAGTACCTAGAGGGTTGTTACTGAACACCAAATTGTAGGGTTTAGTCCGGTCGTGATCATGTTCTAATAAGTGTAACCTTTTGGATTCGTTTGGGATGTTTAGAATTGGTTCGTTATGAACGAAGGTAAAGCGTGATTGGCAATTGGGTACCTACGGTTCGATTAACCTTAAGGTGTATTCATTCTGATTTCCTACTTTGGAATTCCAGGTGTAAGGGATGGTTGAGTTCATGGTCCTAGTATATCTTTATGAGTAAATGTTTAGGGTCATTTTGGTTATAGTCATTGTGCTATTTGTGAGCGACCGTTTGGGTTGTGCTCTTTATGAGTAACTTGTGGGTATCATATTTAGGATGTATTTAGTACGTGCCTTATATTGGAATCATTATGTTTTAATGGTCAATGTTGTTGGACTCTTTTATGAGAAACTCCTTGTGCTATTGTTGTTGAACTCTTCTTGAGTAATCGTTTGCATCTTTTATGGTGATTAATTGGTATGGTTCCCTACTTTGGAACCTTAAATTGTTTATTTAAGCTAGTATTTATTACTTAGCATTTGGAAGCCCAGCTGGCATATTTGTTGCATCGGGCGATGGGAAAGATTATAATGGCAAAGCCAAGTCCATTATAATGTTGACCATTGTTTTGCCCCCTTCTATACCCCCTTTTCCAGATTGGCCTTGGAAGGGATAAGTTAGCTTCCTTTGTGAATGTATCTAACTACCGAGCATGACTTTGTGGCATGGCTCTTGTCCTTTGTGACACTCTCATTGTTATTGGTTCCGGTACCGGGTTTCTCTTCAGCTTTCATGCTAGTATGAAGATGATGATTTGTTGATTATTGAAGCTGCGCAGCGACCTTTATTTGGTTCTTCAGTTGGGTGAAACCTTGGCTATGTATCCACTTATGAGTGTTTATTTCAGCTTTATGTGTTGCATGATGAGCTGGTCGTTATTTCCAACCGGTATGGGACGGTTGGCGATAGGGAGCCCCTCATTTGTTGTTATATGTTTATTTATATGATTGATTATTGGATGTTACCGTTCGTCAGCATGTCACTTATTATTCCGCTGCTATCTGTCTTATGTTAATTGCTATTGGTCATTGTATATTAGCATGTCATGTAGTTGCATTAGTAACTTACTGAGATTTTATCTCACCCCGTTTATTTCCATCTTTGTTTTTCCTTAACCCCCCCAGGAGGAAAAGGATTAGGATTCGCGGTTCAAGGAGGACGTCGAGAGGATTGAGATTTTGGGGCAGGTTGTTATGGATCGGTTTACATTATTTAAATGTATAACCTTTTGGGAATAGTTTTACCATTATTGACGTCATTAAGAATTGTATATTTTATTCTTTTGGGTATAAGCTGTGGAGCTTATGTTGGATGTACATTGTTGATTTAATCTTGGATTTGTAAAACCTTGTGTTATCATCTTTTGGTTCAAAATGGAAATTTTAACTTCGGTATTTCATAGTTTTGGTTTTAAGTCGACGTCCAGCTCGTGGTCTCGGGCCCGCAGGGTTCGGGGTCGCGACAGTTGGTATCAGAGCCATGGTTTGGCTCTAAGTATAAGTCTAGGTGGACTAGTATGACCTAGGAGGGTAGTTGTGTTCGGAGTGAGTAACGGTTGATGTTTTATACAGGTAATTGTTCTCAATGTCTAGAAGAAGAGCTGGTGAAGACATCAGTGGGACTCAGAATCTTAATGGTCTAAGGGAATAAAACCGTGCAGTGTTTCAGGGCAGGTTTGAAGCGGCCGTGAAATCAATTCGTGACCAAGGGCCGAGAGAGGAACATGTAGCACCTCCGCGATATGGGTTGGAGCAGTTCTTAAAGTTGAAACCAAGTGAGTACGACGGTGAGCCAGATGTGAAGAAAGCCGAGCTATGGATAGAATCGATGGAGAAAATCTACGATGTCTTTGGTTGCACTGATAAGGATAGGGTTCTGTTTGCAGCTTATAAGCTCGTGGGGGCTGCGGAACATTGGTGGAAGGCACTGAAGACCAGTTGGGATGCGACTCTTGTACCATATCCTTGGGAGTGGTTCGTGAGGAAATTCAAGGATCATTTTATCTCTCTAGTGGATCAAAACCGGAAAGAGATCGAGTTCCTCAGCTTGGATCAAGGCATGATGTCAGTAGCACAGTACTCGGCTAAGTTCGCAGAATTAGCCAGGTGTTGTGACTACCTTGTGCGGACCGAGGAGCAGAAAGCGATGAGATTGATCAGGGGTTTGAAGACAGCTATTAGGACTCAACTTTTAGCCCAAAGAATTCAACCTTTTCAGGATGCGGTGGATCGAGCCTACTTGATTGAGCAGGATATTGGGGAACACAAAAGGAAGACTGAGATGGTTAACCCGGGTAAGCAAGGAGGGCAGAGTAAGTCACAACAGCAACATTTGGATAACAGAGGTAATTCTGGAGTGCAAACTCAATTCAGAGGGCAACTTCAAGGGCAACCAACAGTAGGAAATCAAGGTTCTAATAAGGGGACACAAAATGGGAAAGTCTGCACCTACTGTCAGAGGAAAGGACACTCAGAAGACAAGTGTTGGAAGAAGCAAGGAAAATGTGTGAAGTGTGGTCAGTTGGGACACTTCGTTAAAAATTGTCCGAGGTTTAGAGTTCAGTCATCGGGGACAGGAACTGGAATACCACAGGGTCAGAAGAGGGATGCTTCGGGGAAGCCCAAGGTTTCGGGTAGAGTAATTGCAATCAATCAGCACTCACCAGGTAACGGATAATTTCAGGAGGTATTATTTTGCGTCGTGAGAGCGAGCGCGTGCATTTTAGGATCATCGCATTTATGTGTTTCTGTGCATTTAGTTGCATTTATTTCTTCTGAGTCTTTGACTTATGTGTTGTAGGTGTCTACTCCTATGGAGGAGTTTAGGGTATCTGATGAAGTCTTATGTGCTTATGATGTGCTTAAGTATGGTTATGTCTCACCTGCTAAATTAGCCATGTTGCTATTACAAGATTTTGATGTTACTATTGCTTTAATCTATTGTTGTAGGGGATTGTTATATTCTCCATTCCTAATTTCTTAAAACTGTTTGAGACCGTTCCTTTGGGTAGAGTTATACCTATCTTTTCTTAATTGAAATCCGAGTATTTAGTTTCGGTCAATTTGTTGGGTGTATATATCATTCGTAAGATTTTCGTTTTCTTCCGAATAGTACCCAGTGTTTGAGGAGAAGCTTGGGTTAAATTGAGTTTTTATGGTACAATGTTGTAATGCTAATATTTAGATCAATATCCATATTGTATCGGTTGAGTTATAGGAGTTGAGGATTCAATGAGGATCTCTTGAGGAAAATTTTGGTCACTTTTAGTGCATCTCCGTGAATGTGTCGGAATGGATTAGCATGGAGAGGTGTACGATTTGTTATGGATGATGAGTTTGTGGTAGGAGTTATGATCATTAATGGTGGTAAGCGTGTTAAGTTAGAAGGGACTAAGTACATTTTGGGAGAGTAATAATTTCTCAATCTATGTTAAGGGCATTTTGAAATTTTGGTTAGATAGTGGTTCTATGGTTCTAAATCCCTTCTTGGTGGCGTTTCCCGAAGAGGATCAAGGGTATGTGAAGGAAGTGGAGTATCAATACTTGGGCATAATTAAGGAATATCATGAATTGGTATTGGGTCAGTTGGAACGTTGCTAGCTAATTGGTTTATTATGACGGTAGCACTATTGAACCTAAGTATCATTAGGTTAATAAATGTATGCGTGAAAGACTAACTTGGGTTAGTTATTGAGGATTTGAGATTTGTAGATTTCCTTGGGTATATGAGCACAGATTATTAACTAAAAAGGGAGTTAGAGGAAATCCCTTGAAGATAAAATTTAAATCATTTTCGGACTATTGAGTATTCGTAATTATTTTAGGCTTTCAAGGATTGGAGTGTTATGACGATGATATTATGGCGTAGATTTAAGTGAACATTTTGTATTAAAATTTTGGGTTTATATTACACCCCTAGTTTAAGGTGCTACCTAGAGCGAGAGCACTATAATGGGAATCCTTAGAGATATAGCCTTTGGTGAATATTATGGGGATGGAAAATTTCTTTAGCTCTTCATATGTTAAAAAGCTAATTTAGCTCGAGATGGTAATGTTTTGAATTTCTGGGGAATAATACTAAGTATGCGATTTACAAATGGAAGTACCTTTGCGGTGTAGTTAAAGTTATGAATAAGGCGAGCTTGAGATACCTCGAGAATTATGTGTGGAATTAATTTGGATTCTTCGATTTTTAGTACGGATTTTGATTAGTAATGAAGATAATAATGGAATGATTCGGTTCGAGAGGTGGTGTTATCGTAAGCATTACTTAAGGTTACCTTTTAGTGGGTTAGATTGGACAATTGAGGAATTTGAGAAATGTGGAACTATCGTATCCGTAGCTAATTAGTCTTTCGGGTAAGTCTTGTTAAAATTCGGGTCGAATTTTCTTTAAGGGGGAGTGAATGTCACGACCCGAAAACTAGGCTCTATTTTATTAGTAATAAATAATTATTATTTAATTATTTGCTCATTTATTCATTTAAATTAATTTATGAATTATGTGTGCTTTGTATGTGTTATAATAATTTATGCTTAGCATTTTATTTGGGTTAGTGTAGTATTGTTGGGTCTTAATGGTTAGTAGAGAGTGTAAGTATTGTGTTAGTGTGTAGAGGAGGGGGTCTATGTGTAAATTCTCTAATCATCCTACTTACTCCCTCTTTTCCCCTCACCTCCCTCTCACCTCCCTCACACTCCACCTCCATCTCTTTCCCAACTCATTTTTCTCTCTCTCTTCCTATCCAAAGAAAGGGGTAAGTTTTCTCTTCCTTCTCTCTTCATTTTAGCTATCTTCCTCTCATCTTCTCTCATTTCTCTCTATACGAAATGTGTTTAGATCGTCGATAGGATCGCGTAGAATCAAGAATATTCGAATTCCGTCAACTTCATTATTTTCAAGTAAGTTGCTTTTCCCTCATTTTTATGCTAAAATGTTCATATCATGTTTATATAATGCTTGAGTTGTTATATTTGAAGTTTGGTTGAGTTTCGAATTTATTTGGAATTTATTTGAGTTTTGGTCAAAAATGGTGATTTTATGAATGTTGGGTTTGAATCTTGATTTTGGTTGTTAAATGTTGTTATATGAGTTCTTTTGACCTATAAGTTGTTTTAGTTCATTAATAGGCTAGTTAAGAGTGTTGGATTTTGGTTTAGTTTTGGTTGGGTTAAAAATGGGAGAACCCAGTTCATCCCTCCCGATTTCCGGCAGACCAGAAGGTTGGGCGACCGCCCAAAAATGTCTGGGCGACCGCACATCTATCTGAAAGGTTTTGTTCTTGTTTGATGGATTTTTGGGCGACCGCACAGTTGGGTTTGGGCGGCCGCACAGAACCTCTGAAAGTTTTCATTTGTTAATTTGTGTGATTGAAGAATGCGTTTTGGTCTAAGTCTTGGGTGTCCTTCTAGTCGACCTTAGTGATCATTGTAGTACACTCTAGTGATAGAATTGGGTCCTTTGTGATCAAGTTTGTGTTTGAAATTAATTAAGTGTTAATTGGGATTTGGAACATCTTATTGAGGTATTGTTAGTTTGACTTATCTTTGTGATGATCATTTGGTATATGTTTGGGCATCTTATGATGTGTTCGTGATTGTTCCAATCGAATTGATTTTCGAGTAAGACTTGGTCTAGGTTTTAGGCGATGTCCTATAGTACCTAGAGGGTTGTTACTGAACACCAAAGTGTAGGGTTTAGTCCGGTCGTGATCATGTTCTAATAAGTGTAACCTTTTGGATTCGTTTGGGGTGTTTAGAATTGGTTCGTTATGAACGAAGGTAAAGCGTGATTGGCAATTGGGTACCTACGGTTCGATTAACCTTAAGGTGTATTCATTCTGATTTCCTACTTTGGAATTCCAGGTGTAAGGGATGGTTGAGTTCATGGTCCTATAGTATTTTTATGAGTAAATGTTTAGGGTCATTTTGGTAATAGTCATTGTGCTATTTGTGAGCGACCGTTTGGGTTGTGCTCTTTATGAGTAACTTGTGGGTATCATATTTAGGATGTATTTGGTACGTGCCTTATCTTGGAATCATTATGTTTTAATGGTCAATGTTGTTGGACTCTTTTATGAGAAACTCCTTGTGCTATTGTTGTTGAACTCTTCTTGAGTAATCGTTTGCATCTTTTATGGTGATTAATTGGTATGGTTCCCTACTTTGGAACCTTAAATTGTTTATTTAAGCTAGTATTTATTATTTAGCATTTGGAAGCCCAGCTGGCATATTTGTTGCATCGGGCGATGGGAAAGATTATAATGGCAAAGCCAAGTCCATTATAATGTTGACCATTGTTTTGCCCCCTTCTATACCCCCTTTTCCAGATTGGCCTTGGAAGGGATAAGTTAGCTTCCTTTGTGAATGTATCTAACTACCGAGCATGACTTTGTGGCATGGCTCTTGTCCTTTGTGACACTCTCATTGTTATTGGTTCCGGTACCGGGTTTCTCTTCAGCTTTCATGCTAGTATGAAGATGATGATTTGTTGATTATTGAAGCTGCGCAGCGACCTTTATTTGGTTCTTCAGTTGGGTGAAACCTTGGCTATGTATCCACTTATGAGTGTTTATTTCAGCTTTATGTGTTGCATGATGAGCTGGTCGTTATTTCCAACCGGTATGGGACGGTTGGCGATAGGGAGCCCCTCATTTGTTGTTATATGTTTATTTATATGATTGATTATTGGATGTTACCATTTGTCAGCATGTCACTTATTATTCCGCTGCTATCTGTCTTATGTTAATTGCTATTGGTCATTGTATATTAGCATGTCATGTAGTTGCATTAGTAACTTACTGAGATTTTATCTCACCCCGTTTATTTCCATCTTTGTTTTTCCTTAACCCCCCCAGGAGGAAAAGGATTAGGATTCGCGGTTCAAGGAGGACGTCGAGAGGATTGAGATTTTGGGGCAGGTTGTTATGGATCGGTTTACATTATTTAAATGTATAACTTTTTGGGAATAGTTTTACCATTATTGACGTCATTAAGAATTGTATATTTTATTCTTTTGGGTATAAGCTGTGGAGCTTATGTTGGATGTACATTGTTGATTTAATCTTGGATTTGTAAAACCTTGTGTTATCATCTTTTGGTTCAAAATGGAAATTTTAACTTCGGTATTTCATAGTTTTGGTTTTAAGTCGACGTCCAGCTCGCGGTCTCGGGTCCGCGGGGTTCGGGGTCGCGACAGTTTATTTCAATAGAAATTGCATAGTTATTATAATATCAAGTTTGTTTATTAAAACACAAAGTTACACTACTAAAATACCAAGTATAGATTTGATACAACATATTTGATTAACCACCAGGCTGCAATAATAAAACACCAAGTTACTATAACTAAAATATAAAGTTACAATACCAAAACACCAAGTTCCTATACTAAAACAAAAAGTTACACCAAATCAATTGTTTCAGTTCGCCAGGTTGTCTCTTGCCTGCCCATGGATTCAGCATTCTGTTTCAATTTGAGCAGTTTGAACATCTCCATTTCAATTTGAGCAGCAAACGACTACATGATTCAAATTAAGTGTAGATTTGGTGTTTTTTTTTTTTTAGCCAAATGAAGATTTCCATCTCTTTAAATTCATCTTCATTGTCTTTTTCAATCTCATTATCCTCTGATTCAATGACATTGTTTCCACCATCTCCATCATCTATAAGAAAAAGATCGATTTCAATTAGATCAAGCAGCTCATTTGAATATCAATTTTAATTTCAATTAGATCAAATTGATGAACAAAATATTTAGATTCAAACCTGATCAATCGTTTTTGAAGCTTCCATCTGCAACTGCAATGGCGAGAGAGAGAGAGAGAGAGAGAGAGACACAGAGAGAGATGGCGGCAGGAAGAAATTGGGCTGAGAAGATGATGCGTGTGTGCTACTGTGTGTTTGGTAGGTTTTATACCCTAATTTTAATAAGTTGAACCCCATACTATTAAACTGGTTCATTAACAACCGGTTTCTCCTACTTTCCCTCAAAACAGGTCTTTTTTTAACATTAGGGGGAAACTAGTTTCCCCCAAAACCAACTCTTTCTTTTAATTTGTCAAAAATTATACTAGTAGTTTTTTTTTTTTTTTTTTTTTTTTTTTTTTGCATTTGTCTCTTTACATAAGGGTCTACTGGCCAGGGCAGACCTCCTATATATAAAGAGTGGGTGCAAGTGCACTGGCTCAACTTTTATTTATAAGAAGGAAAAGAAATTGTATTCAGGATATATAATAAAAGTGCAATTGGCGAACAAAAGTTTCTGTAGCTCAGGTGATTGGAAGGTAGGTTTGTGTACAAAAGGTAGTGGGTTTGAGATATTTTTTTTCTTCAAATAATTGCCTTTTGGATAGATATGTACCAAACTAACACCAAAATTCGACTATGTACCAAAATGACATCCTTGGAAGAAAACGGCACTGGTAGCGACGTTTTTAGGATGAAAACGGAACTACCAGTGACTTTTTTAGGTTGAAAACCCAGTGCTTAATGGCAATTACGATTAGGGTTTTGTAAAGATGAAATCAGGGTTTTGTTAAGATGAAATCGGCATTGCCAGTGCCGACTTCAATTAGGGTTAAAAAAGCCAGTTAGAAAACATGATTGGCAAACACGTTTTTACATAGAAAATTCTAAAAACGGCATTACAAGTGCCGACTTCAGTCAGGGTTAAAATTCTAAAAACGTTTTTGGCAATGACGTTTTCATCTTCAGATAAAACCAAACCACCCATTTTCTTTCTCACCCTATTTCATTATTTTCAACTCTCTGCTCTCCATTTCATACCCCAATTACAAGAGTCTAAGTGCTGAAAAAAATTGCTAGAAATCTCTACGATATTTGGTGAATCAATCAAAGCATTTAAAATACATTTTAATCTTTGTTATATGTTTTAATTTGTATAATGTAAATTAATTTAGAGTTATTAGTTGGTTTTTTTGTATATGCATTGTTAATAAATTAGGATTTTGATAGTCGAATTCATTTGTTTAGGATTAAATATGAGTGGAGTTCCACTTATTTTCATGTGCTACTAGGGAGGAGATGATGAACACCTGTTTGAAGGTAGTCATTTTGAGCAGGGGCCGAAATGTGCACTTAAAGTAAAAACTCGATGGACGTACAAAAAATTGATTAAGAAGTTAATAAGAAAATTGCGGTAGATCGAACCAATGTTAAGTTGAAAGTTATTTGTAGATATCCTCATCTGGTCGGCTATGGGGTTGCAAATTACATTCCGTTTCCAATCGAGGATGATATGTGTATGGAAGTCATGTTTGATGTTTATGCTCAATTAGGTGGGATGAGTAGCTTGCAGTTGTATGTTGTCATGAATTTTGTTGATAATGTACCTTCTGATGAGTTTGAAATAGGAGAGGAGCCAATACAAAATGAGTATTTTCATGACATGGATAACTTTCAGATGGGTTCTTCAAGTTACTACCCTGAGAGAGATGTTGATGAGTTTGAAACACATGTGGAAGAGGAAGAGAAAATGGAAGTGGGAGAGGAAGAAGAGGTAGAGGAACATGGTGATGATGATGATGTAGATTATGAAGCTGATTTTCTTATAAATGAAGAGGGTGATTCTGGATATGAAGATTGTACGAGTCCAACTGATGTTAGCGACAATGAGGGTGATGATGGGGAATGTGATGATTTGGGAGCACACATGATTACTTATAATGAGCCGCAGAATCAACTGTATGATAGAGGAAACTATCAATTTTACCGCGATATTGGGAAAGGATCAGAGATTTATGATAATAGTGAATATAAGTTTTCAGAATGGAATGCGGAGAGAGATGAAATCGCCAAATGTATTTGCTTCTCAAAGAAGATTGAAGTGAAGTATGAAATAAATAAGTATCATATTAAGAAAAATCTGCGGTTCAGGGTGAAAAGGAGCACAACGCGAAAGTGGACTATTGAGTGTTTGGTGAAAGAGTTTCCCTGCAATTTCTATGTGAATGTGATGTTGGTGTTGGTGCCCTAGGAACGTTTGTTAAACGTTGTATAAGTTATCATTTTATTCATGATGATAAAGAGATGATTAGATTATTATTGTTGCTCATGTTTGCTTATGATACTCTCCGTCCCTATAGCTTGTTAAGCACTAGTATAAAGGCTAAATGATCATGGGATGATCATGTTAGATTTATGGGTACTTGTTTGGAACAAGGTACTGGACATGACCCGCGGTATGATATTTATGTCATGGTCAATGTCATATATAAATCTCATATTAGTTATGTCATTTGAATCCTTAGACATGAAGTTATTATAGTCTTCCACTTGATGAAGATTATGTTTCACATATTCAAACGTCACCCTTAACCAGGTAGCTATAAAGGGTATGATTGACATAATCGGATTCACGTAGGGAAGAATAATAAGCTAAATGGATTTGTCCCTCTTCGGAGAGATGTCAAGCTTGGGCCCCTCGAATGAATGATGTTGATGAAATGTTTGGCCAAAATCAAATGGATTGATTGGATCAATGTCATTTAGATTATCAACATATTCGGAATCGAGAAAGTATTGAGCAATACAAGTTGACTTGTTGACCAAGACTTGTGTTCAAAGACATCGTGGACAAAGGGATTGTGACATGTTCTAAAGGAATGCGAACCTGTATCTAGTTACACTATTTGGGTAGGTATGACGGTTTGCTAGAACCTAATCATATCTTATGGATTCATGTTTGGGTCCATTGCCA
The DNA here is from genome assembly GCA_026119855.1 of Campanula takesimana. NCBI lineage: Eukaryota > Viridiplantae > Streptophyta > Magnoliopsida > Asterales > Campanulaceae > Campanula > Campanula takesimana. The sequence continues at coordinate 1,161,033 of JAOWBW010000016.1, forward strand.
ACTTAGTGTAATCCTAGAGGGTCACACACAATAGAACGAATCTTAAAAGGACTTAATTGGAATTTTGGTCGAAGGACCTTTTGAGGATTTTAGGAATTTAGAGGAGAAAACCGGAAAAAGGGGTGTTCCGGGCGGACCTCCTAAAGGACCCGGACGGACCTCATAAAGGACCCGGGAGAATCTTTGGGAGGGTCCAGGCGGACCTCTTATAAGACCCGGGCGGACCTCTAGGGTTTCTGCCCAGAACTTTCTTGTTCTGTTTTCTTGCGGGTTTGGTCACTTGTTACCTATTTGGAATATGTGAAACAAGTATAAAACACCCTTCTAGTTGCCCTAATCAGTGCTATGCATTATGTTATGTTTGTGAGAGCCTCCAATGGTTTGAGAGAGTTTATTTCTTGTTCTAAGACATCCCTAGATTGATGAACAAGAATACACATACACAATTATTTCATATAGTTCTATACTATAAGTACCCCAATCTAAAATTGACCAACCTTAGAGGAACTCTTAGCACCATTCAGGGATAAACTGATGGGTTGGGACTAGGGATGGCAACGGGGCGGATAAGGGGCGGGTTTGACCAAAACCGTACCCGCCCCTCAAAGAACCCCCTTAGTACCGAACCCGCCCCGCCCCGCCAACTAGTTAACCCGCAGCCGCCCCGCCCCGCCCCGTATGGTCCAAAATCAATTTTTTGGGGGAATCAAACTTCAAAAAGGGAAAGAAAATTAAAATTCTCCTTGAGCTTGAGATTGTATTAAACAGTCGGGAATTGAAATTGAAAAGCTTTTCAAGGAAATTAGACGGTAATTCAAACACCAATGCAATTGAAGATGAAAAATAGATATTCAAAATCATGAATCTAATAACAACAAAGAGAGTAGAATGTTAATTTTAGGAAGAGAAGGGGACCTGGTGGTAATCTTCAGAAGGTACGACTAAAGCATCGAGAGGTGGAGAGTGAGAAGCCATTAACGACCTCAACGAAGCTAGTGTCTCTGCCGCCATCGTCGATCTCTCGCTTCTCTCTCTCTCTGTCGCCTGAATGGGATGTCGATGTCTCTGACTCTAGCGCCGCATCTCACACTTCGCTTCTGTTCTAACCCTAGGAATCGATTTGAGAGAGAGAAGCCGTGGGTGTCTCTGTCTCTCTAGCGGCGGAGTGGAAGTCGGAGGAAGACCTGGAAGCGGCGGAGTGGAAGTCGCCGAGGTCGATGTCTCCCAGTCTCTCTAGCGCCGCATCTCACTCCGCTTCTGTTCTTCTAACCTAGGAAATCGATTTGAGAATGAGAGAGATAAGCCGTGGGTCTCTGACTCTCTATAGTGTGTGGGTAATAATTGAAATGGGATAGGGATATTATGGTAATTTTATATATATATTAGTATACGGGGCGGGGCGGGGCGGGGCGGGGCGGGGCCCCGCGGGTTGAGATGAGAAACCGAACCCGCCCCGTGACCCGCCGGGTTTTGAAAAAAGGCTACCAAACCCGCCCCGCTGCGGAGCGGATCGTCCCGGATACGGAGCGGGTTCGGACAAATTGCCATCCCTAGTTGGGACCTCACTAGGATAAACTGAAAGTTCTAGGACTGCTCTGGAATTAAACTTGGAAAAATCCCAGAAGCTCGCCAGGCTGAGCCGTACAGATGGTTTGGACGCGGGAAGGGCCTAGCCGTACCGCTGGTTTAGGTACCTTCAGTCCTTATAAATTGAGACCCTTGCTGATCATTTCAGTAGGGGAGAAATATAGTTTTGTAGGTGAAACTCTGCAGAAATCCATCCTGAGTGAAACACCACCAAACACTTAAGTGAAAAGAGAGGAAGATAGGCCATAACCACCATAGGTGAAGCCTCCTTCTCCCCATCTTCTCTCCATCTTAAACTCTTTTGTTCTTGTTTATGTTGTTCATTTACTTGCATTTTAAGCCTTGCCCTTGTCAAGCACTTTTGTATTGCAAGTCTTGCCCTTGTCAAGCACTTTTATATTGCAAGTCTTGTCCTTTCAAGCACCTTATACTCTTGTTATGTATCTTGGAACCAAATCATGAAATGATTCAAGGTTCCCTCACATCCAAGTATGTGAAAAAGGGATAAAACCTAAAGAAGATCATGATTTGTTAATTTCTTGCCTTTAAATAGCTTGATGATCCATTTTCATGGTGAAAGCATGTATCTTTATGTTGTATTTGGCCATGATGATCATGTTGGGTGATAAAGTTCCAACCTTTATCATCCCAACCTTGATTTAGCCTAAAATCCCACATTTGGGTCATAAAGATTCAATCTTTATGTCATTTTGTTGTTCCTAAAGGTTTAATCTTGTATAAAGATCTCATTTTGATGGTAAAGTTTGAATCTTTACTCATCAAAATGGCTATCTTGGCTCAAAGGCCACTTTCATTAACTTTTCTTAATAATTCCCCAATGATTGTCTTAATCACATCCAAAATTCTTGTTTTGGTGTCTAATCTAGTGATTAATGACATAGGAATGATCTAATTTGTGTTTTGTTACAAAAGAATGGCTGGAAATGATCAAACAGTCCAGTTTCAGACATAATGCTCTGTTTCTGCATGGAACTGGACTGATTCCTGGGAATCTGTTAAAATTCCCAGGAAGACCCCCTTTAGCCGTACGGCTACTTTGTCCAGGGGCATGTTTCAGTCCAGTTCCCCTTTAATCCAGAATGTTTACAAAAGAACCCCCTTTTCTGTTAAAACCCTAACCGTTTTCTGTTAAAGTCAGTTTCTCCCGTTTTCTAAACACACACACACACACATATGCACTTTCCGTTAACAAACTTAGGGAGACTCGGCATTGTCCGAGGCGGCTTGGGTGACGTGAAACTCTTCCCAAGCCGTAACCTGACCTCCGAACTCATAAATCTCTAACCATTTTCATTTGTTGGGTTAAAAGTTAACAAATATGGCGACTCCGTTATCTTTTGATTCTCGAGGGGAAACCTTTCTATTTTTCCCGCGGGTATCTTACAGTGGCGAATCCGCTGGGGAATAAAGTGTCTTCATACTTCTTTTTAGAAGCTTTGGGGGCACTTTTGTTTGGGTCAAGCTCCCGTCCCCGTTTGTTGACTTTGTGCTTATTTTATGTGTGTTTTATGTTTCTGCTTTGATTTTTGGGAGTGAAACTGTTCTGGAGATTCAATAAACTGGAGCTCAATGATCAGAAGCTGAAAATTTGCAAAAAAGAATGGACCGACTGCTCTAGCCGTACGACTTGTTTCGCCGGGCCCACAGAATGTTTCAGATTAACAATTTTGTGTAGGGCAGAAACATTCTGATGGTCCCCTTGCCTCATCTTGTCCAGGTTTCAATTTATAGCCTCTACTTGTGCACTTCTACCTTCTTTTTCTTAGCCAAAAATGGATTTTCAAAGCTTGGTTATGCACAAATTTTTAGACGTAAAATCGGGTTTTCAAATCCTCATTGGGCATAACCGTTTTCATAAAATTTTGGTCTTCAAATTCTTCTTGTTTGTGCACAATCTTTTTCTACAAATGACTTTCAAAAGGTTGCTCTTCTTGCAAAATTTTGGTTTAAAAAAAAAAACCTTTGGTTGTGCACAACATTTTCATGTACAAATTTTGATTCTTGCTTGTTAATATGTTTGTTTACTTGCTTGTGCAAAATACTTGTCCATACAATTGTTCATGCAATTCTCATGGTATTAAAACGGACCGAAAATTTCTATTTTGACTCAAAAGGGAATATAGAAGGCTTCACACAACGCGCACTTGACCTTGTGCACGCTCCAAAACCCCTTTAAACCCGGAATGGATGCCACGATGCAGCTTGATTGGTGCTCTTGTGCCCTTCTCGCGCGCACGGGTCCATTCCACCTCCCCTTCTGAGCCGAGTCAACCACACTTTTCCGTGACACACAAATACCGTGACCATGGTTGGTTTTTGGTCTAGCTCACGTCATCACGTCCCTAATACGTGTCTAAACGCTAATTATGGCCAAGTTAACTCCCGAGTCACGACTCCTTGTGAAAGCAAGTGTGACCAAGGTCATCTTTGACCCGGTCCTTGACTTATGCGTTAATTCCAACCATAATTAACCGAAGTCATGTATTAAGGATATGTTGATACCGCGTCATTAAGCTCTAATGCTTGACCCATCCTAATCATCTTTAAGCCCAAGGCTAAGGTCCGTGATCCCTCATTAAAATGAGGTCATGCCGGAATTTTGTTAAGGCGCTAAGTCAATCTTAACCTTCACCGGGGCTTAGCTATGATAAGAAGGGCCCGCGCATTGGAACTTTGCGACGCACTAGAACCTAGGTTTGGTTCTTTTGGTCGGTGGTGTTGGTAGTGGTGCCCTAGGCACGTTTAATAAACGTTGTAATTGTTATCATTTATTTCATATCAATAAAGAGATGTTCTTAGGCAAGAAGATAAGTTGTACATTCTCGATGGGCCTCTCCCCGCTGAACCACCGCCTACTGCCCCTAGGGTAGAAAGAGACAATTACAAGAAACATCGTAATGATTCTAGAGATGTAAGTTGTCTCATGCTTGCTGCTATGTGTTCAAAACTCCAACAAAGTTTGGAACATTTGGAAGCCTATGAGATAGGCGTGGAGTTGAGAACCATGTTTCAAGAGCAAGCTAGGCAAGAGAGGTACAAGACCATTGTTGCATTCATTACTTGTAAAATGAATGAAGGGCAACAAGTGAGTCCTCACTTTCTTAAAATGAAAGGTTATGTAGAGCACCTTGAGAAACTTGGCTATCCAATCCCATTGGAGCTAGCCACGGATCTCATTCTTAATTCATTGCCTAAAAGTTATAATCAGTTTGTAATGAATTATAACATGCATGGAATGGATAAGAATCTCTCTGAGTTGCATGGGATGCTCAAAACTGCAGAGATGAAAATTGTGGAGAAAGGTTCTCCCGTGCTCTTGGTTCATGATGGGAAGAAGGCTAATACCAAAGGAAAGGGTAAGAAAGTTATCAAACCCAAAATAAGCAAGGCAAAGGTTGCCAAGGCTTCTGAGGCAAAACCCGATTCACAAAAGGATGCAATCTGTTTCCATTGTCAAGAAATTGGTCATTGGAAACGTAATTGCAAGGCTTTCTTGGAAGAGCAAAAGAAGAAGAAGAGCAGCAAGGCTGCGTCGACTTCAGTTATCTATATGATAGATATTCTCCTTTCTACCACTGATTCTTGGGTATTGGATACCGGATGTGGTTCTCACATTTGTCTAAATGTGCAGGGACTAAAGAATAGGAGACTGCTTAAAGAAGGTGAAGTAGATCTACGTGTGGGGAATGGAGCAAGAGTTGCTGCATTAGCCGTAGGGACTTATGAAGTCACTTTACCTTCCGGATTAATTCTTGTTTTGAACAATTGTTATTATGTTCCGGATTTAAGCAGAAATATTATTTCAATTTCTTGTTTGGATAATGAAGGTTTTAAGTTTCTTATTGAGAATAAGAAATTTTCTATTTATTTAAATGATGTGCTTTATGGTATTGCTAATTCATTTAATGGCCTTTATATCTTGGATGTCAAGAATGAAAATAATGACAATGTCTATCATGTAAATAAGAAATCTAAACCTAATGATGTAAATCATACCTATTTATGGCATTGCCGTCTTGGTCATATTAATGAGAAGCGTATCTCAAAACTCCATGGGGACGGACTTTTAGGTTCATATGATACTTGTGAGTCGTGTCTTCTTGGAAAAATGACTAAGACACCTTTTACCAAGTTGGGTGAAAGGGCAAGCGACTTATTGGGGTTGATTCATTCCGATGTATGCGGACCATTAAGTAGCAATGCTAGGGGAGGATTTCAATACTTCATAACCTTCACTGATGATTATAGTAGATTTGGGTATGTTTACCTAATGAAACATAAAAGTGAAGCATTTGAGATATTTAGAATATTTCAAAATGAAGTAGAAAAACAACTTGGCAAAAGTATAAAACCACTTCGATCAGATCGAGGTGGAGAATACTTAAGTCAAGAATTTGATGATCATCTAAAGAATTGTGGAATAGTTTCACAATTGACTCCACCTGGAACACCACAATGGAATGGTGTATCCGAGAGGAGGAATCGGACTTTGTTAGACATGGTTCGATCAATGATGAGTCAAGTTGATCTTCCAATATCCTTTTGGGGTTACGCCCTAGAAACCGCTGCTTTCACACTAAATCGTGTTCCAACTAAATCTGTTCAAAAGACTCCATATGAGATGTGGATCGGAAAGAAGCCTTGTCTATCTTTCATGAAGATTTGGGGTTGTGAAGCTTTTGTCAAAAGACTTGTCTCAGACAAACTTGCACACAAGTCTGATAAATGTATTTTCGTGGGATATCCTAAGGAAACTAGAGGATATTACTTTTACAACCGTGAGGACAACAAAGTGTTTGTTACCCGAACTGGTGTCTTTCTAGAGAAAGAGTTTCTCTCCAAAGAAATCAGTGGGAGTAAAATAAATCTTGAAGAAATTCGAGACCCAGAAAATAACATTGAACCAATAGTGGAACAAGAACAAGAACCACAAGGATTTGTGGAACCTGTTCAAAATACACAAGCAACCCTCAGATCTAGTAGGTTACGATCCGAGCCCGAGAGATATGGATTTCTCGTAACGGATAGTAATGAGGTAGAAATCATTGAGAATGATGAACCGTCAACCTACCAAGAGGCAATGTCTTCTCCTGATTCGGACAAGTGGCTTGGAGCCATGGAATCCAAATTGCAATCCATGCAAGACAATCAAGTTTGGAATTTGATTGATCCACCCGAAGGTGTAAAAACCATAGGATGCAAATGGGTCTTCAAGAAGAAGACTGACATGGATGGGAAGGTGCATACTTACAAAGCTAGACTTGTAGCGAAAGGTTATAGGCAAGTTCATGGTATTGACTATGATGAGACATTTTCACCCGTAGCAATGATCAAGTCTATAAGAATTTTGCTTGCCATTGCCGCATATCATGACTATGAAATATGGCAAATGGACGTCAAAACCGCTTTCCTGAATGGAAAACTCCAAGAGGATGTGTATATGACACAACCAGAAGGTTTTGAACAAGATTCTAAGGTATGCAAATTGCAAAGATCCATCTATGGATTGAAGCAAGCTTCTAGGAGTTGGAATCTCCGTTTTGATGAATCGGTCAAAGAGTTCGGTTTCATCAAAAACGAAGATGAGCATTGTGTATACAAGAAGATTAGTGGGAGCATAGTGCTATTCCTTATTTTATATGTGGATGACATATTGCTCATTGGAAACGACATTCCTACACTTCAGTCTGTGAAGACTTGGTTAGGAAAGTGCTTCGCAATGAAAGATATGGGTGAAGCCGCATATATTCTTGGCATTAAGATCTATAGAGATAGATCAAGGAGGCTACTTGGTTTAAGCCAAAGTACATACATTGACAAGGTCATTAGAAGATTCCGTATGGAAAATTCTAAGAGAGGCACCTTGCCCGTGTTACATGGAGTTTCTCTAAGCAAGACTCAATGTCCTAAGACAAACGATGAGCGTGAGAAAATGAATGATGTTCCATATGCTTCGGCAATTGGGTCCATCATGTATGCCATGATTTGTACTAGGCCGGATGTATCTTATGCTTTGAGCATGACAAGTAGATACCAATCCGACCCTGGCGAAAATCACTGGATAGCTGTAAAAGCGATTCTTAAGTACTTGAGAAGAACTAAAGACTCGTTTTTGGTCTATGGAGGAATGGAAGATGATCTCGTTGTAAATGCTTACACGGATGCAAGCTTCCAAACCGACAAAGATGATAGCCGATCGCAATCGGGTTTTGTGTTTATGTTAAATGGTGGAGCTGTAAGCTGGAAGAGTTCCAAGCAAAGTACAACCGCTGATTCTACAACAGAAGCTGAGTATATTGCTGCATCGGATGCTGCAAAAGAAGCTGTTTGGATTAAGAAGTTCATAATTGAACTTGAAGTGGTTCCTAGCATTGCTATTGCTCAAGCAAAGGAACCAAGAGCACATCAGAAATCCAAACACATACTTAGGCGTTTTCATATCATTCGAGAGATCGTTGATAGGGGAGACGTAAATATATGCAGAGTACCTACTGATGACAATGTTGCGGACCCGCTGACAAAGGGACTTCCACAAGCTAAACATGATGGTCATGTTAGGTCCATGGGTATTAGATACATGGGAGATTGGGCCTAGGGAAAATGGGAGATTGTTGGTAGTGGTGCCCTAGGCACGTTTAATAAACGTTGTAATTGTTATCATTTATTTCATATCAATAAAGAGATGTTTTTTATTATTATTATTGTTCATGTTTACTTATAATAATCTCCGTCCCTAGTACTTGTTAAGCACTAGTATAAAGGCTAAATGATCATGCGATGATCATGTTAGATTTATGGGTACTTGTTTGGAACAAGGTACTGGACATGACCCGCTGTATGAGATTTATGTCATGGTCTATGTCGAACATATATCTCATATTAGTTATGTCATTTGAATCCTTAGACATGAAGTTATTATAGTCTTCCACTTGATGAACATTATGTTTGACATATTCAAACGCTACCTTTAACCGGGAAGTTATAAAGGGTATGGTTGGCATAATCGGATTCACGTAGGGAAGAATAATAAGCTAAATGGATTTGTCCCTCTTCGGAGAGATGTCAAGCTTTGGCCTCTCGTAGGAATGGTGTTGATGAAATGTTCGGCCGGACTCAAATGAATTGATTGGATCAATGTCATTTGGATTATCAACATATTCGGAATCGAGAAAGTATTGAACAAAACAAGTTGACTGTTTGACCATGACCTGTGTTCAATGACGTCGAGGACAAAGGGATTATGACATATTCTAAAGGAATGCGAACTTGTATCTAGTTATACTATTTGGGTAGGTATGACGGTTTGCTAGAACCTAATCATATCTTATGGTTTCATGTTTGAACTCATTGCCAACTTAGTATAATCCTAGAGGGTCACACACAATAGAACGAATCTTTAAAAGGACTAAATTGGAATTTTGGAAATTCTGGACATTCTGGGGAAGTGGGCGACCGCACAGTGTCGACTGGGCGGCCGCACACTTAGCTCTGATTTGTACCAGTTTGTTTCAGATAAATGTGCGACCGCACAGTGTATTCTGGGCGGCCGCACAGTACTGTCGGCTGGCACTTTCCTAATTCGATTTGGAATGTCTTTTGACACAAGATTCCTATTTGGAATAGGTCTTGCTTGTGTATAAAAGGATGAGTTCGGCCAGAACTTCAAAAATAGCCTTTTGTGAGTCTCCAAAGATTTTGAGAGAGGTTTTACTTTGTTCTAAGACATCCTTGGTCAAAGAACAAAATAATACACAAGAGAGAAAATTCCATATAGTTCAAATTCATTGTGAAAACGTGTTTCACAATTTGGTCTAGCAACCAAGATCAAAGAAGTTCCTTTGATATTCGTTCGAAGTGTGGATACCGCTAGAGGGTGAAAATCATCATCTTTAAAGTTCGTGTTCAAGCTTTGTGATCGTGATCAAGTCTTCAAATCTCCACCAAAGACCAAGAGAAAATTTAATAGCCATCAAGGGTTAGTTTTATCCTATATTCATGTTATTGTATTTGATTTAATCATATGAACGGATCTATGGGCTTTGGGTTTCAAAATTTTAAATGCTAAATTCCGCTGCGCATGTTACTACGAAACCCAACAGTGGTATCAGAGCCCCGTTCATGTTGATTATAGGCGTAGTGATGGCTTCCACTGATCCAGGATTTAGAGTAGTTGCGTAAAAGAAGAGGAATTTTTTCCACTGATCCAGGATTTAGAGTAGTTGCGTAAAAGAAGAGGAATTTTTTCCAACCATTTAGGAATAAAAATACGTTTTAAGTAAACTTGAATGGATAACTAACTGCGCCTTGCATGAATTTTCTCCGTTTTGCTTCTTGTCTTTGACATATTGCTTTCTTGCGTTAACAAGCGTCGTCTCGTTAATCTTTGGATGGATCCCTGTTATCCTCCAAGACTCCCGTTAAATCCCTAGGCGTTGTCCCCTAGGAAACCATTAAGTCCTTGGAAGATCTCCGAGGCACCCGTTAATCTTTGGATGGATCCCCGTTGTCCTCCAAGACTCCCGTTAAATCCCTAGGCGTTGTCCCCTAGGAACCCATTAAGTCCTTGGAAGATCTCCGAGGCACCCGTTAATCTTCGGATGGATCCCCGTTATCCTCTAAAATTCCCGTTGAAACCCTAGGCGTTGTCCCCTAGGTCCCCATTAAGATCCCCGTTAAATCCCTAGGAATAGTCCCCTAGGAAGTCAGTCTAGTCCTTGGATGGATCCCCGTTATCCCCCTAAGAAGTCAGTCATGGTCATATTTTCCTCTTAGAATTCCAAACCCGTTCGAACTACGGTGACCTGAGCCTCTCATCGCGTGGGACCCCCTCCCTCATGGTGAGGAGAACGTAGGAAACTTCAGCCCAGTCAAATATCCCAAATAGAGACACGTGTGTCTTCGGCCCAAGCAATTTTTACCCGAGTCTAAACTACCCTTTTTCCGCCGTAGCAAAAATGAAGTGGAAAAGAGCACCGTGTCACCGCCAGTTCAGCATCGTGTCTGATAGTTCTTCAGTCGCTACAACTCCTCCACTCCGGTACCTCGGAATGACTAGCTAAGAGGAAAGTAGTTGGGGAAGTGATACCGCAGATGATCAGGACAGTCTAACCAAAGAAGAGTTACTCCAAGCTTTAGAAGCCTCCAGGGCTCGGGAAGAGATTACCAGGAAACACCACGAGAAAGCACGGGACCGATTTGTCGAGTCGATGAGACAGAAAGGTGTTAAGGTTTTGTTTCAGACTGATGGGTCCTTCATTGAAATTCCTGACCACGAGGAAGAGGTCGAAGTCACCCAACCTCCAAATTGCAACCAAACTCCGCCCCTTCAATCTTGCGAAAACACCAAATCCCCTCATTCTCTACCTCAACATACCGTCACTCAAAGCTTACCTCCCACTCAAACTCCCTACACTCCGCCTCACCCCGGATCCAACTTTCCCTATGGGTTACCTCCTATAAATCCCCAAATGCAATACACTCAAAACACCCATGTCTCACCATTCACACCGATCATGCCTCAACAATCACTCCCACGATATCTCCCTAATTATAACCCTTCCCGGTTCTAGATCGCCAATCGAATCCCACGAACTCAGTCACCATATGTGGGTACTCGATCAACCATTGGATTCCATGATGACACGTATCAGCTCTACAATCCAAGACCTTTTGGACCACAAGCTCCTTGCATGCCTCCAATATATTTTCGTGTGAACAACCGAGGTTATGAGTACGCCTACGCCCCCGTGCCTCCACAGATTCTTCATGTTGCACCTCAGTCAGGTAGGTTGTTGGGAAAGAGAAAGCAAATGAAATATGGGAAGACCCTTATCTCGAGCGGCGGCAATTCTCGTCACCACCACATTTCGGTCAAAGACAAAGGAAAATCCAAACGCCAACCCAAACCCCACTTCATAAGGTTTGAGGATTTCGGAATGCCCATAAGAAAGGTATTTGAGGGATTGGTTAAGCTAGGCATCGCAAAGCCTCTTGTCAACTTCCAGCCCAAAAACCCTGAGAGGTACCTCGATGTTAACAAAAGGTATGCTTTCCACAATTGCCATGGGAACAATACCGATGAGTGCTCTGTTGTGAAATGTATCATTCTGGATTTGATTGAGAAGGGAAAGCTTGAACGCCCCCACGCCCCCGATACAACCAATGACACGAGTATCAACATGCTTGAGTTTGCAGAGTCTAATCCCATAACCTCCCCGATGGTCGATAAATGGAGTGATATCTGCCCCAAGGAAAAGGAGCCCGTGATTGACAAAGTCGTCAGGCCCAAAGGGGGAGAGCCTGTTTTGGGAAAGTTGACAAAATCAGTGTCCAAGGTGGTGGTTCCTAAAATTAGCAAAGCCGAAATGGCGGAAGGTGTTTGGAAAGGATCAGTGGCACAGAAAATGTCTGAAGGGCTAAACGCCCCGGGTTGGGGAATGAATGGTGCCGTGGTTGCCATAACAGAGGATGAAGTTTCAAAACCCCTGCCATCAACCTCTCCTTAGGAAGAGTCGAAGTCCATTGTTGCGATGTGTGATTGTCGCGCCCCAAACCCGTGGTCCTACTTGGCCCTACGCTCGGGACACGAGTGGAAGACGTTATAAACCACTTTCAAAAATTATTCGAAATGTACTTTTATAAAGTTTAACAAAATCACACCTGAAGTTCAAAGACTTCATCTAACTTTAAACAAACTTTACAACCACTTTCACAACGAAAGTACTTAGCCCGAAGGCTTACAAAATTTTATCCAAATGTACATACACCAACATTAACCAAATTAGGTGTGACAATAGAAAGTACGAGTACTCTACCCAAAAGGTTTTACATTTACATAATGTAACCTTAACAAAACAAGTCCCCACTCTTACCACTCCAACGTCCTCCCGTGCCAAGTATCCTATCCCCTGGACCCGCCTTTATCTAAAACAGTAAACAAATAAAGGGTGAGAATAAATCTCGGTAAGCTACTAAAATGCAACTACGTTTCATGCTAAAATGATAATCATAAGAATAGTATCATAGCAATCACATAGCACATAGTATGAGAGGTAAAATCAACTCATATACCACAATTACCACATAAGCCACACTCCGGTGGACACCAAGCCAAGGTTTACCCAATAACATAACCGTCTGAGAATACCATCTGAGAAAACCAACTGAGAAAACCATCTGAGCAGCATAAATAGCTGAAGCCGGGATCCCGAAAACCAAACCATAACCATAAGAACCAAAGTAACAATGGGGAAATATGACACAAAGTCATAACCCAAATGCCCACCAAAGGGAGCGATTCATCCCATCCAAGGCCAATCTGGACTGGGGAAACAGAGAAGGCACAGTGGACACCTTATAGTGAACTTGGATTGTGTGCCACTATAATTCTCCCACGCCTGACACAAGGTACCAATGGAAAACCTTATAGTGAACATACTTGTACCACTATAATTCTCCCATTGTCTGAGTCCACAACAAGACCAGCTGGACTTTCCACAAGAAGCACAGTAATGAATACTTGCTAAACAACAACAACAGGGGCAATGATTCTAAAATAATGAACCAAGCCAAACACATCAAAGATGCACATAAAGAATCACTCACAAAGAGTTTACAACAACATGATTCAAGGTCACAATACATTCTTGCACACACTTGAACACCCTTCTCATTACCCATGACAATATCCCAGGACACTCATATATTGGTCCTAGACAATACCCCAAGGATTAAACCAAAGTTACCCTTCTATACCTTACCTCAACCAAACTATAAGATTCAGGGGAAAGTGTGCGGCCGCCCAAAACAGGGTGTGCGGTTGCACACATTCTGATTTCTCAAGAACAAAATCTTCCAGATAAGTGTGCGGCCGCACGCCCCTTTTGGGCGGCCGCCCAACACACTCGACAGGCAAAACCCAAAATGATTATACTCCTTCCGTTTCACCGTCCCAAAAGTACAACGTTTATAACTTTATTAAGACTACAAAATTAGTCTCAAACAAACTTTAATACTACTTTGAACCCAACCAAACCAACATACTAAATACTCCCTTTGTCCCAAAACTACAAGTATAACAAATATTACCCAAATCACAAAATAACAATTTCAAGTATCAGAAATAACATATATGACCATTTTAACATTTAAAGGGGAATTAGTAACTTACCTATTTCCGGAAAAAGTATCGCTGAAATAAGTTTTGTTCGGGTAGAAATGACCTATTCGACGCCCTGATCATTTTTATATAATTAGTTTTTAAAACGGATAAGTAAATAAAAAGAATTAAATCGAAATGGGTTGAACTTACCTTTTTCTATTTAACCCTAAGAAGAAACGAGAAGTTTGCTGAAAAAAGTTAACACAGAGGAAGAAGAGAGAGAAGGAGAAGTGTTTTATAAAAAACCTTTACCCATTTTTCTACTTTAATCACTAGACTTTCCATTTGAACACTTAAGCCCCTTAACTCATATTTTCAACAAGAACCTTAAAGTTTCAACTTAACCATTTAACTCCTTTAATCATTTTTATTACTAACTAAGTAAATAACACAAATAATCAAGTAAGATGTGAAATCATAAAATATGATGCAACACATAAAATACACACATAAGTCAAATAAAAATCCCCAAAAATATATAATAAATAGGGACGGGTTTTGGGGTCACTACAATCACTCCCCCTTAAAGAAAATTTGTCCCGAATTTTAGGATTATTTACTTAGGCCCTCAAACAACCAAGGGTACTTTCTCTCGATCTCTTCCCGAAGCTCCCAAGTTGATTCTTCCATATTATGGTTTCTCCACACAACTCGAACAAGAGGAATACTCTTATTTCTCAATTTTTGGACTTTAGAATCAATCACTTGGACTGGATGCTCCTCATAAGACATACTCGGCTCAATATCCTCGGGTACCTCATATAAAACATGATAAGGATCATACATATACTTCCGAAGCATAGAGATATGAAACACATTATGGATCTTATCAAGAGAAGGAGGTAATTCAAGACGATAAGCCCGATCTCCCACTCTTCCAAGAATCTCAAATGGACCAATATACCTCAGAGCAAGCTTGCCTTTCTTTCCATATCTTTGAATACCAACCTTAGGGGAAACCTTCAAAAACTCAAAGTCACCTTTTTCGAACTCAAGGTCTCGCCTTCGATGATCGGCATAGCTTTTCTGTCTACTCTGGGCAGTACTCAAACGATCCCGAATAAGTTTAACCTTCTCAAATGAACCATTAACCATCTGAACACCCCAAATCTTGACTTCTCCCACTTCATCCCAACAGATAGGAGATTGACATTTCCTCCCATACAAGGCTTCATAAGGAGCCATCCCAATACTGGATTGAAAACTGTTATTATAAGCAAACTCTACAAGAGGCAAATGAATATCCCAAGAATCTGCAAAATCAACTGAACAAGCCCTCAACATGTCCTCAAGAATCTGAATGGTTCTTTCTAACTGACCATCTGTTTGAGGATGAAAAGTTGTACTAAATCTTAATTCTGAACCCAAAGCCTTCTGAAATGCTTGCCAAAACCAAGATGTGAATCTAGGGTCACGATCAGACACAATGCTCACTGGAACTCCATTTAACCTCACGATCTCATTAATGTACAAAGTTGCAAGCCTTTCCATAGAATAACCAATCTCTATAGGTAGAAAATGAGAAGACTTTGTCAATCTATCAACAATCACCCAAACTGCATCAAACCTTCTTCGAGTACGAGGTAACCCTGTCACAAAATCCATAGTAACATGTTCCCACTTCCATTCCGGAATCTCTAACGGTTGAAGAAATCCTGCGGGCCTTTGATGTTCAGCTTTAACTGTTGACATGTTAAACACTTGGATACATAATCCGCTATTTCCCTCTTCATATTATTCCACCAAAAGTGTTGCTTCAAATTCTGATACATTTTAGTACTCCCGGGATGAATAGTATACCTCGATTTATGGCCTTCATCAAGAACTTGGCGTTTAATCCCATCAACATTAGGCACATACAATCGACCTCTGAAAGTCAATACCCCTTCAGAACTGAGGGAGAAATCCTCAAATTTACCATCTTTGATTTTATCCATAATCTTTACTAACTCCGGGTCATCCTTCTGAGCTTCCTTTATTTGTTGAACTAAAGTTGGTAATACTCGAATGTTCTCAAAAGTAGCTCCATGCTTTGATTCATAAGGACTCCAATCTCGAGCATCTTCCAACATCTTCCATTCTCGCACCATAAATGAAGCTACATAAGACTTCCGGATAATAGCATCAGCTACCACATTTGCCTTGCTCGGATGATAAGAAATGGTGCAATCATAATCCTTCAACATCTCCATCCATCTTCGTTGTCAATTATTCAACTCTTTCTGGGAGAAAAGATAGTTCAAACTCTGATGATCTGTGAATATCTCAAACTTTGCTCCATAAAGATAATGTTTCCACTTGTGCAACGCAAAGACAATAGCTGGAAGCTCCATGTCATGGGTAGGATAATTCTGCTCACTCGGAGTCAACTTCCTCGAAGCATATGCAATCACCCTTCCATTTTGCATTAATACACACCCGAGGCCTTCTTTAGAAGCATCACTATATATTACCAAATCATCATTACCATTAGGTAAGGCAAGAATAGGAGCTGTAGTCAATCTCTTCTTCAACTCTTCAAAGCTAACTTGACATTTTTCATCCCACACATAAGAAACATTCTTTCGAGTCAACTGAGTCAAGGGAGTTGCAATCTTAGAAAACCCCTCAATGAACCTTCTGTAGTACCCAGCTAACCCTAAGAAGCTTCGAATTTCTGTAACTGATTCTGGCCTCTTCCAATTCACAATAGCCTCAACTTTGGATGGATCAACTGATATACCTTTATTAGAAATCACGTGCCCAAGAAAAGATACTTCATTGAGCCAAAAAACACACTTACTGAATTTAGCAAACAACTGCTTCTCACGAAGAATAGATAAAACCATTCGTAAATGCTGTTCATGTTCCTCCCGGGACTTGGAATAAACAAGAATATCATCAAAAAATATAACCACAAAGGTATCAAGATAAGGTTTAAAGACCCTATTCATCATATCCATAAAAACATCTGGAGCATTAGTCAACCCGAAAGGCATAACAAGAAACTCATAAGGACCATATCTACTACGAAAAGCAGTTTTAGAAATGTCTTCAGAACGGATTTTCAACTGGTGGTACCCACTCTTCAAGTCAAGTTTTGAAAAGACAACCGACCCTTGAAGTTGATCAAATAAATCATCAATATGAGGAAGTGGATATTTGTTCTTTATAGTTACCTGATTCAGCTTTCTGTAATCAATACACAATCTCAAGGACCCATCTTTCTTTTTGACAAATAATACTGGAGCTCCCCACGGGGATACACTAGGACGAATGAATCCTCGATCAAGTAGCTCTTGCAACTGAACCTTTAACTCTTTCAACTCAGCTAGGGCCATTCTGTAAGGTGCCTCAGATATAGGAGCTGTACCTGGAAGTAAGTCAATACAGAACTCGATTTCCCGGTCAGGAGGCATAGCATACTCAGAAGAAAATACATCTGAAAATTCTTTAACAATAGGCACATCCTCAATATCAGGAACCCTTTTAGTAGTATCCAAAAAACTAGCCAAATACCCCGCACAACCACGGTTCAACAACTTTCTAGCCTTCACATAAGAAATAATTCGAATCTCTCTACCCCAGGGAACAGTTTCAAAAGTAAATTTAGGAACATTAGGGATAGAAAATGTGACCACTTTTTTAGCACAATCAACAGACGCATGATATTTACCCAACCAATCCATACCCAAGATAATATCAAAATCTTGTAATGGTAAGATAACTAAATCAGCAGGTAAAACATGATCACGTATATGCACATCACAAGAATGCAACACCTCATTGGTCACCAAACACTCCCCTATAGGAGTAGACACCTCTAACACATAAGGTAGAGATTCAGAAGACAAATGCAATCGAGAAGCAAAATGCACAGACACATAAGAATGAGATGAGCCAGGGTCTATAAGTGTACGTGCCCTCAAACTAGACACAGAAATAATACCTCCTATCACATTAGAGGAATCTGAAGCCTGTTGTTAAGAAATGGCAAAGACACGACCCTGAACCTTAGGCTTTCCTGAAGAATCCATCTTCTGGCCCTGAGAAGACCCAACTACACTTCCCGATGCCTGTGTCTTAAACCTAGGGCAATCCCTCTGAAAATGACCCAACTGACCACAATTCAAACATTTGCCCTGTTTCTTCCAACATCTTTCTTCTGAATGCCCTTCTTTCTGACAATAATTACAGACTCCTCTGCTCTGACTCCCTGAAGTGTTACTTTGATTTCTATTACCTGACTGTCTTTGAAAAGACCTTTTGAATTTTGAAGATCCACCTTGATTTCCTCTATTATCACACGTTGTTGTTGTTTCCTAACTTGCTTCCCTGCGCCTAACAACTCCATTTTCTTCTTATGTTCCTCAATATCATGCTCCACCTGGTAGGCTCGATCAACTGCATCCTGAAAATCTTGCAACTTATGGGATACTAGCTGAGTTCTAATCACAGTTTTCAAACCTTTCACAAACCTCGTAGCCTTTCTCTCCTCAGTTACCACTAAGTGAATACAATACCTGGACAACTCTGAAAATTTAGCTGAATACTGAGCCACTGACATAGAACCTTGCTCCAAGCTAAGAAACTCCATTTCCTTCCTATCTTGATCTACTCGGGGAATGAAGTGTTCTTTAAACTTTTCCAGAAAATTCTCCCAAGTGTAAGGTACTGAGTCTCATCCCATTTAGTTTTCAAAGCTTTCCACCAATGCTCGGCAGCTCCATTCAACTTATAAGTAGCAAACCTGACTTGATCTTCCTCAGAACATCTCAAAGCATCAAAGATATTTTCCATTGATTCAATCCACCTTTCAGTCTTGGATACATCAGGCTCTCCATCATACTCCATAGGCTTCATTTTCAAAAACTGTTCTAGGCCATATCTTTGTGGTACCTGTTCCCTCTCTTGCCTCTGATCATTTAAAGTTTTCATTGCTGCTTCGAACATTCCTTGAAACATAATTCGAGCCTCTTCTCTGGCATCCCCTTGCCCCGAAGAGCCAGACTGATCTCCTTCATTCTCAACCATTTTTAATGAATACCTGCATAGAACACTCACCATTACTCACTCTATACTCTACTACCCTCCTAGGTCATTTAGTCATTCTAGACTATCTACAACCTAGCTCTGATACCAACTGTCGCGCCCCAGACCCGTGGTCCTACTTGGCCCCACGCTCGGGACACGAGTGGAAGACGTTATAAACCACTTTCAAAAAAAATTCGAAATGTACTTTTATAAAGTTTAACAAAATCACACCTGAAGTTCAAAGACTTCATCTAACTTTAAACAAACTTTACAACCACTTTCACAACGAAAGTACTTAGCCCGAAGGCTTACAAACTTTTATCCAAATGTCCATACACCAACATTAACCAAATTAGGTGTGACAATAGAAAGTACGGGTACTCTACCCAAAAGGTTTTACATTTACATAATGTAACCTTAACAAAACAAGTCCTCACTCTTACCACTCCAACGTCCTCCTGTGCCAAGTGTCCTATCCCCTGGACCCGCCTTTATCTAAAACAGTAAACAAATAAAGGGTGAGAATAAATCTCAGTAAGCTACTAAAATGCAACTACGTTTCATGCTAAAATGATAATCATAAGAATAGTATCATAGCAATCACATAGCACATAGTATGAGAGGTAAAATCAACTCAATACCACAATTACCACATAAGCCACACTCCGGTGGATACCAAGCCAAGGTTTACCCAATAACATAACCGTCTGAGAATACCATCTGAGAAAACCAACTGAGAAAACCATCTGAGCAGCATAAATAGCTGAAGCCGGGATCTCGAAAACCAAACCATAACCATAAGAACCAAAGTAACAATGGGGAAATATAACACAAAGTCATAACCCAAATGCCCACCAAAGGGAGCAATTCATCCCATCCAAGGCCAATCTGGACTGGGGAAACAGAGAAGGCACAGTGGACACCTTATAGTGAACTTGGCTTGTGTGCCACTATAATTCTCCCACGCCTGACACAAGGTACCAATGGAAAACCTTATAGTGAACATACTTGTACCACTATAATTCTCCCATTGCCTGACTCCACAACAAGACCAGCTGGACTTTCCACAAGAAGCACAGTAATGAATACTTGCTAAACAACAACAACCGGGGCAATGATTCTAAAATAATGAACCAAGCCAAACACATCAAAGATGCACATAAAGAATCACTCACAAAGAGTTTACAACAACATGATTCAAGATCACAATACATTCTTGCACACACTTGAACACCCTTCTCATTAACCATGACAATATCCCAGGACACTCATATATTGGTCCTAGACAATACCCCAAGGATTAAACCAAAGTTACCCTTCCATACCTTACCTCAACCAAACTATAAGATTCAGGGGAAAGTGTGCGGCCGCCCAAAACAGGGTGTGCGGTCGCACACATTCTGATTTCTCAAGAACAAAATCTTCCAGATAAGTGTGCGGCCGCACGCCCCTTTTGGGCGGCCGCCCAACACACTCGACAGGCAAAACCCAAAATGATTATACTCCTTCCGTTTCACCGTCCCAAAAGTACAACACTTACGTTTATAACTTTATTAAGACTACAAAATTAGTCTCAAACAAACTTTAATACTACTTTGAACCCAACCAAACCAACATACTAAATACTCCCTTTGTCCCAAAACTACAAGTATAACAAATATTACCCAAATCACAAAATAACAATTACAAGTATCAGATATAACATATATGACCATTTTAACATTTAAAGGGGAATTAGTAACTTACCTATTTCCGGAAAAAGTATCGCTGAAATAAGTTTTGTTTGGGTAGAAATGACCTATTCGACGCCCTGATCATTTTTATATAATTAGTTTTTAAAACGGATAAGTAAATAAAAAGAATTAAATCGAAATGGGTTGAACTTACCTTTTTCTCTTTAACCCTAAGAAGAAACGAGAAGTTTGCTGAGAAAAGTTAACACAGAGGAAGAAGAGAGAGAAGGAGAAGTGTTTTATAAAAAACCTTTACCCATTTTTCTACTTTAATCACTAGACTTCCCATTTGAACAGTTAAGCCCCTTAACTCATATTTTCAACAAGAACCCTAAAGTTTCAACTTAACCATTTAACTTCTTTAATCATTATTATTACTAACTAAGTAAATAACACAAATAATCAAGTAAGATGTGAAATCATAAAATATGATGCAACACATAAAATGCACACATAAGTCAAATAAAAATCCCCAAAAATATATAATAAATAGGGACGGGTTTTGGGGTCACTACAGTGTTAAGCCCTTAAGAAAATATATCTGTTAGGTTTAGTTAGAGTCTCGACTCCCCGGTTGATGCCATGTGGTAACCATTCGGGATCCATTGTCAGTTTTCTTAATAAGATTATTATTATTATTGCCTCGTCAAAAGTTTGCATAAAATGTGTGTGAGTCTTTCACTCAAAACAAAAATGTGTCTTAAAAAAAAAAGAGTTTTCTTAAAATAAAAGATCAAGTTTTTCCTAAAAGGCTAATCCGATAATGAAGCATTTTTTTCAAATCATGGTTATAATTTCACATTGAGGTTTAATATGCTAAAAGTCCTTCGCGGTTCTGTCCATTGGAAACATTGACCAAGGAGCCCACATCTGAACTGGCGTCCGAGACAGCCGTCCACATGAGCAACAAGATCAAAAGATTGAAACCTTGTCTACAAGGAGAGGCCCGTGTTTCGAAAGCCTAAAGACGGCTACATCAAATGGAGATCCGTACCTTTATCGAGTGCCACGCACGAAGGCTACGCACCTTGAAAGGAAATCACCAAAAGGAAATGGCCAGAGCAAACTCCCAACTCACGAGAAGACTAATCCGGCAATTACAACGCCAGGCCAAATGGAGACCTCGCGACATCTTTCCCGATGACACGGAACCCGAGTTCCCCGTGGAAGACATGGAATATGCCGCCGACAACCCCTCCAACAATTGATGAAGAAAATGGATCATCGTGCCTCATGGGAGCCCATCCCTAAAAAAATAAAAATAAAAAAATGAGTCTTCCAGCCTCGTAGGATCTAGACTTTCATCAAAACCCGTCCCGGACTGTGTTTTTTTATTTTTGCAGAGGTCCGTACTTGGACATGTATGTACAAAGTTATCTAAATAAAAGAGTCATTTTCATTCTCTTCTCTCTAGACTTTGAGACATTATTTTGCAATATACATTTACTCTTGAAATTGCCTTGCTTGTTATTATCAATTGATTGCTACGTCCCTAAAATGATGAATTGACTTTTAAGCATACTAGTCAATGACGACTCATTAAGGACGAATGGACCTAACACAAACAAAAAATGCTAAATGCAAACAATTAATCTTGATGTGAATAAATGTTGTGATCAATTGGCATGAAGAAACCATTAATGGCAAGTCTTCCCGATACACAACCCGATACACCTTTCCGATACAAATTCTCGATGCACATCAAAGGCATCCCAAGACAATGAAAAGGCGAGGATATTGTTGCTCAACCACCAAGATTCGACCGTGATCGCGCATGCGCAACCAAGCAAAGGACTTCCTAGATCTTCGAAGTCAAAGCGAGAAGTGACAGATATTCCACCAAGGGGCTACAAATGAGCCAATGTCCAAGATAGCAAGTTGTGGCTAATGTTTCACCTCTCCCTAAAAAAAAAGAGAAGAAAAAAAAGAGAGAAGAGAGAGAGGAAATGAATATATGTGAATAGAAAGTCCACCTCAAAAGGGCTCATTCATCTCAAAAAGGGTTCACCCTAAAAGGTCCATCCCGAGGAGTTCACCGCAAAGCAAAGCGATCTACATCAGCAAATCAACAACATCCTTCAAAAGGACACCAACCCCAGCAAAAGACGGCGCAAAGGCCGAACTACAGCGACCTGAGCTCCTCAAACTGAGGGGAACGTAGGCAACCTTGGGGTCCGATCACAACATGAAACAAAACCATCAAACCGTGGTCTTCTCAAAATGACCAAGTTCTCGTCCCTTGGTTCCTTCAATGACCAATTTCCCAGACAATGTCCAATTCCACCTTCTAAACCAATTCTCCTCCCGATCTTGCCATTGATCGAATCTTAATCTTAATTGATCACAACATTTATACATGTTAAGGCTAATTGCTTGCCATAATCCTGACTTAATAACAAACATGGTCCATTCAGGCAATCATTTGATGATATTAACTAAGGCAAATTTCAAATGTCTCAACAAGTCTTCTCTTCTCCATCTTAGGAAAGAGCTAAACACTTGTATTCTGTCAAGCAAGGGCTTCCTCCCATTTCATGATATATTGCTCAAAGAGCTCATCAGCATAAAGAGACTCTCTCCCAAATAAAAGGCCCTTGCATGTTTCCTCCAACAAAAATACTTTAAAGTCCCCGTTCTATCGAGTCGGCTGGATCACTCATAAAAAAAGGCACCAAAAAAGTAGCCCGCTAGGTTGAAAACCCGTAAGAGCTGCCTAGGCAAAAAAACAGGGTGTGCCATAAAAGACGCAAAAGAGATGCTTGATAGGTTGAAAATCCGAAAGGGCGGCCTAGGCAAAAGAAAGGGTGCGTCATGAAAAATGGATGGGTTCCTAACCTCACCTCAAAGGCCGAAAGACGACAACGGGTCCACGTCAAAAGTCGAAGGACGACATTAGGGCTACCTCCACACCGACGACAATAAGGGCATTGGGGCTACCTCCACATCAACGACAATAAAGACATG
Source organism: Campanula takesimana (assembly GCA_026119855.1). Classification (NCBI taxonomy): domain Eukaryota; kingdom Viridiplantae; phylum Streptophyta; class Magnoliopsida; order Asterales; family Campanulaceae; genus Campanula; species Campanula takesimana. Next base: position 1,184,511 of record JAOWBW010000016.1, read on the forward strand.
GGGCTACCCCGACATCAACGACAAAGATGACATTGGGGCTGCCCCACAACAGTGACGAGTAGATTTCCTACCATCAGTTACTTCTCAACGATGGACAAAATCCAAAGGACTTTATGCATGACAAACCTCACGGTTAAGTTAAAATCAAAAATTTGACTAAAATGCTTTGTTAAAAGACTTGCCTTTAGGAATAAGCATTTCCAAAATTTTCCCTTTTTGGTATCATTTATCAAAGACCATGTTTCAAGCAAAATGCTTTTGATCTCCTCTCAAAATGATTTTCCCAAAGTTTTAGACTCTTTCGTCCACAATGTGTCTTAACGGTTTCCCCTAGGCTCTTCCCCGGTGTCAAGAAAATGTGTCAACCGTCCCGTAGAGTAGAGTTGATCCAATTCAAACCTTGACTCAGAATAGTCATTATAGGTTGAGGCCCTTTGTCCCGGCAGTCCTTAGTCGAACGTAAGACCAGTTTTCCAATCAAACTCCCCAAATATGGAGTTGATCCAAGTCAAACCTTGACTCAGAATAGTCATTATAGGTTAAGGCCCTTTGTCCCGGCCATCCTCAGTGGGATGTAAGACCAGCTTTCCCGTCAAACTCCCCAAAGATGGAGTTGACCAAGCCTTAACTCAGAATAGTCATTGTAGGTTGAGGTCCTTGTCCTCGACAGTCCAAAATGACGTAAGACCATCCTTGTAAGTCAACCCTCTCCATAGAGCTAAGTTGACCATATCCCGCCTCTGACCCCGAGGGTCACGCTTCCTTGTGTAAGTCAACCCTCTCCATAGAGCCAAGTTGACCATGTCCCACCTCTGACCCCGAGAGTCACGCTTCCTTGTGTAAGCCAACCCTCTCCATAGAGCCAAGTTGACCATGTCCCGCCTCTGACCCCGAGAGTCACGCTTCCTTGTGTAGGTCAACCCTCTCCATAGAGCCAAGTTGACCATGTCCCGCCTCTAACCCCGAGAGTCACGCTTCTTTCTGTAAGTCAACCCTCTCCATAGAGCCAAGTTGACCATGTCCCGCCTCTGACCCCAAGGGTCACGCTTCCTTGTGTAAGTCAACCCTCTCCATAGAGCCAAGTTGACTATGTCCCGCCTCTGACCCTGAGGGTCACGCTTCCTTGTATAAGTCAACCCTCTCCATAAAGCCAAGTTAACCATGCCCTGCATATGAACTCGCCAAGAGTCATGCTCATCCCCCTAGAAAATGATGACTGATATCCGCCTAGTCCTTAGGTTTGGATAGCCTCAAAACTTCTCTTTTTTTCTGAACTACGTAGGCTTGATTCCCCGCAAATGGGATACGTAGGAATCCTATACCTTTAGGTCCAGCCATGCATAACCAAATCAGTCAAGCCGTCCTCCCATCAGATTGGGATGCTTATTTTTATCGACAACCCCGCTTTTCCAAAGCGACGTTGCCGAGGGGCTCTGTAAGTACCCTAATCTGAAATTGACCAACCTTAGATAAACTTTTAGCACCATTCAGGGATAAATTGATGGGCTGGGACCTCACTAAGATAAACTGAAAGTTCCAGGACTGCTCTGAAATTAAACTTGGAAAAATCCAGAATCTCGCCAGGCTGAGCCATACGGATGGTTTGGACGTGGGAAGGGCCTAGCCGTACGGCTGGTTTAGGCACCTTCAGTCCCTATAAAATGAGACCCTTGCTGATCATTTTAGGGGGGAGAAATATTGTTTTGTAGGTGAAACTCTGCAGAAATCCAGCCTGAGTGAAACACCACCAAACACTTGAGTGAAAAGAGAGGAAGATAGGCCATAACCACCATAGGTGAAGCCTCTTTCTGCCCATCTTCTTTCCATCTTAAACTCTTTTGTTCTTGTTTATGTTGTTCATTTACTTCCATTTTAAGCCTTTCCCTTGTCAAGCACTTTTGTATTGCAAGTCTTGCCCTTGTCAAGCACTTTTATATTGCAAGTCTTGTCCTTTCAAGCACCTTATACTCTTGTTATGTATCTTGGAACCAAATCATGAAATGATTCAAGGTGCCCTCACATCCAAGTATGTGAAAAAGGGATAAATCCTAAAGAAGATCATGATTTGTTAATTTCTTGCCTTTAAATAGCTTAATGATCCATTTTCATGGTGAAAGCATGTGTCTTCATGTTGTATTTGGCCATGATGATCATGTTGGATGATAAAGTTCCAATCTTTATCATCCCAACCTTGATTTAGCCTAAAATCCCACATTTGGGACATAAAGATCATTTTGTTATCCCTAAAGGTTTAATATTGTATAAAGATCACATTTTGATGGTAAAGTTTGAATCTTTACTCATCAAAATGACTATCTTGGCTCAAAGGCTACTTTCATCAACTTTTCTTAATAATTCCCTAATGATTATCTTAATCACATCCAAAATTCTTGTTTTGGTGTCTAATATAGTGATTAATGATATAGGGATGATCTAATTTGTGTTTTGTTCCAAAAGAATGGCTGGAAATGATCAAACAGTCCAGTTTCAGACATAATGCTCTGTTTCTGTATGGAACTGGACTGATTCCTGGGAATCTGTTAAAATTCCCAGGAAGACCCCCTTTAGCCGTACGGCTACTTTGTCCAGGGGCATGTTTCAGTCCAGTTCCCCTTTAATCCAGAATGTTTATAAAATAACCCCCTTTTCTGTTAAAATCCTAACCGTTTTCTGTTAAAGTCAGTTTCTCCCGTTAACAAACTTAGGGAGACTCGGCATTGTCCGAGGTGGCTTGGGTGATGTGAAACTCTTCCCAAGCCATAACCTGACCTCCGAACTCATAAATCTCTAACCATTTTCATTTGTTGGGTTAAAAGTTAACAAATGTGGCGACTCCGTTATCTTTTGGAATTACGCCGTGTTTGATTCTCGAGGAGAAACCTTTCCATTTTTCCCGCGGGTATCTTACATATACATCATGAATGCGTGTTTCATGATTTGGTCTAGCAACCAAGATCAAGTGTTCTTGATATTCATCCGTGGTGTGGATACCGCTAGAGGATGAAACTTATTATTTTCATAGTTCGTGATTCTTGCTTTGTTCGTGATCAAGATTTCAAGCCTCCATCGAATTCAAGGTTGCAAAATCAAAGGCATCAAGGGTTAGTATTCTAGTATTCATTATGTTGTATTTGACTTAATCATATGAATGGATCTATGGGCTTTGGGTTTCATGAAAATTTTAAATGCTTAATTCCGCTGCGCATGTTACTCCGAAACCCAACAGTGGTATCAGAGCCCCGTTCATGTTGATTATTTCAATACATTATCATGTTGTGTGTATATAAATTGTTTGTTTATGTGCCTAGTATGATTTGAATATTGGGATTATGATGTTTATGTGTTATATGCGTTTTATGTGGTTTATTGTTTCATAAACTTTAATCGCACTATTAAATCGCAATTAAAATTATGGTGGATTTAAAATTGTTTGGGGTATCAATTTTGATTGGATCAAAGTTTGATAATCTAAGGATTCATGAATTGTTCATTCAAGGTTCTGATGTTCATGATGATTGGATTATCAAGAACACCAAATCCTAATTGAATCGGGAAAAACAATTTTGAGCAAAAAAAAATTGGGACTTTAAAATTCTGGATTTTTCGGCGTAGGTCCGACCGGACCAGAGCAAGGACCCGGGCAGACCCTATGGTCTGGAGCGGGGGCCAGGCGTTTGGTTTTGGGTTCGAACTAGAAAAATTCTGGGTTTTTCGAGAGGGGTCCGACTGGACCAATGAAGAGACCCGGCCGGACCTTCTGGTCTGGTTGGGGGCTCGGGCATGTGGTTTCTGGGTGTGGATCTCGGGGTTTAAATTTCCTATTTGTTTTGATCTTGTGATACCGAGATTGGATCAAGGTTTGGATGGATAATCTACGTTCATCGAGATTGTGTTTTCCAAAGTTGATCGCAATCAAAGATTCAAAGATAAAACGAAGTTAGAATTATGAAGAGTTCATAATTGCTAAAATTGAGAAACAAAGTTCTTGATTCAAAGATTGAAGATCCATGTGGAATTGTGGATGCAATTGGCCTACGTTCAACGAGACCATCTATTGCTTAGTTTCGGCCACATAGACTACTTTCTTGGTTTCTTGAATTAGTGCGGGATTGTGGTTGCCCATGGCTTAGTTCGACCGCATTTCTTGTTGTCTTGATTTGGAGATGATAACCAAAGTTCAAATAGTCTCATCTTCATAATTATAAAGAAACCAATGACACATAAATATTATGCTTAAATTAATGATGATTAATTTAGTGGCTAAAATTGATGCGTAACATGTTTATCTTATGTGCTCATAAATGTGTTGAATGCTATATGATTATAAACCTTCAAGAAAGTTTTAAGTCTCTTCGCCACGCCATGATTAAAACACTTGTTAGTTCATGGGTGATTTTAATGTGGGTTCGCCCTAGCGAGGTGCATTAACTTTATTCATGTATGAGCAAGATGGATGATGTGGGCACGCCCTAGTGAGGCACATCAACCGTGCGTTTAATTGGGCGTCAAAACAGTTTTGGGCCTAAGGCAAAGATGAGATTAAACATGCTTTAGAAATTGAATTCCTAAAAATTATATGGGATATGATTGAAAAGAAATTGTCTACCTAATTAATTTGATTTTGAGCGGTGCGCCAAAACGTACTTGAAATTAAATTAAAGTTGGATCTTAGCCCAATTTCAAAAGAATCTCATAAAAAGGATCTAAGAGTCATATGGGATATGATTGACAGGGTGTAAGTACCCTAATCTGAAATCGGCCTACTTTAGAGGAATTCTGGGTACCATTGAGGGATAAACCAATGGGCCAGGACCTCACTAAGATAAACCTGATATTCCAGGACTGAACTGGAATTAAACTTGGAAAAATCCAGAAGCTCGCCAAGTCGAGTCGTACGGATGGTTTGGGCGCATGAGGTCCCTAGCCGTACGGCTACTTTGGGCACCCTCAGCCTCTATAAATTGAACCCCATGCTGATCATTTCAGGGGGGGGAGAAACAACATACGAAGGATTACTCTGTCAAAATCACTGCAGTAGTGTGAGAGAAGAGTGAAACAAAGAGTGAAAGAGAAAAAGGAAGATTGGCTAAACCAAATTAGGTAAATCCACCTTCTCCCCCTCCCTTCTCTTCATCTATAACTCTATTTTCTCTTTAATCTTTGTTTAAGTTTATGTTAATCTTTATATTACTTGCAAGACTTGTCCATTCAAGCACTTTTACATTACTTGCAAGACTTGTCCATTCAAGCAACTTTACATTTATGCAAGACTTGTCCATTCAAGAAAATATACATATATTACTCTATATTTCTCTTGTCCAAGCCATGAGATGATCCAAGGTGCCCCCTTCATGCCTTGTGTGGAAGAGGTTCAAACCTAGATGATCATGGCTTGTTGATTGTCATTTACATTCTTGTCTAGTTGGAAGAATGCTTTTGTTGGCAATAATGATCATTTGGATGATAAAGCTTCCATCTTTATCATCCAACATTGATCTATCTCTAAAGCCCCCTTTGGGGTTATCAAGATTCAATCTTTATGTGTTAATTTTGACTCTTTAAAAGTTAATAAGTCATAAAAATGCCATCTTGGGGATAAAGTTTCAATCTTTAATCACCAAATGGTCAATTTTGGCCCAAAGGGCATGTTCTTAAACTTTTCTCAATTTTTTCCAAAGATTGCTCATGATCACACCCAAATACTTGTTTTGGGGACTAAGTGATGATCATTTGGCATAGGAATATTGTATTTAAACTTATAAAGTGTTTTAAACAAACTGGAATCAAAACAGTTCTGTCCAGTTTCAACAGAATGTTCTGTTTCTGCTCTGAAACTGGACTGTTCTTGACTGAACTGTAAAATCCCAGGAAACTGCCTGTACATCCGTACGGCTATGTTGGGAGCAAGGGTTAAAATGTCTGTTTTGCCCTCTGATCCCTGTTTTCTTAATAAACAGACCCTTTCAGTTATGTTTTTCCAAACAAAACCAATAACAGAAACTTTTCCGTTAAATACACACACACACATGCACATTTTCAAACTAATAAGGGAGACTCGGTTTTTCCGAGGCATTTTGGGTGAACCGCAAATATGTTCTTCCCAAAGTGTAACCTGACCTCCGAACTCACCTTCTCTAACCATTTTCATTTGTTTGGTTTAAAATTAACAAATGTGGCGACTCCGTTTCTTTTTTCGTTAGGAAAGTTACCCGTGTTTGGCATTTCTTCCTTGTGCGAACTTCGCTTGTTTCGCCCCCGAGGGACGGGATCCTTACACAGGGTTGTCTACCTAATTAATTTGATTTTGTGTAATCCGCCTTAGCGGACTTGAAATTAAATTAAAGTTGGATCTTAACCCATTTAAATTATATTATACATTGGATGTATAAGAAGGTTATATAATTTAGTGGGAATATTTTTGGAAAATACATTATTTATCTCTTTAATGAGATTGGTACTTGTAAAATTTTGGAAATTTTGCATAAGTTGTAGATAATAACAACTAACTAAAATCATTGCGATCAATCTTTAATAAGGATAAGCTTCAAAGAGAATTGTACAAACTTCATGGATTGGATCCTGAGCCTAAGAATGGTTCTAAGGCAAGAAGATAAGTTATACATTCTTGATAGGCCTATTCCTAAAGGAACCAAAGCCAATGCCCCTAGGGAAGAGGAGACAATCACAAGAAACATGAGTATGATTCTAGGAATGTGAATTGTCTTATGCTCGCGATTATGTGCTCAAAACTCCAACAAAGTTTGGAACTTGTGGAAGCCCATTAGATAGGCGTGGAGTTGAGTTACATGTTTCAAAGAGCAATCTAGGCAAGAGAGGTATAAAACCATTGTTGCATTCACTTCTTGCAAAAGAAATGAAGGGCAACAAGTGGGACCTCACATGCTTAAGATAAATGGCTAGGTAAAGTATCTTGAGAGACTTGGCAGACTAATTGGATTGGAGCTTGCCATGGATCTTATTCCTAATTCATTGCCTAAGAATTATAATCACTTTGTGATAAACTATGACATATATGGAATGAATAAGAATCTCTCCAAGTTGCATTAACATGCTAGAACTGTGGAAAAGAAGATAGTGGAGAATGGTTCTCCAGTGATCATGGTTCATGATGGAAAAGGGCCAAGTGCCAAAGGAAAGGTAAGACAGACTTGTCAAACCTAAAGGAAATAATTGTGGTTAAAATTATAACTCTAATTGATGCAATTTGGTAAAATGGCAATTGGATTGACCATTTAGAATTATAGTCAAAATTTTGGACGATCAACAAAAGGAATGGTAGTGGGATTACCACTCGGGATACTTATGTTATAAATTAATCTTTCTAACTTTAATTATTGGGTATTGGATACCGGATATGAATCTCACATTTGTATGAATGTGCAATAATTAGTAAATTGAAAGACTACTTATAAGTAAAGTTTGATCTATGAATGGTAATGATACAATGGTTGCAACATTGTTCGTAGAACACTTGCAAAGTGACTTTACTGACGAAGTAGAAAATATTATTTTGTTATAAGATAATGAAGGATATTTATTTCTTATTTGGAATAAGAAAAATGCTTTATTTATTATGATTTACTTCATTGTGTTATCATATAAATAAATCTTATATCCTAAATCTTGAAGAACAAAGTAATAAAGGTTATAACATAAATAATAAAAATTCTTTATGTATTATTGTTTTGATCAAATAAATGAGAAATGCATATCTAAAATTCCATGGGATGGAGTTTTAAGTCATATGATTTGGAATCATATTATTTATGTAAGACTTATCTACTTGGACCAAGACATCTTTTACTATGATTGGTAAAAGGCCAACATCTTACTTGACCTAATACATTTCGATGTATATGGTGCATTAAGTAGCAATGCTAAAAAGAGAATTTTGGTAATACTTGGTAAAACTATTCAAAGATTCTGATTGAATCATGAGGATGAATAATTAAACCAAGAATTTGACAGTCATCGTTGAAGTTGTGAAATAGTTTCACAATTAACTTCACTAAGAACATCATTTTAAATGATGTGTCTACGTGGAAGTATAAGAAACTTATTGGATATGGTTCATTAGATGATAAAGTCAAATTGATCTTCCATTATTTATTTTGGAGTTATGTATTTGAAACCGCTATAATTACACTAATTTGAGTTCCATCAAAAGAGGTTAAAAGTGAAAGAAAACATGGTTTGTCTTTCATAAAGAATTAAGATGGTGAGACACTTTTGGAAAGGAGCTGTCTGAGACACACTCACACTTAAATCTAATAAATATATTTTCATGGGATATCCTAAGGAAACTTGAGGATAATATTTTACTCGTAAGAAACAAATGGTTTGTTGCTCATAATGGTATTTTTCTAGATAAATGGTTTATCTCTAAAAGAATCAGTGGGAGTAAAATATATCTCGAATGGTTCGAGACCTAGAAAATATAAATTAACCTAAGATGGAAGTTGAACAAGTTTTCACAAAGAGTCGTGAAAAGTCCGTTCAAAGTTATACAAAGTGCTTGCATACATGATAGGATACAATCTATAACAAAAACTATTGGATATTTCGAAATAGAAAGTATTGAGGTAAAGTTCATTTAGAATGAAGTACTTACCAACTATCAAAGATGCAATGTCCGCTCCACATTTAGATTAAGGACTTGGAGTCATAAAATCTAAAAGGCAATTCATGTGTAATAATCAAGTTTGGAACTTGATCATTCTAACCCAAGCTGTAAAAACCAAAGGATAGGAATGAGTTTTCTTGGAGAAAACTTACATGGGTAGCAAGGAACTTACAAGAATTCTCATAGTCATATCTTTATATTTGGAATATGAAATTTGACAAAAGGATGTCAAAACAGCGTTCATTGACGGGAACTCACTTAAGGATGTATTGGATACAACCTAAAAGTTTTGATAGTCAAAGAAAATTCTAATAAAGTATGTAAGTTGCGGAAATCCATTGGATGGATTGAAGCAAGCTTTTGGGAGTTGGAATCTCGGTTTTGATGAAATCAAAGAATTTTGTTTTATCAAGAACGAAGATGAACTTTATATATACAAGAAGATTAGTGGGACCATAGTTCTAATCCTTATTTAAATATGTGGATGACATATTTCTCATTGGAAACGACATTCCTACACGTCAGTCTGTAAAGACTTTGTTGGGAAAGTGCTTCGCAATGAAAGATATGGGTGAAACCGCATATGTCCTTGGCATTAAGATCTACATAGATAGATCAAGGAAGCTAATTGGTTTAAGCCAAAGTACATACATTGACAAAGTCATTAGAAAATTCTGCATGGAAAAATTCTAAGAGAGGAAAGTTGCCAATGATACATGGAGTTTCTCTAAGCAAGACTCAATGTCCTAAGATAAAAGATGAGCATGAAAAAATGAGTGAGATGCCATTTTCTTCGGCAATTGGATCCACCATGCCATGATAAGTACTAAGCCGGACATATCTAATGCTTGGAGCATGACGAGTAGATATCAATCCGACCCCGGTGAGTATCACTGGATGGCTATAAAAGCAATTCTTAAGTACTTGAGAAGGACTAAAGATTCATTTTTGATCTATGGATGTATGGAAGATGATCTCGGATGCAAGATTCCAAACCGACAAAGATGATAAAAGATCGCAATCAAGTTTTGTGTTAAATGGTGAAGATGTAAAGTTGGAATAGTTCCAAGCAGAGTACAGTCACTGAATTCTACATATTAAATCTAAGTATATTGCTGCATTGGATGCTGCAAAATGAAGATGTTTGGATTAAGAAGTTAATTGGTGAACTTAAGATGGTTCCTAGTATTGCTAATCCAATAGAGCTTATTATTAATAATAGTGGTGCTATTGATCAAGCAAAGGAACCAAGGGCACATCCTAAATCCAAACGCATACTTAAGCATTTTCTTATCGTTCGAGAAATCGTTGATAAGGGAGACGTAAATATATAAGCAAAGTACCAACTAATGATAACGTTGCAGACACGCTAACAAAGGGACTTTCACAAGCTAAACATGATGGTCATGTTAGGTCCATGGGTATTAGATGCCTTGGAAATTGGGCTTAGGACAAGTGGGAAATTTTTGGTGTTGGTGCCCTAGGCACGTTTGTTAAACGTTGTATAAGTTATCATTTTATTCATGATGATAAAGAGATGATTAGATTATTATTGTTGCTCATGTTTTCTTATAATAATCTCCGTCCCTAGAGCTTGTTAATCACTAGTATAAAGGCTAAATGATCATGGAACGATCATGTTAGATTTATGGGTACTTGTTTGGAACAAGGTACTGGACATGACCCACGATATGAGATTTATGTCATGGTCAATGTCATATATAAATCTCATATTAGTTATGTCATTTGAATCCTTAGACATGAAGTTATTATAGTCTTCCACTTGATGAAGATTATGTTTCTCATATTCAAACGTCACCCTTAACCAGGTAGCTATAAAGGGTATGATTGGCATAATCGGATTCACATAGGGAAGAATAATAAGCTAAATGGATTTGTCCCTCTTCGGAGAGATGTCAAGATTGAGCCCCTCGAAGAAATGATGTTGATGAAATGTTTGGCGAAACTCAAATGGATTGATTGGATCAATGTCATTTGGATTATCAACATATTCAGAATCGAGAAAGTATTGAACAATACAAGTTGACTTGTTGACCAAGACTTGTGTTCAAAAACATCGTGGACAAAGGGATTGTAACATGTTCTAAAGGAACGCGAACTTATATCTAGTTACACTATTTGGGTAGGTATGACAGTTTGCTAGAACCTAATCATATCTTATGGATTCATGTTTGGGTCCATTGCCAACTTAGTGTAATCCTAGAGGGTCACACACAATAGAACGAATCTTAAAATGACTTAATTAGAATTTGGGTCGAAGGACCTTTTGAGGATTTTAGGAATTTAGAGGATAAAACCGGAAAAATGGGTGGTCCGGGCGGACCTCCTAAAGGATCCGGGCGGATCTTTGGGAGGGTCCAGGCGGACCTCTAGGGTTTCTGCCCAGAACTTTCCTGTTCCGTTTTCTTGCAGGTTTGGTCACTTGTTACCTATTTGGAATAGGTGAAACAAGTATAAAACTCCCCTCTAGTTGCCCTAATCAGTGCTATGCATTATGTTATGTTTGTGAGAGCCTCCAAGGGTTTGAGAGAGTTTATTTCTTGTTCTAAGACATCCCTAGATTGATGAACAAGAATACACATACATAATTATTCCATATAGTTCTATACATCATGAAAGCGTGTTTCATGATTTGGTCTAGCAACCAAGATCAAGTGTTCTTGATATTCGTTCGTGGTGTGGATACCGCTAGAGGATGAAACTTATCATCTTCATAGTTCGTGATTCTTGCTTTGTTCGTGGTCAAGATTTCAAGAATCCATCGAATACAAAGTTGCAAAATTAAAGGCATCAAGGGTTAGTATTCTAGTATTCATTATGTTGTATTTGACTTAATCATATGAATGGATCTATGGGCTTTGGGTTTCATGAAAATTTTAAATGCTTAATTCCGCTGCGCATGTTACTCCGAAACCCAACATGTGAGTCTGAAGAATGGTGGGTATTGGGAAGTAACTAAGTACAAGGGTCCACATTCTTGCTTGGCATCAGATGTTAGCGGAGATCATCCCAACTTAGATGCTCAGTTTATAGGATGAGAAGTTATGGAATTCATCAAGGCTGATCCTGAGTACAAGATTGCGCTTGTTAAGGTAACAATAAAAGCAATGCACGGTAATGATATTTCATATCGGAAGGCATGGTGTGGCAAAAAAAAAATCCATCGCTCAAGCATTTGGGGACTGGGAAGACTCTTACAAAAAGTTGCCACATTTGTTAGCAACTATTCGAAAGTGGAACCCTGGCACCATTATGGAGTATTCTAATCGTCCTCATTTTGGTCCTCCAGGTATGTTTGACCGTGTGTTTTGGGAATTTGGCCCTTATTTGGAAGCATTCTCTCATTGTCGTCCTGTCATTTCTGTTGATGGCACTTTCTTGCATGGAAGATATAAAGGGGTAATACTTATTGCTATGGGTGTTAATGCGAATGATAGTTTACTTCCACTTGCTTTTGCTATTGTTGAAAAAGAGGACCATGAAAATTGGTATTGGTTCTTACATCTTGTTATCAAACATGTTATTAAGGGTCGAGAAGTTTGTTTGATATCCGATCGCCATAGTGGAATCCTTGCCACGGTTGGATATAATTCATGGTCACGAACTGTTGTACACAGGTGGTGCATGTTACATTTACGAGCAAATTTCCTTCACGCTCACAAGGGTGTAGGATTAAAGGATCTTTTTTGGCGTGCTGTTAGCGCCACCCAGGACAGGAAGATGAAAAAATTTATAGCTCAGATTCGTATAATCAATCCCGAGGCAATTAAATGGTTTGAGTTGTTGGATGCTAGAAAGTGGTCATTGGCGCATGAATCTGGATATAGGTACGGCATTAAGACTACCAATTTGTCCGAAGTTTTTAATGGTGTCATGAAAGGAGCACGGGGGATGCCTATTTCAGCAATTGTTAAGACTGTCTTCTATAGGTGTGTGGAATACTTTCAAAATAGACTCTCAGGATCAATAAGGGAATTAGGGGGGTATCCTGGTAACCCTAACATAAATGCGAGACTACAGTTCAGTCAAAGGGTTCAAAATAAATATGACTTCAACTTGAAGAAGGCTGGCTATCATCATTTTAGAAGGTTTAACAATACGTTAATGGGAGTTTATCAAATGACAACTGGAAAACACGGTGAAAGAGGTGGAAGGGTTCAAGTCGTGGAGTTGGGTCCTCGAACATGCACTTGTGGCAAATGGGTGCAATATCATTACCCTTCTTCACATCTTGCGTGCTTGAAGGCCCAACATGTCGATGGTTTGAATTTTATTGATTCATGTTACAGTCTTGAGTCGTACTACAATACATGAAGGGGCACTTTCAATCCGATCCATGACGAGGCTTATTGGGATGTAGATGGTTGTGTCCCAAGTTTTTATCCTAACCCGATGCATCGACGTGATAAGAAGCAAGGACGACCTCGATCAAAGAGATTGAGAAATAAGATGGTTTGGCAAGTGGAGAAAAAGAAGTTTCATCGCGGGATATGAAAGGGAGAAGATCATACACGAAGAAGGAGTCCAACTATTAGGGAGAAGAATTAAATGTTATTTGCATTATTAGTTTTTTCTATTTAGTGCTTTAAATTATTAAGTATTGTTGTTTTAATTAAACTTGTAATATGTTTTATTATCCGTGAGTGTTATTTTATTTGCATTTTTAGTTTTTTATTTAGTACTTTAAATTATTTAGTGTTTCATGCGAATGATAGCAAAATGTTGGTTTTTACTCGATAAATCCTTCATTAACCATCACAAATATTTAGTGACCACATTCCGGTCACATAGGACAAAACATGTTTAACAAATTTGCAGCATTTATCATACCAAATATTCAGTGACCACATCCCGGTCAAATAGGAAATATTACATTAATCAAATGAACTTAAACATCCTTAGGGAATACCTGCAAACGAAATGAACTTAACGTCACTCACTATGTGATATTAAACAATTTCAGTAGTATTAAGAAAATGCATACCTTGAACACATTACCAAGTGTAATGCTTAGGTAACGTGCTGATCTTGTGGGGGCAAAAACAACATAAAAATTACAAAACAAACATTTAGATGGAAATATTAATGATGATTCCAAGGTGTAGTTACTTTTATGATTTAATACATTATACCTCCTTAAGTATCAGAACAGAACCAACAGCTATGTCACTTGCAAACTCACTCTCAGTAAGCACTTTCCGATGAATGGAAGCATATATTGCATCAGTAGGATCCTTCGTAATTTTACCCTAATCAGTAACTCAACACACATTTCACCCATGCTAGAAAGCATGCTAAGTTCATATTCTGACCTTCAAAGTCACCATAAGATCACCCAAACCATTTCGTGTGATGGACTTAATAACAACAACAATCTAATAGCACATACAAAAATGTAACGATCAATTATCTTTACATATATTTTAACAATAATTAATCCTGATATTATACCTGATCCACCCTGTCAAATTTGAAGCATTTCTTCTTGATAGTGTTAAAAGGATAATATGTACCCTCTACAGTAAGAAACTCCATTGCAGATAGCCAAGGACCGTGTTGGAAATCTTCATCCTCCACCGGCTCTTCAATTGCTCTCCTTATATACTCTTGTGTAGAGACCGAGGATCCTTGAGAAGGTTGAGGGGCAGAGGTTTTCCGGCGCATGGCGGACTGGACGACCCCAGCGAGACCAGGAATAAGAGGCGGTGGAGAGGGTTGAGAGAGATGGATTTGAGAGAGATGAGATTGAGGAGCGGAGGTTTGACCGGAAGAATAGGAACGACGATTTCAAGGGCGGGGGAGAGATGGATCCATTTTTGGGTTTTTTTGAATTAGGTGTGAGGTTACCGTGCCTTTTAAAGGGAAGTAGTCTGGATATTCAGTTCCGATTAAACCGGCATTGGTAGTGCCGATTTTGACAGTTCTGAGAAAAACGGCATTGGTAGTGCCGATTTTGAAAGTTCTGATAAAAACAGCATTGGTAGTGCTGATTTTGACAGTTCTGATAAAAAGGGCATTGGTAGTGCCGGTTTTGATAGTTCTAATAAAAACGGCATTGTACTTTAAATAAATGATGACACAACCGTTAACTTTTACATTACTCAATCCAAATACTACATTAACCATACCAAATATTCAGTGACAACACCGCGGTCACATAGGATAGAATAACACGTCCAAAAAATTTTACATTACTCAATCCAAATATGTAGTGACCACATCCCAGTCACATAGGTAATCCGTCAGGGATAAGCAGATGGGGTGTAATTGCTAGGAGGATTACCTGTCCTATCACCTCTCCTAGGCAATATGTGAGAAAATACACGACCCAAACGTGATGTGGAAGTTTGATGTGATGACGATGGTACCTGAGAAGGGTCTATGTGAGTCGTACCGCTACCAAAAGATGGAAACTCCGGAAACGACGTGGGAGGTAGACCAAAGCTTCGCCTTCCACTCCCACTCCCAGAACCATATGATGTAAAACCCATCCATGGAGGTGGAGTTGGAGTATAATCCATCTGAGTGATACCGCTCTGGGGAGGAATCCTATAGGTGTTTCCTCCCTGGAAGAAAGAGTCAGAGTCTATAAAGGTGTTTGGATCCTCGGTATCGGCCTCCTCATTCTCTGCCTCCTCTCTCTCCTCTTCCTCATCATGTAACCCCATATACGGCTATATCTCTAGATTGTCCTGCACGTGTCGAGCATGTATACGAACCCGATTTCGCCTTTGTGGCACCCCTTGGACACGATCTTCTGGTGGTGGGGGAGGTTGGAGGTCATCCACTCGTTTCAGCTCTCTAGTAGCTGCTAAGGATTTTGTGATGTGACGATGGGTAAGAAGTAGTTATTCTGAGGCTGGGCCGTATGGGTCTGCTATAGATATGGCATTCTCATTAGATATGTATGCGCGCTGAAGGTTTTGAATTTGTTGAAATCAATTAAAGAGAATATAATTATGACGATAAAATGGTAAAACATAAAATTGGTAAAATTGTTATATACCCCCTCCATCCCACCACAATCGCTACTAACTTTGTGGGCACAATAATTAAGAAAAAAGAAGTAAATGTGTGGTGGAAAATGGAGAGAATGAGTTGGGTAAATAGTAGTGTTACTTGAATAAATTGTGTGGTGGAAAATGAAGAGAGAGAATGACTGGGGTAAATAGTAGTGTTAGTTGAATAAATTGTGTGGTGGAAAATGAATAATGAGAATGAGTAGGGTTAAATAGTGGGGTTGGTTGAATATAAATATAATAAAACATTTCCTTTTTGGGTAGTAGCGATTGTGGTGGGACGGACCGAAAAGGAAATTAGTAGCGATTGTGGTGGGACGGAGGGAGTATAGTATTTAGCTTACCAAACCCTCGTAACAACTAGAATGTGTCGTGTACCCCTCCTCCTCTACATCATCTTGATGCTGTATCAATAACCGGGTAATACCTCTGTACCATAACATATAGTCATGGGTGTAATGTATATCCTCGACACCATACTGCCCAGAAACGACCGAAAGAGCCCGTTGGTTCCACAATCCTATGTATTGTCCGTGGAAGACCACCCAATCAACCTCTGACCGACCTCGCCGATCAATTGCATGAAGGTACGTACTCGTGTCAAATGGCCCAGGTATACATTGTAACATCCCAAACTGCCTCATAACGCGATCTGGAAGGTGCCACTCAACGCTATCGAAGCAAATAAGGGGCGCCTTCGTTCTCCATATAGCCTGTCCCTGGAAGTAATAATATGGAACTAGGACACCTGAGTATGACTGCCACATAACCTGATTCTCGATCAAATACGTTAGTTGATCTTGGTATCCATGCAGGTTGTGAGCGGTAATATGCGAAAACGACAAGGGACCTTGCCACCTACGTATGGAGCAATTGACATAAAAAAATTAGTAAGTAAAAAATTGAAGAAATACATAACATATCATGTGCAGTTAATGCAGTAATTTTAGAATACCTGCAACCATATGGCAATAATGCATTCTCTTGAAGTATGGCATCTCCCCATGTCCTTGGTCGTGTACACAACAACCTTTCCCAAGCCCAAAGCAAAAAAATAAAGATAAAAATTAGTGTCACGTACAAAACATATTCTCTTTACTAGTATAATACAGTATAATAAAATATAATTGACATACTTGTACTATTGTTAAGAATCCAGCACAGCCTTTCGAATCGGGCTTCGTCGCTACACATAACTCCCGATACACAAAGGCTAACACTGCACTACCCCAACTGTAATTCTTAATCATGTCCACATCCCTAAGCAGTGGGAGGTACATCAACTTCACCAAAGAATTGCTTGTATCTAGCATCAGATATAAAAATATAAGCCCGAGTATACATGTCAATCAAAGGGCGGGAGGCATCGTCGGAAAGCTCTGTGAACAAAGGAATTTGTTCTGTAATCCACTTAATAGACAATCTACCACCTTTCATATCTGAGGCAAGTGGTTGAATTCCAAGTAACTCTTGGCATAACTGAATCCATTCTGATTTTTTCTTGGTGGTTTCAGAACTGATCACAGCTAGCCCGTCTATAGGATGGCCACATAATATGCCAACATCCTCCAGGGTGATCGTCATCTCCCCAACAGGCAAATGAAATGTGTGGGTGTCTGGACGCCATCGCTCAATCAAAGCCTCTATCAAAGGCCAAACATATTTGAAATGGCCTAGTTTATATGCTCCATAAAACCCCACATCTAACAGTCTCTGTTGTATCCTGATATCCAAATTTTTGGGCAGATCCGGACCACGCCTTAATCTAAGACTCTCAACTTCTTGTTGAGCCCATATATATTGAGATCGGTGCGATGCCTGTAATGTCAGTACAGTGGGATCCAACGGTCCGGGATCAACAAAGGGTTCGTGTTCATGTTATTCCATCTAAAACACACAACAATACCATAGTTAAATTGCTAAATACATTAACAAAAACAAATTTTAACTATACAATTAATCATCATTTGATGAAACAACAAAAACTACTTCAAAATCATTAAAAAAGAGGTTGCTCTGTTAAAATATATAACAGAAATTCAGTAAAAAAAGAGGCTGCTTCGTTAAATATATAACAGAAATGTGTGAATCTTGTTAAATTTCTGACATTACAATTAAGTTTTTGACAGAAAGTGGCATTTTTGTGATCTTTCTAACAAATAAACTAAACCTAGAGTTAAATTACTTCAAAATCACAAAAAAAATAACTTATATTACCAAATTAAAAGTAAAATCAATGAATTAATATATTCCAATCATATCTCAGTGTAACAAAGAAATAAACATACACACAAACACAAACTAATTTTTTAAAAAACAAGTATGAATAATACTAACCCTATGATTTCAAAAACGTTACTACGAGTAACGACTTCACCAAAATTTACGCAAATTTCCTCTTCTCTTTCTCAGCTCAACTATAGTAGTTTTTTTTCCCGTGTGTGTGTGTTGATGTGTGTGTTATTCAAAGGGGGAAGGGGGCTAGGGTTTAATAAGGGAACTGGTGGGTGGGGGGGAGGCTGGTCAACGTGGGAATCAATGCCGTCAGAAAACGGCATTGTCAGTGCCGACTTCTAGAAGACGGCAATACCAATGCCGTCTTTACCTTTTTGTCAGACACAATTAACCCTAACCTAATCCCCCAAACAAACCCTGAACTAATCTTCATTAATCGAGCATAAAAAGGGTGCAGGTGGTGTCGTTTTCAGCCTAAAAACGGTATTGCTAGTGCCGTTTTCAGTCAAAGATGTTAGTTTGGTACATAGTTGAACTTAAGTGTTACTTTGGTACATAGCAATTTAAAAAGCTATTATTTGAAAAAAAAAAAAAATTGGGTTTGAACCCCACTATATTTTCCTCTCTTCCATTTTTAAATGGTTTTTTTCCTTCTCAATCGAATAATGGTTAAAATTAAAGGTACAAAAAAATTATACACAAAATTCTTATCTTTTGATTTCTCTTTTTTTTTAATTTTTAATTGATTATTTTTTTACTTTAATCGTTGAGGACTAAGTTAAAAAATTTACTGTAGTTTTGCACCCGGTAAGTAAAAGTTCTAAGTCCACCACTGCTAGTGGCCATAAGGGTATACTGGCCATTGAGAGTTTCTGAAAATTGACACCCTACGGAAAAGAGAAAATTTTGGAGGAAACTAATTTCTCCATAAGTTATAAAAAGTCATGTTTTTATAGGTGTTAAAGTTTAGGAGATAGGGTTTAAGGTTTAGGGTTTAGGCCCTTTAGGGTTTAAGGCTTAGGGTTAAAGGGTTAAAAAGTGGACTTTTTATAACTTATGGAGGAACTAGTTTCCCCAAAACCAACTCAACGGAAAAATGTCTGATTTTTTTGAGCTCTAATTTTTTTTATTTTTAGAAGAGCTTTAATATTGTTCGTTAAAAGTGCTAGTTTTATTATTTATTTACTTTAAATCATAATTAATTGATGAATTAAAACAATTAGTTTGGTAATTAAAATTGTCAAATTCGCTAGATATTAACTTTTATGTTTTAAGTTTTAACTAGACAGTAAAATTGTTTCATATATAAAAATAGCAACAATAGTTTTTTTATTTTTGAGTAGCTCTTATAGAAAACATGTTTTTCCTAGTGATTAGAAAAAACGAGTTTTCTAAAACATGCAGTGGTCTTTTTGTAAATACCTGACACTTGTTTAAAACAGACGGTGATATTTTTGTAAATATTTGACAAGCGCTCATCTGCATCGCAAATTACAAAGTGTCAGTCATTATTCATATTGGCGTTTATAAACATTTAAACTGACACTTTTAATAACTGTTAGTGCTAATGTTACAAAATATCGGACATTTTTACTAACATTTAGAAACATTGAAACTGACACTTAACAAGTGTCAGTTATAGTGTTAAAAAGTGTCAGTCATTCACACTAAAATTTATAAACATTGCAACTGTGAGCTTCTAATAAGTGTCAATGAT
Organism: Campanula takesimana; assembly: GCA_026119855.1. Classification (NCBI taxonomy): domain Eukaryota; kingdom Viridiplantae; phylum Streptophyta; class Magnoliopsida; order Asterales; family Campanulaceae; genus Campanula; species Campanula takesimana. The sequence goes on from JAOWBW010000016.1 coordinate 1,204,147, forward strand.
GGTGTTAAATCATATCAGTGTATGTGTTAAATATGATAAGTGTATGTGTTAAAGAATATCAGTCGTGTGTTAATAGTCCTAGTGTGCTTGATAAGTTTTAGTTATTTACAAAAATGTCACAGCGGTTTTAAAATAAGGGTCAAGTTATTTGACAAAAATGTCACCCGAGTCAACTCCTTTAGAGGAATTTGAAGAAAGACGGGCACCCCCAAAAAATACCCCTTATTATAAACAACTTTCAGATATTTACAAAAATACTAAAACACGTTTTAAAAAATACATTTTCCTTAATTGCTTAAAAAAAACGTGTTTTTGCCTAAATTTTTCATAAGTTTTTATGATTTGTTATAAAAATACACTCATTCTTAAATATCGCTAATTATAATGAGGCGGAGTCCCGTGAAACCGTCTCACGGCGTGAGACGGCTCACAGCCGAGCCAAGCCGAGCCGCCGAGCCAATTTTTTTTTTCTCTCCTACGTTTTTTTCCCCTGTCATTTTTTGCTCGCCAGCAAAAGTAACACTTTTTATAAAGAAATGTATCATTTTTTTTTTCAAAAATGTACCACAATTTTGCTGAAATAGATTAAAGATAACATAAGGTTGACAACTAAACTAATGTTATATTTTATAATAAATGAATGTAACATATTTTTTTTTATAACAATTGTAACACTTTTCTAGGGTTTTACATTCAATTGAAATGCAAAACCGATTATATACATGAATTTTTAATCCTTTTTTAAAGAAAAAAAAGTAACATTTACTCTATAAAACTGTTACATTCATCTATATGGCATATTACGATCTGCACTACGTTACACTTTAATTATTACTTTTTCTAACTTACAAAACTATTTATATTATTTTGCAAAACTGTTGTTACAATCTTACAATAAAGTGTTACTTTATTAAGACTAAATTGTTACTTTCTTCATAAAAACGTGTTACATCTCAAGAGACAAGCAGCCCACTTTTTTTGCGTGTTATGTTTTTTTAGAAAAATCAAACCATATCATGACCTATCTAATTTTATTCATCTCGTTGAGACGAACACACCGGTATTTTTAGATTATTATTTTTTTTGATTTAAAAATCTCAAAATATTACATTTTAAAGTTGTTTGGGTTTTTTTTTTTTTTTAACAAAAACACATGGCGCTGTGGGTGAGCCGGATTCTGAGCACTGAACGGGCGAGACGGTCGCATATTTGTTCAATTATAATAATAAATGAACAACGAACTTATGAATGGAGTTGGATGGTGTGGAGAGGGAGCAATTACTAGGATAAACGTTCGATACGTGTATGACACTTACTAGTATAAAAAATTCTAAGATTCTTACTAACACTAATGTTTAGTTGCCGAATTTAAGATATTGTGGTGCCTTGCCGGCCCACTCTCTACACCGGATAAACGTTCGATTTGAGTGGATGACAATTGGAGGAAAGTCAATAATTATGAGATACAGTATATGAACCCACCAATGGCCTTATGGCCTAGTGATATCCGGTGGGTGGGTGCGTTAGGGCTTCTCTTGAAGGGGGGTCTTGGGTTCGTTTCTCCTTTGGGAGAATTGCTGCACCAATCATGCTCTACTTTTATAATTAGAGTATAAGAGTCAATATTTTTTTTCACTTTTTCCAATTTTTAATAAAAAAATAAATAATATTTTTTAATCAAATCCGGTCAAACTCTCATAACTGACGTATAAGACCTGCTCTACTCTTATAATTAGAGTATAAGAGTCAATTTTTTTCACTTTTTCCAACTTTTAATTAAAAAAATAAACAATATTTTTTTGTTAAATCCGGTCAAACTCTTATAACTGACGTATAAGACCTGCTCTATTCTTATAATTAGAGTATAAGAGTCATTTTTTTCACCTTTTCCAACTTTTAATAAAAAAATAAATAATATTTTTTGGTCAAATCCGGTCAAACTCTTATAACTTACATATAAGATTAGTTCTATTCTTATAATTAGAGTATAAGAGTCAATTTTTTTCACTTTTTCCAACTTTTAATAAAAAATATTTTTTGGTCAAATCCGATCAAACTCTTATAACTCACATATAAGACCCTCTATACTCTTATAATTAGAGTATGAGAGTCAAAAATTTTTCACTTTTTCAAACTTTTAATAAAAAAAATAAACAATATTTTTTGGTCAAATTCGGTCAAACTCTCATAACTGACGTATAAGACCTGCTCTACTCTTATAATTAGAGTATAAGAGTCACTTTTTTCACTTTTTCCAACTTTTAATAAAAAAAAAAAAAAAAAAATTTTGGTCAAATCCGGTCAAACTCTTATAACTTACGTATAAGATCAGTTCTACTCTTATAATTAGAGTATAAGAGTCAATTTTTTCACCTTTTCCAACTTTTAATTAAAAAACAAAAAATATTTTTTGGTCAAATCCGGTCAAACTCTTATAACTGACGTATAAGACATGCTCTACTCTTATAATTAGAGTATAAGAGTCATTTTTTCACTTTTTTCAACTTTTAATAAAAAAACAAATAATATTTTTTGGTCAAATCCGGTCAAACTCTTATAACTGACGTATAAGACATGCTCTACTCTTATAATTAGAGTATAAGAGTCATTTTTTTTTCACTTTTTCCAACTTTTAATATAAAAATAAATAATATTTTTTGGTCAAATATCAATCAAACTCTTATAACTGACGTATAAGACATGCTCTACTCTTATAATTATAGTATAAGAGTCATTTTTTTACTTTTTCCAACTTTTAATAAATAAATAAATAATATTTTTTGGTCAAATCCGGTCAAACTCTTATAACTAACGTTAAGACCAGTTCTACTCTTATAATTAGAGTATAAGAGTCATTTTTTTAATAAAAAAAAGTAATATTATTTTGTCAAATCTGGTCTAAGTCTTATAACTGATGTATAAGACTAGTTCTCCTCTTATAATTTATAATTAAAGTATAAGTGTCTTTTTTTTCACTTTTTCCACTTTTAATAAAAAAAAAAAATACTCCCTTCGTCCCAGAGTATATGTCCACCTTTCTTTTTTAATCTACCCAGAGTATATGTCCACTTCCTAAAATGGCAAAGAATTTTACTATTCCTCCCACTCAATCTCTCTCCTACTTACTTTTTTATTCACAACACCAATTAACTTACTATTCCTTCCCACTCATTATCTCTCCTACTTTACTTTTATACTCACAACACTTACATCATTTCTTAATCTCCGTGCAAATGAGAGGGTGGACATATACTGTGGGACGGAGGGAGTAAATAATATTATTTGTTCAAATCCGATCAAACTCCTATAACTAGCGTATAAGACCAGTTCTACTCTTATAATTAGAATATAAGATTCATTTTTTCACTTTTTTCAATTTTTAATTAAAAAATGAATGATATTATTTGGTCAAATCCAGTCAAACTCTTATACATCATGTATAAGACCAGTTCCATTCTGGATTGTGCAAATTTAAAATTAGAAATGAACTCCACCAATACAGAGTGAATCCCCACATTGATCAGAAGATTAAGAAAATACGGCAACTAGTCAAAGTCTTGTCACCAGCTTTTGAAAAAGAAAAGAAAACTTGTTACTAAATCATTATTGCAAGAGTATCTACTCATGGACTTCCAATTGCTGCATCCCATGAAAAGGCAAACAAACTACCAGGCACCAGCACACAAAGATACACATACAAACACACTATTCTAATCAAGGATCCTACTTTTCTTTTTTCACATTCTGAATGCACATCATCAATTTGATGGTTTGGGCGTGTCTTGAATCAATACTCAAGGCTTGTACCTTTCAGCTTATACCAAATCCTATCTGGATCTTTACAAGAGGCTTTATTACACCATATAATTCCAGATCTACGATTTGAGAAAGTAGATCCGACACAGATAGATGATCGGAGAGAGTTTTCAGATGGAGAGGGTGAAGGTCATCGGCGGTGAGGAAGGTGACGCCTGTGGAGTGAGAGCCGGAGGTGTCGCGGAGACAGATGGCCGGAAGAAAAGAAGGGGGCAGCGGGGTTAAGGTTAGGAAATGTAGATCGAGATTAAAGTGTAGATCCGGTCATATCTAAACATTCCGACTATATTTACAGTCGCTAGAGTGAAGAACGAAGAGAGAGAGGAGGAAAGGAAGGAGGAGCCCGCTGTTGCCGGATAAAGCAGGTTGTCGCCGGAGGAAGGGGAAGATGACATAGTGCAGCGCCAGCGAAAATTGGCCGGAGAAGTGCCACAGAGTAGAGGATAGAGAGAGTTAAGGGTTTGAGAGAGAGAGAGGATAAGTGGGTTTTATTTGGGTGGTAGGGTTAGAATTGGTATTTAGAAATTAGTTTTGACTGAGTCAATGAATGTTGGGCTTTGATGGAATTTTGATTTGGGCTTTGGGTTTAGGTAGACTTAAGCAAATAGGTTGGGTTTTTATAACTTTATCATCTGGACCTAGGGTGCTAGTGGAATTAATCCTTTGTGGAGAACCCTTGCACCTAATACTTTCATTGACAAGACTACCCTTGCACCTACTCATAATAACAACATGGCCACAAACTCATACGAAACAAGTATTTGAGGCACAAAATTGTAAGTAAAACATTCTTGGTTGCAAACCAAACAGCTAAACCCTTTTCACCATCCAATCATATTCTACTATGCACCGACCGTGTGTGTGTGTGCGTAACTGTCATCGGTGCCAACCAACTATTCGACATAACCGGAAAGTTTACGTGCGAAAGATGCAAGATCACGAGTGCCTGAACTATGTATTAGATTTGACCTTGTAGAATTCCCTTTAAGAGTGGTTTTTACTGTTGTTGTTGCTGCTGCTGCTGCTGTTGTTGCACTTTTGGGGGAAGTTTAGCAGCCATAGACCGTAGTTGGTTTGCAACAGCGGTGAAGCTGGGCCTTTCTGATGGCTCTGCTGACCAGCATCTCTCCATCACTGATCTCCATTCTGGGTCACACGATTCCGGCACTGGGGGCCTCAACGTGTTGCTAACTATACCACCTGCACGCATGTACATACACATTGGTGTTATAATCGATTGGATGAACCCTCTCTTGTGTATTACTCCCTCCGTCCCAGAGAGATAGTCCCATTTGACGGTCAGCACGAGCTAACTTTGACTAATCATGATTACTGTCAATCTAATTGACCCAATGAAACTGTTAAAAAAAATGTTACTGATAGCTCACTTAATGATTTATCAATTACAAGTTAATAGAATACCACTAATATAATTAGATTGACATCAACATTTGGTCAATGTTCACTTGCATTGACCATCAAACACTAGATGGGACTGTCTTTTTGGGAGGGAGGGAGTATATATCAAGCATTGAGATCCATATAGAACATTACCAATAATAGCCCCATAATGTAAGTCTGCATAGGGTTCATCTCCAGTTATAAGTTCCCACATCACGATCCCAAATGAGAATACATCAACCTATAATGACGAGCAAGCCATGATTTCAAACAGGGAGAAATAAAGCCAAGCGTGAAAAGAGAGAGAGTATATGTGAGTGTGACCGTGTGTGTTCGATTGACGTAAAAAACAAACCTTCTCTGAGACAAGGCTGCTGCTGCCATTGAGGAGCTCAGGTGCCATCCAAGGAAGGGTTCCTCGCACACCGCCTGAGATTAGTGTCTGACATTTCACTTTAGACAACCCCAAATCTCCAACCTGATGAGAGTAAGAAATGTAAAAAATCAAACAAATCATCATTCAATTTCACTAACACCCATTTTGTATTAATTGGAACGATTATTATACAGCAGAACTATAATCCATGGCATTTTTTGAAGAAAGGAAAGAAAGAGAGATTGCAAGCTTCTGGAACCAGAACAATATACTCTCACTGTTCCATAGTTACCCTGAACTCCCACCCCTCCCCTCGTCCCCCGTCCCGGAACGCGCGTCCCGAATCGTGGGTCATTTCCGTCCCTATTCACAAGGGAACTCGACCCAAAGCGCTCAAACCATCGCCCCAAAAAATAAAAGGCCATCAACATAGAAAATGACCTAGGCCTGCTCTTCACGGTGAAGAGGGAGATTAGAGCTTTGAGTAGTCCCTAGGAAGAGGTAAATCCAAATTCGGATGACTTTGACTTAATGTTGGGAAGAGGTCGAGAACTGGACTTTATGGAGAAGAGACACGATGGCTTTGAGTCGCTGGGAATATATATATATATATATATATATATATATATATATATATATATATATATATATGGTTGTGCTCCTGTGAGAACCTAAATATCGTGAGAACCGTGAGAACATGGATACATTTGGTATTTACCTAATGTATCCAATGGTTCTCTTGGATACATTAGGTAAAAACTAATGTATCCATGGTTCACTTGGATACATTACTTGGATACATTAGGTTCTTACCTAATGTATCCAAGTTCTCACGGTTCTCACGATATTTAGGTTCTCATTTGAGCACCTACCTATATATATATATAGGTAGGTGCTCAAATGAGAACCTAAATATCGTGAGAACCGTGAGAACCAATCATAACCATTAGATTAGAAAAAAAAATCAAGGGTCCATATGTTAGATACAATTGATACACTTAGATACATTACAAAAAATTCGATTACACTTTGATACAATAGGTTAATAAGTATTGTATCTAAGTGTTGCACTTGGATACACTATGTTAAAAACTAATGTATCCAATTGTTTTTCGAAAATTAACTAATGTATCCAAGTGTATCCAATGTATCTAATATCTGGACCCTTGATTTTTTTTCTAATCTAATGGTTATTGGTTCTCACGGTTCTCATATAAAATGGTTCTCACAGGAGCGCGACCCTATATATATATATATATATATATAAAGCGTACCGCGTTCCCAACATGCGTACCAACTGATCCTCCTCCCGACGTATCCAAAATTTATTAAATCACGTTCCTCGTTCCCGTTCCCGTTCCCGCGTCCAGAAACGTTCTACGTTCTGTTCCATAACTACTTGCACTAATTTCATTTTTGAATGTCCCATTGGTAAGTCTCACTTTCCTTAAATGTCCACTTTTTATTCACCTTACCCCACTTGTCATACTCACACACTTAAATTGTGGGACCCACTCTCAAATCATCATACTCGCACACTTAAATTGTGGGGCCCACTCTCAAATCATCATACTCGCACACTTAAATTGTGGGGCCCACTCTCAAATCATCATACTCAAACACTTAAATTGTGGGACCCACTCTCAAATCATCATACTCACTCACAACCCTTTTCCACTCACAGGTCCTTTTGAATATATATATACTCCCTCCTTAATTTCCGTGCGGAGAAAAATGGTGCAAGTTCTATGGGATGGAGGGAGTAAGTTCCAAAGATCATAGGGTTGGGACAACAACCACATACAAATGAAGCAGATAGAAGCATATTAGTTAGCTTTTCTGCATGGAGACAAAATCTGGCCCACATATAAAAGAAAATCAAAGATCTGAATCAGAAGCTTGAAAGATAGACATAGATATCCCAAACATTTCCTGTTCTTCTACACCTATCTACCTAGACCACTGACTCGGTAAAGGTCAATACTCAAGCAATTCTGACCATCCTGTCTTCAGCCTCTGCCCACACTCCACAGCCATTAAAGGCATTTTTCAAATCACCCTAGAGTAATATAACAGTAGAGTTCTAGACAAACAACAGTGCGGTATTATATCCAGAAAATTTGATGCTGATTCAGATTCAGAATTTCAGATTGAACTCCAAATCATCATATCTTAATACTCCCTCTGTCCCGAAATGATCTTTTCATTTGTCATTTTTCATTGTCCCAAAAAGTTCTTCCCGGTTCTACAATTTAAGCTTAAATGTGCATAAACACAACATGGCTAGTGAAGCAAGTGTTCATATCCTTAAAAAGTTTGAATAGTCAAATGTGAAGAACATTTCGGTACGGAGGGAGTACTTTGCTTATCACTGAACCCTCTGAAAACATAGTAAGCATCCAACAATTCTATGACCTAAGCAAACTCGAAACATCCTCACTGACTTCCGATCAGCACAACAACATGAAAATAACTTGAGAACTAGAAGATTTGTTTACTTATGCAAGAGGAAGCAAGCAACAAAAACTGAAGTTCTACATGAGTCAGGCCATGTAAGGCTTGATTCGAGGCGTGTTCCCCATAAAAATTAATCAGCTATTTCACTAAGTTGAGACATACTAATACAGGGCATGCAGGTGGTCTCGTAGGTGAGTTCCACTAACCAAAGTGACGACTCAGGCGATAAAGGTCACACTAACAGCTCATTACAACCAAAGCACATTCGCTCAATTCAGGGTCCAAACAGGAAAGTGACCAGACCAGATCATAGCTAAAATATTTGGATGTCTTCTGAACGGGATGGGTGAACGATGAGGGGTCGAGGTACGGAACTGCAAGGCGGATGAAGTGACGAGGAAATGTGAGAGCTCCAATTTAACGAAGAAACTCGGTCACAACCAGCTGCCTTGCTAAGACGCAGGTCACGAAGGTTGCTAAACAAACCAAATGTAAGATAATAAAACCATTTTTTGTTATCTCTCGCCTAAGATGGATTAGGCCGTGTCACTCTTACAATATGGAGATAAGGTGAGCGAACACGCGAACCAAGCCGATTAGGGAAATTCGGTCTGCAGGATTAAGTACAGAAATGTAAAACATCCTATGAACTCGGCTCACCAATGAGTCTTGAACCGAGTTGGGTAGTTTTTCAGGGGGGTAGAGCACACACAGATAGACTGCCTGATTAACAGCCCAGTGGCCCCAGGCACACCCCCAAAAACTAGGATAACAAGCCAAGAAGATCCAATATAACATAAAACTGCATGCATTTTAACCCATTGGAAAACAAGCATCGGAGAATACATCTTTGACAAAAAAAAAAAATGAGTCGCTCTGATATTAGTGTCTAGTTTTTTGAAAAAAGATATACTCCCTCCGTCCCATAGAATGTGCACAAACTTCCCTTTTGAGCGTCCCATTGATAAGTCACACTTTCCTTACATGGAAATTATATATATTTCTTTAATCAATGGGACCCACTTGTCATACTCACATTCTCCTACCTCACTTTTCCTACTCACAATAACTACCCACTACTATTCCCTCTTTAATTCTCGTGCACCCTCAAAATTTATGGGACGGAGGGAGTATTAATTAATAAACTAATACACTTGCTGAAGCCCAATATTGTTTGCACAAACAGCTATAAACCTGACACCAGGCTAAAAGTCGTAGGTATATGCATCCATCAATGTATCTATATGAATATCTTACAGTTTTACCATCACTATCATATACAGAATCCAATGGTGTCATAAGCCAACAAAAGACGCACCAACATCACAACGTAAGAGAAGAAAACGCACTCAAGTCTTATCCGTTAGTAATACCCACATTTTCCATCCTTCCTTCGTGAACAAAACTTTGTGGATGGCAAAGAATGCTAGAAAGAAACTTCTCAAATAGTAAAGAGAATTTTGTTCGGGGTGTTAGAATGTTCACGAAAGTTCAGTTCATGCACTCAAAAGCCATAACCGCTAGTTACTCAGAATCAGAGTAGAGAACAACAACCCACATAACAGCGTGAGAGAAGTCAAAGCACTCAACTCTAATCTGTTCAAGTAATACCCGCATTGCCATCCTTCCATTCGAGAATAAAACTTATGACAATATTCAGCAGTGGCAAAAGAACAATGGAAGGAGATATATTCAAAAGTGTAGAGAACTTTGCTGGCCTTTTGAAAGGTTCGTGAACCCGGCCAAGAATGAAAATACCATTTGTTAGGCTTGATACACATTGCTAGGCAACCCTCTAAGAGTCTAAGCATTTCGATGGGTTGATAACTTGACAAAATTAAAGTAACACTTGCAATCTATTGGCTGACATGTCATACAACCAGTCAGTAATGCAGCATTACATCATAAGTTATCATCTGTTATTGCATTCTAAGGGAAAGAGTCTCGCCTGCAGGCTTCTTCATCTTTTGTACAGAAAAGCTGAAGTTACTGATTCGTCAATGTTTAAAAGCAAGCATATTATTTGCACGAACCTCCTATTTTCGGAACAAGATGCACAATCAGTCGAGAAAAGAAAAATCTTCTTTCACAAGTTTGGCGTACCAAAATGCAGGTAGCTTCACCAACCCTAGTGAGGTCGAATAAGGGACTTTACAAGCTTCGTTTAAGGTGGTCAGTACAAAACGAAAGTAGAGATTAGAGAACTTAAGAGAAGAATGAAAATGCTCCGTAGTAGCTAACATTCTGTCTACAGAGTTTTCCTATTTACTTGAGCCCTAAAATAGAAACTAAGCCCATGAATGAGCGAGATTTAAAAATAACCACCACCATTCAATAATAACATATTTTTGACACCACCAAGCTAAGCAGTTAATAAAGAACAACAACCTAGCTTCAATCACTGAAATGCATGAACATAACCTGTAAATTACTACTCACTGAATTATGTTATAATGTATGTACAAAAGCTAAAATAAAATTTAGATCATAACAAGAAACGTAACAAAGGTAAAATGGGTCTGAACCAAACCTTGCATATCGGGCGATGCGGATCTCGAAGATTGACAAGTAAGTTGTCGCTTTTCAAATCAAAGTGTACAATGTTTTTACCGTGAAGGTATTCCATCCCAAAAGCGACATCCATGGCAATTAAGAGACGCTTACGCTTATCAAGAATCCTAAATAAAATAGATGTCAGATCAGTCCATTAGAAGTTAACATATAAGAACAAGTAACGTGAAAATTCATAAAGACCGACACAAAACATCTTACTTCTCATTCTTCTGTAAAGCAGTTCTGAGAGAGCCATTAACCATGTACTCTGTCACAGTTGCCACAGAACCACCAGGACCATCGAGGACGACCCCATAGAAGGCCACAACATTTGGATGGTGCAAGTCAGCAAGGTTAATTGCTTCATTCCAGAAGTCATCTCTCTAGCGAAGTGGACGATTTCCAGCCTAGTTAGTAACTAACAAAAAGATTGGAATTAAACTTAAATATGAAGGATGTTAGCTGCAAGCACATACCATTTTTTCCCGCTCTGAAGGTTTTCCAGCGAAGCACCTATCATTAATTCGTTTAATTGCAACGTCAGTGCCTCTCCATTTCCCATGGTAAACAGTACCAAAGGTACCAGAGCCCAATTCACGGAGCTCTTCAAGATCACTGTTCTTTATAATCTGCAGAGGACGACTAAAATCACTGAACATGTCTAGGATTTATGAAGAATTACAATGAGAATCATACACAATCAAATCATCAACCTGCAAGCGGCCAAGGCCATCTGACACAGGAAACCCGATATTTGCCTTATCAGGCAGTTTGCTCTTGATATCCTGGAGACAAAGTTGTAACTGTTAGTATGGAGAGAATGCTGAATGTACTTGATATATGAATAAGTATTCCAAGAACCTCAAACTTATCATTATGCTGCTCTTGTGGATCACCATGTTGAACTTCACCGTTTTGATTGGCGTCGGAAAATTTTTCACTCCTCCCGTGCCTTGTTAAGTCAGGATCAGAAGACATCGAAGACTGAAGAACGGAAGCTGCCACACCTTCAGCAACAGCCTGAAGTTCTTGCTTGATTAGTTCCTCCGCTGAACCTTTAATTGGAAATAAAAATCAATTACTCCCAGAAAAGGAATAAGAAAAGAATTTCAACAATAAATTAACTGAGACGCTGAATCCAGACCTTTACTGGAACGACCATGTTCCCAATTGAACTCCATGTCCAAGTTAGCAGACGGCTGGTAAACTCCATTATCCAACCGCATTTCTGTTGCATGACCTCCGCTGTTGGCTGTCGCTGATTCCCCAACGTTGACACGATGATGTTCACCAAAAGGATCCCTAGGACCGAAACTTTCTTTCTTGGTCAAAATTTTGCTAGGTCTAGGTGGGGGGAAATGAGCATCATTTCGCAAATTCCATGGATCCTGATTGCTGAAAAGCGAGTTCGAGCTATCCTGGGCTTCTCCGACTCTGTTAAATGAAGAAAGAGAATCAATGGGGATAGCTTCTGCACCACCAGGAACAATCTTTGGCTCGAATTGTGGAATCCATTCACCAATAGGTGATATCCCTTCAGTCACTTGGGCTGCAGGGTTGGGACGAGAAAACTCATTTAAGGCAGTATGGACCATTGCCAATGATGAATGTGGATAATCAGGATTAGCAAATAGGGGGTGCTCTCCCATTTCATATGAATTTGGTGGTTGAAAGCCATGCAAATGAGGAGCCTCAGAGGAAGAAGGCACCATTTCATTTTGTTTGATGTAATTTCCGTCCGTAACCATTTGGGGCTGGCTAAGAGTATTATCAACCTGCGGCGCTCTATTTTCCAGCGTGTTATCCTTGAGAAGATTATCAGCTTGCAAGTTAATCTCCTCGTTATGGTGAAGAACCTCTAGGGCACGTAGTCGAAGATCTTCCATCTTTCCATCAATTTGGCCCACATCATCATACGTAAAGCAAGCTTCAGTATTATCTTCTTTCGAAACCATGTTTGGCAATTTACTAGAATGCTCTTTCGGAGATTCATGAACACTGAGGTCACTGTTACCCTGTTTGTTAATCAATGCATCTTGTTGAGCTCGGTTCAGAGGTGGTGCAACATTTTGCTGAGGCGCGTTACTATATGATAAACCATGAGGTTGTAAGCCACCAGGGTACCCAACAACACCTTGAGGAACTGTCACTTTGGGATGATCATAATTGTCCGTTTTCTGGTGTTTTCCCACAACATCATCAGTTGAGGCATTAGCAGTAGTCACAGCAGACACAGGGGCCTTGTTTAGTTGCATGTTTCTGATGTTATCCTCCACTTTGAGGCTGCGATACACCGAGTTCAAGTCAGGGACTCCAGCCATGGGGCTTTCTCTATTTTCCTGTGCTAACGTATCTGAATGTGCATGAGGCAATGCTTTCTGACACATATAACATCCATCAAACCTTTGAATAGATTCGGGCAATATCACCTGTTGATGAGGTACCCTACCCTCAGAAAAGGTTATCTGCTCCGGATGCGGAGCTTGAATCCACCCATAAGCTCCTCCCACCACTGAATGTGGGACTTGAGCTTGATAAGCATTGTAGCTATGGTCACCAGGAATCTGGATAACCCTCTGACCAAACGTGCTTTCCTCGGGATAATGCTCCATTCGAACTTGCTGTTGCTGTTGTACGATTTGAGGAACTGCATTTGGCCTGAAACTAACATGAGTTGAAGGATTCATTGTCATATGCATAGCAGGAATATACTGATGAGAGGACACACCGACAGCATTATCGTGGAACTGTTGTTGGGTGAACATAGGACCAACGTTACTGAGAACCTGAGCTGGGAACCCCATCTGGGAAGGAATCTGTATGTATTCTGTTCGATTCATGGTCTCATGACGAGGATCGACATAACCCTGCATGTAAGATGCTTGTGGAGGGTAAGTCACTCCAGGCTGGGGTAAATCGTAAACCATTTGCTGCTGCTGCATAGGAACGGGAAGAGGGACGGATCTTCCTAACTCATGCTCGGGCTGCACCAATAAAGCTGGTGGAGGAACAGATTTAGCAACAGGAATACTGAACGGGGCACCAGAGGCTTCCATATAAACAGCAGGATTGGGCTCCAAAGGAGTCAGCCTTTGAACAGATTCTTGAATGATCGCAGGATTACTTCTTGGTGAAAATCCGGTGGCTGAAGAAGGTCCGGTCACATCCCCTTGATCGTGCCCAACGCTATCAACCGCCTCCGATCCACTCAACTCCGAACTAGCTACACTCTCCTTCCTAACTATACCACCACCAGGAACTGCATCAACAATCCCATTTACTGCCTCAACATATCTCTGCCCACTATCTTGTAAATCACTAAATTGCACCACACCAGACGAATCAAGCTCGGATGCTGAAAACAAGAAAACCCTCAACTTTGCTGACCCATCTGAAGACCGCTCAACCAGCTTCTCATACTCATCCATCATATTTTCCAAATCGTCCGGCCCAGAAACTGAAACGAGAGCGTCAAGATCCTCATCAGGCAACTGGTACTTGATAGTCGTATTCTGTCCACAAGTCTCAGACATCTTCCGAACTAACTCACTAAACCCTGTATCTCTTCTAATACTAATAATCCTAGTATGCCCACCAACATATCTCAACGCCCCATCACTCGGTCTAGGTAGTATCTTCCCCCCAAAACTACACAAGAACTTAACCTTCTTCCCAGAAGCTGAATCATCCCCACCTTCTTCACTAGCATGGTCAGAAGCATTACTACCAGGAACAGGAACCCGAACAGCGAAACTCGGGTCGACCCGCGGAGCAGCAAAACTAGGGTTTATACAATACCCGGCAGAAGAATTCACACCAACACCAACAGTAGCACCCCCAATAATCGGAGCAGGAGCACGAGGCAACCAGCTGGTAACAGCTGGTACAGCATTTCCATATCCTAACCCAACATACCCTGATTCAGGGGGCGGGTAATAAACAGGTATCGAGCGAGGACTGCCTATATCACCACGCACAGCCGGAGAAGCTAGGGTTACCGGAGCAGGAGCAGCCCCAACGCGAGACTCTTCAGCAAGTGTTCGAATTGGGCGAAGATTATTCGGTACACCGGTCTGATCAAAAGCCATCTAATGATCTATATACAAATTCAATCTAGACAAAATACAAATTAGGGCTTTATATATAGAAAAATCAAGAAAGGGATTTTAGCTACATTCAGCTATGAAACCCACTAAAGAACCCTTTTCAACAAATACAAATTACAGATTTCTAAACCCAATGGGATTTGAAAATTGTTCAAAATGAAACGGGAATGGGGGAAATTTTAAGAGAAAAGAAAAATCGGTACCCGAAGAAATGGAGAGCTGACGGAGAGATAGACTGTGCAGTCGGTGCGGCTCCCACAAAATTGACATCTCTCTCTCTCTCTCTCTCTCTCTCTCTCTCTCTCTCTCAACCCAGTTACGCGTAGTGTTTATCTCTCGAGTTTCTCACTCTATACGTCATAATCTGTATATATATATATATAAAGATTTTGCCCCTTTTTTACTGAATTGGGTCTGAATTTTTCAATGCTCATGGCACAAGAAACAGTATGTGCGTCACTTTTTGGTCGAATTGACTGAAGAATTAAGCAGTCGAAAGGAGAGAGAGAGAGAGAGAGAAGGCACGTGGTGAAGGGTTCATGCAAATGAGTCAATTGGGGGGGAGGGGGGGGGGAGGTGTACTGCGTGCGTGTTGCTGGGAAAGAAACAAGAAATCTAGTGTGAGAGGGACTTGTGGGTATTAATTAATAAAGTTACGGGTCCACTTTTACCAATTTGATTTCCAAACATTAAGAAAAGGAAAAATTACACTTATTACCCCTCTTCTTAAGGAGATTGTCAAAGGGCCCCTTCTCTATTCTTGAACACCATTTAGAATCAAGTTTGAACACAGTTAATAATCAGTTTGTTAGATGTTTGTTAAATATGCGTTAACAAAGCCTAAAATTCAAAGAAAAGATACTAGGTGCCCGTTTTCTATAATGTTCATAAATGTTAAAAGTAGGGGTGTAAGTGGTTCGGTTAAAACCGCGGTTTGAGACCGAACCGAATCAAATCATGCGGTTTGGTTTGGTTTGGTTTTCAAGCACTAATAGTTCGGTTCAGTCTCAAATATTGGCAAACTACATGGTTCGATTTGGTTTGTGGTTTGACCTTCCCAGACCAAACCAAACCGAACCACGGTTTGAGACCGCGAGACCGAACCACCAAGCCGAACCGCCAGACCAAACCACATTACATAAACTGATCCTAACCCCAGTTTCACATCTTATTTAATATTTTTGTATATTTATTAAAATTTATTATTAGATCATTACATAGACTAGTCATAACTCCCATTTTGTATTTTATTTAATATTAATTTCATCGTTTGTTACCTTCATTGCGATTTGCGATACATATATTACCAATTTCACTCCACGATCTATATTATAAAGTGTTTTTTTGTTCGGCCTCTCTCTTCGTCTAGTCTCTCTCTTCATCCGACTTTCCTCTTCAAGATCCACATCTTTCGCACTTCCTCCGTGATCA